>OY759262.1:36721801-37366801 GCA_963662155.1 Lamellibrachia columna
TCTCTCTCTCTCTCTCTCTCTCTCTCTCTCTCTCTCTCTCTCTCTCTCTCTCTCTCTCCTCTCTCTCTCTCTCTCTCTCTCTCTCTCTCTCTCTCTCAAGCCTCGCACTGAGTTTCGTGGATAGTTTGTCCGATTGCAATCACTCATGTCAAGATGTCTTTAATAACATGTTTATCATTGAACTTCGTTGTGAATGTTTCGCCAACAATTCTATATTCAACGTCCTATGATGACGGTACGCGACCGATCATTTCAGGATTTAAGGGGTACGCGGGGAGGGTACGCGGGGAGAAAGAATTATCTATGTTTCTCTTCTGCCGCCGCCGCCGCCGCCGCCGCCGCCGCTACATGAGCTAATTTGTCTTTTTATATGAAATAAACTGACTTATTTACTTATTCCCTCCCTGTGCCGTCAGGCACACAAGGCAGCTTTATCTCTATCTTCAGTCATTCTTTCAAGGTCTTGTCTCTAAATTTGTTGTTTTTGTGCCTCTCTTGTGATGGTTCTCCGGTAGCACGCCTGTGGTTCTCCGGTAGCACGCCTGTGGTTCTCCGGTAGCACGGCTGTGGTTCTCCGGTAACACGCCTGCGATGAACGCTCAAAAGGACTGACATGTCGTGTCGCTGTGTTGGCCAAACAAAGGAGCTGTTTAATCACTAATATATCACAATATCGTGGAAATTAATTATTATATCGCATAGATAATGCATGCATTTAATTGACATGAAGAGCATTGTTTTAGTAGCATAATATTATTCTTATAACACGAGCATCATCATCTTTACAAAATATGTCTTAACAAATGTGCCATCCAAATATGTGAGACTGACACAACAACAATAATCATATTAACTATTTTCTAAACAAATATTTCACTTATATCGTAACGTCAATCAGAATTCAGAGATGACAGATCCAGGCCTACATGTTTTGTGTAGGCATTGTCCATATAATTGTTCCGTTGATGTTGCATTAGCTTTTATTGCAATGTAGCTGCTAATGCAATAAATTTAATCGCACCACGGTTAGCAAGTGCTTATGCTGCACTGTAGGCATCACGCATTGATTCATATCACTGACGGCGTGGATGTGATAGCAATATAACATCGAGCAGGTGACACGAGTTTAGTACAAAAACAAAGCGCTTTGTTATCGGACACCGCAATCAAAATGATAATGTTTGTTGCCCCGCGCGTGCAAATTGTATGCTGCTGCTGCTGCTGCTGCTGCTGCTGCTGCTGCTGCTGCTGCTGCTGCTGCTGCTGCTGCTGCTGCTGCTGCTGCTGCTGCTGCTGCTGCTGCTGCTGCTGCTGCTGCTGCTGCTGCTGCTGCTGCTGCTGCTGCTGCTGCTGCTGCTGCTGCTGCTGCTGCTGCTGCTGCTGCTGCTGCTGCTGCTGCTGCTGCTGCTGCTGCTGCTGCTGCTGCTGCTGCTGCTGCTGCTGCTGCTGCTGCTGCTGCTGCTGCTGCTGCTGCTGCTGCTGCTGCTGCTGCTGCTGCTGCTGCTGCTGCTGCTGCTGCTGCTGCTGCTGCTGCTGCTGCTGCTGCTGCTGCTGCTGCTGCTGCTGCTGCTGCTGCTGCTGCTGCTGCTGCTGCTGCTGCTGCTGCTGCTGCTGCTGCTGCTGCTGCTGCTGCTGCTGCTGCTGCTGCTGCTGCTGCTGCTGCTGCTGCTGCTGCTGCTGCTGCTGCTGCTGCTGCTGCTGCTGCTGCTGCTGCTGCTGCTGCTGCTGCTGCTGCTGCTGCTGCTGCTGCTGCTGCTGCTGCTGCTGCTGCTGCTGCTGCTGCTGCTGCTGCTGCTGCTGCTGCTGCTGCTGCTGCTGCTGCTGCTGCTGCTGCTGCTGCTGCTGCTGCTGCTGCTGCTGCTGCTGCTGCTGCTGCTGCTGCTGCTGCTGCTGCTGCTGCTGCTGCTGCTGCTGCTGCTGCTGCTGCTGCTGCTGCTGCTGCTGCTGCTGCTGCTGCTGCTGCTGCTGCTGCTGCTGCTGCTGCTGCTGCTGCTGCTGCTGCTGCTGCTGCTGCTGCTGCTGCTGCTGCTGCTGCTGCTGCTGCTGCTGCTGCTGCTGCTGCTGCTGCTGCTGCTGCTGCTGCTGCTGCTGCTGCTGCTGCTGCTGCTGCTGCTGCTGCTGCTGCTGCTGCTGCTGCTGCTGCTGCTGCTGCTGCTGCTGCTGCTGCTGCTGCTGCTGCTGCTGCTGCTGCTGCTGCTGCTGCTGCTGCTGCTGCTGCTGCTGCTGCTGCTGCTGCTGCTGCTGCTTTGCGCCACGTTCTATGTTCAACTTGTGTTCCTGAGGTGCTGGCTTAATGCTACGGAAGAGCGGTGCCTCGATCATTTAGTATCTAATGGACAACACTGGCTATCGCGTGTTTGGGACAGGAAGTTTCCCTATTTAGGTTGCGTGAAGCTGCAGTGCTCTCTTGCCGTTAATGCATCTCGATCATTATTCGGCCCGATATGGCGAGAATACGTGATAAACTAAACTAGACCGGGATATACTAACCTCGGGTATATGTGTCAACTCTTCCGGTTTGCCTGTAAGTGCTACGCACTTTCTGAAATTCGACGGTCTTATGGATATAGAAGACATTACATGCGATTGTGTGCAGCAACATACGAGACTCTCGCGAATATTTAAACTGTGCGCAGCCGTTGGCTACGCACAGTTTAAATATTCGCGAGAGTCTCGTATGTTGAACTGATGATCCGTATATATATATATATATATATATATATATATATATATATATATATATATATATATATATATATATATATATATATAATATATATATATATATATATATATATATATATATATATATATATATATATATATATATATATATATGCGGCGAGCTACTTTTGAGCATGCGCTGCAAACCAGTGGAAGTAGATAATTATACTGTTTCGTTTGCGGCCTAACGGATTTCTGTTTTTCAGGTGTGCACTACTCGGGGTTGGCACGTACGCTTGGGGGTAACCACTTGGGGGTAACCACTTGGGGGTAACCAATAGGCAAGCCAGTTGCTAACAACTATCTCTCACATGGTATGTTTTCACGTCACCTCACCTTTCCTCATCGGGCCTTGTGGCCCTTAAGGCTACAGTGCACTTCCGTCAGCTCACCCTGTCATTGTATGGCCTCGTTCTATGATTCCATGAGCCTCAGTTCTTGTGTTTTTTACAGTTTTTTGCCAGGTTGTTTTTAGGTTACCCACTTTCTATTGGCCTTGATGTGTTCACGTCAGAGCCATTGACTTCTTTCATTCTTAGTGCGTGTCCGATTTCATCTTTTTATCATTACTTCTTTGTTCATCTTCTTTACTTTGGTTCAGTTGGGATATTTTCATTTGACACTAAGTACGGTCATAACTTTTAGTAGCCTCCCTAAACACTTAGTGTAGAAATGTGTCCAGCTTCAGGATGTCACTTTCAGCCAGTCTGTATTTACTGCTGTTCGTTCGCACAAGGCTGTCACTGTCTGTAGCTAGGAAGTAATAAAGCCAGCAGATGTCACAGGCGCATCGATTCGGCATTGGTCTATTGACATATTCACCTCTGTGCGTCTAACAATCTGTTTCTCCTAGCTTCGGCCTGCTGCAGATGGAAGCCGCGAGACGGCGAAGGGCGTTTTGTGTTGCTGCGTCATTAATGTTAACCGAGA
Organism: Lamellibrachia columna; assembly: GCA_963662155.1. Taxonomy (NCBI): domain Eukaryota; kingdom Metazoa; phylum Annelida; class Polychaeta; order Sabellida; family Siboglinidae; genus Lamellibrachia; species Lamellibrachia columna. The sequence continues at coordinate 36,725,456 of OY759262.1, forward strand.
TCTAGTCAGTGACGCCGCTGGAGAAACGATTAATATTAATATCGACGTTAAATCATTAAACGAACAGGTAGGCCCACCACTCTACTCGCTCGCTCTATCGGTTGACAACGGAACGCTCAGCGAGCGGTGTTGACGACGGCAGCAGGAGTATTGCCGTTCGCACATGGTGGACTCGACAGACGTCCGTCGTCATGGCCACAGGCTTGTTGGATGTTGTTGCTTTCGCCGTGACTTTGACGTGTAGCTTCTCTTCCGTCACGGCGACACTACTTCAAATCGGTACGTATATGTTATTCATGAGCAATATCGTCCTCCTTCCGGCAATTCCTACAGCCGAGCTGGTGCCAAACTAGTGAGGCAGAGCGGTACAGAACAGAACACTGGGCAACCCAGTATATCCACATACTGTGCCTAGGCTTTCGCCATGTAGAGAAAACAACTCCCTCCTTAGAAGTAATCATTGTTCGTGCAATTTCGAAAATAGTCAGTGTAAGTACTTGAGAGCGGAGTTCCATATATTCTTATTTGCATTTAAAACCTCAATGATGTGGCCTTTTCTAATTAATGTCACAACTACTGTAGATTGTACGACCACGTTATTCAAGTCTATGCTTCTATTTGTTCACAATTGGCCCGACTGTCTGTGAGTGTGTCCAAGTTGTGTGTTAAATTCTCGTGACATTTATCTAGTTGACTTTTGGTAACGGCCCACGAACAGCATAAATATTTTAGTATACAACTACATATCAGCGAGCAGATATTATGCGGGTGCTCGCTGATGCTAGTTCATACTTTGTAGCGCAATCAATGTCTTCTTGCAATTGTGTTATTCTTTTATGTGCACGTTGCAAGGCGTGCCGATTCTGCCATCCAGATAAAGCACCAAGCGAACGGAGGCTCGTCAACTGGCATGCATTCAAGTGGGAATGTAATGTCCATCGGTCGCGTTTACATCGACTTTGGCCTGCATTGAGGTTCTAGCCTGCAACCAAGGACGTGTGTTCACGTGTGTTCACGTGTGTTCACGCATCACGTTATGTAAAGGCCTACTTTTTGTGTGGATTCAGTCGTAGCTTAGGTGTCTGGCAATGCTCTCTGATAAGCTCAATTCTGTTCACAGACAACCTGGAATATTGTTTAGCTTGACATTGACCTAATGCTGATCTGGCGTTCAGGTTTGTTTGCAGATTTCTTTCAGTGGGGTGGGGGCAAAATGTTTTGATGACGTCCATTTGCGTATATAGGATCTCGCAAAGGGGGAGTCCGGGGGGGATGCTACCTATGCGTCCCGTCAATACGCCACTGATAACATTCGCCATCTAATGTCGACCAGAAATCTTTACATTTACAAACATTTTTAATTGACAGTTATTATACCACTGTATATACAGTCTTGACAAATATACTAGAATATATATTTAGCACAACTAGTAAACAATCTACTCACTATAAAAGACCTACAATTTACAAAAAAATACAGATACGGGGGCAAGTGCCCCTTGCCCCCCCCCCCCCCCGGACGCTCATGTTTCCTATCGACTTCAAACCCACTGTGCGGGCCAAGGTTACCTGCATTGGACGTTCTGCGATACGCCCAGGCGACGAGACTGGTATTATTGATGCAACATTAATAATTGAAGTGGTTATCGGCGCGTCAGCAAGCACTTTGTCGTTGACCGACCTAGACGGCGGGAAGTGGCAATGAAAGCGACGTCGATGACGAGTTAATTAGTAAAATAAAGTCATATGCGTGCAAGCGTGAAAACATACAGGTGTGCTTGCGTGTATAGGTATATATGCTATGCATACGCGTTCGGATCCAGGGGTGCATATGTACGCTCTTTATTTCACACATTTAACTTTGTGCATTAGACTTCCACCAGTCGGTCTGCAGCCTGCGTTGTCATGGTGTCTCATGTCAGACTGCATGCTATCAACTCTCTTGCCACGTTTCTTCTCCACGTTTCCTCGGGGCGACATCGTCTCCTTTACTTCTACCACCTGCTGTCTAACGCAGGTCTGTCTTGAGCAGTGCGTCAGACATGCGTGCCCCAGGCAACTCCGTCTCGGTGTCTGTACGGCCACGGATGTTGTGTCTGTTTGTGGCGCAGCTCGTCGTTGGTGACCGCGCTTGGCCAAAATATACCCAGAAACTACAGGAGACCCTGTTCTGGAAGGCCTTGAGCTTGTGTGCTGAGCTTCCAGCATTCGGAGCCGTAAAAAATAAGATATATGATGATGATGCTATCGTGTTAATTTTGTTTACATATTATAATTCTAGTCTATTGTAGTTCCATGTACAATCTACATTCTTGTTTCCACTCACATGCCATTTTGCAGTGACTGTTGAAGCGTAACCGTGATGATTATGTTATTGTACCGTTCGACCATGCTTCACATATACACAAATGCTGTACAACAGTCTATATGAAAATCGATGCTAAAATTCAATAAATGTAATTGCAAATTAGTTTCTTTGTTTTCCGCTGAATTTCACCAACATCACAATCACAGTTATGTATGATGCCATCTTTCTGCACAACTGTGGGGTAAGTTACACGGGACGTCGACTGGAATTGATGATGTGGTGTCCCGTCAAGTCGTACGACTTCCGGTGATGTCTACAATTAGATGTCTCCAACCAATCCTTCTCTTGTTGCTTCTCTCAACTCGTCCATCGGCAGCTTTGTTGTATCTTTGATCGCATCCATCCATGTCATATGTGGCCTTCATCTCTTCCGCTTACCTCCATTCATTCCGATCATTATCGGATGTGACTGAAGTACGACAGCTTATGCTTTGCGATTAATGCGTGTAGCTAGAAAGCCTTACTGGTTTATTCAAGGACAGATTGGTTCGATCTCTTGGTTGTCTGTTGGATTCGTAGCATCCTCGTCCAGCACATTTCGAAACTGTCTGTTCGTTTCCTTTTCCTCTGACGATCCACGACTCGCATCCACGCATTACTACTGGGAAATCCAAGGCTTCGTGATTCTTTTCTTCATTGCTATTGTTACATTCTTATCATATAACAGAAGTCAACGCCTTCCCCCAGCCTCCGCCCCCAGAGTGGAGAGGGTCAGCTGCTTTGACAAGGAGGAAGCACGCATAGAAAAATCCTTGCATAGATTTTCCAAGATTGCAATTGCTGTCCTGCCAAGAGCCAATCTTCTTCGGATTTCTCCACCGTAATCACCAGAACTGTCAATTATCTAATCTAAGAAAATGAAGCTATCCATTAACCTCAACAAACTCCTCGTCTCCCATTTTGAACTCTTCCATCTTCTCGCTGGCCGTGTCTTTGGTCTTTTGATATTAAAATAGGCCAGCCTTTTCACTTTCCACTTCAAATTTTAGTAATAGTTTGGTCATGCGTGTCGTCTTTGCTTTCTGCAATGGATGCGGTGTCGTCAGCTTATCGAAGGTTGTTGATGCATCTTCCACCAATCCTGACGCCTGGCATTGGGTCTAATTCGGCTCTTCTCGTGATGGTCTGAGCGTATATGTTAAAGAGGTACGGGAATAGTAGACGTATACAACCCCCTCTGGCGCATTTGCAAATAACTAAACCATTCCGTGTGGCCACGTCGTCTCCACGGTGGTTTCTCGCCCCGTGTATGGATCTTCGATTTAGGATTGGAATTAGCGGGGGTTATTTCGTCACATGCAGGTGGTATGAAACTAGTCACGAGGAAGCAATAATTATTTAATGCATCCCCGCGTGGTCCCCGGCAGTCGACGACAAGATTTTGAGATTCAACAAGACAATTAGACACCACTTTCCAGTGTGGGCGCAGTGGCACGGCGGTTTTGGTGCCGAACTGTCTGTCACAAAACCCTGGATTCACGGTGTCTATGGGGGGGGGGGGTTGAAAAGATTCAACCGGCAAATGTTATTATTATTTTGGGAAGTGTAAACGCATACACGTACGACATGGAAACATGGACGAAGAATATAAAATAAAGTGGGGAATGCTATATTAGGTAGAACAACAAATGAAAAGGACTTGGTAATAACATTTTGTGCTGACATGAACATTTCAGAACAATGTGGGATTGCTGCTTCTATTCAAATGCTAAAGCTATTAGGCTAATTAGGAGAACAATCACACATAAGGACAATCAGCTAATTGTACCCCTGTACAAAGCAACAGTTAAACTGCATTTGGAATATTGTGTACAAGCACGTATGCCATATCAGAAGGACATAGATTAGCTAATCAGAATAAAACGAAGAACAACTAAACTGATTCCAGAACTGTGAGACTAGCTACGAAACCGCTTAATAGAATGTGGTTTAACAACACTAGAGACCAGAAGACTAACAGGAGACCAAAAATATTTTATTTTTATATAGAATGGTTATGAGGTTATTGGTAGGAATATGTTCTTCAAACTTAGAGAAGGCAGTAGAACCAGAGGACACAAAGCAGCATTAGTTAAGGAACAGTGTAGGTTGGATGTGAGAAAGTACTAATTTTCATACAGGGTGATAAAGTAATAAATGAATGGAACAAACTATCACGTGAATGTTTTGATGCTAGTAGTGTGAATATGTTTAAACATAAAATTGTAAGATATCTGATAAGGGCTGGCTATATATATAGATGAAAAAATGGTTGGATTCTCGATAGGCCAATGGCTTCCTTGTCCACTTGCCATCTGGAACTTGTAGCTTTGGATGACAATCTAGTTCAATCTTGTTAAACTTGCAGGGCTGCTGCAGTCGTCCTCCGAGCCGGTGTCTGAGAGCGCCATATCGCGGTCCGTATTGGGTTGGAACAGTCCCTATCGGACCGCCCGCCAGTACGACGTCGCTGTCAGCGTCGTCCGGGTAGCGCAGCCAGACAGCTTCGTCGCCAGCAATGTCGGTTAGTGTCCTTCTGGCTTGTTGTTGGTGTTTAGCCGTAGACAGCAAGCATCATCACCACTACTATAATTTTTTATTAAAAATTGTATTCAAATTTTACAACCGTATATAATGACGTATAACATTTTATTAAACCACTTACGCACGCATACGCACTTTCACGTAGGCGTTGTCCATCCGCTGCAGGATGTAGTCCTCCGCTATACATTTCCACCTTTCTCTATCTTTAACTTCTCTTGTCCAAAGTGCTCCTGCAATATTTACTATGTCATTGCACTATCGTCTCGTCTGTCTGCCTTTTGTTCTTTAATGTGTGACATTCAGTTGTTCTGGTGCTCCACCTGTTGTCTTGCATTATCGCTATCACGCACGCACGCACGCACGCACGCACGCACGCACGCACGCACGCCCGCCCGCCCGCCCGCACGAACGCACGCACGCACGCACGCACGCACGCACACACGCACACACACACACACACACATTCAACACATTCAACGCGTCAACATGCATTGTGTGTCGGCAGCGCGTTCGTTTGTCTGTAATGGAACCGTGGCATTCCTGTCGACCGACGCCTGCTCGCTGCCTCTCGTGGAAAGCTTTGACGCGGTCGGCCTGCATCTCGTCCGAGTCGCCAGTCGCATCGAGTGCGACCTGCCCCGGCGCCGAGACGGCGTCGTCTTCACCCTGCCCTCCGCCGTCGACTTCACCGTCATTGTCAGGCGCATCTTTGAACAGCTGCAGTGGAAATCGGCAAATGTGTTTTACGACCAACGTTACGGTAAGCAGATGGTGGTTCAGGATTTGGAACCATGTAACTTGAAGTAAATAATATAACAAGCCAACATTTTCAGCAGTTAATTTTAACTGTAGCAGGCGTTCACCATAACCAGAATTACACATTTTAGGGGAAATTCTAAAGACACATAGAAATGGTCGGTCGTTTGTTCGTTCGTTCGGGTCGGTGCGGATCTGGTCGATCAGTTTCCACCATAGTTTCTGCTCATATTCCAGACTACCATGTCCGGCATGTGCTGACTGCGTTGCGTCAGCTCAGAGCGACCATCCGTCTGGAGATGATCGGTGCCGGGCGGATGGATGTTGGCTCGCTTGTAGCCGCGACGTTGAGGTCGTCGATGACGCTGGAGTTGACAAACAATGTCGTGCTGTGTTCGTTCAACAACACGGCGCAAGTCCTCGAGCAGGTGGGCCTGAGCTGTGTGTCACAAGGGACAGTGAAACGTCGGCAAGACAGCGCCAAGCTAATTGTGCATGGCTTACACGTTTTTAATGCTATCTAGAATTTCTAACGTATGGTCGTTGCTAATGTAAAATTACCTCAAATGTACTGTTTGTTTGATCCTTGTTATCATGTTATTGTGGTTTATAATGTTATTAAACACAGTTGAAATCTTTCATCTTATGTCCCCCAAGTTAAGGAGGCCTGATAATAATCATAACATATCTAATTAATGGTGTGGAATTATTATTAAGTGGAATATTTATTAAGTGTGGAAACATATTTTACAGCTACATTAAAAAAACGTCACCATGTATAGATCAAACGTGTAAAATAAATAATAATAACATTAGCCATGATTAATTTAGTTATTTGACTCTCCGCAGGCGCGTCTGTGGGAGATGAGCGTGGGTGAAGACCGGCCTGGCATGTACAGAGCTCGCTGGCTCGTCTTCACCGCTGACGACGGCGACGTCACTCGGGTAGAGCAACAACTGTTGAACCTAGACAATGTGGCACTTGTCCGCATCAAACAAGAAGCGTTACCATTGTCCGTAGACAAACGATTCGAGGTAATTGCGTCACGCGGGTAGAAAAAGAACTGTTGAACCTAGACAATGTGGCACTTGTTCGCGTTAAACAAGAAGATTTACCATTGTCCGTAGACAAGCGATTCGAGGTAATTGCTATATACACAGACAGCCGAAGTGCGCTGTAAATTCAAAGAACTTGATAACAAATAAAATGACGCACCCGAAATCTGGTTTCAGCATCCAGCACGCAGTATTTCTACTTAACAAGACTTAACAAGATTGCCACACAAGGCAAAGGCCCAGATGGCAAGTGGACAAGGAAGTCATTGGTTTATCGAGAGTCCAAATTTTTTTTATCCATATGTAACCCGCCCTCCGGAAAAATGGGTCAACCTTGTTTTTAAACACATTCACGCTGCTAGCAATTACACAATCTATAGATAATGTGTTCCATTCATTTATTGTCCTCTGTGAGAACGAGTACTTCCTTATATCTAATCTACACTGATATTTTAGTAATGTTACCTCATGTCCTCTAGATCTCCTATCTTTCTTGAGTTAGAAAACTAAATTATATCAATATTTTCATTAAATATCTTAAAACTTCAGTTTGATCTCCTCTTAACCTCCTTGTCTCTAGGGTTGTTAAACCACATTCTTTCAGGCGTTCTTCATAACTAAGGTCTCTCAGTTCTGGAATAATGTTCGTTTTTCTCCTCTGTATTCGTTCAAGCATATCTATATCCTTGCTACAATATGGTCTCCAAGCTTGTATATAGTATTCTAAATGATGCCTGACTATTGCTTTATATAGAGATATAATTAGTTCCTTGTGTGTTATATTTCTCCTAATCAACCCAAGAATGTGATTACCCTTTGGAGCTGCAATACCACACTGCGCTGAAACTTTCATATCAGTACTCATTGTTAGTCCTAGGTCCATTACTTTTACGGTAGTACTTAAGAATAATAAAGGCCCTAATACTGCTCCTTGTGGTACCCCACTAAAAACTTATTTCCAGTTTAAAACCTCCCCATCTACTACAACACGCTGTTTCTGTCAGTCAGCCATTTTTCTATCCAGTCGATTATACCATGGGCTTTAATTTAAGCAGCAATCTTTACACAAGCAGCCCGCTAACAACCACTATAGGATATGCGTTCTTTTTTACATAGGCGCCAACGCATCACGTTTAGTGAACTAAAAACTAAAAGAAACGTTATAATACATCAGTATAGAAGCACTCGCTAAAAATACTTATTGCGCGCTTGCGCAGAAGCAACAAGCGGTCCACCTGGATTGTGGACTTATTGGTCGTTATTATTCTACGCATTAAAGATCGATTTACACGAGCGATGTGTGCCCCAATTGGTCGTTCGACACAGTCTCGCATGACAACGCGCAGTGACATTATGGTAGCGTTTACACGAGCGATGTGTTACATTAAACTGTCGTCTTGTGTTACTCTCCAGGATGGTCTACTCTTGATATTGCGTAGTATAGATGACTTCCTACGAGAGAGAAACGCGTCCTCAGCAAAGGACATCTTTGTGAAGAATTCTGAAGGGTGTGATGTGATTAATAACGACATTATATTGGAGCATATCAAGGTGAGAGGTCGCAAGAAGCGAATTTATTATGTTGCACTGGTATAAACTGTTACAAGAGTAATTCAGAAAAAAAACGGGTTACTTTTCTTCAGACCGTATTTGTTAAATAGGCTTAACAGAAAACAAGATGCAAGTGCAACGGACTCCTCTTAACAGAATCACGCGTAATAGAATCGACCGTTTTGTAAAAGCAAATATATTGGCTGAGACGGAATCATTCCTAATTTCCGCTGTATTAACATGAGTCGATTAAGGGAATCAGTTATTGTATATCAAAATACGAAAACTAAAAACCAAGTCTCCACATTATACAAATATATCCATCCGTTATTATGAGACTTACCGAGGACGAACCATTTTTGCAGCCTGGCCTCGAGGACAGCCGCTACTACAACACGTGCAGACCATATAATGTATATAGCGTGGCACGTCAGCTGGACAGAAGAGTCCTCAGAGACGAGGGTGTGTGCGGAGACGACGGCAAGACAATAAGAAATGTCGACTTGTTCCCGAACGAGAAATACGGCTTCAACCGGTTACATCTAAGAGTAGCCACATTTGAGGTGAAATGTTCGGTCCGATGTAGTCCTGCTTTCAGAGCTGAAAGATGATATGTATGTTTGAAAGGGTTCCCTGGTTCCTGTAGGGCCTATGCCCAAGTTTTCCAAAGAAGTAATTTATTTACAAAACTTTTGCGTGCGTTTTTTTATATGCGCTTGCATACGCAAGTAGGCCCACATACTCCTTAGCATACGAAGACTAAATTCTGTACGACGAGACATGTAAACTTAAATACAGAAAAGGAAAGGATATGTAGATATTCAACTGTCTGGATGAATTGGACAGGTTATCGTGACCAAATACAGGTTACCGTGACCAAATATCCCTGTGACTTTTTCTGTTTTAGTCGCCGCCCTATGTGAGCACGAGCACGGAAAATGGAACTACTCGTTTCTATGGCATCTGTATCGACATGCTAGACATGTTGTCTCTTATGCTTAATTTTACGTAAGTATTGACATTTCTGTGGGGCGGCCCGTGTAACACATATCATCCTATTTCCCAATGATATCTTAAGGTTCAGGTGAATTCAAGCAGATGTTGGGGGTGCTCTTTATGTATCTAGTGGCGAACAAAGCAACCGCGTCATGTTAGTAAGTGATCCATCTTTTGGAGCAATGAAGCAAATCATTTCAAATAGAGACAAACAAGACTGTTAAAATAGCATAGCTATTACTTCACTGATGAAGACTTCATCTGATGGAAAAGCAATGTGTATGCAAAAGAGTTCAAAGATATGGTTAATATAACAATGCAATTATTGCAGTGTCACTTTTATGGAGACGTGCAAGTGCAGCGCATGTTATACGATACCACTAATCGTGAGGGTTGTTCGTATACCGTGTATTATTGATTTGGCCGCACACATTTAGTTGATTAACTATAACAAAGAACTAGGGGTGTTCTCTGGATCCGTGGGTCAACTAACCATACCGTGGTGTAGAGTGTCTTCACATATCTGTCTGATGTGTCCAGTGTTGTAGCTTCGCGTGTGTCGTGTAGCTCTTGTTTCCTACTTTCGTTTCTGCAGCGGCCTTGGCGTGAAAATGGAGCTGAGTGCGTAAGGCGTAATAACCTCTCCGTAGACACTATTCTAGAACATACAGCACAACGTGCTCATGGTACACCATGTATAACTGTATTCTAGAACATAGAGCACAACGTGCTCATGGTACACCATGTATAACTGTATTCTAGAACATACAGCACAACGTGCTCATGGTACACCATGTATAACTGTATTCTAGAACATAGAGCACAACGTGCTCATGGTACACCATGTATAACTGTATTCTAGAACATACAGCACAACGTGCTCATGGTACACCATGTATAACTGTATTCTAGAACATAGAGCACAACGTGCTCATGGTACACCTTGCATAACTGTATAACTGTATAACTAATCGTTTTTAAAGTTTTCTATACAACATTCTGCTATGCTCTGTACAATTGTTTTTAGATTTCTATGGATTTTTTGGTGAGGGTTCAACACCCGGCAGTGGGCACAGGGTACTGGCAGATCACGCCCATTAACCTTGGTAGGCAAGTGATCCAAGGGAGTAAACCCTAAAAAACCCTGAAGGCGGTCATATGTCAACCTGCCGAGCTGGTGCCAAACGTACTGCTCTGCATTCCTTAAAAGTTGGACCCCCACCAGTGAAGCAGAGGGGGATCTTGCCGTTGGACCACCCAAGATCTCCACACATTTGGCCCAGGCGAATGGAGTGGACACTTCAGTGGTTTTGCTACACATAAGAATGCCGACGACCTGACAAGCCATCGTTTCATACAATGCCAGATATCACATTAATGTGACACTCTAACCACTGGTGACATGACACTTACGTCCCGGTTTATTTCCCGGTAGTTACACGTTGACAACATCAACCGATCACGTCGCAGGCGTTGACACAGGAAACGACACGTGGAACGGCGCCGTGGGCATGATACAGCGTAAGGTAAGCCAAGCAGTCGTACAACCACTTCCTGGGATCATTGCTGTCTCAACGCTATTGCATGCAATCACTGCTAGTCCATGCGTCTGCGTGGTATCGTGTTTCTATGGGCAGGACACTCTGTTTTGAATTATACGCAATATATATATATATATATATATATATATATATATATGTATATGTATATGTATATGTATATGTATATGTATATATATATATATATATATATATATATATATATATATATATATATATATATATATATATATATATATATATATATATATATATATATATATATATATATATATATATATATATATATATATATATATATATATATATATATATATATATATATATATATATATATATATATGTAGATGATAATGCCCAAGATATCTATATATAGGCCCTACATATGTATATGTAACATTTCTATGTGCAACTTATCATTGCCATTATTAATGCCAAAATAAGTTAATAGCCGACCATTGGAGTTATCTTAATTCGACCTGAAATTAAAATTGCCTTCAGCGTGCCTTTACCCGCCGTCAGTAGGACATTGGTTTCCATTTGTATTTGTTATCAGACGTCTTGGACTTTAAACAGCTGTCCTTATTATTTTTATCCACCGTGAAGCACTAATTGTGTTTTATATGTCGTCACCCATCGTTAGCGTCATAGAGTATTCGTTGTTCAAATCAGCTATAACAATGTAGTGTGTGATATTTCAATGCGACCGTCAGCTCGTAATCTCCAATGACACCTGCACATCTTTGATGACAGGAAATCGACATGATAGTTGCATCGCTGTCTGTGACATCAGAACGTAGTGCTGTCATCGACTTCGTGCCTTATTACACCGAGTCCGGCGCCATACTGATTCGCGAGATGGAAGCCAGCAAGCTACGGGTAGCCTATGGACAGAGTTCCCAACCCTACCATAGGCGCAGCAATAACTTGGCCAGAGTCGCGTAGTACGGTTTCCAAAAACGTGACCAGCATGCTTTAGTCAAGCAGTAGATAAAATCAATGCTGCAAAAAGTACAATTATTTCAACAGTTTTTTGTTTGTTAATGCACCCTAATTTGGATGTAAGGCATATGCGTCAATCTTTGCAAAATAAAAGATCAGACCTTTTTCGATGGTTCCAAATATGAATTTTACATTTAAATCTAAAGTTGCCTGTTTTGTTATTTGCCTTCTTTCCGTCATTCCTTCCTTTCTTGAGTTCCTTCCTTCCTTCCTTGAGTTCCTTCCTTCATTCCTTGAGTTCCTTCCTTCCTTCCTTGAATTCCTTCCTTCCTTGAGTTCCTTCCTTCCTTCATTGATTTCCTTCCTTCCTGCTTGCTTTCCTGTCTGCCTACATTCAAGACTCTTTGCCTGCCTGGTTGCTTGTCTGTCTCCGCCCCCCCTCTCTCTCAAATAAATTGACTTTTTGATTTTAGTATTGCCGGTTCTAATACAATCGTTTAATGAATTTCTTCTACAAAACAACGTTGCAATTGTTCGCCTCAGGTGCTGGTTGATCCTTTCAAGTGGTCGGTGTGGCTGTGTATCATCTGCAGCGTGCCAGTGGCCGGCGTGTTCACATGGGCGCTCAGCCGTCTCGTGGCCTCCTTCAAACCCAATTCACGTGACGAGTTCACCAGCATCAGCACGACCGCCTGGTACACATTCGGCTCCATTTTCTATAAAGGTAGGCCCCGGAACCTTGATGTCGAATCGGTCTTGCCAAGTAATGATACTCAATTGTATGTACACGCATGCGTTGGTGCTTGTGTGTGAACTACCTGGGACATTATATGCTCTTCTCTTCCTATTCGGTCAGGCTTCAGGTGTCGTCAACCTCAAACCCTCCGCTGGTCTTTCTGTCAGCGTCGGACCGCCCTCGGTAAACAGGTTAATCAGACGCATTGGTGCACAATGTGCTACATGGACTATGCACAGAATATAGTAGTAAAAATCTCATGTCACCCCCAATATCCAGAAAAGAGTCAAGTTACCAGCTGGGGGATAAGTATTACCCATATGTTGTCCAACATTGTTTTTTTCTATTACTATTACAACTACATGCTGATGTCATATGTTGCTATGTTAAGCTATTACTGTTACGATCACTATTATCACTATTACATTTTTTTCATCGAAAATATTTTCTTTTGATATGCTTTTGATATTTTTCGATCGTGTTCATTCAGTAGTAGAACAATTCGCAACAATAACTCTTTATTCAAGCAAGTATCTGTGATTTGTTGGTTTTGTTGGTCTCTGTCTTACAATGTCCAATCTGATGTGCTAAAAAGTTTAAATTAAAGCTGTGCTCACTGGTGCTCGTGTTCACACAGAGTTGGACCATAAGCTATGTTCACTGATGCTCATGTTCACACAGAGTTGGACCATACGTTGGTATAAGCTATGTTCACTGGTGCTCATGTTCACACAGAGTTGGACCATACGTTGGTATAAGCTATGTTCACTGGTGCTCATGTTCACACAGAGTTGGACCATAAGCTATGTTCACTGGTGCTCATGTTCACATAGAGTTGGACCATATGTTGGTATAAGCTATGTTCACTGATGCTCATGTTCACACAGAGTTGGACCATACGTTGGTATAAGCTATGTTCACTGGTGCTCATGTTCACACAGAGTTGGACCATACGTTGGTATAAGCTATGTTCACTGGTGCTCATGTTCACACAGAGTTGGACCATAAGCTATGTTCACTGGTGCTCATGTTCACATAGAGTTGGACCATACGTTGGTATAAGCTATGTTCACTGATGCTCATGTTCACACAGAGTTGGACCATACGTTGGTATAAGCTATGTTCACTGGTGCTCATGTTCACACAGAGTTGGACCATACGTTGGTATAAGCTGTGTTCACTGGTGCTCATGTTCACACAGAGTTAGACCATACGTTGGTATAAGCTGCAAGAATATGTTCAAACATTAAAAAGGCCATGGATCTGCAATGATTGATACATATGTTAAAGACTTGGTGCTGGAACCCTTATCCAAATGATCATCAGTGAATGAATGATCAGCATCATCAACCCTTATCCAAATGATCATCAGTGAATGAATGATCAGCATGATCAATCCTTATCCAAATGATCATCTGTGAATGAATGATCAGCATGTAGGGCCTGTCACCATATCCATAGGCTTGTGTGAAAAAATACAATTGGCCAGGGTTTCAATGGACCATTGAATGATGCGCAAACTGTACATGGCCTCTCAGCCTTGATTGTCTTAACGGGCTGTTGGAGCTAACATACAAGAAGCCAGCATTGTCCCAATTGTAGACTTGTGAATGTGGCTTACATGAATAATAGCTAAACATAAACACACACGTTGATATTTCTGCCTCACAACCTGCAGAAATTGAATTCTGGTATGTGATTTAAATATTCAATTGTAATAGAAAAGTAATAGCTCAATTAGTATTACATTGCTTTCCATTACTATTACATCATGTTCTGTTCCATATGTTACTATTACTTTAATATTTGTAATAATTACTATTACTATTACATATTATTATTACCCCCAGGCCTGTTTGGGAGCATAGGCAGCTTTACGTTTAACCCCAATAAAGGCACACGTCATTTTGTCGGGGGTGTGGCTATATTGGGAGACGTGGGGAATTTTCAAATTTCCGGGAGACTCTCGGTCAGAGCACAGCTGGTGGGTATGAAAGAGTGCACCAGGTTTATACATTATTTGGACATCTTTAGAGGATAGAGACAGCTAGATATATATAGGCCTACCCATAGCGGGAGTGGGGAGGGCGTGAATATAATACTAATGCTTTCACCATCAGTTTTCAAGAAGTTTTGATAAGGACATTGGTAGCATTTAAATCCATGATCCAACTACGAACGCAGAGATCACAGCGATTTGTGGTACTACTGACAAAGCGTGTGTATTGGATCCTCTGCCTGCTAATTAACTAAGGGACAATATCACCAGTATTGTGTCGGTCATCGCAATGATTACAAATACCTCTCTGGATGAGGCAGTCATGCCAAAGCCGCTTAAGCATGCAATTGTCTGTCCATCGCTGAAGAAGCCATCATTTGACAAAGACATCCTGAGCAACTATCGACCAGTGAGTAACCTCACACAATTATCCAAGGTCATTGAGAAAGTAGTCGCTCTTAAGATAATGACGCACGTTTTTGATCAGCAAATGGTTGAGTGCTTTCAGTCGGCGTATCGAAAGAAACATTCGACTGAAACCGCGCTACTGTACGTTACAGGTAGTAGGTAGATAAAGTCATCCCCCAGGCATTACGCCTTAGGAAGCCATGAAGGCTTATATGGCCAGTGCTTAAACCTGGTTTCTGTAGTGCGAAGCAACTTAGAGTGCAGTTATCCTGACTCTCCTGGACAGGACACTAGTCCATCGTAGGTACCTTCCAAACAGTGTTTGTACTCATTTGCAGCTGAATAGACTGAGGCAAAGTAGGGTAAACGAAATTGCCTAAGCTTCGAAAACGAACCGGGTCTTGAACTCACAACCCTCGAATTTAGAGTCCAACACCTTAACCACTAGGCCACGGCTGCCCCCCATTTCAGTCGGCGTATCGAAAGAAACATTCGACTGAAACCGCGCTACAGTACGTTACAGGTAGTAGGTAGATAAAGTCATCCCCCAGGCATTACGCCTTAGGAAGCCATGAAGGCTTATATGGCCAGTGCTTAAACCTGGTTTCTGTAGTGCGAAGCAACTTAGAGTGCAGTTATCCTGACTCTCCTGGACAGGACACTAGTCCATCGTAGGTACCTTCCAAACAGTGTTTGTACTCATTTGCAGCTGAATAGACTGAGGCAAAGTAGGGTAAACGAAATTGCCTAAGCTTCGAAAACGAACCGGGTCTTGAACTCACAACCCTCGAATTTAGAGTCCAACACCTTAACCACTAGGCCACGGCTGCCCCCCATTTCAGTCGGCGTATCAAAAGAAACATTCGACTGAAACCGCGCTACAGTACGTTACAGGTAGTAGGTAGATAAAGTCATCCCCCAGGCATTACGCCTTAGGAAGCCATGAAGGCTTATATGGCCAGTGCTTAAACCTGGTTTCTGTAGTGCGAAGCAACTTAGAGTGCAGTTATCCTGACTCTCCTGGACAGGACACTAGTCCATCGTAGGTACCTTCCAAACAGTGTTTGTACTCATTTGCAGCTGAATAGACTGAGGCAAAGTAGGGTAAACGAAATTGCCTAAGCTTCGAAAACGAACCGGGTCTTGAACTCACAACCCTCGAATTTAGAGTCCAACACCTTAACCACTAGGCCACGGCTGCCCCCCATTTCAGTCGGCGTATCGAAAGAAACATTCGACTGAAACCGCGCTACAGTACGTTACAGGTAGTAGGTAGATAAAGTCATCCCCCAGGCATTACGCCTTAGGAAGCCATGAAGGCTTATATGGCCAGTGCTTAAACCTGGTTTCTGTAGTGCGAAGCAACTTAGAGTGCAGTTATCCTGACTCTCCTGGACAGGACACTAGTCCATCGTAGGTACCTTCCAAACAGTGTTTGTACTCATTTGCAGCTGAATAGACTGAGGCAAAGTAGGGTAAACGAAATTGCCTAAGCTTCGAAAACGAACCGGGTCTTGAACTCACAACCCTCGAATTTAGAGTCCAACACCTTAACCACTAGGCCACGGCTGCCCCCCATTTCAGTCGGCGTATCGAAAGAAACATTCGACTGAAACCGCGCTACAGTACGTTACAGGTAGTAGGTAGATAAAGTCATCCCCCAGGCATTACGCCTTAGGAAGCCATGAAGGCTTATATGGCCAGTGCTTAAACCTGGTTTCTGTAGTGCGAAGCAACTTAGAGTGCAGTTATCCTGACTCTCCTGGACAGGACACTAGTCCATCGTAGGTACCTTCCAAACAGTGTTTGTACTCATTTGCAGCTGAATAGACTGAGGCAAAGTAGGGTAAACGAAATTGCCTAAGCTTCGAAAACGAACCGGGTCTTGAACTCACAACCCTCGAATTTAGAGTCCAACACCTTAACCACTAGGCCACGGCTGCCCCCCATTTCAGTCGGCGTATCGAAAGAAACATTCGACTGAAACCGCGCTACAGTACGTTACAGGTAGTAGGTAGATAAAGTCATCCCCCAGGCATTACGCCTTAGGAAGCCATGAAGGCTTATATGGCCAGTGCTTAAACCTGGTTTCTGTAGTGCGAAGCAACTTAGAGTGCAGTTATCCTGACTCTCCTGGACAGGACACTAGTCCATCGTAGGTACCTTCCAAACAGTGTTTGTACTCATTTGCAGCTGAATAGACTGAGGCAAAGTAGGGTAAACGAAATTGCCTAAGCTTCGAAAACGAACCGGGTCTTGAACTCACAACCCTCGAATTTAGAGTCCAACACCTTAACCACTAGGCCACGGCTGCCCCCCATTTCAGTCGGCGTATCGAAAGAAACATTCGACTGAAACCGCGCTACAGTACGTTACAGGTAGTAGGTAGATAAAGTCATCCCCCAGGCATTACGCCTTAGGAAGCCATGAAGGCTTATATGGCCAGTGCTTAAACCTGGTTTCTGTAGTGCGAAGCAACTTAGAGTGCAGTTATCCTGACTCTCCTGGACAGGACACTAGTCCATCGTAGGTACCTTCCAAACAGTGTTTGTACTCATTTGCAGCTGAATAGACTGAGGCAAAGTAGGGTAAACGAAATTGCCTAAGCTTCGAAAACGAACCGGGTCTTGAACTCACAACCCTCGAATTTAGAGTCCAACACCTTAACCACTAGGCCACGGCTGCCCCCCATTTCAGTCGGCGTATCGAAAGAAACATTCGACTGAAACCGCGCTACTGTACGTTACAAGTGCCATCAAAACAGCCATGGACAATAAACAAGGAACAACTTTGGTTCTTGATTTTAGTGCGGCGTTCGACACAATCAACCATAACATCTTGATTAGGCGACTACGTTTGCGTTACGGCTTCGTTGGCAAAGCACTAGACTGGATTATATCGTATCTGCAAGAGCGGACGCAGCGAATAGTAATCGGTGGCCAATCATCGAGTACAACTATTCTGCCGGCGGGTGTCTCGCAAGGCTCTGTCCTTGGACCACTGCTCTTTTCACGCATGCTAGATACATTATTTTGATATACAATGATCTACTAATAAGCGTAGTTTATGTGAGTAAAAGCAATTTTGACTTGTGACTATGATTGCACGAGCACCGCTTCCCTTCAATTGTTCTGTGTACTGTTCCCCATCCCGTCCTAGTTTTGGCGCTCCGACGCAGCTGCTCCAAGTTGTCCCTTGTCTTCAGCCTGATGCCGATGTAGTGCAGGCCGCGTTGACCGTGCTGGGGAGGCCGGTTCTGGGTCGGCCGCGATATGCCTCGAGTCCGTCAATTTTAGAAAATTCGGACATTGCTTGGTTTGTGGGCGCCTCCTCGTCGGATGTGGCCGAAGAGGTTCCATCGCATACAACTTCACGTTGCTTATCCTCTGTGGCTAGTGACTCCCGACGTTGCTCTGGGTGATAATCTTAAATCTAGCTGCTATCGGGGGAAGACCACAGTAGAGAATTGCATTGGTGGCCATTTTAACGTTTTGTCTGATTATAAGAAAACCTGACCATCAAAAATTCTGAAACTTTTTCACAGCAACTGCCATCATCTCACTGACGTGCTCACCAGCTTTTATCAAAATCACACACCTCCAGCTCTTTTAAAACGCCCCCACGTGCGATGCCCGTCAATATTTACAAAAATAGCCATGTATTCATGCGCCCACGTGGCCCATAGCAGAAAAATTCCCATAAATCCCTCCGCCAGTTAAACTCTAAAAAAAATGCACCGTTTCACAGCCAATAGCTTCTACAAACAAACCTGATAATATTCCTGCTCAAAGGCACTCATATGACATAATATGAATTTATTAAGTTCCCATTTTGCAATTTCATACGCCCTACATTCGTGTGAAACAATAAACAGGAAGGTCAACAGTGGTCTTACCCCTATCATTACAGTTGTGGTAATGTTGTTTGTCTCGATTTCAGGAGGTTCATCACAGCCGCGGACATTGCCTGTGCGAGCGTTCATTGGCTGCTGGTGGGCTTTCTGCATCGTTATCGTGACAACGTACGGGGGCAGTCTAATCGCGTTCCTCACCATTAGGTTCGTAACATCCGTCTCGGTTGAGATGGCAGCGATTGTCTTGACGAACTGTTCACATACACGCAAGCCTATGTAGATGAAATAACGTTGGCATTCATACATGTCTGCGTGTATTAAACTGCTACTGCCCCAGTATGACAAACCGCAAACATCGCCTATTAGGTGACGAGCCATGATGTAGGCAAACAAAAGAAGCTATTTAACTTAATTACAAGTTACAAAATGAATGTCACCGTTTCGTTCTACTATTATGTATTGTTGATCAATTGTAACAATATGCATAATTATTGTATTTCCACCACTGCAATTCTTATCCATCATTAATAACCATATGCTCCATATAAATGTTGTATTTGTTTGGTTGAACATGTCTGTTCTTCCAAATGATGGAGTATGAAGTTTTCAGAAACGTCGTGAAGATAGAATGGATGAAGAACTGTTGGACTCTCGATAAGCCAATGGTCCTTGTCCACTTCTTTCTGTGTCGTTTGCCTTGGGTGGCAACATTGTTCCTTGTCCACTTCTTTCTGTGTCGTTTGCCTTGGGTGGCAACATTGTTCCTTGTCCACTTCTTTCTGTGCCTTTTGCCTTGGGTGGCAACAGTGTTCCTTGTCCACTTCTTTATGTGTTGTTTGCCTTGGGTGGCAACATTGTTCCTTGTCCAAGTCTTTCTGTGTCGTTTGCCTTGGGTGGCAACATTGGTCCTTGTCCACTTCTTTCTGTGTCGTTTGCCTTGGGTGGCAACATTGGTCCTTGTCCACTTCTTTCTGTGTCGTTTGCCTTGGGTGGCAACATTGGTCCTTGTCCACTTCTTTCCGTGTTGTTTGCCTTGGGTGGCAACATTGTTCCTTGTCCACTTCTTTCTGTGTTGTTTGCCTTGGGTGGCAACATTGTTCCATCTAGTACGCTCTATAACACGGTTACTTCCCACTTTACCAGTAAGACGGTGGCGCCGTTCTGTTCCCTCGAAGAGATGGTGGAGCAGTCGGCCTACCGCTGGGGCACGAACAAGGACAGTGTCTACGCCTCCACGTTCTCGGTGAGCAGACTATGAGCGGGTGGTCTTCGTACAGTATGCATGGTACTACGTATTAGCACGAGGTTATCCTTTTCGTCTCGCGCATACAGAAAGCCGTGTAGAATAAGATTTTGTAAAATACGTAACCAGCGTTTTCCGTGCTAAAGGAAGCTATTTATCACATAAAAACAACTAGCACATTAAAGTGCGACATAGTCCAGAGTAACGATTATGTTTGATTTTCCTTTAAAATATATTGTGTTAATTTTCAAAGTCAAATTTTTTTTTATGCATTGACGACATATAGGCCTATATTACATATATCGGTGTCGCAAAACTTCTGTTTGGTCTACTTTGTGACAAGCAAATCTTTATATAACTAGACGTGCGTATGACTGCGCGGCTGTTGTCTCGACCCTGTCATCCTCCGCTGCCGTTTCTCCTGCAGACGGCGAGGCGTGGCGTCTACAGCAAGTTGTGGGCCGGCATACAGCGGTTCTCGGCCGACGACCCGAGCGTGCTGTCGCAGGACGAACACGTCCAGTTCGAGAAGGTGAAGCGGGGCGGCTACGCCTACATCATGGACCGGACGCCGCTCACCACGTACTCGCTACTCGACTCCAACTGCACCGTCGTCGTGCTCGGCTGCCACTTCATGCAGCTGCCGTTCGGCATCGGTCTGCAGAAAGGATCGCCCTACCGAAGTCTACTGTTGACGAGGTAGGTGACGCAAGGCCGGTTTACACGAGCGATTAATTGCCCAACTGGTCGTCAGACACGGTCTCAAATCGGTCGCTTAAAACATCCTCGCGAGATAGATTATCAAGGCCAGTTTGTGGTTACGATTATATAGGCGGAATCTGGACTGGTCGGCGGCCATTTTAAAGCAGTGGCTATTCAGTGCATTCGTCGTGACCTATCATCAACGCTCAAATCGGGAATGGCGTGAGTCAAGATCTAGGTCGCAGTGACTAGACACACCACTCGTCCAAATGCATACATCATTTAGCTGGCACCGTCATGCGACAGTGTCGTCCGACCAGTTTAGGCATAAATCGCTCGTGTAAACCAAGCTTCAGCGTGGTGTTAATCTATACCCTGTGGGTGTATCAGTATCATCATCATGGAATGTGGGAGTATTTGATAAATGTACCAGTTCGACTGTATTTCAATAATACACCAATAAGGCTCAACACCTGAATAGGATCGTTCCTTCCAGGATTACAATGTCGATAACAATATCTTAAGTGGAGCTGCATTTTGTCGATGTTGTCCAGCGATCGCCGTTTGTTAAGTGAGCTGTCTTAGTTAAACGTCAACGTTTCCTAATGTGTAGTTCCAAATACCATATAATCAAGGTATTAACTATTACAAAAATACCATAATTCAGTGCCCATGTTTTTTCCAAATGAAATAAAAGCTAGGGTAGTAAAGTTCAGGCTTGTTAACAAATGCAAATGCATTTGCTTGTTAACAAATGCAAATGCATTTGACTGCGCATTCAAATGCCTCTATAAAATTGTAAATGCATTTGCATTTGAATGCGTACCTTAAACATTTGCATTTGAATGCGACCCACAAACATTTGATTTCTTAAATGCACACAATCATATGCATACACAATTCTTTGAATAATTATTATTGTTAGATTCACTTTCACAACATGCCGTTGGAAAAAAGTGCTCTGTAGTGAGCAGCACCCTCAGCAATTTATGAAATCATTGTCTGACCTGTGAATCCACTTTTACGTGCTCTTTGAAAAAGTGCTCTGTAGGTCAAATGGTCAATACCTGAGCTGTTATTCATATAAAATGAAAACACCAGCTGGTTTATAAGTTGATGGCTTCAGATATTACCTGGTCATTGAAACAAATCAAACAATGCAGACAAATGACTTTCTTGTGTTGTGTTAGCACTGTTGGGGTGGGTTGTGGTGGCACTGTTGGGGTGGGTTGTGGTGGCACTGTTGGGGTGGGTTGTGGTGGCACTGTTGGGGTGGGTTGGGGTGGCAGCTCATTGGAGGAGTAAACATTAGCAATGCCAGCCCTAAATATTTACAGCCAGAGAGAGTGATTAGTGGTAGCTGTAATTATCCACCAGGTTATATTCCCAGTGACCCCACAAGTGGACAGTTTATTGTCTTGGGTTCCCCTTCCATTCTGGCCTTTCATTCCCTGCCATGGTTCCCAGTAAACTGTCAATTGTCTATTCCTCCCTCCCATTTCCACCACCTCTGCAGGCCTGGAACTGTGTGACTCAGTGTATGACTCTACAGACATGTTCTTCTAGTGGGACTGGTATGTAGTGGTACTTAGTGGTTACAATAATGTACTACTGTATTTATTAAATAAATTAATAATGTGTTTGTATACATTACGCTGTTTTTTTCTCCAAATAAAACAAAACGTTAATATAAAGCCAAAACATTTTAAATTAGTTCAAATGCATTTGCAAATGTGTAACCAAAACATTTGCATTTGCTTTTTAATACGACCCCAAAACATTTGCATTGGAAAATGGCATTTGCATTCGCATTTGCATCATATGAAACATTTGCATTTGCATTCAAATGCGTTGACATGCATTTGTTAACAAGCCTGGTAGTCTGAAAAATGTCAGAACATTTACAAAATATACCCGACTAGAAATTATTCATAATCTTCGTAGACATCCTATACGTGCATTACGTTGCACTATACTTTACTGTGGATTTACACACGAGGACGTGTTTCAGTGTGCGGCGCCTGCAGCAGTCGGGGATGCTGACGATGTGGCGCAACAAGTGGTGGCCGCCCGAGGCGTGCAGCGGCATCGACGTGCCCGAGGCAGCCGCCGTCACGTTGCCGCACACCCAGAGCGCCTTCTACCTCCTCTTTGCCGGCGTCGTCGCCGCCTACATAGCTCTTGCAGCCGAGCGCTGCCGATCGTACAACGCTGTCGGCTTACTGTGGAAGGCGTGGAAGACGAACTGACCAGCGGTGTGTTGTCTGTGTCTGCGTTCGCTGTTTCAATCATTCGAGCGGGTTAGTTTCCGAATCACGATCGGTAGTATGGAGTGATTTTTTTCCGCCGTCTGTATGGCCAGCTGACGTCACGTGAACAGCATGCTTGGGGGATTGGTCAGCGTTAATTATGTGGACGCTTGAATCCGATACTTCAGAACATTAAAACATAATAATAATTAACTTCTATGGCGCCTATATCCTCAGTAACCTGAGCTCAGAGGCGATCAAATGCCATCCGTCATCACAAGGAATGTCTTTTTAAACATTCCGCAGACATAATTTGACCGACAACATTTGCATACGCAGACTAGCATGTCTTGTTTCGGGAAATTCACAACGAAAAGATATTGCCCCTGACGTACTCAGCCTGGACGTACTCAGCCTGGACGTACTCAGCCTGGACGTACTCAGCCTGGACGTACTCAGCCTGGACGTACTCAGGCTGGACGTACTCAGCCTGGACGTACTCAGCCTGGACGTACTCAGGCTGGACGTACTCAGGCTGGACGTACTCAGCCTGGACGTACTCAGCCTGGACGTACTCAGCCTGGACGTACTCAGGCTGGACGTACTCAGGCTGGACGTACTCAGCCTGGACGTACTCAGGCTGGACGTACTCAGCCTGGACGTACTCAGGCTGGACGTACTCAGGCTGGACGTACTCAGGCTGGACGTACTCAGGCTGGACGTACTCAGCCTGGACGTACTCAGGCTGGACGTACTCAGCCTGGACGTACTCAGCCTGGACGTACTCAGGCTGGACGTACTCAGGCTGGACGTACTCAGCCTGGACGTACTCAGCCTGGACGTACTCAGGCTGGACGTACTCAGCCTGGACGTACTCAGGCTGGACGTACTCAGCCTGGACGTACTCAGGCTGGACGTACTCAGCCTGGACGTACTCAGGCTGGACGTACTCAGCCTGGACGTACTCAGGCTGGACGTACTCAGGCTGGACGTACTCAGGCTGGACGTACTCAGCCTGGACGTACTCAGGCTGGACGTACTCAGGCTGGACGTACTTCACTACTAGAAAAGCAGTACTATTGCTCGACTGTCCTGGAACTCAACACTGGAAACGATGGTATTCAAGACAGGAAACAATGACGAACAGTCGGGATAGACGTACAGCGTGAGGGTGCGCATTCGGATTGATGGTCAAAAGTCACTCCTGCCTCCATACACTGCTCTCATCTTGAAGGCGATTTGTGCTGGATTTATGCGTTACCCGTAATAGTTAGCATACTCGTAGACAAAGGCATTGTGGACGATATTATTCTGCAAACTGATCAGTGTAACCATGTGTAAGGGATAACTAGGTTTATGCCAGTTTCACACTCCTCGTGGACACGTGAAGCGGCCATCACTCGAACACTTGCAATATGGGTCATACGTTTCCGAACAGCCATATAATGCTAAAGCCCGCCAAATATATACCGATTTTTAGTCGCCAACAGTTTGTCTGCCGACAACTACCCAGCGGACGACTGATTTTTCAGATGCCAGATGTCCGCAAAAAGTGTTGCCAACTGTTGGTGGAGAACATACACATAACGACTACATTTGAGTTGCCAACTGAAAAAGTAGTCGCCAACATGTTGGCAACTGAACAATCGGTATGTGTGTGGCGGGCTTCACGCAGGACTGTGTATTTACAGATAGAGACCACCAATTCGTGTGGACGACGGGTTATACAGGTTTACCCCGAGTGCGATATTTTACTTCCCCTGGCACAGGCACCAGGCAGACAGTATGCCGGTTTTTAGTTCTTATCCCAAAGACACAGATTTCCATCTCCCTATACTCATAGATATATGCATGGTGCTAGAATGTTTATGAAACGACTAGGTGGGGCTTAAAAGAAAATAGTGCGTTCGTGAACATGTCTTCTTTTAAAACATAATACAATTATCGGCTAATGTCGTGATGTTTGTTTGCTTTTGGGAAAAAACTGCTCCAGCAGCTACTGCAAGAAGACAGTTCCACTGGTGCAAAAGTATCCTAGTCACACAAGAGAGTTGTAAAACAGCTTTACATCGAAATAAAATTAACAAGTTTACTTACATTACATAAACACAATACATACAACTGAGAATGTAATGTGACGGGTTGCATGCAGGTAAACACTCTATCCATTCGACAACAAAACAACGAAGAAAATAACAATTGTTTTTAAAAAAACATGCCGCCTCTCATAATAAAAACGACGCACGCCGTTGAAACGACACGCCAACAATAAACGACACGCCAACAATAAACGACACGCCAACAATAAACAGTAAGCGACAAGGAACTTTTCAATAGCTGCTGCAATCCACTTTCCATCAATGTCTACACACTTTGTATGTAAATAGTTCGACTACCTTAATAACGTTGATTGCCTTCACACGTCACGTTGTAAACACGTGAGCCTAAGAAACTATTTCCTCCAGACCAACAGCACGTAGTTAATATACCGACAGTTTCAATCACAGACTCGCCTCTAAATTAACCCAATAAACACAACATGCTGCCATGTCAAAACAAAAGCAGCGATTCGCAAAACGACCAATCTGGCTGATGTTTGCCTGTTTTTTGACAGTCGATCAATGTTGCCAGTCAACGGTATTATTTAAAATACGATAATACCGCAGTTGCGCGCATTATATTAATCACTTTAGAACTGCACATGTGTAAGATTTAGGGGCGTGAAAGCCGGGGTTTCAACTTCTTCGTCTTCAACTTTTTCTCTTCCTCGCGGATGATTTCGAATCCCGTAAAACTGTAACTCTTTATTGGTGACTCATTGTGAAAGTCGCATTTTGCTATCTGTGACTTCTTACTTCCAACCTTTGCCAGCCATTCTTTCCTGCGAAATGTCATTAATATGTATTAGGTGGGCACTAATAACAACAGTACAACATATATTTGTATATTTAATAACAGCATTTAAAGAAATATACCTATTCGAACTAGCAGGGTAAAACTGTTTTAATTCCGTTTTCACTGTTGTAGGAAGTTGTAACTAAAACGTGACAAGTGTATTCTGTGTCGGGTCTTTAGGCAGACGTTGGAGTCAATCTGGAAGGCCGTTATACAGAAGTACCGATGTAAAGGGTAACACTGACAACACTTTGTAATAATTCATATTCATTCATAATTCAGTATTACATATAAGTAGTTTTATTTTCATGCATTGCACAATAAAATATTGGTGTCCGTTGGGTTAATAAAGAGCTTGTCCGTGATTGCCTACACAATGTTACTACCGTTAATAACGGTATCAGATATTGATAGGATTTGCTCTGCTTAATTTCTTCCAGAAACACCAGGTGTTCGGGAAAATGATAAATACTAAGTCACTGCCAGGTTGACTACATGACCAGGACAACGGCAACCAAGTGCAGCCCAGCGACATGAGCACTGATTAATATTGGTCTGGCCTCGCCAGATTAATATCTGTGATGATGAAAGCTCATCTTCAATTTCACTGTTAGTAGCGCCATATACAGAATCTATTGACATTGACACCACGACAATCTGTAGAAACCTGACCAGTGAGAAGAAATATTGTCATGTTTTGATTACCAGATGCCTTTAATGGCTGCAACAACGTTTACAGCATCAGAAGCACCAAGTAGTATTGTGACCACATGACCACTAACCACACCAGATCCACGGGTTCATAGGGCTACAGTCTGTTACCATTTTCATATATTTATTATCCGCACCATGATCGTCAACAAGTGCTGGCAAGCCACACTAAAGTTCTGACCAGTAAAACCAGTGTTCATATGACTTGAAGACATTTTGTAATACACAATATATAAACCATGCTGTTGGTAAGCAGAGTTGGAACACACCAAGGTGTATGATGTATCAGTAAATTTTAATGTTTAGTGTACACACAATTCTATAATAGGGTTTTCAAACAACACTAAGTGACCATTTGTCAATGTTTGACTGCAAAATGGATGTGCTCCAGTTTGGATATACTCTGCTCATTACTAAATACACACTTCTCAATCTTGGAGTGAGGACTTCCTTTGTACTGAAGCCATTCTTTCCTGTGGGGAGTGGGAAAAAGATAATAATCTACACACAAGTAAACAGGAGAGACAATTTGTTAAATAAATTCATAACCATTTAAATCTCTACAATAATTACTTACATGCAGTCATTTCAAAAGTGCGACTAATTTAATATGAAGCAATATTAAATAAGTTTTTTATCGGTTGAAAGGTATTACTTCATATCTACATTATCATTGGCAATAGCTATGCCAGGGACTTGGGACTTAAAGGTACAAAGTGTATACCTTTAACATTAAATAAATCAACACAACAAAAGTAGTGCCATAAATGCGCTATACCCTTTGAACAAACATCTGGTTATAAATCTAAATGATAATAGAGTGCAAACATGCACTGTGAACCTTTTATAAAACGTGGTTACATACATGACTTTGACTTTATCATCGGGGCCTTGCACTGTGCCAACGACTGTTCCACGTTCTGTGTTCTTCACCCATCCTTTCAGTCCATACTTGCGTGCTGTCTCCGAGGTGAACTGCAGCAGAATCCATCACGTTTACTATGCTGTACCAACACAGCTGCTCGTCCTAATATTTAAAAAGGATTATCCATAATGTGCATAATTTCACATAAATGACTATTAGAAGACATCTACGGTGAGATGTATTGACTGTCTGCCACAGATCCCTCAAGAGGCTTTGAACACAGATCATGATGGATGAATATTAATCATTGAATGTGTGCGTGCGTGCATGAAAACGTTTACCACAATTATTGTATGAACACCAATCAATCAGGGAATGTGTGAATACTGATCACTGAATGGGCATGTGGAGTGACTATTCAAGAAGTGCATGAACACTGATCATTCAAGAAGTGAATGAGTACCAGGGCTGGGTCCAATTATGTAATTGTAATTAATTATGGTTTAGAAATTTTGCTGTAATTGTTATATTTTGTACAATTGAAAATTTATTTCAATTACAATCAATTACAGTATGTTTCATATCACAAATTACCTGAACGAATTGTCAATAAAAATATAATTTAAGTCTCACATGAGTTGAAAATCAAGACTAATAATAACACCTGCTTATATATTTATATTTAAGTTACAGTATTCATTGTCTGGTGGGTACTGGTCCATGGTGCTAGTGGTGGGTAGCCTTAGCGATTAGCCTTTTCAATAAGTTGGTAACAGCCAGGAAGCAATAAACAATGCACAGACATTGTCAGACAAAGGCTAAGCTGGTATTCAAACAATATGGAAAGACCTGATATTGCTTCAGAAAATATCAGCTCAGTGAAACATTGCAGAGTTAGCAAGCCAATTGGACCCCTTGTGTTGTGGTGGATTGGAGACAGGTCAGGTGGCAAGGACTGTTTATATGGCCTCTCTCCCCATTCCCAACACAAAGCAAAGGGCAGGCCAATTAAGAATGTTAGCTTAGAGCAGGAGCTACAACCTCAAAGTAAACACAACCTA
Organism: Lamellibrachia columna; assembly: GCA_963662155.1. Lineage (NCBI taxonomy): Eukaryota > Metazoa > Annelida > Polychaeta > Sabellida > Siboglinidae > Lamellibrachia > Lamellibrachia columna. The sequence goes on from OY759262.1 coordinate 36,753,929, forward strand.
CCCTATTATTAGTATTTCCCGAAGAAAAATTTAAGAAATGCACACGGATAAATAAATGTTTGTAAAACTAGAAAGGATGCTTAGAGAAGAACTACAAATAAATATTGTATTACGGCCTGTGGGATTTTGTTCACTTTTCATATTATGTAATTTTGTCTGTAAGGAATATGTCCTGTAGGATTGTTTGGATACTGCATTATATTCTTATATAATAAAATACGTTTTAAACGGCTATCTTTTTATGTAGTATAATTCAAAGTCACAATTCAACAAAATGTACAAACTTTACCGTTATATTTCTTTATTAGTTGTGTACAAAATATTGAAATTCAGAAAAACGTGCAAAAATACATAATTAACAAATGCTGAATATATCTGGTTCTGCATAATGTAATCGTAATTGAAACAGTGTAATTGTAATTGATTTGGAAAATTATGACTGTAATTGTAATTGAAATAAAAAATGTAATGTAATTGTAATTGATACAATTTTTTGTAATTGGACCCAGCCCTGAGTACTGATAATTCAAGAGGTGTATGAACACTGATCATTCAAGAAGTGCATGAACACTGATAATTCAAGAAGTGACTGAGTACTGATCATTCAAGAGGTGTATGAACACTGATAATTCAAGAAGTGTATGAACACTGATTATTCAAGGAGTTCATGAACACTGATCATTCAAGAAGTGTATGAGTACTGATCATTCAAGAGGTGTATGAACACCGACGAATCAAGAAGTGCATGAACACTATCATTCAAGAAGTGTATGAAGACCGACCATTCAAAAGGTATATGAACACTGATCATTCAAACCTAGTGGTGGGTGCATGCCAGGATTCAATTACACAAAATCAAATCACTTACTTTTCATTTTAAATTTCAATTACATTAAAAAAAGAATCAATCAGTTTTGTGCCTGGAAGGTTATTTTTTACGATTGATAAAAATGTGTCAGACAGCACTTTTGACATGACATAGCTACATATTAGAAGCATGTTTTCAAATTAGTGAACTGGAATAAACTACATTCTACATCTAGGTAGTTCTTCACTAAGATTTCTGGCTGCCAACTAAAGTAAAGAAAAGATGACCCACCTTTCGGAAGAAGACACCTGGAAACAGACATTAACTGCTGTTCATGACAACTGAACTGGTGTAGTTTATGAAGAGTGATTATTAAACTGCCATAAAATAACCAAACATGTCAATTGTCAGTTCCAATGGAAAACACATTCAAAACACTGATCAAATGTCAATTTATGTATAATTATTAATTAAATTATTAATTTCAGAGTAGTGCAGAACTGTGGCTTCAAAGGAAAACCTAATTATCAATGTAAGCAGGAAAATGTGACATATAAAGAAATAGTGAGGGCCGATTAAGAATACTGCACACAATCATGGCAGCTATATCAGAAAAAATGGTGGAAGGAATAGAAAGCATAATACAAATGAATACATGTAACAGCTCATGTAATACATGCATGTAAAACATTAGGGAGTTATTAGCTATAAGTGAACACAAACTGAACACAGGCCATCAGTGCTCTATGAAGGATATTAATATTCTAGACCAGAAGAGAAAAATAAAGGAGGCGATTAACATCCACAGAGAAACCTACGCTGAACCGAGACGTCGGCCAGGAGCTCCCACCAGTCCTACTCCTGCTTGTGTCACATGACATTGGTCATGTGACACATCCGTAACGTCAGTCTGCTGAAGGAGACTGCGAGATGCAGTTGAAATATACAGAACGAACACTAAGTTTCTTGAGAGGTAATTATGTTTAATATTAGGGAGTTAGGTATACTATCTGTGGGCAAGAACTAAGAAATGCTTTAATTTGTTTAGGATAACCATAATTATTTTTGCATTTATTTAATAGTAATTGTCCATAGTAATTGTCTATTTTGGTGAAGCTGTAACTGTCAATGCCTGAGCTGCTTTAAATAATTATATAAATAAAAAAATATAGATAGCTTTTTAGTTGTTAGCCCTATGGAGATTTTATTTAGCATTTCATTTATGAGTGAGCCATCACTTTTACCATTTCTATGGCAACTGAAACAGTGTACTGCACTTGAAGGAGTGGTCACCACACATGAAAACTGTAATGTTAAACATTTAGCTTGCATGTTGTACAGTTAATTAATTTGGTGATTGTATTTAAATTTGCATTATAAGAGACTGAGTGAATAATTATTTCCACTATATTATTCTTGGTAAATGATGGAGAGCACTACTGTTATAACTCATCAACATTCTGATAAAATTAAACATTTAGCTTGTTTGTGCCTGTTTTGTGGTCAATCCTAAATAATGTATATATATATATATATATATATATATATATATGTAATGTCCCACATATACATATATATGTAAGGCCATATTTTATTCATAATATATATATATATATATATATATATATATATATATATATATATATATATATATATATTAATGTCCCAGGGCTCTAACTTCGAGGTTAGAGCCCTGGGACATTACATCATTATATTCAACATAAATAAATGATTCAAACAAGCATGGAAAACAGAAGATGGTGGTAAAAGAGGGATCTTGAAAGGGCAAAGGTGAACAGCCAAGAGTGGGAGAGAATGGCAGAAGATTACGATGGATGGAGGCAACTCGTCAAGAGGGCGGAACAGACTAAGTGGTGTGACCCCCACCCGGAAAGGACCATGAGGAAAGAAGGAGATCAATGTTTGGAACAAACTACTTGTTGCCTGCAGGTGAGTTGTGTAAATGTTGGGCCGTTAGCAGCATTTGTACATTTTATAACAGAATAGGAAGATATCTGACAGCATAGGGCCTGGACACACAGACAACAAATTTGCTTTCTTGTCTACAGGGGTTTACCTGGGAGTTTGTATTAAATGGGCATCAGGACCCCCATATTTTTTTAAAGTCTCCAAGCATATAACGAGGGTCTGATCCGCGTAATTTTTTTAGAATTACTTTGTAAATATTATTGACTGAATAGTACGTCTTATGACAAGTTAGTCCCATTAAATGTACCAGGTGGGAGCACTGCCATCTAATACTGAAACCCCCTGTAGGCAGTTATGCCCTATTGGCTAAGCATTGGTTTGCTATGTTGAATGCACATGCGCATGCATCTAAGAGTGGCAGCAAGACCTTTATGGATTTGACACTACACAGTAATGGTTTTTTCGGACTGTGAATAAAATACTGAAATTGTACAGATTAAACAAACAGATTCTGTAATGAATTAGCAAGATAAACATAGCATTCGTTCTCATATAAGACATGTTCTTTATCAACATACATTTTCATTGTATGATAATTTCTTATGCATCCGGAAAATTGTTTTATGCACCTAGGATACAGGATCTTGTGTCTCATAAACCCTTATGGTCTACGACTACATGTCATCTAGAGCTTGTACGTTGCTCTGTATGGTCGTCTTGTTAAGACATAAAAGTCTGCTTAATTTTCGATTTGACAAAGTTTCAACATCAAATTGAATACCTCCGGCTCCACCCCAATAACTTATATATAAAAATATATGTACTGAATGTTTGGCATTGCCATTGCCACTGGATTTCAATTGAAACAGGTGTGGACCTAGGGGCGTGGGGGCACAGAAAAAACTTCTGGGGGTATACCTCGGACCCCCTAACATGGTGGTCGGTGCTGGTGCCTGTGGCAGTTCCACTCCAAAATGGACAACTCCTAGTACCTAGATCTTCCTGTGCCTGCCTGGTGTGTGAAATGTATTTTTTAACGTGTAATTTATTATCGCCATGCAATAGATACATAGACATGTAACACCTTGATAAATGTGATTATAAATTAAATACAACCTTGGACGCGGCCAAAAACTTCATAATCAACCGTAATCAACTTTTGTGTGCCCGCCATATTGAATACAAATCCGTCGCCATGCAAAGATCGTTATTATTGGTCAAACTAATATAAGAATTGACCAATCAATAACGTTCACACGGATCAGCGTGTGTTCGACGAAATCATGCTCTTCCGATAATATGAACAGCAAGTGTTTTTATTATTTAAATTGCTTCAGCTTATTTTAATCAACCCAACATTTAATTAGCTTCAGCTTATTTTAATCAAACCAGCATTAGTGTTAATTTGTGTTGCATTTAATTAAATGATCCCAACATTTTATAGCACGCCAGTATCATCACTAAATGACGTTTATATCGGGGGTGAATAAACTGTCATACACCAATTCGTTTTCCGGTTCCGCATTTACCGGGCTCGTTAGGAAACTCGCAAAAGTGGTTAAAAACACTAAAGTAATAGCATATGTTTATTGTCACTTGCATACCTCAAATTATTTTTCATGTCATTGTTTGAAATTGTATTTTCTAAATGAAAAGTGCTGCGCGTTCTCTATCGTTTATTAAAACCGTTGTCACTAGATCTCCAGGCGCTTGTGCAGAGCGTCTATGTACATTTGACTTCGCCTCCAGGCCTGCCTTAATCATATGCTGCGTTCACACACAGAAGGTATTTCAGACAAAATAAAAACAATAAGTAATATTATATAAAATAATATGGTAATCGTTTACTTAACTGGCCTAAATTATTAGCCTTAGGGCTTTATGCCGACGGTTTTTCCAGCATTTTTGTACCTTACATTATTCCGCATATGTTCCAGTAAAAAAGTTCATATATTCTTTAAAAAATATCGTGTTTTAGGCCACTTTGAATAAGTTTTACACATCAAAACAGCGGAACTGTTTGCTTGATAAACATGGCATGTGTGCGATTTGCGCATTAGTCACACCTCAGTGCCATCAGAACCGCGAAGGCGGTGTTTGTGTGTATTGGGCATACAATTACGCAACGTAAAAAAAATGAAGAGAACAAAATTGAGAAAATAGGCTCCAAAAATGTTTCAAACGAAGAAATTCTAGAACAAAAATTAAAACATTCTCCACAGTTTTCATATTAAACACAACATTTGTAAAGCTCATACAGTCACTTCTAACGTAATATTTCATATTTTATTTAATGAAATATTTGATGTTGCAAATATCATTTGTATGAAAATTATGTGGTCGATATTAGATGTTATGCGCATGCGCAACTGCGAGGGGACATTAAATGGGTTAAATTATCTGTCGTTTGATGAACAAAGGTTATTGTTTTTGTAATAAAAAAATATACTGATGATATTGCATGTCATGCGCATCTTTAAGGAGGGAGGGAAGGAGTACTTTAATTTAATTAAGTCAATTTACATAAATTTAAGTCAATTTACATAAATTTAAGTCAATTTATATAAATTTACAATTTAATGTACTCTCTTTACATTAACATGCTCATTTAAATAGTTTACAAATGATATGCATATTCATATTTTTGGGGAACACGAAATACATATTTAGTTTTTTTTTAATAATTCTAAACTGGTGAATAACCAAATGTATTGCTTTTCACATATATGCTGTGTCTATGTGCAGTTGTAGTATCACTGGATTTGTTTGAATACACATTTCTTGATTGGATGGCTGATAACACATTCACAGCTCACATCCAGCGGATACACAATCCTGTACATTCAATGTGTATTCGACGGTTATGCGCCCATCACAGCTGTTCGTGCAGACACTGCACACTTTCTTTTGTGCAACTGCCTCGGACCGAGGCCCTCAGTGCATGGAAGAAAGCCACACGATGTAAATACTTACTAAATAGTGTTATTAGTGAGGCTTGGGCAATGATTTCCTACAGCAACTTACCTTATTTCTGCACGCGCCTACATAGGGGTATATATATATATATATATATATATATATATATATATATATATATATATATATATTATATATATACATATATATATCCCTCCCTCCTTCCCTCTTATGTTACTCATGCGCATGACATGCAGTATCATCATTATAATATTTAATTACAAAAACAATAATCTTTGTTCACCAAATAACAGATAATTTAACCCATGCATTCTTTTAAATTTAATTATAAAAGTAACAATGACATGCAGTGAGATGTCCCCTTGTAGTTGTGCATGCGCATAACATCTAATATCGACCACACAATTTTCATACAAATAATATTTGCAACATCAAATATTTAATAAAATAAAATATGAAATATTACGTTATGAATACTTGCATGTGCTCTACAAATGTTGCATTTAATATGAAAACTGTGGAGAATGTTTTCATTTTTTTTTAGAATTTCTTTTGAAACATTTTTGGGGCCTATTTAAAAAAAAAAAATTCTTAATTTTTTTACGTTGTGTAATTGTATGCACACAAACACCGCCTTCATGGTTCTGATGGCTCCGAGGCGTGACTAATACGCAAATCGCACACTTGCCATGTTTATCATGCAATCGGTTCTGCTGTTTTGATGTGTAAAACTGATTCAAAGTGGCCTAAAACACAATATTTTTAAAGAATATATGAACTTTTTTACTGGAATATATGCGGAATGATGTAAGGAACGCATTCAGGTACAAAAATGCTGGAAAAACCGTCGGCATAAAGCCCTAATAATTTAGGCCAGTTAAGTAAACGATACCAATAATATTGTATAAAGTGCATTGCCATTTCCGCATTGCATATGCCATGGCACTTTAGGAACTTGTCTTAGAAATACTTCCAAGTATTCATATTGTTATTGACTGTAACAATGTCTTCAGCGGAATAAAATAAGATCAGTGAATGATCAAAATGACGGGACGTCACCTTTACATGCATGGTGTGTTTAGCTCCAGTGCATTCGTGTAAAACACCAAAACTTGATGTGTTAGCCCTAAAATGGGCTCTTTGTAGTCAAACAGCGGAGGCTTGAGATGACAGCACAGAGGTGCTGCCTCTAGCGGTGATTTTGTAAAACATTGGTCCTCTGCATTCGCCAGATGGCGGCATGTGGTAAACTATTTTGATAAAAGACCGCTGCCAACATGCTATTTGTTGTGAACCGACGGCAGTAAAAGTATCAAAGCAGTCAGAAATAAAATTATAATTTTATTACATATCTGTGTTGTATTGCCTATACACTTTGAGGCAGTCATTTGATAAAAGTTACGGCACTGACCAATCATGGCTGTTTTCCCGGTGCAAACAAAAGTTTGGGTCCCTTGGGGAGTAAATGAAAACAGTTCCTTGGGTATTCATCTTCCGTTTTGTGTGACATGCTTGCTTTGTTGGCATGGCGCTCACTATATAATACACACTGTACTAGTCATGAATACTGCTGTTATTCTTTTGTGCAGATGTGATATTAATTTGGTTTTGATGAAATCACCACTAATAAATTATCAAAAATCAGCAAAAAAATGCAAAAGTTGCTCCACCTACATATACTACAACACAAGCAGGCCTTCACATTAAGCTTTTTTATAGCCAGCGGGCCAGTAGATTCAAAATGTTACTGGCCCCCCACAAAAGTTACTGGCCCAGGAATTTTCTCATATATACAACACAGAATGTGTGTAATGCAACAGTTTCATGTATGTAGGGCCTACATGTAAATTTAGCTAATTCTTCTATCTACAACTTACAAGACAGCCTTGTGTTCATCGAAAACTACTGATTAGTTAGGACAGAAATGCACTGTCACTGTCACACTTGTCAAACAGAACATAGTAGCAGAAATTATTTGAAACAGTCATGGCCCTCTGGGCCAGTAAAATATGAAAACTTGTGGCCCAAACTAGCTCGACAGCCTTAAAAAGGGCTCTGGGCTAGCGGGCCAGTGTTATGTCGAGGCCTGACAAGACAATTTACAGTTTCATAAGTTACCCGATAAATCCCCTCTATGATTTTTACAAAACAATGCACACTTTTGATAAGCCGACTGCACATATATTACTTTTACTTAGATGTAGAACATTGGAGGATTTGGCACACAGTGACCTAACTTGTTTTGGTTTACAGTCGAAAACATTTTGTCGCGGTCAATACTTCATGTTATGCTTATCATTACTATTTTTAATGCACATGTGTGTGTATATGGTTTTTAACCTGAAATAAATGTCATTTGGTACAAAAAATAAATAAATTTAAGCCATGGCCGAGTAGTTTGCATTAGCTTGCTCGGTGGATGCGTAAATGTGATCCAGTTTTTGCACAATTAAATATTTAAACCAACAATGTGCACGTAATTGTTGACCTGCAAGGTGTGAACACAGCATTAAGCTAATCCAGGCTGCATGTTTAATAAGTTTCCCTTTCGCACTTATCAGATTATTCTGTTAATTTATTATCATTGTACTTAGTTATATTTCTTGGCGTATTGCTACTCTTATTTCTAGAGTAGCCTTAGCAGCTTTTGCTAGTTTTGGCTAAATTTGTCTTTTTGCTCTGAGTTTCAAAGACTTCAATATTACACTACTCTCTTTGAAACACGATTTGATCTAGATTGTTATATTATATATTACTTTATGTATATATCATTTGTGTTTTGAAAAGCTTACTATGTAAAAAATGCAGGCCTGACGAATTAAATGGATAGCTTTAAAAAAATAAGACTTGTTTATTAGTTTGTGCATGAAATGGATTATGTTTCAAGTCAGTTCTGAATATGGGCCAGAATTTATAACTTAAATTTAATAATACTTAACAAATAGGAGCAAAGATCAACTGTTTCTGAAATTCTCCTTGCAGTCGGCACATTTCAGTAACCCTAAAGCTGAGCCAAGCTTTGTGAGCGCACAAACCATGCCAGTCGTCAATGACAAGTGGCAGTACATTCTGCCCAACACGACAGAGGTGTGTCTGCTTGAATGTCAGGCAGCCTTCAAGGCATTGACATCGCGTGAGAAGTTCTACTCGCATTATCTGTCCCAGGCGTCATGGTATGGCGCACTCGTCTGTCTCTTCCAGGTAGGTTCTTTAAAGTGTCCTCACATGGTGCATAATCTGTCCCAGGCGTCATGGTATGGCGCACTTGTCTGTCTCTTCCAGGTAGGTTCTTTAAAGTGTCCTCACATGGTGCATTATCTGTCCCAGGCATCATGGTATGGCGCACTCGTCTGTCTCTTCCAGGTAGGTTCTTTAAAGTGTCCTCACATGGTGCATAATCTGTCCCAGGCGTCATGGTATGGCGCACTTGTCTGTCTCTTCCAGGTAGGTTCTTTAAAGTGTCCTTACAAGGTGCATAATCTGTCCCAGGCGTCATGGTATGGCGCACTCGTCTGTCTCTTCCAGGTAGGTTCTTTAAAGTGTCCTTACAAGGTGCATAATCTGTCCCAGGCGTCATGGTATGGCGCACTCGTCTGTCTCTTCCAGGTAGGTTCTTTAAAGTGTCCTTACAAGGTGCATAATCTGTCCCAGGCGTCATGGTATGGCGCACTCGTCTGTCTCTTCCAGGTAGGTTCTTTAAAGTGTCCTTACAAGGTGCATAATCTGTCCCAGGCGTCATGGTATGGCGCACTCGTCTGTCTCTTCCAGGTAGGTTCTTTAAAGTGTCCTTACAAGGTGCATAATCTGTCCCAGGCGTCATGGTATGGCGCACTCGTCTGTCTCTTCCAGGTAGGTTCTTTAAAGTGTCCTTACAAGGTGCATAATCTGCAAGAAAATCTAAGAGTAACATTTTTGTTTTGTTTAGTAATAAAGCCACCACTAATAATAATATAATATTCAAAACAACTTTCAGAAAAAAGCTGATACTATAGTTCCACAAACATCTGTGTATTAGTTCTCCAACAATCTGCTATTGAAGTTGTGTGTTTTATATGCGAAATTGAGCCAACAAGTGATTTTAGACCCATATTTTCAAAAATGAAACATGTTAGAACACAAATGAATCTTATCATGGATCAATAACACACCTACATATCTAGGTATATGAGAAGTTTGAAGTTTCTATCTAGTTTAGCTTATGAGATACTGATCTCCAAAGTTGGTAAATAGTGAAATGTGGCCTATATTTAGCAGCCAAAAATGCTGTGTGGCCATGGAGCTAAAATTCCAATTTATTTTTTTGTATGAAAGGCAGGTATAACGCCCGTGTAATGCACCATATTTGGATTCCCTGTTCAAATGGCTTCATGTTGAGGAAAAATATTTCAAATAGACGTATTTTGTGTTTTTAATCTAAGCAATATTTATATTTGAAATATTTTTTTCAACACGAAGCCATTTGAATAGGGAATCCAAATATGGTGCATTAACACAGGTATTGTACCTGCCTTTCATATAAAAATAAATTGTCATTTTATCTCCATGGCCACAACATTTTATCTCCATGGCCACAGCATTTTATCTCCATGGCCACAGCATTTTATCTCCATGGCCACAGCATTTTTGGCTGCTAAATACAGGCCACTTTTCACTGTGTACCAATTTTAGAGATAAGTATCTCATAAACTAATCAAGACAGAAACTTTAAACTTCTCATATACCTACATATGTAAGTGTGTTATTAGTCCAAATAAGATTCGTTTGTGTTCTAACATGTTTTAGTGTTGAAATGTGGGTGTAAAATCACCCGTTGGCTCAATTTTGCACATAAAAACGCACAACTTCATTGGCAGATTTTGGGAGAACTAATATACAGATATGGAACTATGTTATGTATGTTACTATCTACATATAATGGAAAATAAGCATGCCAAATCTCAAGAGTTCTAACACAAATAATTTTGAGTTATTGGTATTTGAGGTAGAACAAGAAATCTTCATGATTTATGAAAATCAAATTTTAAATGGTCACAACTCACAAACTATTCGAGCTACAGCCCTATGGTTTGATATGTTTGGTTATATTGACCTGTGAATTAATTGGTAAAATTTTTGTTGAATTAAAAAATATGAGTGCAACATACATTGGTTGATCTGAGACGGAATGCTCCAGGTGGTAAGTCAGAGCAAGTACACACATTGGTTGATCTGAGACAGAATGCTCCATGTGGTACGTCAGAGCAAGTACACACATTGGTTGATCTGAGACGGAATGTTCCAGGTGGTAAGTCAGAGCAAGTACACACATTGGTTGATCTGAGACGGAATGCTCCAGGTGGTAAGTCAGAGCAAGTACACACATTGGTTGATCTGAGACAGAATGTTCCAGGTGGTAAGTCAGAGCAAGTACACACATTGGTTGATCTGAGACGGAATGTTCCAGGTGGTAAGTCAGAGCAAGTACACACATTGGTTGATCTGAGACAGAATGTTCCAGGTGGTAAGTCAGAGCAAGTACACACATTGGTTGATCTGAGACGGAATGCTCCAGGTGGTAAGTCAGAGCAAGTACACACATTGGTTGATCTGAGACAGAATGTTCCAGGTGGTAAGTCAGAGCAAGTACACACATTGGTTGATCTGAGACGGAATGCTCCAGGTGGTAAGTCAGAGCAAGTACACACATTGGTTGATCTGAGACGGAATGTTCCAGGTGGTAAGTCAGAGCAAGTACACACATTGGTTGATCTGAGACAGAATGCTCCAGGTGGTAAGTCAGAGCAAGTACACACATTGGTTGATCTGAGACAGAATGTTCCAGGTGGTAAGTCAGAGCAAGTACACACATTGGTTGATCTGAGACGGAATGTTCCAGGTGGTAAATCAGAGCAAGTACCCACATTGGTTGATCTGAGACGGAATGTTCCAGGTGGTAAGTCAGAGCAAGTACACACATTGGTTGATCTGAGACAGAATGCTCCAGGTGGTAAGTCAGAGCAAGTACACACATTGGTTGATCTGAGACGGAATGCTCCAGGTGGTAAGTCAGAGCAAGTACACACATTGGTTGATCTGAGACAGAATGCTCCAGGTGGTAAGTCAGAGCAAGTACACACATTGCAGACTTGGTGATAATCATTATACGTTTCTGCAGTATAAATCGATTATTTATTAGTTGAAACCATTGTGGAAGAAAATATTCATTACAACTACTATTTCACTATTCAGTCTGAACAGATTAAGGCAAAGATCCGTAATACTCTCAAGACGGTCATATAGTTTTATTGATGTTGTTTCTTGTAGACTTCCCCGGAGTCCCCTGGCATCTTCCTGCTGCTGCAGAAGTTGTTCTCCGCAGAAAGTGTTAGCTCGCTGAAGGAGCGTGCAAAGTCATGTGACTTCTCTGACGATGACTTCCAGGTAATGTGTGGTTTGTACTAAATGTTTTGTACTAAATGGTGATACTCTGTATTAGGTTCAATATGAGAGCTTTTTAATGGCCTTTACTACCTGATCCCAACGGCATCAACCTTTATACTTGATAGAATTGTAAACTTAAGTAGTTTAGTTCATGTAATTTGCAAAGCCTGTAAAAAAGCTGCTCTCGATAGTTGTAGTTTTATGTATGATTCATAACCAGAATGGTTTTAGAAGAACCATAGGTTACTGATCAGACTAGTCAGCATTTGATATATGCCCGTTGACCCGTAATACACATTATGTTTTATTGTCCAATGACAGAGCTTCCTCATCTATGCAGCTGGCCTATATGGTAACATGGGCAACTACAAGTCATTTGGTGATACAAAATTTGTGCCAAATATGGCCAAGGTAAGCCTGTTGGAATATCTTCATTAAAGTATAAGTGCATTATAATTTAATTAAAATATATGCTTGGATGGTTCATCAAATTAACTTTGAGCCTCCCAATTTGTAAGAAATTTTATACTAAAAATAATAATATTTCTGACTTTGTGTAATTAAGAATATATATTCCCACTACTTGTTGAATAAAGAAAATTGGTATCCTATCCAGATTGGAAAGTTTTCCTTTTTTCACAGAAAATTCATCATTAGCAGGAAGTAAATGAACTGTCAACCATTTTCTGTTAACTTTCACTTTTGATTTAGGAGCTGTTGGAGAAGCTGATCTTTGCCAGTGCAGCAAGCAAGGCTGATCCCAACGGCATCAAGTCACTCTGGGGCCGAGTGGCTGATCCCATGTACTCCCTCGAACCCAAGGAAAAGCAGCTGGGACTTGGGAAAGAGGTGCATATTTTATAATTCTGTATGAAAATCAATGACAGGCAAAAAATTTAAATAAACTATGGCATATGCACTGTGCTGTAACTTATTGTACACAGACCAACAATAAAGATGTGTTATTGTGTGTGTTTGCAGGGAACCACCACTTACTTCTCTTCCAACTGTCACTTGGCCGATGCCAAAGCTGCCCAGGAGTTTATGACTGCCAAGGTACCTTATGTCTCCCACTCTCTCTTGTTCTCTGAATCATTGTCCTTCATTCTCCCCCCCCTCACCATTACCTCTCTCCTATCCACATATCTGATATATCAGTCCTTAGCAACACATGACAACAAGTTATTATGCATATTACAAATCGTCTTGTAAATCGCTAATCATTTTCCTTTCTGAAAAAATTTAAAAGTTAAGCCTCCCTTATTTGAACTCATCAGATTTTAATTCTTATTTCTAGTGCCTAAGGTAAACAGGTAGCATCAGTTTCAGTTTGTCGGGTGGAATTTGAGACTTTGTATCGTTTTTCACCAGAACCTAAGTGCCTACAACTCACGGCTATTTAAATCTGAAGACAAAGGAAACATCACCTATGAAATCCGCCTGGCAGCTGTGAAGAAGTCTGGTATGTAGGATGGTTTCTTGAAGGCTAAAGCGGCGAACAAACCTGCGGACAGGTGTGTTCGCTGGTTTATTGTGCATGAACGACCACAACATAATTGTTCCCAACAACCATATAGATACAAATCACATTTTAATATACATAATATGCTGGTTCTTGATATAGTGTCTTAGAAATAGAAATTAATGTGGCTTTAATATTTGAGGACAGAAGTGTTTATATCATGGCAGGTAGTGACAGTGAAATAAATATGTTTCCAGTTGTTGCAAAATGCTGCTAAGGTTACTGCCAAGTCATTTCGCATTCATCATGGGCCTGACATAGCAACCTTACACTGTCCATGACATTGTCAATTCTAGCAGACCTTTTATATGTTTCTAACAGAGTCTGGCAGTGGGGACTTGCCTGACCTCGGGGTGCACCAGTTCACCCTCAAGGGGGCATCGCAGCCAGTCACCTTCAAGGTGACCCGGGGCGATTATTCACCCCTGATGCGGCATGTTGCTGAGAACCTCGCCAAGGCCAAGGTGTGTGGTTTACTATGACAGACACAAACTGAGAATTTGTTGTCAGTGTCCTGCAAAAATAGCTTGTGAACGAGTGGTATAGTTTTATCAACCCTAGTGGACCCAGCCGAACAGGCATAAAATTGAACTTTGTTCTAGTTGTCACATCAATGTTTTTTTTTGGTTGTGTCCAGCACTCAGTGCATTATGTTAACTGACTAGTCGCTATATTGTGGTTACCAGAATCTGATGGTTTTATGAGTTCTCATTCAACTAGTCTAGTCAGCCTTTTCCAAAACATTACACTAAGCCAACCTTTCTTTCTGACCAGTGGTTCTTCTGGTAGATAATATAACACTACATTTGTCAACAAACTATCAAATATCCATGACAGCACATACTCAAACATAGTCTGCAAATATTTAACAAATTATCGTGTCAGCAAAGAATACAAACAGAATCTTACCAACAATAATGTTAACTGGTATGTAAAAAAAATCACAACACTGGCATCCAACCTTAAAATTGAACGATTGAGCACACGTTGTTTTGGCACACAGCATAAACTACTATTCCTTGGTATGCCGCAGGAGTATAAAGCCAATCAGAATGAGGGTCAGATGTTGGACGAATATGTGAAAAGTTTCACGAATGGTTCAATTCCTGCTCACAAGGAGGGGTCGCGCTACTGGATCAAGAACAAGACACCAATCATTGAGACGTAAGAGTGAATGGCCAGTACCTGTGGTCAGGACACTAAATAGACAAATATGTGAAGATTGGTTTCAATGATATTACTGTACCTGCCCTCACGAATAACGGAGTTGTTGAGTTTGATTGTTCACTCTTTTTAATTTGATGATGGTGTCGTGTTGGTGGGACGCAGGCTACAATTATAAATCTTACTCCCTTAATCAGTATTGGAGGTGAGGGTAGGGGTTGAATCACCATAAATTGAATGATCCAACCAAAGCCAGAATATTATGATTTCCGTAGTATTAGCTAGTTATTTTGGCATTGGTAGCACTTTCTTCTGGTGGCAGATATTCACTGTGTTTGCAATCGAATATTGACAAAAGTTCCAGTTGCATCATGCCAGAATCACCAATAAAGTGTACTAAAATGATAGTTCTTTTTACAGATGAATGTTTGAATTTATTTGACTTTGTCTACAGCTATATTGGCTTCATCGAGAGCTACAGGGACCCCTTTGGTGTGCGTGGCGAATTTGAAGGTAAGTGTGAATTTGATATAAAATAGCTGAGGTTGATATGTACTTGCCACATAATTTCTTTGTTTAATTACATGTATTAACTTAATTTTGATGTTTGTTTCCAATGATGTAATTATTTGTTTGCTTGCTTAATGTTTATGCGCAGAGGACATTAGAAACTAGTCAAACATACATACGGATGTAAACATCTAGAAAAAGTTATTTTACCATTATAAACAAAGGACACACAAAAACTGTTACAAATAATAATAAAAGTATATTTATTCATACTAAAAGGTGTTCAGTTCAATTAAAACAGTATGTGCATTTATTTACTGAATACTTTTGTGTGTTCACCGCATTGTTGTTGAACTACATGCAGGGTTCGTTGCCATGGTAAACAAGCAGATGAGTGCACGTTTTGAGCAGCTGGTGAATCAAGCTGAACACTTCCTTCCCCTGCTGCCGTGGCCCACTGCATATGAGAAGGACGAGTTCCTGCGCCCAGACTTTACCTCCCTCGATGTCCTCACCTTCGGCAGCAGTGGCATCCCAGCTGGCATCAACATCCCCAACTGTAAGTAATTGAAATTGGGGCTGGGTCCAATTTGACGGACAGTTGATAAGTGGCTAATCAGTGACCAACAGTTGATAAGTGGCTAATCAGTGACCGACAGTTGATAAGTGGCTAATCAGTGACCGACAGTTGATAAGTGGCTAATCAGCAAGTGGCCAATGAGCCACTGACAGCAGTAACCAGCAGATGCACCTGTTGAGATCTTTCATTAAATCTCAAGTCAGGAATGGCACTAGTCTAGATCACAGTATCTAATCATGTCACTCATTTAAACACACACATTTATCTGCGCATCGTCATGCGACACAGTTCGGCCCGACCAGTTGGAGCACAAATCACCCATGTAATCAGCCTCTGTGCATAGAAATTTCAATGTGTGTTTTATTAGTGTTTTATGAAAATTATGCATTTCCACAAATGCATATCAGACAAGTCTAATATGTGTATTCATGCTATACAATAAATCAGAAAATATCAGAAAGTAACATTTGTTCAATGAAACCAGTGAGATATTTTTCAGTTCTAAACCAGTGGTTATTTCATTCAGTTAAATCAGTAAGAAATAGATTTAGGATATTTGTAACACTGCAATTTGTTTTGGAGTTTCCTGTTTTCATTAAATATCATCTGTATTTTTGGTCTTACTGTTAACTGTTAACTGCTGCGAATAAAATTTGCTTGTACTTAATTAAATTTTGAAGTCTTGTTTTTACTTGATCGGTTCTGATGTACTTGTACTTGACTGCCAACCATGCTGTGTACATTGATAGATGACGACATCAGACAGACAGAAGGCTTCAAGAACGTATCTTTAGGCAATGTCCTGGCTGCTGGGTACAAGGACACGAAGATCACCTTCCTCTCGGAGGCTGATAAGGTCATTCTCCATCAAATAACTACATACAAGTATATGTGATTTGTGAAGCTGGCCCCGGACCTTATTTCATCCACTTGCGTTATTGACCTGAGACGTATTTCGTCTGCAGTTCTTGCCAAATACCCATCTCCGCTAGCTAAGGGTATTTCTGTCTGCTGTTAATGTGTTCTGTATAGTTGAGGCATAGGTTTCTCATCAGCACACACGTTTGAAAATAGGTGCAGCAAAACTTTTTTATTGTCTTCTAACTACGTTTTTTCCAAGTGATAAGTAATATCCGAATCGTGCCAAATGGCACCTTTTTTTACACATTTCTGTGGGGTAGTGTAAGAAATACACTAGGTACACTTCTAAAGTTGTCTATGAGTGAATATAGCCCATTTGGTAGTCACTAGAACATCCATCAGCAAACTAAAAAACCTCATCCCTCATTTACTTTTAGAAAAAGTTCTGATGAGAAAACATATTTTTTGTTTGGCCTATTGGACACATGATGTGACGTTGATGTGATCTGTGACTGCAGGAGCTGTATGCCAAGTTGAAGATACCCTCGTTTGAGGTGCAGGTTGGACTACACGAGTTGCTTGGGCATGGAAGTGGAAAACTCTTTGTCAGGGTAACTACACACATTATCTACATTTGGAAATAATGTGTTACTAGTGTAGTGTGTGAATAATTGCCAAACACCATCAATGTTAAATAAATAAGGATAAGTGAACGTGTACAGTTAGTGCCCACATCCTCTACTATTAAATATCTTAGATTCTATCGAGGATGTAACACTGTCAGCATATGCAAATATTTTATGCAGCACTAGACAGTAAGTGCATCATCCAGCTATCATCCCATTGTACGTACATTCTCTAGTCATTACATTATCTTCATATATTGACAGTGTATATGTGTTAACAAACCATCTATGCATAATTTGTAGTACTCAGCGTTTCAGCTACCCCCGGTATCCTTCAGTAGGAATTGAATTCTGGGATGACTGGTTCTTCTGATTGCCACTTGGCATGTAAAGCAGGCCGCCCCATACATGACTGAGTCTGTAACCCCCTTGTCTCGATTCATTATAGGAGTCGTCTTTCTGATCCATATGGTCTCTTTAATCCATTAAAACATTGAGTAAATAAATCTCCATAGTGGTGATTAACAGAAAATCGGTTGAAAATGTTCACAAGATAAGATTTGCAGAAGACACACAATGCATGCCTGAAGACTTGTGGTGTCTTTGTGTTGTAGCAAGCAGACGGCTCGTTCAACTTTGACCACCAGAACGTGAAACATTGTGAAACAGGAGAACAGGTGGGACTCGTGGACCGGTAACTTCGGGAAAGTTCTTTTCAGTGATTCTGTCGGTCACTTAGAGAATCATCGATCAAATTTTACTTGTTGTTTATCAACAAACCGAGGACAAGAAATGAAATGTTCAAAAGCATTCCCATTTATACGCTTATAAAGGTTAATTTTGTGTGCTTCCCATACCCAAACGAAATTCCGGATTCATTGTGTTAAGTGGATTTTCATTATCCTGATTATAAAGCCAATTTAAAGTGATTTAATTTTTCAGTGAGGACCGGTTTATGTGAGTAATTTATGCCTCGGTTATAATATTATAATAATATAAGTTCTTTGATGCGCCAGTTTCTAGCTTACGCTAATCACTGCGCGTACAAACTAAAAGTCCATAAAAATATATATAAATAAGTTAATTAATTAAAACATCACAGAAAAGTTTATAAAGTCCTCGACGACAATCGTTATAATCCATAACAAATTTTTTATTCAAATAATAAATTAATTAAAATAATCGTTATAATCATAAAAAATATATAAATAAATTAATCAAAACATTGCAGAAAAGCATAAGTCCTCCACAACACAATTTTTTCACACATTGCCATATGCACACTGGAAGAGGTGTGTCCTTAGTTTGCACTTAAATAATGTCAATGACGGTGTGTCACAGAGGGAGAGTGGTAGTGCATTCCAATGTGCGGGGCCGGCTGTTCCAAAAACGCGTCTGCCGATGGACTTGGACGCTGGTGGTACAACTAGCTGTAGATCGTCATAAAGCTGCCATGGCTGGGGGGGATTTCTGGTTCTTTGATTTAGCAAGTCCAACAGATAGATCGCTGCCAGATCATTCATAGCCTTATATATATATATATATATACAGTCGCGCCTCGTTATTATGTGGATTCAGATATAACGCGGTCGGTCGTGGACCCCGATTTTCTGCCGCCAGGAAAAATGCCAAATGGGCCTACTTAAACCTACTTAGAATTGCTTTGACATTAGGTGAACAATATCAATGAACCAGTATCAACGTGTTGTTTGTTTTGCGCTGTCGCCGACATCAATAGCTGTCGCTCGCTTCGCTTCGACGGTTTGTAAATTGCAATCGAGATTAACAAATATGCCTCCCATAAGAATCAGATAAACAGTTTTAAATGCATTTAGTATTCAATACCAACATAACACTTGGGTGAAGTGACATGCTTCCATTACATCGTAAATTTAATTGTTTTCGCAACACGAAACCAACATGCCAAATTCCTAACCCAAGGTTCTACCAGTGCGTGGAAAAACGAATTCATCATCCGCATATGAAACGATGAGAAGTGGTGTGTAATAAATTTATGCTGTTGTCGAGATGGGTTGAAAGACGAAGTGAAATATTGATTAATTCTACCTATTGTCGTTTTCTGTGTTCTATCAGCTTGCATACTACGTTTGTCAAATCATATACGTTTTCAGCTGCTCAGATCCAGGTTATTATTTTCGATTCGTAGGCCTATTGGTCCAGTACATCATAATCGTAGTAGATCTATTCCATAAAGGTATATGTACATGTGTTTTATTCAGTTCAAGAATCAATAGGGTGTGACATTTAAAAATAATACACGTTGATGCTAGTATAATAAGTTTAATAAATTCCATAAACTGCATATTGGCGTATAAGATAGTGCTGCAAACACACAGGGAATTACATGACTGATTCTTGCACCATGTGATATCACATGACACGGTCGGCCAACCAGATGAGCAACTAATCTGTCGTGTATACCAGCTTTTACTGAAGCAAGCAGGATAATGAAAATAATATGATAAATAACCATGTTACCTCATCTTTGTGTTTTCATATTGTTGAAACAATCAGGGCACAGCCAGCCTAGCAGCAGTAGACCTCTCTCGTGCGACGAAACTAATGGAAAGACCCTTTGTGTCATAACAGTGATGCTGTTTCAGATCAGCACGTGGTATGAGCCGAATGAAACATGGGACACCAAGTTTCAGGTGATCAGCTCTTCCTATGAAGAATGTCGAGCGGAGTGTGTAGGCATATACCTGTGTCTGTCTGCAGAAGTTCTCAGGTGAGGCTTCATGTCAAGATGGAATGGCTTCCACATAACAATACAATCTACCATGGTGGACTATAAAGTAAGCCTTGAAATGTAAAATAAGAAATACAATAAAATTCCAGTTGCAGTTGAGCCGACCTTTTTAGCACCAATCAGAAAAGTGTTGTTTTGGCATTAATCTAACAAGATTCAATGAGATAGCATGTGAACAAAGTAGCTATCAAGGTAGCTATTGATGAACTGAATGTCCAACAAAGTTTAGTTTATTATGTACCCTGTGTATGTTTATTGATGAGAGTGGCTATTTTTGTCTTTATATAGCATGTTTGTTTATCCACAGATGAGAATGGTTGTGTTTACTGTAGTGTTCCATGTGTCTGTGTATTGTAGTATCTTTGGCCACCAAGGCAGTCAGACACACTGTAGTGTTCCATGTGTCTGTGTGTTGTAGTATCTGTGTGTGTGTGCGTGCGTGCGTGCGTGCGTGCGTGCGTGCGGGCGGGCGTGCGTGCGTGCGGGCGGGTGGGCGTGCGTGTGGGTGGGTGTGGTGTGTGGGTGTGGTGTGGGTGTGTGTTTTGGCCACCAAGGCAGTCAGACACACTGTAATGTTCCATGTGTCTGTGTGTTGTAGTATCTGTGTGTGTGTGTGTGTGCGTGCGTGCGTGCGTGCGTGCGTGCGTGCGTGCGTGTGTGTGGGTGGGCGTGTGGGTGGGTGTGGTGTG
Organism: Lamellibrachia columna; assembly: GCA_963662155.1. Lineage (NCBI taxonomy): Eukaryota > Metazoa > Annelida > Polychaeta > Sabellida > Siboglinidae > Lamellibrachia > Lamellibrachia columna. Next base: position 36,774,745 of record OY759262.1, read on the forward strand.
TGGGTGTGGTGTGGGTGTGTGTTTTGGCCACCAAGGTAGTCAGACAGACTGTAGTGTTCCATGTGTCTGTGTGTTGTAGTATCTGTGTGTGTGTGTGTGTGCGTGCGTGTGGGTGGGTGGGTGTGGTGTGGGTGTGTGGTGTGGGTGTGGTGTGGGTGTGTGGTGTGGGTGTGGTGTGGGTGTGTGTTTGTGTTTAGTATCTTTGGCCACCAAGGCAGTCAGATAGACTGTAGTGTTCCATGTGTCTGTGTGTTGTAATATCTGTGTGTGTGTGTGTGTGTGTGTGCGTGCGTGCGTGCGTGCGTGCGTGCGTGCGTGCGTGCGTGCGTGCGTGCGTGCGTGCGTGCGTGCGTGCGTGTGGTGTGGGTGTGGTGTGTGGGTGTGGTGTGGGTGTGTGTGTGTGTTTAGTATCTTTGGCCACCAAGGCAGTCAGACAGACTGTAGTGTTCCATGTGTCTGTGTGTTGTAGTATCTTTGGCCACCAAGACAGTCAGGCAGACAATGTTATCTACATCAACTGGCTGAACATGGTGCGTGCTGGTCTACTTGCTCTCGAGTTCTACTCCCCGGACACATCCAACTGGATGCAGGTACCTTCTATTAAAGCTCCCTCCTTGATTAGATCTTTTTTAATACTCAACCTATATAGTATCCATTACGACATGCTAACTTGTTATTTAGTTTTAGTGAAATCACTGGACAAACCATTAGATAATTTTATTTCCAGTCAATATTTTGCCTATAAATGGTAGAAGTAGTCCGGCTTGATATGCTGTAGCATAAGGCTGCTGATATTCACACCTTCGTAAATTACCCGACCTAATCATCAAAATCAGTTCTTTCAATGATTTTAGCAAAATTACGAACTGTTATTAAGCCAGCTGTGCATATTACTTAAGGTAGGCAGCTACCATGAAATCAAGCTAACTTTGCATTGCTCTGTGCATTGTAGTCAGAACATGAAATCAACACAAAAGTTATACTGTCAATTTATGCCAACACAAACGATACATGTTTTTGTAAAAGAACATTAAATAAGAACCGAAAACAGTATAAATTTAACATACTACCAGTGGAGGCCCCCCCCACAGCAGACAACGTGTTGTAAATTTATTTTAAAAAATTTAGTTCGGAACTTGTGTAATTTTAAGATAGCAAACCCTGATTTTTTGCCCAGTACTAAATTAACATTTCGGCCAACTTTTATTGAAATAATATTACTCCTTGTGGGTAAATTTGGCTTTTGATAACAGTTTTGATAATTCTGCTGCTGACGTAGCTGTTACTATGTCAGATATTTCATAATGGGAACCCCAAAATATTCTTTTACCTTTTTATAGAGATAAATAATAAACGAACATTTTGGACTAGTTTTATTGATGTGGTGTTACTCAAATATTTAATATTGTCAAAATGTAGCTAAAATGTGGTCGTGACTTAATAAAATACATAAAATAATTAATTTTACCATTTTTGTTGTGCGAGTTTGACACATTATGCTTTATGTAATATGACCATATTAAATTGCAACATTCCAATAATTTTTATATTTGAATAGTAAATAAATCTGATGTTATGACTGATTGTGATCAGAATAGTGTATTTTGCTAAATTCGCAAGTGACATAGCTGCTACTAAGTCAGATATTTCAAAACTTTTGCACGGGACCCCCAACTTTTTTTGGGGTCTAATGGATTTCAAACAACCTTTAAAATTTAAAGTTTAATTACTTTTATTTTTCAGGGTAATCAGCCACCTAAAATGATTCACACACTACCAATTTGAACATCAACGACCCTGATTTGTGATGTGCGAAATCAATTGAGGAGAGATTTTTAAACACTTTGTCTGCATGTATGGAATGGTTCAGGTCCTTACTATAGGAGATAATCTTACAAATTTCATGTGTCCAACTGTTTTGTGTTCTTATATTTATTTGAGGTTTTACACATTACGGAGTGTGAGGGATCAGTGACTGAAAAGTTTTGTGTTGCTAAAACGATTTCACAAAATAACTCTGATGCATCAAATTCTTCACATGGCCTACCACACACATTTTGAAATAACTCAAACTACCACTGTCATTTCTTGATGACTTATGTCTTACAAATGTTATGATATGATCCCCTAACTACACTATTCTTTGGAGATGGCCCTGACTACTGCAATTGTTTCTACATAGCTTTACCCAGGCACCTATAGCTAGATATCCCAGATGTAGAATGCATCGAAGCAATCAGCATATTTACATTCACTGCTCACTCCTGCAAGACATCCCAGACAGCTGTCATCATCACTGCTCACTCCTGCAAGACATCCCAGACAGCTGTCATCATCACTGCTCACTCATGCAAGACATCCCAGACAGCTGTCATCATCACTGCTCACTCATGCAAGACATCCCAGACAGCTGTCATCATCACTGCTCACTCATGCAAGACATCCCAGACAGCTGTCATCATCACTGCTCACTCCTGCAAGACATCCCAGACAGCTGTCATCATCACTGCTCACTCCTGCAAGACATCCCAGACAGCTGTCATCATCACTGCTCACTCATGCAAGACATCCCAGACAGCTGTCATCATCACTGCTCACTAATGCAAGACATCCCAGACAGCTGTCATCATCACTGCTCACTCATGCAAGACATCCCAGACAGCTGTCATCATCACTGCTCACTCCTGCAAGACATCCCAGACAGCTGTCATCATCACTGCTCACTCCTGCAAGACATCCCAGACAGCTGTCATCATCACTGCTCACTCCTGCAAGACATCCCAGACAGCTGTCATCATCACTGCTCACTCATGCAAGACATCCCAGACAGCTGTCATCATCACTGCTCACTCCTGCAAGACATCACAGACAGCTGTCATCATCACTGCTCACTCCTGCAAGACATCCCAGACAGCTGTCATCATCACTGCTCACTCCTGCAAGACATCCCAGACAGCTGTCATCATCACTGCTCACTCCTGCAAGACATCCCAGACAGCTGTCATCATCACTGCTCACTCATGCAAGACATCCCAGACAGCTGTCATCATCACTGCTCACTCATGCAAGACATCCCAGACAGCTGTCATCATCACTGCTCACTCATGCAAGACATCCCAGACAGCTGTCATCATCACTGCTCACTCATGCAAGACATCCCAGACAGCTGTCATCATCAAGTTTGGCATCCTACAAGTGTTACTGGAGGTCATAGAATGCATTGTTACTCTGACTGTTGTAGTCCCACATGCAGGCGCTCTATGGCATCCTACAAGTGTTACTGGAGGTCATAGAATGCATTGTTAATCTGACTGTTGTAGGCCCACATGCAGGCACTCTATGGCATCCTACAAGTGTTACTGGGGGTCATAGAATGTATTGTTACTCTGACTGTTGTAGGCACACATGCAGGCGCGCTATGGCATCCTACAAGTGTTACTGGAGGCCATAGAATGTATTGTTACTCTGACTGTTGTAGGCCCACATGCAGGCACGCTATGGCATCCTACAAGTGTTACTGGAGGTCATAGAATGCATTGTTACTCTGACTGCTGTAGGCCCACATGCAGGCGCGCTATGGCATCCTACAAGTGTTACTGGAGGTCATAGAATGTATTGTTAATCTGACTGTTGTAGGCCCACATGCAGGCGCGCTATGGCATCCTACAAGTGTTACTGGAGGTCATAGAATGTATTGTTAATCTGACTGTTGTAGGCCCACATGCAGGCGTGCTATGGCATCCTACAAGTGTTACTGGAGGTCATAGAATGTATTGTTAATCTGACTGTTGTAGGCCCACATGCAGGCGCACTATGGCATCCTACAAGTGTTACTGGAGGTCATAGAATGTATTGTTAATCTGACTGTTGTAGGCCCACATGCAGGCGCGCTATGGCATCCTACAAGTGTTACTGGAGGTCATAGAATGTATTGTTAATCTGACTGTTGTAGGCCCACATGCAGGCGCGCTATGGCATCCTACAAGTGTTACTGGAGGTCATAGAATGTATTGTTAATCTGACTGTTGTAGGCCCACATGCAGGCGCGCTATGGCATCCTACAAGTGTTACTGGAGGTCATAGAATGTAGTTAATCTGACTGTTGTAGGCCCACATGCAGGCGCGCTATGGCATCCTACAAGTGTTACTGGAGGTCATAGAATGTATTGTTAATCTGACTGTTGTAGGCCCACATGCAGGCGCGCTATGGCATCCTACAAGTGTTACTGGAGGTCATAGAATGTATTGTTAATCTGACTGTTGTAGGCCCACATGCAGGCGCGCTATGGCATCCTACAAGTGTTACTGGAGGTCATAGAATGTATTGTTAATCTGACTGTTGTAGGCCCACATGCAGGCGCGCTATGGCATCCTACAAGTGTTACTGGAGGTCATAGAATGTATTGTTAATCTGACTGTTGTAGGCCCACATGCAGGCGCGCTATGGCATCCTACGAGTGTTGCTGGAGGTCATAGAATGTATTGTTACTCTGACTGTTGTAGGCTCACATGCAGGCGCGCTATGGCATCCTACAAGTGTTACTGGAGGTCATAGAATGTATTGTTACTCTGACTGTTGTAGGCCCACATGCAGGCGCGCTATGGCATCCTACAAGTGTTACTGGAGGTCATAGAATGTATTGTTACTCTGACTGTTGTAGGCCCACATGCAGGCGCGCTATGGCATCCTACAAGTGCTGTTGGAGGCTGGGGAAGGCCTCGTCTCCCTGGAGAGGATTGTTGGGGAGGACAGCGAGCCAGATCTCCTGGTGACCCTTGACCGCAGCAAGATCAACTCTGTCGGCAAGACAGCCATTGGAGACTTCCTGAAGAAGCTGCAGGTCGGTAGATGTCACATTATTGCAACGTTATAGTCAACCAACATTTTTACATTCACTGCTCCCTCCTGCAAGAGAACCTAGACAGTTGTGGTTGTATTGTTCTGGTTTACTTTTTGTTCGTAGTAACAAACATTGGAACTGTGGGGCGGTAATGTAGTGGTTAGGACACCAGACTCTCAATCGAGAGAACCCGGGTTCGAATCCTCTTGCTGCCGTTTCGAAGCTTAGGCAATTTCTCAGCTGTACAAACGAGTACCTGACAATAGACAGTGATGGGATTCCAGTGATGGAATTATAAAAACGAACAGCTTTTGTGCAGCAATTACAATGTGGCTGGATGCTTCAGTAGAAGTTGAGATGGTGTTTGTGTGGCCAGATCTGCTGAGTAATGATTGTTAGAAGGGCGCGGTATAAATTTAAAGCTTTGCTTTGCTTTTGGCTTTCTCAGTGACTACAACATCAGCCATGAGCATGGTACATTATTGTGTGCATGCGTACATGTAAATGTGCACGACTGAATAGCATTCATGCCATTGTAGGTGTCTCATAGAATGTCTACATTTGACAGACTCCTATCACTGTCATATGTGCACTCGTGTATTCATAATCTTTAGTCTGTTTTATTCCCTATTGGGAGCGACCTCTTGGATCCTCCTCCTGCACAACCTCTCTCAACTCCGTGTCGCTCCTCACCATGTTTCTCATTCATAACCGTCCCCTACTGTGTATTCCATCCAGCCTCCGTGCCTTCTTTATCACATTGTGTTTCTCTCCACATACAACAGGTCTGAACCATCTCAGTCTGATCCTTCTTAGTTCATATGTTTTGCACAGCACATCTGTCTCTTCTCATGTCTTCATTTCATCAATATCTCTCAAAAGTATCCACACCATCCATCCCAGCATTCTCATCTCCGTTCTCTTGAGTATTCTTTCACCCTTCAGGTCTAAACACCATGCATCAATACAGGTCTCACTACAATCTTGTCAATCTTATGTATTGCAGCTGTACAAGTCAACAGCTGACTACAAGTCAGGCAAGGCGTTGTACGACCGGTACACAAACGTCTGTGAGAACATGTTGTCCCTACGAGACATTGTCCTCAAGAGGAAACAACCACGCAAAATGTTTGTCCAGTGTCACACTGTCATCAAAGGTTTGTCCACTCAGCAGCACTTTTGCATCACTTTTACTTTGCCATGTTTTATTGGTGACCCTGGCCACTGTCCTCTCTATAGCTGCCTGTGCAATTCTATATTTGTCTAGCTCAAAAAAAAATGTCTAACAAATTTACAACGCACATTGTCCGCCGGGTGGCTCCACTGGTAGCATGTTTAATTTATGTTTTCGGTTCTTATTAATGCTCTTTTATACAAAAACGTATCATTTGTGTTTATTATTAGCATAAAAGATTGACAGCATAACTTTTATGTTGATTTCATGTTATGATTATGATGTGCAGACCGTTGCACAGTTACCCTCCTAACTAATGTTATTTTCAACTAGTTTTGAAATTCGGCGAGAAGAAGGCAAAAGTGGTCCAGCTATATATACTGTGCAATAAGGCTGTTCACACTTTCTCAAGTTACCCGATCTAACGATCAATATCAAGTGTTTTGATGATTCTAACAAAGGTTTCCACTCTTATGTTAAACTGACTGGGCAAATTACTTGAATTATTCACACACTACAGATTTGAACGTCAATGAGCCTGATTCGGGATGGGCTCAGTGAATTGCAGAAGTAGTTTTAATTAAATGTATGGTCTTTTGTTTCCATTTCCCACAAAAATGATCAATAACAGCTGTGTTATGAAAATGTTGATAACCAAGTATGAATATCTCATCAAATTTTCCCTGGTTCCAAGTGTTGAAGTGTTGAAAGTTTAGGTGACAAACAATAATGCTTACATCCATGTTTTATCTCACAGTAATTGAGGAATTTAAGTCACTGTAATTTTTTAAGACATACTTTTAACTGTTGAATATGGTACTGTGTCAATGCTGGCTGAAATTAAATGTCAAATTTTATTTCAGATGATGACATTGACTTGGTGAGTTTTGAGAGTTCCCCTGAAGGATTGATTCAGTCGTTTGTGACACGGTTCCCCCCAAGTTGTGGCATCAACAATGAACTGGAGGAACTCTGGGAAAAAGATGCACCCCACTTCTCCTGATCTCGTACAACAACGTGTTAGGATTCTACCTTTGATCACAAATTGGTGGTATACTATCTTCTTGTGATCACAACTGGGTGGAATATGATTTTGAGATCACAACTGGTTGATATATGATCTTCATGCGATTACAACAACTTGGTGGTAGTGGTGTGTGATCTTTCGATCACAGTTTAGTGGTGTAGGATTTTCTTATGATCGCAGTCTGGTGGTGTCTGATCTTGCAGTCACAGTTTAATAGTGAATGATCTTTGTGATCACAACTTGGTGCAACTGATCTTGTGTTCATTTGCATCTCTTAATATGGAGGAATAACATCAATATCACTGATGTTGGACATGGTTGGACGGTTTATTGTCACAGTTAATAGTCTTAGTCAGAGGCTTGTTTCACTCAGTTACTTGTGAGCTTATGTAACATAATATTTTCCATAAAGTCATTATTCTCCATAAAAACGTTCTTCTCTATAAAGACGTTCTTCTCATAACGTCATTTTGGACTGTCGATATGCGCTTTGTTGAAATGTTGATTAATGTAGCACGGAAAACAATTTATGATGGGAATTATGCTCGTATATTTAGATGGAATGTTTCATAATTAATACTTATGAATGATTGAAACCCTTTTTAAGCCAGTTTTAGAAATGTGATGTTAATGATGAAACCAGCTGATCAAGGTCATTTTCTTAGCAAAATGGAGCCCAGCCAAGATGTTTGGTGTATGCTGGATGCTGCTGGCTGGATCCAGCCAGCAGCATCCAGCAGAAAACTGTTTGCTCAGTTACGGAATACCACATTCACGTCATTATGAACAAATTAAAATAACTAGTAATCTTGACCAGAACATTAGCTTGTGGCAGTATATGTATACACTATGTATTATAGACGTTGGTTTGGTTAATGATTTATGGTTGTGTTTCCATCGGCACTATGTCACCCATCTAACACACTTTGGAAATGTTAAGGGACCAATTTGTTTCTTTTGACATTGCTGGTATGTTACATGGATGGTATATCTGCTATGCCTATGTTTCATAACTCTGTGGTGGCTTAAACTGAAGATCCGCTTACCCTATGTCCGTCCGACAACTAGAAAACTGCCAGATGATCTCTGTCAGTATACAAAGCAGACAGAAAGATGAATTGACATAAAAATGTTTTGACGTAGATGTATGTTAAATCTGCATGTTTTGTGAGGTATATTTTACTGCTAAGGTTGTTCAATGTAAATACAGTTGCTTGCATTACTCTGACAGGTAGTGGGTAGCATAGCAATAGGTTTATTTTAGTTGTAGACAAAGACCTGCTACTAATTTGTACTGCTATTTATGCAGTTTGGTAAGGGATTTTCCCTTTCAATTTATAACAGATATAGAAACTTATCTACGACAATTAAATTGGAACCTACCAGTTTGTTGGCGGTATGACATGACAAAAGCAACTCACAACCTTAAGGAACAGCATTTACCAAGCCCAATAAAATTTTTTAATCTTTCTTTGTTTTGTCTGTATTGATGTAGGCAGTAGTTTTATAGTTTCGACAAAACAATGTTGCACTGAACTCAGATATCAGTATCTAGTTATATTACAGCAATTAAGCATAATTTGTTTTATGTTGCTTTTAATGCAAGAACAAGAATTGTAATTGCTACAAAAGTAACAATAAACTGCATTGTTTAAATGACACAGTGAAACACCACAAACAATAATGCACCAATCACAGAGTAACTAAATTGCAGAGAAAGTAATTGCAAACAAGTCATCATGGGAAGTCATTACACTAATCTGGTACAGGTCCATGAACAATGTCAAATGAATTGTTCGTCTAAAGATGCTGGATTCTAGTCGGTAGTGCAGTCCAGTATATATGTATACTTACTCCATTTGTGTGTTGCATCAACTGTGCCATGTCTAACACTTGGCTTCAGTTTTACCTTTAGCCTTATTTTATTTGCAGTGCTTTGCACCTTTTATCAGAAGGCCCTTAAATACGTCCATTCGTTCCGTGGTCTAACCTCTTTAGTTTCGCTAGAGAAACAACAGTGAACTGCAGCCAGCAAACGGGGATTCCCACAAACGTCACAACGATGCTATCTGCCGGACATGACGTCATAGCCATCAAATCGAGGCCGCATCAACAAGAAAAGCCGTTTCAAGCGTTTCTTTTCTGCGTGGTTTTCTGCTAATACTAACCGCATTTGGGTAGTCATCTGTTTGAACATTAGTAATAATTAAAGATGCATTGATTTGACCGAATGAAGCTTGGTTGATATCGACGCAATAACAACCATCTGCTTGTTCTTAAGCGCAGATTCGACGCAAACGGTTTGTCTATAAATCTGACAGCTGGCGAGGAAATCCCGCTGCGTTTTATCTCGCTTCATTAAACACTACAATCGCGATCGATTGGCGGCTACACACCGGCTTGTTGGAACTTGCAGACCGTACCTCCCGCTTGTCTGGAGCAGCCAAGTAGCTTAAGCACCTCGACGCACGGCGGTAGGACGATGGTCGTGCCGACGACGACCGAGTACACACGCTCGTACAAGACGAAGGTGTTCGCGCGAGCAGGTAAAATCTACGACGATAACCTCGAGTTTCGCCTGCAGAAACGCGAGATGGAGCAAAACCACACGACCAGTCCGTTTATGTGGGACCCGTCCGAGACGGAGTCTTCTGACCGGAGCAACGGCAGCGGTGAGCAGGAACGGCCGAAGTCGGTGCCGCCACATAAATACAAACACGAGAAGTTCAACCGATCGTATCAGAAGAAACTGTTGCAGCAACAACAGATGGAAGAGGATGATGAGGAGGAGGAGTCTAGCCCCGAGAGGCGTGGTAGGAGCAGAGAGCGGCGGGAACGCCAGGGACACAGCCAGTCGCGCAGTCAGTCTCGGGGGCGTTGCTCTGGTGAGAGCGTTCCACGCCACTCCAAGCCTGCCCGACACGCCCCTGCCCAGACGAACGGTGTGCATGTCCTCAGGGACCAAGGCGTGCAGACTCCCGACTGGGCCAGAATGAAGGGACACAAAACCATGTATCCGTCAGCCAGCTTTGAATCTAGATCATCAGGTATTTGTTGTTTTACAGTTTTCTGTTGGTTGGCAAATCCTTTATGAATCTCATTGTGTCTACTTACAGTCTGCCCTCCTCTTTATTTCCCTACACAATCCACCATCTTGCAATTCGTCTAGCTTTGCCATTTCTTGGTTGTTTTGCCTCATCCTTCCATCAAGTCTTTCATCAGTCATTTCCCCCCAGCAGGGTTCACATCAGAAGTACATGACATTGTTCAGAGATTAGCAGCCAAATCAGCCGGAGTCCAGAGGTTGAGATCTGGAGGGGATTGTGGGGCAAGATCATTCTTATAGCATCTGTGCACTGACTACATGCATTTTAGCAGGCGACCATGATCGTAAAAGTCAAAACAAAGTGAACAAACCCTAACATTATATGGCAGTGATGTATACATGTCCTTTCGAAATACTAAAATGTATTTCGGCTTTTAAAGGTTTGTATCCACCATGTTGAATCTGTGTCGATATGGCAATAAACGCAACAGGCAATAAACGCAACAGGCAATAAACATAACAGAGTTGTGATGAAACTATTTAATTTTCATGGCAGATCCAGGTAATTATTAAAGCCCATACATGTATGTAAGAAGTGGACTTACCATCATGATACTGCCCTTAAGATTCCAAATGCTTTTCCCTTCAGACTCTCCCGAGGTGTGGATGAGAAGCAACAAGCACAGCAGCCGACAACAACGTCAGTATCTGTCCCCCCATGGTGCCAATGGACACTCGGATAACTTAGCTGTAGAGAAGTCAGATCGTTGGAGGGCGAAGAACGATAGACACATTGTGCAATCATCATCATCACCAGAGAGTGCAGACAGGCGCGTCTTTCGCAGTTGTCCGTGTCCATGTGCAAATGTCAACAGCAATAGAGTTGTTCGACAGCCGGCTACGGCACCAGCGACGAAGAAGCCACCGTTTGTATCGTACGGGTGCCAGTACCGCGAGAGAGAAATTGGAAAGAAGAAGACTCATAACATTCTTGCTGCCACTGATGTAAGTTCTGCATACTGTATTCAGACTTGGGGCAATGGGAGTCAATATATCAATTCCAATTACACACCATTTACAAATACCATCTCGAATTCCACCTCAAAAATGCTAATTCCAATTATCAATTCCATATTGAAATGAAAGTATGTGAACGGAGCAACCATATTCAGTGCCAAAAAAAACTCTGTTTTACAGCAGCTTCATTAATTTAATTTCTGCATATTATGGTACACAATGGCAAGCAAATATGATACAAGCAACACATAACATTTTATTGATTATCTGTAGTGAATAATCTGAAATAAAAAGTTGCATGATGTAATTAAAAAGTAATCGAAAGTACCACTTACATTTTTTCCAATTCCAATTAATTTTCAAAAGAAAACACGAATTCTGGAATTGGAATCAGTGTAATTGACCCCATTTCTAACTGTATTGAGGTTTTTTGTTCTCAAGGTCCACACCATGGCTTTTTACTAATTCATTTGGCATGGGGAAATATTAATGCTGTTTTAGTGTAACATCAAATAATGATCAATTATTTTTAACCTTAATTTCTTTTAGCTATTTAATGAATAACTATTTTATTTCATGTATATGTTAGCATACATCTCGATGGCTGTACAAGTATTCACATTAAGTTTTACTTTTACAAAGAAATAAGCAGCAGTACAAAAGAATGCCAAACAAATTATATTTGTCCTGTTAAATGTCTTGCTTTATGACTGGTTTGTTTATAAAATTCAGATTCACCCGACAGCTATACAGGCTCTCAAACGTCGACAGATTGAAAAGGCAATTAAACAGAAGCAGGAACAGTCACGAACAAAACCAGAACGACCAAAATCACAGCAATCAATAATGAACGAGTTCGATCACAAAATGAACAAGGCCACATCAAAGTGGGAGACGGAATACCAGAGTCACTATCCACGCTACTGCAACACGGAATACGAACGCAACATCATGTCTCGACAGCAGACGTCCAGATCAGGCCAGAATTTCTTTATTGACTGGTGACTGTAGTCGATTACATCTCGCATACGGAGAGGCACGTTTTTAAAGTGATCTTTGTGTACATAAATGTGGGTATTTTATTTGATGTAACTTTCTTTAGTTATGTGTAATATATATTTTGTTGATAGTATTATTATACACTCATGTTACATCATTGCATTAATTTATGCAGACATGGCACTCAACAAAGGAAGCCAAATTATTCTTGGTTGAAATCTTGCTATTTTTCCAGAATATTTTCTAGGTTGTAAACCTGTACATCGTTAATTCCATGTTGAGCCAATATACAATTGTGTCAGTATTGTAGCACCAGGAGGCGCCACTTGATTCTATTTGGTTTCGCAACTAAGCAACAGATGGCCCCACTCGACGTCTCATTTCTGAATGTGAATTCAGGCAAGGCAGCCAAATAGAACAATGTGAAAGTAAGGTGAAGTCAGGAAACAGGTTTGCTATAAATGTTTTCTATTTTACTAAAATATATGTTTGTTATTTTATTAGTACATTTACGTAGACACATTTTGTACAATGTTTGTGACCTGAACTTTTACTAAAACTGAGCTGGTATAACTTGGTAATGGTTATGCAGTGTGGCATGATAAAATATCATATGTACACAACTATGCAAATAAAATTTGTATTGTTTTACAGTTCAGTGTTTGTTTCTTGTGAATTTCATGGATTCAGTGGGTTCTATAATTCATGTACAGTTTGACTTACATATGTCGTCTACTTAACTTGCTGACATGTCTGACAGTATAAACACATGCCAATAGTTTAGTTAATGACACAGTAGACTTTATTACAAAGTTGATTACAAAGTTTCCTTTTTGATAGTGCAACAAGAAGTGTTCGCATGTTTTACAACTGCTTAGCAAAACATTGCACACACACTCAAGAAAACAATCAGATCTGGCAGTAAACTTCCACACTTGTAGCATGACATATGATGAAATACTACTGCACATTAGTTAATGAAAGAGTACTATAACTTTTTCATAAAACATCCATGTTTGGCCAATTTGGGGTGAGAAAAAATCAACATCAATCTACATTTCTATACAAGAACAATAAAGGCTGGTGTACCTGTGAAGATTTTTTTTTTTATTTGTAGTAGAACAGTGTTGCACAATATTGTGCTGCAAGGATTGGTCATGTAAACACCTGTATGATTTGTGTAACAATTCTGTTGGGGAGAATTGGGACAGGTTCTAACAGGTCACCCTGATTTTGAAATTAACTGATTGTGGCCTCTCATGAAAGCAGGATTGGTGAGAATCAAGATCTACACTGCCATGTTGCCTGGTAAACTGGAGGGGAAATTATTCATGTGCATCGGCCTTTATTTAAAATAAACTTATAAGAATGCAGGAAAGCATGCAGTTTTAATAGTTTTCCTGTCCTATCCATGACAACATTCAACTGTACATTGACACAGCTGGACTTGTTACACCAAGCAAGGAAATGGGACTTGAAACTTGGCTGTGAATGATAACAGTGTATTATATGGTGCACAATATGTTGTCAACTATATTTATCTGTTTATTTTACCCATACTACAAGTAATAACTACACACCCCAATGACAGCACAACAGTAAAGCAACACTCGTCTGTGTAAAATGTTCACTCACACCTGGATGCACAGACAAACGTAAAACACTGGCTTATGAGAAAACCTAACATGCATTTTTAAAAAAGACAACACATTGACAGAACTATACACTGGAATGCGGACGTGGCACTTTTCACACATCTCACGCAATCAATCGTGATTAACTGTACACATATGCACACTAATGCTGCGTTCGAATGCGCTCGTACTTCTCGTGAATACGAGTTCATGGTGTTAATAAAGTTCACGACCCCGTGAACTTGTAAATACAAGTTGCCAACTGGGGCTCCTTTTTAAATGTCGAGTTCTCGACTGGTAATTATGAGTTGACCAACGTCATGAACTCTATTTACATGTTGTGAAGTGGTAAACACGAACACAGCACAATTCACAGCTTCCACACTACAGAACAACTTTTTCATATTTATGAGATTTCATTACCACATTAAAAATTACAATTATCCAAGCAGGCTTGCATCACATGAAGCATTAACAGTTGATAAAACAGAACATAAACCATCTTGAAAATTCCATCCTGACCAGTCTGAGGTTACTGCTTCTTACTAGAGAAATCTCAAACAAAGAATATTTATTGTTCTATGTACACTGTTCAAAACAAAGGCAATTCAGGCAAACTGCCATACCAAATAAATTTATATACTGTGGATTCATTTCAAAGCACCATATTCTACTCTTGTGTTAAATCATTATTTATTATAGCTCTGCATATTTATGTTAAAGCCAGCTGCACAAGTTCTCACAGTCACCTTGTCAATATTTTGTTTGATATGACAATGCACAGTAATTCTTTCCATTTACCTAACAAATGAATAAATAGAAGAAGCAGATTACTATGTACAACAATACTTATGATTATATTTATCAAATAGCTAGATCTAACTCTTGGCGCAATTTATAAGCAAACACCCAACCTGGTAATCACATCCATATTTCAAATGCACATTGTGTTTGTATTTACTAAACACTTAGAACAAACACCCACCTACATAATCACATCCATATTTCAAATGCACACAGCACTTGACTTAACTTCTCAAGATGTTATGTTTACAAAATATTCTCCTATAGGCCCTCCCCATCAACCTGCTAATAACCAGATTCACCAACTGGAAGCTAAAAAGGACAATATCTATGCCAAGCAATGTGGTATCTATGCTTTGTAATGACTATGTGAAACAGCGAATCAAAGATAGGTGTCCATACTTTCTATATACAAAGTACAAGCTTTACTGCAAGGTTCATTCTCGATACAGAATCATGAAACAGAGTGGCAGGCATGTCTCTAACAAGCAGGCATGTCTCTAACAAGCAGGCCTACAGTCAACAAGTCATGTACATGTTAACCTAGGACTATGTTTCTCCAACAAACACAAACATGTAATCTAAGGGCCAAATCTGACTTGCAAACCTTCAGTAATAGGTTTCAAAATCGAGAACTTGATAATATATGTTGTCTACAGCCAGTGCTTCGGCATAGCTAATGACTCCTGGGAGCTAGGAATGTCACGACACAGCTTTTCATCATAACCTCAGTACGGACACAAGAATTGTGCAAGGAACTTCTCTACTAGTGGTGTTTCCAGTGACCTGGATTACTATGATATCTGCAATGAGTGGACATAATAGAATAGACAACAGAGCTGGTCTCTAAAATAACTGGACAGAAGGTCTGGTCTCTGCAATGAGTGGACAGAATACACACCAGGTCAAGTGGACAGCAGATCTGGTCTTTGTAATGAGTGGACAGCATGTCTGATCTCGGCAACAAGACAATATTATGCCACACAATATTACCATCACAGTTGGGTTCAATCAAAAAATTTTGACGACACAACTGACATATTGTACAGCACATAGTGTAAAAGACTACAATGGACACGGACAGAAGCTGGAAGGAAACCTCAGAGTGCCTCACCTCTCGGCTAAGCAAACGACACCCAGGAAATAGCAGTCAATATTATGTCAACTGAAAGGACACAGTCTATCCCCTCAACATTTTAAGGGTGGTGTGTCATCTAGACGTTTCTTTTTCATAGTTTTGTGTGTCTGACAATTTGGAATTAGGCTACAGTGATATTATGACACTTCCCAATGTGTTACTGCAGGCATGGATGGGTGTCTTGGACAGGGACAACCTTGGATAACTGTGTCCAACCTACCTTAGGACAGCCTCGTTAATGTGACCACGTCGCTGCTAAACAAAGCCGTCGCACTTGTGACCACTACTATCATACGCGACAATCCTGATCGTATCATGGTGGTGATTTTGTACGTGTGCTGGTGATTACACAAGGATGACTATCTTGGATACACAGTTGACAAAAGTTTGAACAAGTGTCACCTGAGACAGCTGGAGATACACTGCCAGCTTCCGTCTATGCAAACAAGAGTGAAAGCGCCCCACCCAAGCCCGTTGCATCGTAGTGAGGCCACTAGCATGCACCACCTGCATTGTCCGCCAGATGATTTCTCCGACACTTAGCACGCACACTCAGGTCGTTTCTGACTTGTCTGTAGTCGGTTGAGTCGACGTATTGACGCGTCACCATACTGGATCCCTGAGCCCATTCGCTCGGGGTCGAGTTCACCTACAACAGTTGGTGGTTCAGTTTAACAACACTGCGGTAACAGTTGGTGGTTCAGTTTAACAACATTGCGGTAACAGTTGGTGGTTCAGTTTAACAACACCGCGGTTACGCAATACTACAAATGTAACGAAGTTTACAGATGTGGTCGGAGAATACGATAAAAAGGGGTGTCTAAAAACAAGCACAGGTCACAAACATTATTGGAAAGAGAGGCAACAAGTAGTTTTAATCATAGGGGCAGTTTGGAATGTCAGACAAAACCTGGTTATTTTCTAAAATTAATTATATTTCACCCCATTTTCTTTGATAATACAATATTACTTTAAGTCAGTGAAAATTTCTGCAAAAAAAGACATACCCTAGTACTATACAACATTGTATCCATTTTTAAAGGTGAACTACAAATTAATATACCTTAAAAGGTAACACATTAATGTGCTGATGAGACATTTTAATTAACGAGTTCTTAAAAAAAGAAAGAATGTGCCCAACAGTAGAGGGCAGACGAAATGGATTAGACAAAAATAACACTTTGGCAGACTTTGATTATTCCAAATCATGTTTGAACCCATCTACAGAAAATTGCCAGAAAATTATTAGCATTTAGTGTGCAGGATTGGTGCTGCCCTCTGGGGTATCTGGAGAGCAATAAATTTACAAACAACCTATATACATACATACATACATACATATATATATATATATATAATTTATAATCGGAAGAAAATGGTGCACCATAATTAAGTAGTAATTATGTATGGTATATACTGTACAGTCACCAATCTCAAATGCACAACATACACTACTTTTACAAAAGTCAATGTGACTTTGAAAATAACCAAATTGTGCATCATATCAATGGACCAACAAACTTGGGTTGTGTTTTGTGCCATTAATTTTCCTGAAACATAACCTATCATTCATACCTGACTCGATCTTTGTGAGGATTGAGCGAGCACACTTAAGGAAGGTTTCCTCCACATTTTCGCCAGTCAGGGCACTCGTCTCGTGGAAGATCAACTCTACAACACAGGCCAACACAAGGCATCAGCTACAGAGTAATCTCAGTCACGGGCCCAGGGCAGTGTCACCACCCTCAGAGGCTGATACAACCACTGCATGCGTGCGTGCGTGCGTGCGTGCATGCGTGCGTGCGTGCATGCGTGTGCTTTTCATTTCATTATTAACAGCAAGGAATTCTGGGGAGGTATCTCTAAGAGTGAATTTAATTTATAGCTGTCCATGTTGTTCTTATATTATTTCCGAGTATGTTAAAACTAGTTTCATAATCTTTTACCTGGTTGTGTGAATACTTTATTTCAGAATGTTGTTGTAAATTCTTGCATTCAGTGTTTGCTACTATGCTTCATACAACCCTTATATGTTCCATTGGTGGAACATGAGGCATATAGATACACTAAGTTCAAGAACCTACAAAAACTCATCTTTTTAAGCCTGCTTACTTCTCTGAGGAATACTCCAACTGCGAATGCGGACACTTTATGAATGTATGTTTTAGTTATTTATTCATTACAATTCATTTACTAACCCTAATCATACACCATATTTATTTTAATATATTTTAAACTATATGTAGTGCACACAGTTGTGTTTCTTATCATTGCATATATGTTTTTACAATGTCTTCAATAACAATAACCCACCCATGAGCGTGGAGCACTCACCATTCTCTATGGCGAACCTGCTTGCCTCGAGGAAGGTGACTTCACGTTCCGCCTCCAAGTCTTTCTTGTTGCCCACCAGCACAATCACGATGTTTGGACTGGCCAGAGTGCGGGCGTCGGTCAGCCAGTTGGTGAGGGCATTGTACGTCTCACGACTGAAACAATCACCATGAGAAATACCTTCACAAAAAGACACGCTATGCAAATTAATTTTCCCCAAAACAAAACAGATGTTAAACAAGCATTTTACTGCATCTTTAGTGATGGCAATTAAATTTATACCACTCTCAAGAGGCCAGACTGGATGCATAAAATGTATGAGCTTACACCTGAACTGTGGTATTTCACATGTAATATAATGCACCCCTCCCTACTAACTGAACTGAATGTTCATGATCAAGTCGTATAAACACAGCAATTGGTAATATTTCACTACGCCAGCTGCATTTTGTTTAAATAGCTACTGACACCGAATTAATCAGAATGGTGATTATGTCAGCCCTTTTATCTACATCAGTTGACCTACTTCCTTCACTGCTTATAACACAGCTTACTCTTAACATTTTTGTTTCTATAAGTTTGCTGGTGGACTACTGATGTCCAGGACATGCGCTGTTCATAGATTAATGCAAAGCAAACATAATTAAACCACTATGTTGTATTGTTTGCACTAGAGAATTATTTAGTGCCCTTGATATTTAAATGACTTGTAAATATGATCCATTAATATTGTACATAAATATTGAAATATGTAATTGGTTGCTCTTCCAATATTATATTATATATATATAGGTAGTGTAGTATCTATATTCATGCATGCACGTATGTAAAGTGTAGACACATATTACTTCTCTCCATTATCATGACTCAATACTGTTGCTATGACAACAGTGAAACAATGAAGATCCAACTGACCTTGTGATGTCATAGACGAGCAGCGCTCCTGCAGCTCCGCGGTAGTAACTGCGGGTGACAGACCTAAGACAGAAGAACACCTCATCATTAAAACACTGATATTCTGCAACACATACTGGGTATCACTTCCAACAGAAATTCTGCTCCATTTTAGATTAAATTTTGTATCAATCAGGTGACATCTACATTTAATTAAATATATAAATGACTTGCATCAATGCAACACATTCAGAATTAGTTTTCCTGATTTAGTTATTTTTCTTGATTGAGTTTTTTTAACAACTAACCAGCAAACATAGGGGTAACATATACCCAGTATGTGTACATTAATTTTAATGTGTGGTTTTATTAAACGCGTTTGCGCAACATTTATCAATATACAAGCTTTGCGATCCTTGTATATATCTGCTATGTTAGTAATGTCGGTATTGTGTATCTTATACCTATTGTTCTTACTGTTTTTATACCCTTATTATAACTATTGTTCTTACTGTTTTATACCCTTATTATAACTATTGCTCTTACTGTTTTTATACCCTTATTATAACTATTGTTCTTACTGTTTTTATACCCTTATTATAACTATTGTTCTTACTGTTTTATACCCTTATTATAACTATTGCTCTTACTGTTTTTATACCCTTATTATAACTATTGTTCTTACTGTTTTTATACCCTTATTATAACTATTGTTCTTACTGTTTTATACCCTTATTATAACTATTGCTCTTACTGTTTTTATACCCTTATTATAACTATTGTTCTTACTGTTTTTATACCCTTATTATAACTATTGTTCTTACTGTTTTATACCCTTATTATAACTATTGCTCTTACTGTTTTTATACCCTTATTATAACTATTGTTCTTACTGTTTTTATACCCTTATTATAACTATTGTTCTTACTGTTTTATACCCTTATTATAACTACTGTTCTTACTGTTTTTATACCCTTATTATAACTATTGTTCTTACTGTTTTTGTACCCTTATTATACCTATTGTTCTTACTGTTTTATACCCTTATTATAACTATTGTTCTTACTGTTTTATACCCTTATTATAACTATTGTTCTTACTGTTTTTATACCCTTATTATACCTATTGTTCTTACTGTTTTTATACCGTTATTATAACTATTGTTCTTACTGTTTTTATACCCTTATTATAACTATTGTTCCTACTGTTTTATACCCTTATTATAACTATTGTTCTTACTGTTTTTATACCTTTATTATAACTACTGTTCTTACTGTTTTTATACCCTTATTATAACTACTGTTCTTATTGTTTTTATTATTTATATGTATTGTTCTTATATTTTGTTATCAGTCCTGTTACCGGGTCTTCGGATCTGTTGGAACTTAATAAAATACATACGTACGTACGTACGTACGTACGTACAATGAACCCAAACTAACACATCATGTTTTCAAAATTGTATCATTGAAGTTATAATCACGAAGGTGTTTTGAGAAGATCCCTGTGGACAATCCTGATTCATTACAAGTGTAGATGTAAACATTCTGCATGCCATTGTCACCTTCTGTTGGCTACAATGTTGCCATCAACCAAAGTCTAAATGTCACAACAGTTTAATTACTATCAGACCAGTATCAACACCACAACACTGCACGTTTGTTCATTGGTCTTAGTCTAAAGGCCTTAATGTGTATGAAATGCAACAACATGCTTTAATTAAGCAAAAATGTTTAATTAGTTGTTTCAAATTACGAACCTGCACTTTTTTACTCAATTTAAAACATAAAATTGCTCATTCTATCTTTTTGTACACTTTCTACTAAATGACATATTGTTTACATACACACACACATGTGTTGTTTTTTTAAATGTGCAATCTCCCATATATCACAAGCTAGCAAAACTGTACATAAGAACAATTTTTCAAGGTGTTTTAGCAAAAATGGTGGGGTGGTCACATGGTCGGTGACCGGTGGCGAATTGGCCCCACCTTTGTAGTTATTCCAGTTAGAGCTAGTGTATTTTTAAGCAGGTAGTTGTATTCATAGACTGCGTGATAGCATGTAGGGCATTATGCTATTTGGTTTAAGGGTGTTCCATAACAATAGTAATGCCATTGTTTTCTTTTATTTGTTCTAGGAATACTCCTACTGCTTTGTGGTGAAATGTGGGCTCTATTGAACCCGACGTCCAGGAGGCTCGCATGGGGCGTAGTCAGCCTGGCGTTGGGTTGTGGAGCCCACATTTCTTTGTTTTACATTTCTTTGAAAGTGGGCTTACCCTTAATCCCCACAATAAACGTCATTCATTTGGCCTTTTCATATCTCTATATCTGTGTTGTGTTGTTGATTGCATAAATGGGAGTATGCAACATTGGCACAGCCAATGTTGCATATAGGTTTTTATGCGAGCAACACCACATACAATTAATGATTGGTCCATTGCTAATTTATTCTATTATGCTAATCCAGCAGAGCTGGGTGACGCACTCTGTGACCCACTTTGCTGCCTCCATATTTTGAACCAATCAGCGCGCACCAGCTGCGCGACGCTACAGATTTCAAACTTGGACTAGCCACTTCGTTTTGTGAAAGCATACGGAGTGGATGCGCTTTGAAAATTTGTCCCACCCTCCTCCCCATCTTTCTCCCTGTTGTATGTTTACTTGTTAGCAGCAATTGTACATCTTTGGTGGAAGTGGGGTGTTCATGTCTCCAAGCTTTCCCATTTTTTGATTGCGATAGTGGACATGGGAGTTTTGGCTTTCCCAGAAGTGTTCACGGGTTTTAACGCTGGGACGCAGCTCGCTTCCCTTCCACCTTGGATTTTAGAACTGTTCGTGTAGCGAATTGGCCCCACCTTTGTAGTTATTCCAGTTAGAGCTAGTGTATTTTTAAGCAGGTAGTTGTATTCATAGACTGCGTGATAGCATGTAGGGCATTATGCTATTTGGTTTAAGTGTGTTCCATGACAATAGTAATGCCATTGTTTTCTTTTATTTGTTCTAGGAATACTGCTACTGCTTTGTGGTGAAATGTGGGCTCTATTGAACCCGACGTCCAGGAGGCTCGCATGGGGCGTAGTCAGCCTGGCGTTGGGTTGTGGAGCCCACATTTCTTTGTTTTACATTTCTTTGAAAGTGGGCTTACCCTTAATCCCCACAATAAACGTCATTCATTTGGCCTTTTCATATCTCTATATCTGTGTTGTGTTGTTGATTGCATAAATATACATTAACCAAAATTAAACAAACTGAATGGGGAAAATCAACATTTATAGAACTATTATTTTTTGTTATAGAACTATTACAATGCTCTCAACTCAACACGATAGTGCACGAATAAGGGTGATGCTCTATAGGTGGAGGTGTTCTATATTACAGCATGTTACACCATGGTTGACTAAGACACACACGCACGCACGCACGCACGCACGCACGCACGCACGCACGCACGCACGCACGCACGCACACACACACACAACTGAATGAGAAGCTGCCAATCAATAAGTCTGCCTGATTTTAATCAGGGGCAGTGAACAGAACATATAGGGCTGAATTCTCAAGTGACCTACAGCTGAACCACTACAGCCTGCCGTTCAACTAGGTCCACCCCAGGGACGCAACTTTTTATTACCATTCTCTGTATCGGGAATACACACTGAAAGGTGATACAGGACGCAGCTCAGATCACTTGATAATCAGACGTAAGGATTGTTGTCATTTAATTTGTATTAAAAGCCTGCCTTTTTTTACAATTTACACACGCATGCACATGTGTGCATTTGATGCATGTATGTGCATGAGTGTATCATTCTGCTGGCTTGTGCTTTAATTATGAAAGAATTTGGTGCATATTATAAAATATTATTTTTTAACTCTTCAATACTAAAATCCAAGTTAAGTTCAATTTGTCTAATCAACTTCACTAAGATCAAAATTAATCTACAAGATCTATATTTATGTCTATCTCTGATTTGCGCTGTTGTGTTGTGTTGTGTTGTGTTGTGTTGTGTTGTGTTGTGTTGTGTTGTGTTGTGTTGTGTTGTGTAGGGCACCTCACCTATGATTAATTTAACAGTTCATACAATCAAGCATAGAGGCGTAGGCAGGTCAAATGGACAGTTGCTTCACTTATCAACATTTATACATTATACAAATTTTGCACATTCATACTCTACATGACATAATATATATATGTAGTATTATCTAAAACAATTAGCTTTCACTTTAGTTACTCTGTAATTTGTTTATTAAATGAGAAGATCAAAACTACAAGAATAATCTTGGTACTTTTGGTACAGTACTGTTTTACACACGACAGCTTTATTTCGGATGATAAAGAAAATATGCTTCTCGTGGATATAAAAGTGATGAGACAGACCTGAAGCGTTCCTGCCCTGCAGTGTCCCAGATCTGTAGTTTGACAGACTTGCCACCAACATTCACCACCTTGCTCCCAAACTCTACGCCAATTGTATGGTTTGAGTCTTGTTTGACTGAAATATGAAACATCATCAAGTTAATCACGAAGATTACATTGAGGTTTCTGATTTTTGTAAACCCTGTATCGTTAGCAGAGTGTTCGGTGACTTTGAATGGCATTGGTATGAGATTAATGTGATTTCTCTGTGTCTTAGACAAATGAACATTTCCTGATTCTGCAGCAAATATAGCGTAACACCATCAAACAACACTGGTGAAGGCCA
Organism: Lamellibrachia columna; assembly: GCA_963662155.1. Classification (NCBI taxonomy): domain Eukaryota; kingdom Metazoa; phylum Annelida; class Polychaeta; order Sabellida; family Siboglinidae; genus Lamellibrachia; species Lamellibrachia columna. The sequence continues at coordinate 36,798,363 of OY759262.1, forward strand.
GACTTTGCCAAGTTACACTGATGGAGAATACATAAAATATTATACCAATTCTTCACACTTCTTATTAGTAACACAATGCACACACATCAAGGCCCAACTATTAGTGAATGTGATTGTTAGTAGCCAATACTCATTCTGGGTTTACATAAATTACTAACAAACAAGCAACTCACATTTAATAAACATGATAATGACTTCATTACAGAACTGACACACCGTGAGGATTGTATACAATACAGATCTTATTAGGAATATGGCCATATTCCATTATAATATGGATTTGTTTCAAATGGAGGAAAAATCGTGATAAAATACATATTTTCTTGTGTTTATCACACAAGTACATATTCAGATAACACCCTTGCACTTCAGTGCAACTTACAGCAGTTGAAGAGCAAAATTTAATGCTTTTTATGAGAGGCAACTTTCTGACAAAAGCTAGTGGATTTTGTTCGATGTGCAGCTATTTCATAGCCTTATAGACAGCAACACTTGATCGGAATAGGAATGCTCTAGGCATGTTATGTGAGACGGATTTATACAGCTTTTTTACAGAAGAAACAAATATAGATTTCAACCAAAACAGTGTGACAGGTTTACAGGCTAAAATGCTGGTACGTGAATCAAGTTGTCAGACAAAATAAATCATCATATATGAGAATCACCCTTTTGACTTACATTTGTTCTCAATGAACTGGTGCAGGATACAAGACTTGCCAGTGCCTGCACTGCCTATTACCAGGAACTTGAAGAGGAAATCTACAAAACAAACCGCAACTGTGAGATTTAGAAAACAACAATCTGTATTTTCTGCATAGAAGAGTTGATTTATCTATAGGGTTTATTTAACTCCTGCTCTGTTAATTTGCTCTTCACCATATACATTCTCATATTTTTTTATGTACGTTTAGACAAGTGTATCCATGTGCACACATGCATATATTACAGCCAGTTTGTGTGCTTTAAATTGCAAATCAGTATGTATGTGCAAGTCCAGAAATGCATTTTCTGGTGAGCACTATATCAAACATTATTTGTAGTAAGTGGTACATCACTACATTGTATATATATATATATATATATATATATATATATATATATATATATATATATATATATATATATATATATATATGTTCAAGTCAGAATCTACTTACAAATCTGTGGCCAACATTTACTTTAGAGCCGTTAAATCAGGGAGTTAACTGTGATGGATTTCATCAACATAAATATTCATGATATGGTCATCCAATATTCATGCAGTCATGTCATACCAATTTCAAGACTATTACTGATAATAACAGTATCCTGCATCGCATTTCACAATGGCGTGTCGTGAAGACATTAAATGGTCATGCCTGGACGTGGTATGAATCTGTCAGAAGACTCAGCTATCAAGTAACTTAGTAAGGGTGCATGGCATGGACACGAAAGTAAACTTTTTAAAGTAACTACACTGGGTTTAGTTTGAAATTACTGCTGGGGCATGTTTCATAGAGAATGGTAAGTGTGAATAGTTCTGTCGACTCATAGATACCTCCCTGATTTCATGAACTTAACATTTACTAAATCAATGTACTGCAATAAAGATGACAGTGTCCTTTAAATGTTCAGTTAATTTTACTCAGTTTATTGGGACTGAATTGACAGATGTTGACTTTTAACCTGTTCATGTTGAGCAGTCAATTAAACATTCTTCTTTCAGTTGGAATTAAGTTTCTTGTGATTCACCAACTGTATTTTTTATTTCAAAAAGGACAACCATGACTGACATAGCTGAACACTTTATTGATTGGTTCTGATGTGAATGTTTATGTATAGGTAACTGGATATCACCACTCCTGAAAATCTTATTTTTTCGTGCGTGGTTTCACTTCTGAAAAAGGGGGTGGGCTTCGATTAGGCAGCGTGCTTCTATAGAGAACAGTACGGTATGTTTAAATGTCCACACTTCCAAATACAGCAGGAGCAACGAGCTCAAACAAAGGTGATGTTGTTCTACCGAGCAGTCAACAAGCTGGTTGATATCTGGCTAGAACAATACCTGATTCCATTCAATGTATCCAGAAGAGTGCTGGAAACAACTAGAACTAAATCAAGATCAACCTCCGATAAATTTTTTTAAAATATTGTATAGTAAATTATTGTTCGCACCGAAATTGAGATTTTTTATCAGCTTCCCTCTGCTGCTACAAAGACAGTATGTCATTACTCTACCAAGGAGGCTGCCTAGCACGTCCCTAATACTTGTTGTCTTATAAGGAAAATATCAGTTCAACTGCACAATTCATTTGTAAATTGCGATCCTCTATCAAAGCTAATTTAATTACCGGTTAATTATTTAGAATGTGCTAAGTCTACGCTAAGGCAAAAATCACTCGAGTTTAATTGCCATGTTCAGCAGATTTTGATCATGTAGACTTTAGTAATAGACTCAGACTCAGTCTCAAACTCAGAGACAGACACTTAATCCCAAACGATATTGACTTAATATGTGGTTGTGCACTCGTAAAAATATTTGCATATGTTAAACAAAAATTCTTCATGGGAGAACACCAAACGAATAAAATACAAAGGTCGCGAATGGCATTTTTATTGAGCTTGACAGTCAGGCAGTGTCAGTCTGATACCGTCTGACTCTCACTCGGTGACAAGCACGCATCACTTCCTTCTTCTCCAATTTACAGTGCCATTACAATATGATCATCTTGCGACTACAAATAGCCGTCCTCTGGATACGTACCGTATGTTTCTGACATTATCGTCAGAAATTCAACCACTTTTTGTGTGTTTCTCAAACGTCAGTCGTCGAATCCGTCAAGGTAAATATGGCCGCCGTCACGTGACTTTGAGAATGCCCAGAGTTTTTATTTTTAAACTGACATTAGCGTCCCTTAGACAATGTGGTTTAATTAATAAGTGGTGCAAGTTGTGTTGATTTTCGCGTTGCCATCTATCGCATGTGTGATACAATTTTCTGCAAACATAGATAACCGGGATTTTAATTTATGAAGTGCCGGCGGTAGTCACAAATGACGTCATGACGAGGGGGGATTTTCCAGCAACCGAACACGTTGATTTGTTTACATCATTCGTTCCACGTCTCCTAATCCACATGCGTGGCGCACGGGCTTTATAAATATCTCCCACATCCACTACCATCAACATTCGCACAACCTTTAATGCCTGCAATAGTCTACACTTGCCGACAGAAATGGGTCTCTTCTTATCAAGACTGACGACACTATTTTCGTCTTTCGGTGCAGCCGAGCCAGCAAGGATTCTCATGCTTGGTTTGGACGCTGCAGGTGCGAAATGATAATTTTTATGTTTAATTTTTGTTATATATAATCTACTTTATGACGACCGTAAACGGCAGTAAACTGTATACTCATTCCCGACTGTAAAGCAGTAATTCGAAACTTTGTATATACATTTATGAAATGTTTAAATAAATTTAAAAAATATTTTTTTCCATAAATAAAAACATTGATTATAGTTGTGGTACTGGATACTGACATCAGGTGGAGATCCAGGATAAGGAGACAATGGGACAGTCACGTTATGCATATAATGGCCTAGTGTAAACATACTGAATGTGTATTTTATGCTTAATTTTCATCCTTTTTATATTATGTTGTTAACTGTTGTGTACTAGCTTGTGTGTGACTATGATTTATATGTATCCTTGTATGTTTACTTGGCTCTGAATTAAATAATTGGAATATATTGAATGGAATGGTTTCAGGCAAAACAACGATCCTGTACAAGATCAAGCTGAACGAGAACGTGTGCACAATCCCAACTATTGGCTTCAATGTGGAGACAGTGGAACCACACAAGGGAATCTCCTTCACGGTCTGGGATGTGGGTGGACAGGACAAGATACGGAAGCTCTGGCAACATTACTTCCCAAACACAGAAGGTCAGTGCAGTTGTATGTGTAACTGGAGGATGTGCCTTAGAGGTAGACCTGCACATATGTACACAGCTATAGGGGTGACACGGATGACCTATTAAACTAGTCACTTTCACATTGTTTATATATGTATGTATATTGCTGCTCTCGTCTTTGTCCATGAGGTGAGGGCTGAGACTGGCATCAATACTGGACCTCAAATTTTTTTATTACCATTACCCATCTCCACTTCCCCCAAACTCACTCTTGTTCTCCACTCCCCTCCCAATCCCACCAAATCTCTCTCCACACAGTTATCCCATCTCAGTCGCAGTTTTCATCTTTTCCTATACTCCACTCTAAGCGCATCCGCTCTCTTCATTAACCTTTCCCATTCCATTCTACCCACGTCCCCAGCCCACTATTCCAAACTCTTCACGAACTCCTCCTGAAACTCCTCCATTCGTCACTTTTTAATAATAATAATTTATTGCTTTGCAATTATGAAGATTGAATAAAATTACTGTCTACTCTTTTCCCTCCTGCAATTTTTTCACTCAGATATTTTCCCAAATTTGGACTTTCTCTTGACATTTTCCTGTCATCGCTATGGCCTCCAGACCACACGTAGGTACACATACACATAACATGTGTCATTCGTACATATAATGTACATAATATTACATATATGGTCATGTGTGTGGTTCTCAAAATTAATTATATAGAGTGAAATTTACCATGTCTACACACGTTGGTTAACAAAGGGTTCTGACTCGACTGACGAAGTGTGTGGATTACTGAATTACGGAATAATGAAGCAATTTACAGTGTGTCGAGATGTGTTCACAAAAAAGTGCAGATTATTGAATAGAATGGACCAACAAGATTTCATTGCGTATATATACAGTGTTCACAGCAACATTTGGCATTATATGATGCCCATTAGTTATTCTTGCTAGTTTCTCCTGGTCACCAGGTCTCATCTACGTCGTGGACAGTTCCGACCGAGAGAGATTCAGCGAGGCAAAGAGAGAACTCTTCAACGTCATCGAGAGATATGAAATGACAGGCGTGCCAGTTGTCATAATCGCCAACAAGCAGGATCTGCCAGGCAAGTTTACATTGTCACCAGACCAATAAGAATGACAAGAAACTGTATAAAAATATTATTTTATTACAAATTTTTTGTACAAAAGAAAGCTGTTTAAACTATTTTATTCATGCTATGATCGGTAAAATTTACAGAAAACAATTTCTCTTTCTAAAGTGTTTAGCTCTTGCCTTAAATATAAATTGTATATATTATATATGATTTGTTTAATTAACTTGAAATAAAGTTTGCTTTGTTTTTATTTTTAAACAAGTTTTTATAATGCTTTATAATGGTTATGTGAGGCACATGTAAATGATGTAATCACGTTAAACAATAATTCATTATTACAACATGTCAACATGTATATGACTTTGAGAAGGCATTGTTATAACTGATTGATGTGTGTGATTCTGCAGGAGCTGTTACACCAGGAGAATTGATATCACAACTTGGCGTACAGGAGATGCGAGATCGCAAGTGGTACGTCCAGGCTGCGTGTGCTGTGACGGGCGACGGCATTTATGAGGCCATGGAGACACTAGCTGACTACGTGAAGGACTTCAAGTCTCACAACAGACACAGGTAGAGAAAAAGACAACAGAGGACACATCTGAGAAACTTGTGGAACAATTCAAAATGTGTCCAGGTCTTTTGGAAGATGTTGTTATGAAGTGGATCAAACAAAAATTATATATGAACCAAACAGTTTAGATGCCACACAAAATGTCTCAGGGAAATGGTGCACAGGCAGATTTTACCTTCTCTGTAAACCCTGACCAATAACGGAAGAGGGACATAGGACAGGAACCGAGAGTCTGATATTGGTGGCACGGGGAAGACGTTTCAGGAAACTGAAAGTGCCCATGTGACATTGTACTCCAAATGATTGAAAAATACTTGAATTTGAATAATAATCACAATATATTTCCGTGATTTGTGTGAATACATTATGTAGAAAATTATTTATAGTTATTGTATGTTTTACTTTATCCAGCCAAGAAGGTGGCAGAAAAGAAACAACTATGGTGTGCACTGGAACTACAAATAGCAAGAATGTTGTATTTTTGTATCCCACTGAAATGTATTGAATTGTTGATATCCTTGTTGCTATAATAGTCGTTCCATTTATGATCTCATACATTATTATTTTTGTTGTTTGTGTCATGAGGAGTTTCCTGCCAGTTTGGATTCAAAGAAATTATGTTTGTAAAGTTTTGAATCCAAGACTCTTATTTAATATAATTTACCTTAACACAATTCCACTGTCTCAATTAAAGAAAGGTTGTGACAAATATATTAAAAAGTTAACATAGTTTCATGAATGTGCATTGGACTGTGATTGTACATACATATTGTTGTAGTGTTTTTTCACCATGACTGTGATCAGTTTAAATGCTTTAAACTTTTGTAATTGAATTTTATGTTTGCATAGACTAGCTCTGTTTTATATGTTGTTTTTATGAGTGCTACAAAATAAAACAATTGAGAACAACAAAGTTGTTTACTGAAATCTGTATCATCAATGCAATAATTCTCATACAATACTGTTTAACAACAATGTACAATAACAATGTACAACACAACGACTAGTTGTCAAGATAAAGACCTGTAGTAATAGAATAAGTAATTGTATGATATTTATAATCTATAATAAGCTGTACTATTTCGGGATATTTATAAACAGATTCGAAAAATCTTTATGCTACAACGTTATTTGCATCATTAAAACAATACACAATTGGTCTGAAGATCACAAAAGCAAGGTAGAAAGTTCTCTCCACAGACACTGAACGAGCAAGTAGTTATTCACACACACCAGTAGTTATTCACATACACCAGTAGTTATTCACACACACACCAGTAGTTATTCACACACTCCAGTAGTTATTCACATACACCAGTAGTTATTCACATCCACCAGTAGTTATTCACGTACACCAGAAGATCTGCGGGCCTAACTATAGCCCTCTAGCTGTCCTGACATCTCAACAGCTGGCCGTCTGTAACTGGTAGATGCGTGGCCCCTTCTTCAGAAGAAATCCCTGGTTATTCAGGGAAGCAAGGAAGTCCTCGAAGTGCCGCACCAGGATGCCAGCATCCTGTGGGAGGGGGAAATTAAGTATCAACAGAAGAGACACATATTCAGTAGTCAGCAGGCCACTCAACATGGAAATCATTTGATGTGTAACACATATAAGTCCTAATTTAAAACATAGTGTGTGGGGTGTTTTGGATAGAAAATGTGTGGGGTGATTTGGATAGATCATATTTGGATACATTATGTGTGGGAAGATTTTGATAGATTTGGACAGATCATGTGTGGACAGATCATATGTTTGGTGATTTGGACATACCATATGTGGACAGATCATTTGTGAACTGATTTGGACAGATCATGTGTGGGTTGATTTGGACAGATGGTGTGTGTGTGGGGCGATTTTGACATATCATACATGGACAGATCATGTGGGGTGATCTGGACAGATCATGTTTTGGGTGATTTTGGCAAATCATGTTTTGGGTGATTTTGACAGATTTGTTATGTGTGGAGTGATTTGGACAGATCATGTGTTTGGGGATTTGGACAGATAATTTGTGAAGTGATTTAGACAAATCATGTGTTGGTTGATTTAGACAGATTGTGAGTGGGGCGATTTCGACAGATCATATGTGGACAGATCATGTGGGATGATTTTGACAAGTCATGTTTTGGGTGATTTGGACAGGTCATGTGTCTGGTGAGTTGGATAAATCATGTGGGTTGATTATGACAGATAATGTGTGGGTTTACACAGATCAAATGGTGATTTTGACAGATAATTTTTGCAACCACTCGATCTGGAAATATCCTTTGTTGATGCGGCCAAACCAAACATAACTCTGGCTATAAAGTGATCACATACATAAACAATCAATGCACAGAGATTTGCGTTGCTCCGAGTATCTCACCTTGGCGATCTGTCGGATCTCCTGGGCTGTGAAGAGAGAATTACATGTCTGCTCAGCCCGCCTCTGGAGAAGTCCTATCAGTCTCTTGGCCTGGAACATACAGAATAATTTTACACGTGAAGTCTGAAACACTGACGAGGAAACTACCAGTGACAAAAGTGACAACTGTCATGACGAAGTGGTACATCATGGTGACAGAAGTGACATTCGTTATAACTATCCAGTCAGCTATTGATAGTGGTTGTCTCCTAACAAGATGGCTGTGATGTAAGTTTGACCTGTGATGTAAGTGTTACCTGTGATGTAAGTGTTACCTGTGATGTAAATTTTATCTGTGATGTAAGTGTTACATGTGATGTAAGTTTGACCTCTGATGTAAGTGTTACCTGTGATGTAAGTTTGACCTGTGATGTAAGTGTTACCTGTGATGTAAGTGTTACCTGTGATGTAAGTTTTATCTGTGATGTAAGTGTTACATGTGATGTAAGTTTGACCTCTGATGGAAGGTTTACTTGTGATATAAGTTTTATCTGTGATATAAATTTTACTTGTGATGTAAGTTTTACCTGTGATGTGAGTGTTAACTATGATGTAAGTTTACCTGTGACTTGCTACTCATACCAGAGCCGTGCTGTGACCGCTGGAAGTCCAGGTGGCCAAACTCGTCCGTGTAAGTATCAATCATGCTGCAGAGAGACGCAGGTTAACTTGGAGAGATGAAGGGTTAACAGCTTCACCGAGGGGTTTAGAGTTATAATGTTTACGTTACATTACATGACATCACGTCATAAAGCAAGCAGCATCTTGTAAATGTAGCATGTATAGGACCACTTAGGTGTGTATTCATGCGTGCGTGCATACATGCGTGATTCCATGCATGTGTTAACGCAATGTATGCACAACAAATGACACCATTTATATTAGCACTGTATACGCCATTGTACAGTGTTCAGGAAGAGTTATTTGAATGGGGAACTATATTATGAATTTATTATTATTAGAAGTATATCACTTATTCAGTTCCATACAGATTTGGTTCTTAACCAACTGTGATCAATGCATGTAAGACACTCACTGCGGACTTAGTGTCTAGACCAAACAAAAACTAGTTGCTTCAGTGTGTTTGGGGGACAGTTTGCTTGAGATGATAGTTACATGTAAAAGTTCTATATTCTTCTAGAGAATTTTTTTTCTTCCATGGGCTATATTTTAGAATACTCATTGTTGATATAGTTTTTAATATAATTAATACTAATATTTTAATATATTTATTTTTAATAAAATTAATACTGTTTTAATATAAGTTATAACTGCATGTATGTAAATTGCCTGTGAGCAATCTCGATTGATCGGGCGCTATATAAATACTTTTACTATTATTATTATAACCAACCTGTACTTCATTATTTCAACAACTTCCCTGGCATCCTGCTCCAAACACTCCTCTCTCAGTTCCAGCCGTGCCCGCGCCTGCAACCAGTCCCAGACACATGTCAACTAGTCGCAGACACATGTCAACCAGTCACAGACACATGTCAACTAGTCGCAGACACACGTCAACCAGTCGCAGACACATGTCAACCAGTCGCAGACACACTTCTACCAGTCGCAGACACATGTCAACCAGTCACAGACACATGTCAACCAGTCACAGACACATGTCAACCAGTCGCAGACACATGTCAACCAGTCCCAGACACATGTCAACCAGTCACAGACACACGTCTACAAGTCGCAGACACGTCAACCAGTCACAGACACATGTCAACCAGTCCCAGACACATGTCAACTAGTCACAGACACACGTCAACCAGTCGCAGACACATGTCAACCAGTCGCAGACACATGTCAACCAGTCGCAGACACACGTCAACCAGTCGCAGACACACGTCAACCAGTCGCAGACACACGTCAACCAGTCGCAGACACATGTCAACCAGTCACAGACACATGTCAACCAGTCGCAGACACATGTCAACCAGTCCCAGACACATGTCAACCAGTCCCAGACACATGTCAACCAGTCCCAGACACACGTCATGTCACATGATCAAGGTCACATGATCTTGGTCATGTGACACACCAGTAGCAACTATGATAAGTGACTCACCTCCGTGAGTCTAATGAGTGACAAACCTTCGTGAGTCTGAGGGGTTACTCAATTCCATGAGTCTACTGAGTGACTCACCTGTGTGAGTCTGATGAGTGACTCACTTCCGTGAGTCTGATGAGTAACTCATTTTCATGAGTCTGATGAGTGATTCATTTCCATGAGTCTGATGAGTAACTCACTTCCATGAGTCTGATGAATGACTCACCTCTGTGAATATGAGTGACTCACCTCCATAAATCTGATGAGTGAGTCACCTCCGTGAATCTGATAAGTGACTCACCTCCGTGAGTCTGATGAGTGATTCCAGTTGTCGCGTTGTGATTGGGGTGCTGTCCTGAGTGTGGTGCTTCCGTCTGAGGTCCAAGTAAAACTCCTATTAACAAAATATATTAATATATAAAATGAATTAATACATGTTTATCTGTCACCGATCTCTGTACTATAATACATGACATGTTAATAATACAGTACAGTTTCACAATTAACTTTCTTGAAGCTTTTGAACCACATGTGTTACCATTGATAGGTGATGAGGCTTTAAAAAGAATGTTTATCCGTTACTCCACTGCAATTTTTTATTGTACAGTGAAACCTGTTCATAGCGGACACCACCGGGACTATGCATAATGTCCATTAAGGACAGGTGTCCGTTATGGAGAATTTGCTATTATAATTTGTTATGGTCACTAGTTGGTGCTGTCGTGAACGGCAGTTAATAAAAGAATACATATATATATATATATATATATATATATATATATATATATATATATATATATATATATATACAATATATGTGGGCCATAAACTCAGTTGTTGAAAATGTCATTAATCACACAGCATTACTGCATTCCACTGCATGAATACCAGGTGGCGTATGGGGCCCATGATCAGTAATTTCTATTTCTTTGACCCCTCCACGAACAAATGATTAATCCACCGAGTGACGTAATTGAAATGAATTGTACATGGTCCACTGCTATCGGACAGATAGCAACACAAATTTCTCCTTGTTCATTCACTATGGTTGGAGCTTGGCTTCTGAGAGTTGGATTTTGAGTTTTTGTCAAAACAAAGTAGGGTAAACTGAAATGGCTTTGATGTCCAAAAGAAGCCAAGGGGTGAAAGTTTACACAGCTAGCAGTGGCTTAGTCTAAGTCTAGGCAAAAGGCTCGCCTTATTTGGAGCACATTTCTTATACTTCTTAACGACATTATGCATATGGTATGACACATACTTAGCAAAGTTAGTTGGTATCAGCGGTGGCTCAGCTGAATTGACTCGCGGGATTGTCAATGCAATTTGACCTGTCCACAAGCAACATGGTGATTATGAACGGTTGGGTCCAAATTCCCTTTCCGTTGTCCACATTGGCCAGGTGGCCGCTATGGGCAGTTAGCGGACAGTGCAAACTAATAGCAAGTAATTCGGGACTTTCAAAAGTGTCCGTTACGGACAGGTGTCCGCTAAGGCAGGTTTCACTGTAGTTTTTGAGAAATCATAACACAAATTTTATAATACTTGATCCAGAATTTATTGAAGTGAAAATGGAAAAGCTGAAAACTCAAAAATTTTGCTATTGGTGAAATTTCATAACTTTACCATGTGATCGACAAAAGGACGTAAGTGATGCCCATGATGAGTCTTGAATTGTTTAACGTTACGGATATCCACTATTTTGAGCCTTACGAGATCTAATGACTAAAGTTAATTCTTTCAATGATTTGAAAAAAATACGCACCTTTTTATTAAACTGCGGGTATAACTTAAACTATTCACACATTACATATTAGGACATTAATGAAGCGGATTCACAATAGACTAAATCAGTTGAGGATGGAGTTTTAAGTAAACTTACCTGTAGCACTGTTGCGGCTTCTGCTGTCACTTTCGGGTGAACGTATCTTCTTGCATAACCAATGTACTGTGAAAGAAAAGTTCAATATATGGTAAACATTCTGCTGTAGTGTTGGTCTATGTACAGTGTGCATTAGCAGATATTCAAATGAAAAGGATTCTTATAATTGTGGCATACCAGACACTTTGTACTGGGAACTGATGTTAACGAACAAAGATTTGGCCCTCAAAAACAAAGTGATGCTGCTTGAATTAGCAGTCGGCTTGCTTAAATTAGTCATAAGATAAACAGTCTGTTTGCCTTCCTCAGCAGCAATGCAGGGATGGGGTCGAAGGGTTCTCCACGCGGCACCTTCAGCTTCTCCGAGAGAGGTTTGTCGGCCTGCCACTGTCTCTGGGCTGCGTCGTCCGCATCAACCTAGATGACATAAAATTAATTTACAACTCCCTTAATAGAGGCCACCTGACAAGGTTGTTTGATTTAAATCATTTGATTTAAATCAATGATTTAAATCATGATTTAAATCGCTCAAAAAAAAAAATCATTCATTTATGATTTTTTTTATTTTTTTGACTTTCGGTTTTTTAATCGCTGATTTATATGAATTTAACACAAATAATTGTTTACAAGCATCGAGATCAACAAAGTTTTGTGTGTTTTTTAATACAAAAGCACAAAGTGCGCACACTTGTGTAGCTGTATTGATACCAGATAGCCTGATAGTAAAATATTTTATGACATTGTGTATACCAGATTTCAAAGAAATCCAATAAAAAAAAATCCAATTTAAATTTAAAAAATCCGATTTTTTTTATTTAAAAAACAAATCATGATTTTTTTCAACCCTGCCCCCTGATGTATAATATAACACTTACATAAGGTGAAATCGTGTGACATTCTCGACGGAAGTACAATACATAATTTGCACATATCGTTTGCCGTGCGATGAAACAATCACGCATCTATGCCAACACAAGGTCAATCGCATTCGAAGTTATTCAAATGTCAGATCAGCTGATTTTTGTGTTCCGATGTTAGCCTTGTGATTTCTGCTTAATATCAGTAAACGTTATTATTGGTACGCTGTATTCTTTGTGGAAACTAATTCTTTCTAACTCTCTAGTTTGAAGTATAAGTTGTACTTCCGTCAACAATTGTTCCTGCGATGCATTGCATTTATGCATGAATGCCGACTAGATATCAAAAACATTATTGAGGTAATTCATGAGGTTCGTTGATGTACAAATAGTTCAAATGTAGTTTAATAAAAGTTTAGTAAAAGAATTCCTTTAGTTAAAATCAGCAAAAACAATTTACTTTGATCATTATATATATAGATCTGGGCCCTTTTTTGTCAAATTTTTACCGGATCCAGTCAAAAGTAATTTAAAAGTTTGTTCGATGATCTCACCAAAACTAAATAACACATTTGTACAAACGAGCCAGCATGTCGTAGTAGATACTAGAACTAGCATGTCATAGTAGATACTAGAACTAGCATGTCGTAGTAGATACTAGAACTAGCATGTCGTAGTGGATACTAGAACTAGCATGTCGTAGTAGATACTAGAACTAGCATGTCGTAGTAGATACTAGAACTAGCATGTCGTAGTAGATACTTGAACTAGCATGTCGTAGTAGATACTAGAACTAGCATGTCGTTGTAGATACTAGAACTAGCATGTCGTAGTAGATACTAGAACTAGCATGTCGTTGTAGATACTAGAACTAGCATGTCGTTGTAGATACTAGAACTAGCATGTCGTAGTAGATACTAGAACTAGCATGTCGTAGTAGATACTAGAACTAGCATGTCGTAGTAGATACTAGAACTAGCATGTCGTAGTAGATACTTGAACTAGCATGTCGTAGTAGATACTAGAACTAGCATGTCGTAGTGGATACTAGAACTAGCATGTCGTAGTAGATACTAGAACTAGCATGTCGTTGTAGATACTAGAACTAGCATGTCGTAGTAGATACTAGAACTAGCATGTAGTTGTAGATACTAGAACTAGCATGTCGTTGTAGATACTAGAACTAGCATGTCGTAGTAGATACTAGAACTAGCATGTCATAGTAGATACTAGAACTAGCATGTCGTTGTAGATACTAGAACTAGCATGTCGTAGTAGATACTAGAACTAGCATGTCGTAGTAGATACTAGAACTAGCATGTCGTAGTAGATACTAGAACTAGCATGTCGTAGTAGATACTTGAACTAGCATGTCGTAGTAGATACTAGAACTAGCATGTCGTAGTGGATACTAGAACTAGCATGTCGTAGTAGATACTAGAACTAGCATGTCGTTGTAGATACTAGAACTAGCATGTCATAGTAGATACTAGAACTAGCATGTCGTTGTAGATACTAGAACTAGCATGTCGTTGTAGATACTAGAACTAACATGTCGTTGTGGATACTAGAACTAGCATGTCGTTGTGGATACTAGAACTAGCATGTCGTTGTGGATACTAGAACTAGCATGTCGTTGTAGATACTAGAACTAGCATGTCGTAGTAGATACTTGAACTAGCATGTCGTAGTAGATACTAGAACTAACATGTCGTTGTGGATACTAGAACTAACATGTCGTTGTGGATACTAGAACTAGCATGTCGTTGTGGATACTAGAACTAGCATGTCGTTGTGGATACTAGAACTAGCATGTCGTAGTAGATACTAGAACTAGCATGTCGTTGTAGATACTAGAACTAGCATGTCATAGTAGATACTAGAACTAGCATGTCGTTGTAGATACTAGAACTAGCATGTCGTTGTAGATACTAGAACTAGCATGTCGTAGTAGATACTAGAACTAACATGTCGTTGTGGATACTAGAACTAGCATGTCGTTGTGGATACTAGAACTAACATGTCGTTGTAGATACTAGAACTAGCATGTCGTTGTGGATACTAGAACTAGCATGTCGTAGTAGATACTAGAACTAGCATGTCGTTGTAGATACTAGAACTAACATGTCGTTGTGGATACTAGAACTAGCATGTCGTTGTGGATACTAGAACTAGCATGTCGTTGTGGATACTAGAACTAGCATGTCGTTGTGGATACTAGAACTAGCATGTCGTTGTGGATACTAGAACTAGCATGTCGTTGTGGATACTAGAACTAGCATGTCGTAGTGGATACTAGAACTAGCATGTCGTTGTGGATACTAGAACTAGCATGTCGTAGTAGATACTAGAACTAGCATGTCGTTGTAGATACTAGAACTAGCATGTCGTAGTAGATACTAGAACTAGCATGTCGTAGTAGATACTAGAACTAGCATGTCGTTGTAGATACTAGAACTAGCATGTCGTTGTAGATACTAGAACTAGCATGTCGTAGTAGATACTAGAACTAACATGTCATTGTGGATACTAGAACTAGCATGTCGTTGTGGATACTAGAACTAACATGTCGTTGTAGATACTAGAACTAGCATGTCGTTGTGGATACTAGAACTAGCATGTCGTTGTAGATACTAGAACTAACATGTCGTTGTGGATACTAGAACTAGCATGTCGTTGTGGATACTAGAACTAGCATGTCGTTGTGGATACTAGAACTAGCATGTCGTAGTGGATACTAGAACTAGCATGACGTTGTGGATACTAGAACTAACATGTCGTTGTAGATACTAGAACTAACATGTCGTTGTGGATACTAGAACTAGCATGTCGTTGTGGATACTAGAACTAGCATGTCGTTGTGGATACTAGAACTAGCATGTCGTAGTGGATACTAGAACTAGCATGTCGTTGTGGATACTAGAACTAGCATGTCGTTGTGGATACTAGAACTAGCATGTCGTAGTGGATACTAGAACTAGCATGTCGTTGTGGATACTAGAACTAACATGTCGTAGTAGATACTAGAACTAACATGTCGTAGTAGATACTAGAACTAACATGTCGTTGTGGATACTTGACAAATAACTTTTGTGAAATGACTCTAAGACAAGACAATCATAGACACTAAATTAAGGAAGGATCTTTAACTGGTACAGGGAAGTCAGGTTGATATACGAATGATAGCAGTCGACACACAATTCTTATTTCAGCTGGAGGTCAGCAGTATGTCAAAAGTTCAGTGTAAGTATGTGTCAAGAGAAATTTTTGGTTCCCATGGACTATGTTTTAGAACACGTATTGTTGGCATTGCTTTTAATACAATTAATATATATTTTAATATATTTATTTTTAGTATAATTAATAATATTTTAATATGAGTTATGATTGCTTGTATGTAAATTGCCTGAGATCTAGCACTATATAAATACTTTTATAATTATTAATAGAATGTATGAAATATGTACGTGATATCCTGCGTAGACCAAGGAGAAATTTCAGTAGAAGTGGCTCATGTTTTGTATTGTTGTAAAAATAGATAGTGCATCAATTCTGCTAGTTTCTGTCAAATGTACATCATAAACCTAACAGATTTAATATGGGTAAATAATTAACTAACTGTCATACCTGGGGAGTCCTCTGGGTGGGGGTGCTACCCAGGCTTCTGGAAAACAAATAACAATGTAAACTTTCAAAGTTCTATTTGTATCTCAATAATTCTGTTTCTTCTACGATAACCCTCCTGACTAAGTGAGAGTGATCACCTAACTCAAACAGTTTCCAATCTCCAAACTTTAAGCTTTTACTTGTGAATACCATTATTATCTTTTCGTCTCAAAAAAGAATCTTGGCATTCAAGACCATCTTAATTCTTATACAGTAATAAACATGGGTAAACACTTTTGTTTATGAGTGTTCTTAAATACTTAAGTATCTGTTTTTGGTATCTGAATTTGAAATATGTGCCAGGACATTGTTATTGTGGTTACGTTTTCATATACACTACTGCTTTTGTTAATAATGTTACTGCGCATATAAATATTGAAAAGTAAAACAACACTACGTCCATGCCTTCACAAAACCATTTCCTATGTGTATATTATTTCCTATGTGCCATTTATTCAAATCAGCTGGAAAGCTGCATACAGGCTACAAATAAAAAAGAATCTATATTAATAACAAGTGTAGAAGAAGGATAAATTACAATTACCATCATCAACATGGAAGAGTGTAAGACTTCAGCATCTCATTGATTACAAAACAATATATATATATATATATATATATATATATATATATATATATATATATATATATATATATATATATCATGTTTACAGGACAATAATTGTGGCATTAAAAAAATTATTACCTTTTCTTTCCTGCGTGTAAGGCCATGACATACTCAGACAACATGCTGTCGATTTCCTGCAGTGTACAGAATGTGGCACACAATGACTACACTAACACCACTAATACTGACAACACTAACACTGACTAAACTAACACTGACTACACTAACACTGACAACACTAACACTGACAACACTAACACTGACTACACTAACACTGACTACACTAACACTGACTACACTAATACTGACTACACTAACACTGACTACACTAATACTGACTACACTAATCAGATGTTCATACAACATACCAAGGATTATGGCATAGTCTAAAGTGACTGAATTGAAGAAAACGTAAGGAAGGAAGGAAATTATACAAATTATATCCTTATAACGATGCAACATTAATACAGTATTAAGATTCACACTGTGTAGCTAGAATCAATGCTTAAATAATAAAAACCAGCTCCACAACTGATGTATAACACATATTTTTGCAGTTTTCTGCTTGATCAAAACATATTAATAACACTGCTTTGTTCAATAATGCAAGTTTTTATGCCAAGTTTGAATATAAATATATAAATCACTCTTCATATAAATCATACTGAGTTTCCTCTTGTAAATGTGGAAGAACTCTATATTAATGGTGTGTTCTAATATATCACCTACCTCATCTGGTTTATCCAGCAGGATGAAGACAAGGTCAAACCTTGAGAGCAGGGCACTTCCCATCCTGTTTGAAGAGATACAATATCATTATTGATGAAACACCTATTGGCCACTAAAACTACTGTTAGGAGATTTTCTATAAAAAAAATGGATGCTAGACTTAAGAACATTCCAAGAATGCTTGCCTTAAATTTCCTAACATACAGCAGAAATCTTAAAGTATGTTGTAAAAGCATTATATTATGATTTTCGAGCTAATGAATACAGTTTTAAATTATATTTTAGATTGTCATTCTTCAGAGCCCCCACTGAAAGTGTATTGCTTTATGGAGGTGATATCTAGCCGCACAAAAGAACTGGAACGGAAGCTCGATGGGAGTTACACTAGAATGTTCAGGAAGTGTTTAAATGTCCACTGGAACAATAGGATGACTATTGGGAAATAGACATTAAACAAGATTCGAATGAGACGCCTCCAACTAGCCAGTCACTGCTATCGCCACAGAGAAGACCCAGTGAGCAGATAATGGATGCGAAAGAGTTGTGAGGATGGGCGAGAACAAAGGAAAGTATATGACATGACCCCCTGATCCACAAAACAACGACGACACTTCAGCAAGTGACACGAGACCTGAGGTTTTCTGCAACTGTCTTAGCCTTGTTGTAATGTCCACCAACTGGGTTGGCAGCAGCCATGATGGTCGTCCTTGCCGGCAAACTGAAAACAACACCACCACATGTATTAATCAATTAAGACTCCCTCCTCAATTGGATTTTTCCGCCGCCTCATTTCGCAAAATAATAGACGAAGAAGAAGAGCGACAGAGGATGGCATCATGGTGGACAAGATATGAGCAACCACTGCCAACAGGGAATAATGGTCGAAAGAAAATGATAAGACATATACCTGCACACGATGCCGGCCTTGGCGATGCTGATACACTGTTGTTCCTGCAACACAGATGTGGTACTTATTGTAGTAGACGAAACCAGACACACTAGTATCAGAATGAAAAAAT
Source organism: Lamellibrachia columna (assembly GCA_963662155.1). Lineage (NCBI taxonomy): Eukaryota > Metazoa > Annelida > Polychaeta > Sabellida > Siboglinidae > Lamellibrachia > Lamellibrachia columna. The sequence continues at coordinate 36,817,173 of OY759262.1, forward strand.
CAGTCGATTTAATGCTGGAATAATTTCGGATGCAATCAGGAATATGTTGGCAAATAAAGTTGAGAATATTTCAGGTGTTGTCTTATCAAACTAATCAATACAAATAACAATACAAACCATGGCCTCTAGCAGTGCCTGATGTTGGGTACCCATCTTATAAAACCAATCAATACAAATAACAATACAAACCATGGCCTCTAGCAGTGCCTGATGTTGGGTACTCATCTTATAAAACCAATCAATACAAATAACAATACAAACCATGGCCTCTAGCAGTGCCTGATGTTGGGTACCCATCTTATAAAACTAATCAATACAAATAACAATACAAACCATAGCCTCTAGCAGTGCCTGATGTTGGGTACCCATCTTATAAAACCAATCAATACAAATAACAACACAAACCATGGCCTTTAGCAGTGCCTGATGTTGGGTACCCATCTTATCAAACTAATCAATACAAATAACAACACAAACTATGGCCTCTAGCAGTGCCTGATGTTGGGTACTCATCTTATCAAACTAATCAATACAAACCATGGCCTCTAGCAGTGCCTGATGTTGGGTACCCATCTTATCAAACTAATCAATACAAATAACAATACAAACCATGGCCTCTAGCAGTGCCTGATGTTGGGTACTCATCTTATCAAACTAATCAATACAAACCATGGCCTCTAGCAGTGCCTGATGTTGGGTACCCATCTTATCAAACTAATCAATACAAATAACAATACAAACCATGGCCTCTAGCAGTGCCTGATGTTGGGTGCCCATCTTATCAAACTAATCAATACAAATAACAATACAAACCATGGCCTCTAGCAGTGCCTGATGTTGGGTACCCATCTTATCAAACTAATCAATACAAATAACAATACAAACCATGGCCTCTAGCAGTGCCTGATGTTGGGTACCCATCTTATAAAACTAATCAATACAAATAACAATACAAACCATGGCCTCTAGCAGTGCCTGATGTTGGATACCCATCTTATAAAACCAATCAATACAAATAACAACACAAACCATGGCCTTTAGCAGTGCCTGATGTTGGGTACCCATCTTATCAAACTAATCAATACAAATAACAACACAAACTATGGCCTCTAGCAGTGCCTGATGTTGGGTACTCATCTTATCAAACTAATCAATACAAACCATGGCCTCTAGCAGTGCCTGATGTTGGGTACCCATCTTATCAAACTAATCAATACAAATAACAATACAAACCATGGCCTCTAGCAGTGCCTGATGTTGGGTGCCCATCTTATCAAACTAATCAATACAAACCATGGCCTCTAGCAGTGCCTGATGTTGGGTACCCATCTTATCAAACTAATCAATACAAATAACAATACAAACCATGGCCTCTAGCAGTGCCTGATGTTGGGTGCCCATCTTATCAAACTAATCAATACAAATAACAATACAAACCATGGCCTCTAGCAGTGCCTGATGTTGGGTACCCATCTTATCAAACTAATCAATACAAATAACAATACAAACCATGGCCTCTAGCAGTGCCTGATGTTGGGTACCCATCTTATAAAACTAATCAATACAAATAACAATACAAACCATGGCCTCTAGCAGTGCCTGATGTTGGATACCCATCTTATAAAACCAATCAATACAAATAACAACACAAACCATGGCCTTTAGCAGTGCCTGATGTTGGGTACCCATCTTATCAAACTAATCAATACAAATAACAACACAAACTATGGCCTCTAGCAGTGCCTGATGTTGGGTACTCATCTTATCAAACTAATCAATACAAACCATGGCCTCTAGCAGTGCCTGATGTTGGGTACCCATCTTATCAAACTAATCAATACAAATAACAATACAAACCATGGCCTCTAGCAGTGCCTGATGTTGGGTGCCCATCTTATCAAACTAATCAATACAAACCATGGCCTCTAGCAGTGCCTGATGTTGGGTACCCATCTTATCAAACTAATCAATACAAATAACAATACAAACCATGGCCTCTAGCAGTGCCTGATGTTGGGTGCCCATCTTATAAAACCAATCAATACAAATAACAATACAAACCATGGCCTCTAGCAGTGCCTGATGTTGGGTACCCATCTTATAAAACTAATCAATACAAATAACAATACAAACCATAGCCTCTAGCAGTGCCTGATGTTGGGTACCCATCTTATAAAACCAATCAATACAAATAACAACACAAACCATGGCCTTTAGCAGTGCCTGATGTTGGGTACCCATCTTATCAAACTAATCAATACAAATAACAACACAAACTATGGCCTCTAGCAGTGCCTGATGTTGGGTACTCATCTTATCAAACTAATCAATACAAACCATGGCCTCTAGCAGTGCCTGATGTTGGGTACCCATCTTATCAAACTAATCAATACAAATAACAATACAAACCATGGCCTCTAGCAGTGCCTGATGTTGGGTACTCATCTTATCAAACTAATCAATACAAACCATGGCCTCTAGCAGTGCCTGATGTTGGGTACCCATCTTATCAAACTAATCAATACAAATAACAATACAAACCATGGCCTCTAGCAGTGCCTGATGTTGGGTGCCCATCTTATCAAACTAATCAATACAAATAACAATACAAACCATGGCCTCTAGCAGTGCCTGATGTTGGGTACCCATCTTATCAAACTAATCAATACAAATAACAATACAAACCATGGCCTCTAGCAGTGCCTGATGTTGGGTACCCATCTTATAAAACTAATCAATACAAATAACAATACAAACCATGGCCTCTAGCAGTGCCTGATGTTGGGTACCCATCTTATAAAACCAATCAATACAAATAACAACACAAACCATGGCCTTTAGCAGTGCCTGATGTTGGGTACCCATCTTATCAAACTAATCAATACAAATAACAACACAAACTATGGCCTCTAGCAGTGCCTGATGTTGGGTACTCATCTTATCAAACTAATCAATACAAACCATGGCCTCTAGCAGTGCCTGATGTTGGGTACCCATCTTATCAAACTAATCAATACAAATAACAATACAAACCATGGCCTCTAGCAGTGCCTGATGTTGGGTGCCCATCTTATCAAACTAATCAATACAAACCATGGCCTCTAGCAGTGCCTAATGTTGGGTACCCATCTTATCAAACTAATCAATACAAATAACAATACAAACCATGGCCTCTAGCAGTGCCTGATGTTGGGTGCCCATCTTATCAAACTAATCAATACAAATAACAATACAAACCATGGCATCTAGCAGTGCCTGATGTTGGGTGCCCATCTTATCAAACTCATCAATACAAATAACAACACAAACCATGGCCTCTAGCAGTGCCTGATGTTGGGTGCCCATCTTATCAAACTCATCAATACAAATAACAACACAAACCATGGCCTCTAGCAGTGCCTGATGTTGGGTGCCCATCTTATCAAACTCATCAATACAAATAACAATACAAACCATGGCCTCTAGCAGTGCCTGATGTTGGGTACCCATCTTATTAAACTCATCAATACAAATAACAACACAAACCATGGCCTCTAGCAGTGCCTGATGTTGGGTGCCCATCTTATCAAACTCATCAATACAACAGCAGCCCTGGTCAGCCAACACAAGCGCCCCAGCCTCGAGAGCGTAGTCACCCCCTGCTCCCGCCTCTTTCGACAGTGTCACCTGCAGCAGGACAGACAGCAAACTCAGATAAACACATTCTATAGTCATGCATTATGAGATATACTCCAAACAGGCTTTTTTTCCTTGGCTAACACAGAAGTTTTTTAATGAGTTTTACAGATTGAGGCCACCAACTCTGTAAATCCAAGACAGGTTACACAAGGTATGGTAGAAGGAACATACAGCTCTTGGCATCTCTTCTGAAAGACACAGGCAAAGTGGGGTGAGTGAAACTGTTTTGAAATGGCAGAAGGTGGTCTCAAACCCTGGTCCCATCAACTGACTCTGTGGCGTTCTAACTGCCGCGATACTGTGCCCCCGTGACATCGTACTTGTTTTGAATTAAAAAAAACCACAACTGTTTTTGTCAAGCGAGGTCAATAGTTAAAACTACTGCTTCAGTGCCACGAGTCAATCACCAAACATTGCAATATGCATAATTACAGATGAAGTCTTAAAAAATGAAACATAGGTGCATTAATTTGATTCAAGGATGTGTAATATCCACTGATCACACGGGACAAAGTTAACATGTCACCCTGAGGAAATATAAATACAATTGTATTGTTAAGTAATTTCCAATTACTAGTATTACTAATGACACTTCAAAAAAAATATGACCCTACAATGACAACTATGACACTTTTTTACTTTCTATGACAATAAATTACAGTTGACACTTTGATGATAGTTGTGACATTTTGATGACGGTTTTGACACTTTGATGACAGTTTTGGCACTTTGATACAGTTGTGACACTTTGATGACACTCACAGTCAGACCAGAAGTGGTGCTTGTGTTGCCGCAGACGTAGACACTTCTTGGAGCGACATGCGTGACAGCCTGCAGCATCTAGAGAAAAACAGTGTGTGAGTTTGTACCTATCATACTTATTTTCAATCTGACGATTGCCAAGGAAAATAAATTATTATTAGCATCAGACTGGCAATTTGTGTGGATTAACGTATTCTATTAAATCAACATTGTATTGACTAATGCATTTTACCTAATAAATAAAAAAAATTACAAAAAAATGGGAAAAGTGGTATGGCTCTATACACTACAACGTAAGGCTGTTAACACTTTCAAGTTACCCGATCTAACAATCAGAGTCCATTCATTCAATTAATTCAACATACCACTATTCACATACTACATATTACTTAAACTATTCACATACTACAGATCTGAACATCAACAAACCTGATTCATGGTAGGCTGAATAAATTGAAGGTGAGTTTTAACTGGTCAGCCGATGATTGTTAAACCATAGCGATTTAATCAAACAGGATAACTCATTTCAAGTTATGAAGGACATCTTGGTGATGAGTATACCCTAACACCAGAAGTTCATAGGCACATCCAAGGTACATATACAAAGAGTATGAAAGAGTAAAGAAGACACACTTGACTCTTGCCCAGTCCTGGGTCTCCCACAATTAGGATGTGTGGATCTCCTCTCACTGGAATACGATTCTGATGGCAAAAACCAGTAATATATTTAACACACATCGTTTCTCTGGGTACATAGTTATTACATGTTATAATAATAATAATGATAGATACATAACAGTAATATATTTAAAATTACATATATGCAGTGTGTGTACATACATTGCTAATCCAAAAGATATATACATTACAATACTCATTTAATTAAATCATGCATGTAAAAAGATAGAATACTTTGTGCTAATGACAATCATATTGTGCTACAATCTTGTGCTGGAAATGGAGAGAATAAAAAGGTAAAGGTACGTTTATATATATATATACGTTTTTATATATATATGCGGTATCCAGTCCGCAGGACCACTCAAAGTGCTTTACACTTCACCCCCCGGCAGACCTGTTCATTCCAAAGCCATCTCAACTTCTCTGGGAAGCATTCAGCCATGCAATTGCGTGAAGACTATTCGTTCACATTTCCACCGCTGTCTGTATTGCCAGGTACTCATTTATACAGCTGAGTGAACTGTGGCAACGTGGGGTGATCAAACTTGCCAAAGGTTCGAAGCAACCACAGTGGGATTTGAAACCGGGTTCTCTTGATTGAGAATACGGCCTTCTAACCGGTATGCCATCGCGCCCCACAGAATAGAAGTGTAAACTTATGTGCACTCTTCCCTATTACATTGATTTAGTATATGCATGCATGCATAATATATATATATATATATATATATATATACAGCTGTATATTCAATTCCCGAAGTGTTTTGACCAGATGATGATGATATATATATATATATACATATATATATATACATAACACACACACATATATATATATATATATATATATATATATAGCAGAGGCGGATTTAGGCTTGTTGGCAGGGGGTCTCAGTCAGTTGTAGTCATTCTATGGGGGGGGCGACACACGTGTCGTTCTCTACTTACATAACTGTTAATATTAACCGGCTGCTAATACTTCAGTCTTTACATTGACACTAGTTCCGATGTAGACCTATATACATGTTCCTTTACCATAATATTTGCCTTGAATACAGGGAGGTCTAACACCCCCCTCCATGGCCTAGAGGGGTCCCTAAGACCCCCCTGGATCCGCTGCTGCATATATAATTATTCATTTTTTAGTTGGTTCAATTGCAATCCCCTGCACCATAGTGCTAGATATATGCATAACAACGGTTTTATAATTTTACACAATTTGTCACCCCATTGTTGTACAAGTTGGATGTTTCTTTTCATCCATATTTAGCATGTTTACATTTACGTATTTACATTCTATTATATACAATGAGATTTGGTATACCACAATAGGATTACACAGTTACTGACATTAGATGTGAGAAAGTTTGTGGAATGAAGACAAACATACCTTGTCATTGACAAATCTGTGAGTTCCACCAAACAGCCCCAGAATCAAACCTGCTTTGACGAGCTGAATAACACATTGACTCATCACTGAGAGATTAAAAAACACTTTGAACCATTTTCTACTCATTAATTTACATGATTCAAGTCTCAGTTGCTGCTGGGCATAGCTAGATTCCTGGTGCATATATTAATGTCCAGTGGAATTTAGTGACTAGAACAAGATGCGCGGATTTAGTGAGAACAGTAACATTAAATTAATATGTTAGAAATAACTAACAATAACTGGTGTTGTCTATCCGGAAGAAAAATTCGGTTTGGGGGCACATAGATATAGGTTTGATAAAATGTAACCAATATCAAAGTATGCTTACACAGTAAACAAATTTATAGCTATAAATATATTACATCCTAATTACAAATCTAACTGTCATTCACACAAGCGTGATCATGCTGAAATTCCACTGACCTCATGTCCATATATGGTTGGACATAGTGACCTAGCAACAAAAGAAACCGCATTTGTAAACAGATGGACTAATGTGATATTTAACTAACTTTGGAATGAGTTTTATTACATAGTAAGGCCTAACTGGTTCATTTTCATTATTATTATTGTGAAGTTTTCCCACAAAGCATTGCACTCCACATTTTCTGAGATTGTGTGTTTTTGTTTATACTAGCATGTTTTGTTACTGTTGAGTAATTAATGCTATTACACAGGATTGACCAAGAAAACAGCACTGTCCCTTCTTTCTGTGAGCATGATGTAAACTTGTTCATGATTGGTTTGTTTCAGCCAATCACCAACTGCCACATAGCAGTTATACAGATGCTGAGTAAAATAACTTTTTCTATATGCAACATGATCAACAAAATATTATATGCTTGTCTCATTCAGGTCATGAATGTATATATTATTTACAATTATAACCCTGTGAAAGGCACAGAATGTGATAGATGAAATTATTGCACGTACCCGACAAGGAGACGGAAGATGTTCTCTTCACTGTGTATTTCATCAATGGCATATAGCTCCTTTATGGAGAACTCCATTGCCAGGCCACACGTCATGTCCGAGTCAGCATCAGTAGCGCCACCTGTTGTCTGGTTGCTGCTGCGCTTCGCATTCATGACTGAGTTGGCGTGGACGTAGAGAAGAAAGAGACACTTGTCCTTCTGTCGACTGTGTCCTGGCAACATGTCATTTGTCTTGTCAGATACCATGGGAGATTTTAACTATGACTGAAAACAATAACTTCAGTGTTCCTAAACTAAACTGGGCATGAAAGGTACAAAATCTGGTCATTTTTTATTGCAAAAAACATGTTATACAGCATAAACTATATATATTCTAACCCCTCAACTGCCCAAGTTTGTTTTCCAAATGTGTTTTAATGAACCACATGTGTTTAACATAATAACACCATTATCTGTTTAAGTGCAATGTTTTGTACCGAATGTCATGTTTACGTTGCTTGCTGAATGACAAGGTTGCTATTCATACCAACTGTAATATGGTGCCACTTTTAGCAGAATGTCTCCTAATTCAGTCTTGCTTTTCACGGTAGTGATTCACATTGTCTAAACGTTTCAGTTACATATTGTCACAATTCAAACTTGATGCCATGACATTCTGTAACATGAACACTAATTATTTTTATGATCTCATTCAAAACCACTATCAAGAAGGGCTGGATGAGAAAATACTAAACAAAGTTTAATTTGTAAAGGATGTGTTGTACAATATAGAGAATGCGTATAGCATTTTTTAATCAAAGACGAGTTGTTCTCATTGTTCTCTGTTCTATGTACCCAGTAACCATTGTTCTATGTTCTATGTACCCAGTAAACATTGTTCTCTGTTCTATGTACCCAGTAAACATTGTTCTATGTTCTATGTACCCAGTAACCATTGCTCTCTGTTCTATGTACCCAGTAACCATTGTTCTATGTTCTATGTACCCAGTAAACATTGTTCTATGTTCTATGTACCCAGTAAACATTGTTCTCTGTTCTATGTACCCTGTAACCATTGTTCTCTGTTCTATGTACCCAGTAAACATTGTTCTATGTTCTATGTACCCAGTAAACATTGTTCTATGTTCTATGTACCCAGTAAACATTGTTCTATGTACCCAGTAAACATTGTTCTATGTTCTATGTACCCAGTAAACATTGTTCTATGTTCTATGTACCCAGTAAACATTGTTCTATGTTCTATGTACCCAGTAACCATTGTTCTATGTTCTATGTACCCAGTAAACATTGTTCTCTGTTCTATGTACCCAGTAAACATTGTTCTCTGTTCTATGTACCCAGTAAACATTGTTCTCTGTTCTATGTACCCAGTAAACATTGTTCTCTGTTCTATGTACCCAGTAACCATTGTTCTATGTTCTATGTACCCAGTAACCATTGTTCTATGTTCTGTGTACCCAGTAACCATTGTTCTATGTTCTGTGTACCCAGTAACCATTGTTCTATGTTCTATGTACCCAGTAACCATTGTTCTCTGTTCTATGTACCCAGTAAACATTGTTCTATGTTCTATGTACCCAGTAAACATTGTTCTATGTTCTATGTACCCAGTAAACATTGTTCTATGTTCTATGTACCCAGTAAACATTGTTCTATGTTCTATGTATCCAGTAAACATTGTTCTATGTTCTATGTACCCAGTAACCATTGTTCTATGTTCTATGTACCCAGTAAACATTGTTCTGTGTTCTATGTACCCAGTAAACATTGTTCTGTGTTCTATGTACCCAGTAAACATTGTTCTGTGTTCTATGTACCCAGTAAACATTGTTCTATGTTCTATGTACCCAGTAAACATTGTTCTATGTTCTATGTACCCAGTAAACATTGTTCTCTGTTCTATGTACCCAGTAAACATTGTTCTATGTTCTATGTACCCAGTAACCATTGTTCTATGTTCTATGTACCCAGTAACCATTGTTCTATGTTCTATGTACCCAGTAAACATTGTTCTATGTTCTATGTACCCAGTAAACATTGTTCTATGTTCTATGTACCCAGTAAACATTGTTCTATGTTCTATGTACCCAGTAAACATTGTTCTATGTTCTATGTACACAGTAAACATTGTTTTATGTTCTATGTACCCAGTAAACATTGTTCTATGTTCTATGTACCCAGTAAACATTGTTCTATGTACCCAGTAAACATTGTTCTATGTTCTATGCACCCAGTAACCATTGTTCTCTGTTCTATGTACCCAGTAAACATTGTTCTATGTTCTATGTACCCAGTAACCATTGTTCTATGTTCTATGTACCCAGTAACCATTGTTCTATGTTCTATGTACCCAGTAAACATTGTTCTATGTTCTATGTACCCAGTAAACATTGTTCTATGTTCTATGTACCCAGTAAACATTGTTCTATGTTCTATGTACCCAGTAAACATTGTTCTATGTACCCAGTAACGTGCATATAGTAACATGTGCGGCCGTCTTAATAAAAGAATAGTTTAAGTAACATGTGCGGCCGTCTTAATAAAAGAATAGTTTAAGTAACATGTGTGGCCGCCTTAATAAAAAAATAGTTTAAGTAACATGTGCAGCCATCTTAATAAAAGAATAGTTTAAGTAACATGTGTGGCCGTCTTAATAAAAGAATAGTTTAAGTAACATGTGTGGCCGTCTTAATAAAAGAATAGTTTAAGTAACATGTGCGGCCATCTTAATAAAAGAATAGTTTAAGTAACATGTGCGGCCGTCTTAATAAAAAAATAGTTTAAGTAACATGTGTGGCCGTCTTAATAAAAGAATAGTTTAAGTAACATGTGTGGCCGTCTTAATAAAAGAATAGTTTAAGTAACATGTGCGGCCGTCTTAATAAAAGAATAGTTTAAGTAACATGTGCGGCCGTCTTAATAAAATAATAGTTTCAGTAACATGTGCGGCCGTCTTAATAAAAGAATAGTTTAAGTAATATGTGTGGCCGCCTTAATAAAAAAATAGTTTAAGTAACATGTGCAGCCATCTTAATAAAAGAACGAGTACTTTTGTTAAGATTATCACAACAATTGATCTTGATCACTAGATCAGGTAATTTACAAAGGGGGAATACCCTTATGTCATAGTATACAGAGCCAGATCACCTTTGCCCATTTTTTTTTACCGAATTTCAATTCAAAATTTAATATTTTTATTATTTTTTATTTGATTTTACGCTAAATCATTATAAAATGAGATGAGTGAAAATGTTTATTACAGAAACAGCTTTAAGAAATGAATAAGCACTTTCAAACATTTGAGATGAACTGCTTTTTTCTGCAGATTCAATGTACACCATACACATCCAAAACACAAATAAAACAATGCATGACACAATATTTGGGCAGTAAGAAGAATTATTAACCACAGTGAGAAGTAAGCTGCGATGGTTTGATCATGCAGTGACGTGCAAAGATGACTTAAATACTTGCAAGGTAATGTCCAAGGATCTTGCTAAAATTGGTTTTAGCTGATCACATTTGGGATAAGAATAACTAAAAATGCCGCACTGTGTTGAATGTAGTCACCGTCACAGTGGTCGTACCTTCATCGGCGCCCATCACTTTTACGACCCCAGAAATGGTGACTACATCTCCAGGAACACAGCTGTCCACTGCCAACACAAACACAACAACCGTGTCACATGCATGGAATGACTTACTTGTTATACATCTGAGACTAACGTCATTCATGGCCACAGAATAAACTACTTCTTTATGCAGGTAATGTAGTAAGATGTGCTAGAAATAGTGGTAACTTTATATTAGTAGTAATTTAAGGGTAGGCAAAGAAACCTGGATTACTCACTAAGCGTTCCCGTGACACCGCTAAACCAATCAGTGCGCAGCAGTCATTTGAATGACGCAGTTTGAAATTAAGCAGCTTCACTCTGTAACAGTTAGTGTATGTTTATTGTTTTACTAAATAAATAATAAAAGTTTATATCATGAATGAAGATGCTATGTTGTCTGATTGGCTTAAGTCATTGTAGAATGTTGTCTTATGTGTTTCAGTCATTGTAGAATGTTGTCTTCTGGGCTTTAGTCATTGTAGAATGTTGTCTTATGTGCTTCAGTCATTGTAGAATGTTGTCTTGTGGACTTCAGTCATTGTAGAATGTTGTCTTATGGGCATTAGTCATTGTAGAATGTTGTCTTATGGGTATTAGTCATTGTAGAATGTTGTCTTATGGGCATTAGTCATTGTAGAATGTTGTCTTATGGGCATTAGTCATTGTAGAATGTTGTCTTATGGGCTGCAGTCATTGTAGAATGTTGTCTTATGGGCTGCAGTCATTGTAGAATGTTGTGTAATAAAAACGATGCGTTCCTATATAGCACGGTATCCAGTCCTTGGGATGCTCGAAGCACTTTACACTTCACCCTCTGGCAGACCTGTTCCTTCACACCTCATCCTCTGGCAGACCTGTTCCTTTATACCTCCCCTTCTGGCAGACACATTCGTTTACACTTCACCTCTGGCAGACCTGTTCCTTTACCCTCTAGCAGACCTGTTCCTTCCCACTCCTCTGGCAGACCTGTTCCTTTATACCTCCCCTTCTGGCAGACCCATTCGTTTACACTTCACCTCTGGCAGATCTGTTCCTTTACCCTCTGGCAGGCCTGTTCTTTTAAACTTCACCCCTGGCATACCTGTTCATTTACACTCCACCCTCTGACATATATGTTCCTTTTCACCTCACCACCTGCAGACCTGTTCCTTTACACTTCACCCTGTGGCAGACCTGTTCCTTTACACTTCACCCTCTGACAAACCTGTTCCTTTACACTCCACCCTCTGGCAGACATGTTCCTTTACACTTCACCCTCTGGCAGACATGTTCCTTTACATTTCACCCCATGGCAGACCTGTTCATTTTCACTTCATCCTCTGGCAGACATGTTACTTTACACTTCACCATCTGACAAACCTGTTCATTTCTATGCCAATTCAACTTCTCTGGGAAGCATTCAGCCATGCTGCAATTACTGTGTGAAAACTATTCATTCACATATCCACCACTGTCTATAGCCAGATACTCATTTATACAGAGTGAACTGAAGCAACGTGGAATGAACTAAACTGCCCAAGCTTTGAAACAGCAGCAAGAGGATTCGAACCTAGATTCTCTCAATTGACAGTCTTAACCACCAAGCCACAGTGCCTGACAACAAGTCCCTGTTGGGGATGGCTTAGCATGAGATACCTAGATACCTAGGTCATTGGTGAGGTCACAGTCCACCGTCCTTGGTATCCTCCCAGATTCTCTACGGTCGTCATTCATGATCTCCTGCACTCTGCAGACGAAGCAGTATAACAGCCAATAGTGACATAATTATATTATAAATAACACATTTTAGGAATAAAAACCCTAAAAAAGTTTTATATGGAAATAAATCTGATTTTGATACAAATGTTTAAAACTGTTAGAGCTAGTGTATTTTTAAGCAGGTAGTTGTATTCATAGACTGCATGACAGCATGTAGGGCATTATGCTATTTGGTTTAAGGGTGTTCTATGACAATAGTAATGCCATTGTTTCTTTTATTTGTTCTAGGAATACTGTTACTGCTTTATGTGTTGAAATGTGGGCTCTATTGAACCCGACATCCAGGAGGCTCGCATCGGGCGTAGTCAGCCCGGCGTTGAGTCGTGGAGCCCACATTTCTTTGTTTTAAATTTCTTTAAAAGTAGGCTTACACTTAATCCCCACAATAAACATCATTCATTTGACCTTTTCATATCTCTATATCTGTGTTGTGTTGTGGATTGCATAAATACATTAATGACAACTGGCAGAACAACTTTAAGACTTAGCATGACTAATGATTTATTATAGTATGATTACATAGTTATGATTATCATGATGGCATGTATGTTTTTACAATGACTGTATGCCCATATGAACACGCGGATCCCAGATATATGGCGCTCTACAAATTTTTTAAATAATAATAATAACTCTTGATCCTTACCTGATGGTCTGCCAGTCAATCGTTTCTGTAAGAGAGTGACTCCGTTTTGGTTGAAATGTTCTCCCTCTGCAATCCTCAGCTGGACACTGAACAAATTATTACAGATGAACTAAATTATTACATAATTGTGAAGAGATTCATCAGAATGGTAGTTGCAATACATTAGTATTTTTCTTGTATTTCAGTAAGTTTTACCTTTCATCTTGGTTACGTTTTGACAGCTTTCAGCCGTTTTCACCAGACTCACTACTACCATCTAGCAATAGTCAGTCTCATGATAATGGCTGCACGCTGTTGAAATGTAACAAAGAAAAATATATAATTGACTGCGAAATACTAAAAAAATATTAATAAATTATATAATTCCATAATATACAATTTATTCTCACCCAAGTTCTTTGGCAGAATATTATGTCGAAGCTACATTGGGGTTTTTAACTTGTGCAGACATAGACACCAGGTAGAGTGGATCTTGCTCTACAGTGTTTCATCTGAATGACGTCTCCGGCTTATTTACAAAAAATAGGCAAGTTGAAACCAATTAAAATGTCTGGTTCCATTTTTACTTCTCAGAAAATGATCACCATTCAGCAATTATTTCTGTACAGCAGACTGGAATTACTATGTAACTGTATAAAAATCATGCAATACTGACATAAAAATAAACTTGAAAGTCTCCACAAAGTCATTCAAATCATCCTTATTATGTGATATGTCATTTGTGTGTTAACAACTGTCTTAAAACCATCTAACATCTGAAAAACTATTGACTGCCACAAAAGTTAATAAATGATACAATAAAACATCCCATCATGCAAACTAGGAAGGCTTCAACAAGGAACTTACTTTTGATGGCAAAACATATTTTCCATCTGGCAAGATCACAGTCTGTGGATTAAAAAACATGTCAAACAATTAACTAAAATACCTTCTAGGAATAAAACATGTAACAAATAATTAAATTCTTTAAAAACATATTAGATACAGTGTTGTAATATGAGAAGCATGAAGCTTTATTGAAGAAATCTTGACATAGATAAGACATACATGGCAGAAAGGAGTGTTTCTTTTGAGCTAACCGACAGTATGTGTAAAGCAATGGGAATGAAAAGATGACTCCGGCAGCAGTAAATGGTGCCTCACCTGGATAGTGCCACAGTTGGTGCATTCAAAGGCCATCCTCGTACAGAGAGGTTTGATGTTGCTCACCCGCACCACCGTTCCCTTCACGGACACAAACTTACCTGAAACACATTCCGGTTTTAAAATTTGGCATCATATGTTTTAATTGGCCATGACAGCACAGGTTGTAGTTAGATGCATTTGATCTACAGTGGGCTCTCGCTACAAGAAGACTTTTAATGACTTCCAATGTAAGGAACATCCGCCTAAAAGGAACAACTGTGAGATGCCCGTTCTGGCCCACACTGTTTTATATACCAGTGGATATAAGGAACATCAGATATGTGGAACAGTTTAAGTCCCAACATGTTCCTTATAGTCAGAGTCCACTGCATATGTATTTTATTATTTAACAAGATTTAACAAGATTTACCATCCAAGCCAAAGGCCCAGATGGCAAGTGGACAAGGAAGCCATTGGCTTATCGAGAGTCCAACAATGTTCATCTAAATAAATTATGTAGTTCTTAACATTGTTATTTGTTGCTTAATCAATAGCAGCTTTTATTATTTAACTTAATCTAATACACTTTGAAAGTTACTAAAAAAATAGATAATAATACATACATACAAACAAATTATCAGCCTGCTAGTTAAAATTTCTATTAATTCTAATTTATGAAATAAATAAATAAAGCCTACAAGTCGATGAATGAACAGCCACTGTTACTCAACATAAGTATAATGCTTGACTTACTCCATATAATTTTCCATTACCTAAAAATGTATACTTGTATTTGACCATGAAAGGGCAAAATACAACTAAGTCTTAGCAACACATTTTCATATGTTTAACTCGCTGGGTTGCCCGGCATTGCACAGGACAAAAAGACAACCACTGCAAGAACTTATAATTGTACGTACTATTGCTATGAGTTATGTAATCTGCATGTCAAACATCCACATAGATTCCTTCATAATATCCCCACCCCCAGGGGAATCAGGGAATTCTATTTTTTATGAACCATCACCATGGGCACGCCTACAAAATGTTAGCCCCATACACGTGAAACTGACAGAATTACAAGGGAACAAACATAGAGAGTAACAAACTACTTTATACAATAGATACATACTTATTATTATCATATACAGCCACTTTTACTATTGCTAATTAAATTCTTAAATGTTTCCCTAATTAATGTGTAGTTTCTAATATGAGAACACACAACGAACACATAAGTTACTTGTTACCATAACAGTTGGCTTTAAGGTGCTTCAGTGGGGTCACAGGTTCATAGTTCGTGACCCTGCAGTGGATCTTGGCAAGGTTAAAATGCAGTTGTGCAGAGTTAACCTCGTCCATGGCTTCAGTCTCCCCAGCACTGTCTTCCTTCAACAGCTCATGGTACACCAGCTACAGACACCAATCAACAGCTCATGGTACACCAGCTACACAGACACCAATCAACGTCGTAATCAAACTTCTGAGTACAAATTTAATACTGTTTTCTATATTTATTTTATTAAAAGTGTGATTCAATCTTGAATTCAATCTAGAGTTTCGCAGTCATGACAGACAGCTTACTTTGTCTTTGTATAAAACAGTATTGTATATATATATATATATCAGCACTGGCGCAACCCGTCCATGACAAACTTGTTCCTAACAGGCATACTTCTCCGACAACACCCCAGTTCGCCATAGACAGACACAACTGCCTGGGGGCCCACACAATATGTTGCCAGTATACCATCCTTGAGAATTTATCTAACTGACCCCCCAAACAAGTTTTAGACATCTATCACAATTATACCTTTTACAAGTTGGAATTCAACCACATATATACCCTTTAATGAGCAAAATTTGCATTGTTCTATGATATATATTATTTCACTAACATAATTTATTCATAGACTGAAGTTAACTAAACTTACATAAAGTTGCCCTGAAATGAAATCACAGCTCTTGTTCAAAATATATACCCTTAATTACCCAAAAATATTCTGTGCATCAACGTGCTTTGGCGCACAAAACATGGAATTTGTCTCAAGGATGGTACACTGACGACGCATTGAGTTCCTTGGCTCCACGTGTCCCCTGTCATGACCTACCTGGTGCATAGCAAGTCCCAGGCTCTCAATGACCACATCCGGGGTCTGTTTGAGCTGCACGGCCAAGTCTGGACAACCCTCACGGATAACTGGAACATGTATTGCCACTACAGAAACTGATAACTGAAACATGTATTGCCACTACAGAAACTGATAACTGAAACATGTATTGCCACTACAGAAACTGATAACTGAAACATGTATTGCCACTACAGAAACTGGTAATTAAAACATGTATTGCCACTACAGAAACTGATAACTGAAACATGTATTGCCACTACAGAAACTGGTAACTAAAACATGTATTGCCACTACAGAAACTGATAACTGAAACATGTATTGCCACTACAGAAACTGATAACTGAAACATGTATTGCCACTACAGAAACTGATAACTGAAACAAGTATTGCCACTACAGAAACTGGTAACTAAAACATGTATTGCCACTACAGAAACTGATAACTGAAACAAGTATTGCCACTACAGAAACTGGTAACTAAAACATGCATTGTCACTACAGAAACTGATAACACATGTATTGCCACTACAGAAACTGATAACTGAAACATGTATTGCCACTACAGAAACTGCTATTTTCACCATTTATGTATACAGCAAAGATCATTTGACAGGTGAATGTGCCGTTCAACTATTAAATGGTCTTTGGTGATTAAAGGTAAAAAAGGTATTTATACTGTGCAGTCCATGGGACCATTCCAAGCAGACCTTACACTCCACCCACTGGCAGACCTGACACTCCACCCACTGGCAGACCTTACACTCCACCCACTGGCAGCCCTTACACTCCACCCACTGGCAGACCTTACACTCCACCCACTGGCAGACCTGACACTCCACCCACTGGTAGACCTTACACTCCACCCACTGGCAGACCTGACACTCCACCCACTGGCAGACCTTACACTCCACCCACTGGCAGACCTTACACTCCACCCACTGGCAGACCTTACACTCCACCCACTGGCAGACCTTACACTCCACCCACTGGCAGACCTTACACTCCACCCCCTGGCAGCCCTTACACTCCACCCACTGGCAGACCTGACACTCCACCCACTGGCAGACCTTACACTCCACCCCCTGGCAGCCCTTACACTCCACCCACTGGCAGACCTGACACTCCACCCACTGGCAGACCTTACACTCCACCCCCTGGCAGCCCTTACACTCCACCCACTGGCAGACCTTACACTCCACCCCCTGGCAGCCCTTACACTCCACCCACTGGCAGACCTGACACTCCACCCACTGGCAGACCTTACACTCCACCCCCTGGCAGCCCTTACACTCCACCCACTGGCAGACCTTACACTCCACCCCCTGGCAGCCCTTACACTCCACCCACTGGCAGACCTGACACTCCACCCACTGGCAGACCTTACACTCCACCCCCTGGCAGCCCTTACACTCCACCCACTGGCAGACCTTACACTCCACCCCCTGGCAGCCCTTACACTCCACCCACTGGCAGACCTTACACTCCACCCACTGGCAGACCTGTTCATTATATCACGAACTCAATTTCAGTCATGCCGCAATTACTGCGCAAAGACTATTCTGTCATGCCTCCACCACTGTCTGTAGCCAGGTAGTTATTTACACAGCTGAGTGAACTGGAACAATGAAGGATGAACGAAATTGCCAAGCTTCGAAACAGCAGAGAGTCCAACGTTTTAACAACCAAGGTACAGTTCCCCAACAATTACATCATATAATGGCATGGAATATGGTAGTTCAGTGTCAAGTACCCAGTTGTACACTGACACACCACACCTACTTGACTGACACAGCCAAGTGTATCTCACTGCAGAGAGGCTCAGATGGACAGTTCAGATATGTGCAAATAGAACATTGAAGAGGTGACAATAAATCCCACATTACCATCCACAGAGGACCAACGTATATTGTAATTTAAATAACAGTAATTGAAAGTTAAAAGAAGCTCTCCATCTGTGACAAGCCCTGCCAGAGAACCTCTGTTGGATGTTCATTTTTTCCCGGCAAAACAGAAAGAGCATCTCACTCATCCGCAACAATCAACGAGGGGCAAACACATTAGGTAAACAGCCAAATCTTGAACAGAGGAGACTACAGACCACTGTTGATCTACTGTGAACTTGCTATTTTGCTTTGGATTCTAGCAAGTCATTCTACATACCTTCATCTTCATGGAGCTGCTTGAAATCTATACAGAAATGTCCCTTCCTCTCCATGTCTGACTACAGATGTAACAACATTGCATGTCATGTAAGATCCATAAAAACATAACTCGATCATGAAGTATATATATCACATTTAACGATAACTTATAGAACTGTTTAATAATAGCTGCTGGATTAGTAGTGTTCATTTACATTGTAAGCATTTTCTTAGCATGGCACAGGTCGGATAATAATACCTGCTAATATGGTAACAGTTATAATGAAGTTATAAAAAGATATATAAATATGCATTCATTTTAGTAAATTACTTTGACATTTGATTAATATAACATTTGGTAGACAACTTATGAGGTGAAACAAGTCATACAGAAGTGATAGGCAACAACGTATTTACTTTTTTTTACTATTTAATGCACAGTCTTGCAAGTAAATCACGGTAGAACTAGCCATGGATGAAAACCTTATTTTCTAAGAAACATGTTAATTTTATGTACACCATATAACATAAGAAAGTAAAATAAACATCATGATACATACTCTGGGTATATACTTATTATTGACAGTTGAAACACAACATATTCAGCATTTGTAGAATGTGTTTTACACTTTTTATTTTACACTTACAAAATTGTACATTGACTTCCAGCTTAGGAGGTATTTCTCAAATAATTGTATCATCTTCACAGCCGGCGAGTGGTCGGAATAAACTGAAAGGTCAAAACATTGTCTACAGATGGTTATGATTTGGGAAAATTATAATACCAGAAACACAGATCTTACTTTACATTCGACTTACAACAGGCATGTAAGCTAAACACATCTATCAGATGACAAATGTTGTAGTCATAGGATGATAGGACTTATAGCACAAGACTTATAACCAAGATTACAAAATTTTTCTTTTAGGCAAACAACCAATGTTTTTTTATATAAGTCCAATACAAGTAAAGTATGAATAGGAATACATGGTTGTATCCCATCAGACTTGCCTTGCTCCGGGAAGTAAAGGTACCAGCCTCTATAGGGAGTCAAGACAACCTGAGGTAGAGTCATTTGCCGTAGTCCACCACCTGAGTTGACACATCCACTACCTCCACGCTGGCTATTTGTAGTCTTCCCTCCTGCGCTACCTGTTTTGTGTCACACACATGTAGTATATACATATGTGTTTATCAGTGTATTAACACAATACATTATTGATTATGTCTTAAAAGGCACAAGACCTTACATATGTTTTGGAAATATAAAGTCCACAATACCTAAAGGCTATAGTCTGGCGAAATCTATCTAAGTGGATCTGGTGCAGTAATTTATTAAATATTTGTCAATCTGACAAGAAAAAATCTATTTCTGCAATAAAACAAAACTTACTACATGGAAAAAACATTAATACATTATCTTGTTGTTACCAGACTCTGTGAAATTCATATTAAAGGAAGTTATTCAAATAAATTAATGATGTTTTTGTTGATGATGCTGCTTTTTGGACATAGATACACGAGGTGAATATATATGTACTTTCTGTAGCAATTTAAAGCAGTCATGATTCATTCAATTTATGGATATTATACTATAAATGGAAATGATCGAGACACATATAATTTGACTAAAACATTATGCATTTTAGTTTTAGCCATGAAACAAGTTTTGTCTCGCTTCAAACCAGACATTTTTCTAGACGCAAGTTCACCCTGAGGAATTGCATTAACATTTATTGCAGGTATAAACTGTTGTCTTAACAGCTATTTTAAAAACTAATTATTCACTTTTTTTAAAAATAAAAGATCACCTTTGTAACTTTGAAAACCTCTTCCTCTGTTCTTGAAGTAGTTTGGGTTGCCGCCACGCCAGTTACCCCGGCCACCCTTCCATCCACGCCCTGCACCCGCCTGGCCTCTTGTCCTTCCACACCCCCAGCCTCCTGGTCGCCCTGCCCCACCTCGGCTTGGTTGATTCATTCTTCAACACTAGAAGTATCAGCTGTGGGCGGTAGACACAAGGAACCAGGCCACTATTAATTTTCCAACTGGACACAATGTTATTGTTTTTTAATGCTGCTCGCAAATTTATATTTTTAATATTCTGAAAATGAACTATTTTAATATTTATTATTTCATCAATCTACTGACAAAAATGGTCAACTTCTGCAATTTGTCCTCCAGAAAGTCAACATCAACATCCAAACAAGGGATCCTACAGTCACTGACACAAGGGATCCTACAGTCACTGACACAAAGGATCCAACAGTCACTGACACAAAGGATCCTACAATCACTGACACAAGGGATCCTACAGTCACTGACACAAAGGATCCAACAGTCACTGACACAAAGGATCCTACAATCACTGACACAATGGATCCTAGTCACTGACACAAGGGATCCTACAGTCACTGACACAAGGGATCTTACAGTCACTGGCACAAGGGATCATACAGTCACTGACACAAGGGATGCTACAGTCACTGACACAAGGGATGCTACAGTCACTGACACAAGGGATCCTACAGTCACTGGCACAATGGATCCTACAGTCACTGGCACAAGGGATGCTACAGTCACTGACACAAGGGATGCTACAGTCACTGACACAAAGGATCCTACAGTCACTGACACAAAGGATCCTACAATCACTGACACAATGGATCCTACAGTCACTGACACAATGGATCATACAGTCACTGACACAAGGGATCTTACAGTCACCGGCACAAGGGATCCTACAGTCACTGACACAAGGGATGCTACAGTCACTGACACAAGGGATCCTACAGTCACTGACACAAGGGATGCTACAGTCACTGACACAAGGGATGCTACAGTCACTGACACAAAGGATCCTACAGTCACTGACACAATGGATCCTACAATCACTGACACAATGGATCCTACAGTTACTGACACAAGGGATCCTAGTCACTACTGACACAAGGGATCCTACAGTCACTGACACAAGGGATCCTACAGTCACTGACACTGACACACTTTTAATCTGGGTACAGCATAAGTGTCGTAGTCCTCAAGTATGGTCATATCCATTATGTTAAAAAATAATTTTACAGGCAACAAATTGCCAACAGGGGGACCGTCTCAAAATCACAGGCACTATGTTCGTATGCCAAAAAACTGTGAAACAGTGATCGGTCCCCACAAGCTTACAAGGCCCATTTACAATTATACATTTGATAGATACATACTGGTACTGGGAATCGAGCACCAGTAGTGGTCAGGCATGGGGTCTATTACATTGCAATGTAATATGTTACTATTATATTTCAAGTTATTACTATTATATTTCAAGTTATTACTATTACATTTTCCATCAGAAATATTTTCTTTCCATTAAACATTTAACATACTTAATCACTTACATAGATTCAAATTAATTAATGGGTGTATAATTAATTAAATTACAATTAATTCATAAATTTCCCAATTAAATTAACCTCACACAATTCCAAATGGAATGAAACAGAAAAGCAATGTCACTGTCACATAACAGTCTGATTAACCCATAGCAGAACCATACTGCTTGGTGGACAATTAATTATTGGCTCAAGGATAGGATGTTTTTCACACTTTTGGTCAATAGTGTGCAAGCTAGCTACCAACTCAGAAAAGTTGGTATAAGCCCCTGGATTTTGTTCAAACATTACCCATCATGGCAGGCTGGCAGCTAGGGTTGGGAGACTGATTGATTCAGATGACAAAGACAGTCTGTTTAGTGCTGGAAGCCTGGAACCCTTATCCTGCTTCAGTGAATGAATGAATGAATGAATAGGCTTTTGTGAAAAGGATAGATGGCTAGCGGACCTGGCTTCAAATGACAAATTAGCCATGCAGCAATCACACTTTCACAGTGTCTCCTGCTAACAGTGCTAAAGTTCATTGACTGTCATGATTCAGATACTAAACCATTTTATCACCACTGTTGGGAAATAAATAAATAAAACTGCATGTGAAAGACTGAACATGATGCTTGTCCAAGTCCCAGTATGTCAAAATACATAATTTTTTGGTCTGATTATTTTCAATGAAATTGAATTTTGGTGGGAATGAAATGTTCAATTGTAATAGCAAAGTAATAGCTCAATTACTATCACTTTGCTTTCTATTACTATTACATATTACTATTACCCCTGGCCTGGTAGTGGTAGGCAGCCATACCAACCTAGTCTAGACCTAGTCCTAGCCTAGGCTTAGGCTGAGCCCCTTAGGCTTAGCAGGTTCTTTGACGTTGAAAACCTCTTCCTCTGTTCTTACTAATGCTGGCGTCAGACTAACTTTATTTTGACCAATTTAACTGTATGTCCAGAAAAGCATGCATAACAAAAAAGAAATGGTAACATTTACAGCTCACAAACGTATTATCGCCCACGCTATTGCAATGAGAAAACTACTTATTATCGTCGAGACAACTTGAATATTCAATCATGACTGCACATAATAAGCAGTCCTGGCGTTTCATAATCTCACTCAAAACGCACCACTTGTGACACAGCCTACGTCGATTATGTTTTATGTTTTAGACAACATTTTGCTTTCGAAATTGCCTCCAAAATTAAATTGTAAACGGCAAAACGTAACGCCGGTTGCTCAAACATGTTACCCAAGCCGGTTTTCCACATTATATATTCCGTCAGATGGCGCCACGTTCAATATAAGAACTGCCCAAATCATCCGGCTTATTTTTATTATTCTTCCCGTTAACCTAAACTGCATCCTCATTTATCCGACATCTATCTACAGTCTTTGTTTATATTGTTCTCCAGACCCAATTGTTCCCGCTCTCTGTCAATGCCACCGTCTCTCTACGCTCTGACACACACGCTTTCTAAACTGTCCCTTTCAGCTTGTTGATATTGTTCTCTCCGTCATTACTCCCTCTACCATCATCCATGCATTCGCTGCAGCTTGTATCCGACGACGTAACTCTGTCTCCGAACCCCCATCCTCGGATACCATTCCGCCAAGGTACACAAAGTCCACTTGCTCGATCTCCTTCCCCATCCAACCTGATGTTCAACCCCTCTCCCTGCTTTCCAACCCACACCACTCCCAGGTTCACTGTCAGGTCATGTTTCTTGAAGACCCCTTTTATTTCTCCAGCACTTATTGTAATTCCTGTATCCTACTGCTATTACCTGGACAGATCATCTGCGTACACAATTTCCTTCGTGTTGATCTTCTGCTAATTAATTCCATCACCATGCTAAACAGTAAAGGGCTTGCTACTGTTGCGTGTCAAGATGGAAGCCGTGACTGTGCAGAAGACTTGTATTGGTTATCCAGGGTAGGACCATTTCCGTTATACTTCATACACAAACATTTAATGGTCATTATAGGCTAATCATTACCAAATGCACCCAAAATACACAACTGTTGATATACCATAGTTTGTTCTTGAGTTACAAGGTTTTATATTTCGGTTGTGAATTGACCGATACGAAAAGTTAGGTAAGCTGGTATTGTAATGTGGCATTAATTAAGAAAACATTGTCGTGAACGTTATGATAATTATTGCACTGTTAATTTCTGAATGACGGTGACCATATTGTACGAACTGTTTAATAACTAGTGAGCAGAGCTTTTTCCCGTGAAAGACGTTGACATGTTTCTCTCATGGAACTTTGGGATCCATGTAATATGTTTCTTTTCGTGTGCATCGCGGATGGACGAATTAATTCTTTCAATTTTCGTTGACGATTGGTCAGTGATTGTAGATACCGGTATTGCAAGTAGTTTGTCTCAGCATTTTGATTGTGTGTGGGGCGCACTATGATGGGGTGTCACGTCACGGATTCCTTAGCATATGTCTTATACTCTCTTGGTGAAATTTAATGTTGCTTCTTAAACATCGAGTTCATTCACCAACTGATAATTGTTTTCTTTGTGTTTTGCAATTTCTCTTTTGGCGAAAAAATCCAGTAGTTAATGCAACCGTAGCTGGTTATTTGTAACGTGTGCAATATAGTTTGTGTAATATGTTACTATACTTTCCCCAAATGACGACGACTGATGTTGTCAGCCTGTATACTTGTCAGACACTTCGAAATCGCCAGTTCTATACTAGTTTTGTGGATTACGGGGTGACATTGGCTTGTATCGCCAATGTGGCATTAAGACTGTCCTGAAGTAACTTCTGCATTGAATCCCAATGAACAATGAATACAACACAAGTCAGCTTGAGGTATGTTTCAACTATTATCAGACGACACATTAGTACGACGTTAACTATTCACGGTGACGCGAAAAGCAATATCAATAACCAATGCGGGTTACACATGTACACAGAACCGGTCAGCTATGGGACTGCACAATAGCACCTAATCACAATCCACACAGACGTCACGTCTTACTTGATACACACGTTTGCAAACGGACTTTTGTGGCATGGTCAGCCGTGATGATAATGCACTGCTGGAGCTACACGTTTTTCCATGGCGTATGTCATATAATACCAACTACAATTGTTTTACCGCAACACTACGATATGTTATTCTCTGCTTCATTCTAATCATCTTCATCTTTTTATTCGTCGTCTTCTTCTTCAACTTCTTTTTCCACATCCTCTGGTACATTAATATTTAACTGTAATCGCTCCTCTTCTTCGTGTTGATTGCTTTCTTCTGCTTTTATGACTCGCTGTTCCTGTTCCTCTTTTTCTTGTAGTACGTGTTCTTCTTGTGGTACGTGTTCTTCCTGTAGTACGTTTTCTTCTTGCAGTACGTGCTCTTCTTGTAGTACTTGCTCTTCATGTTTTTCGTATTGCTCTTGTTCTGTTATTACTCGTTCTTCTTGTTCTGTTATTACTCGTTCTTCTTGTTCTGTTATTACTCGTTCTTCTTGTTCTGTTATTACTCGTTCTTCTTGTAGTATTTGCTGCTTCTCCTCTCTGGGATGCTCTTGTTCTAACGGTTCACGTTGTTCCTGTTCCTCCGGTTGCTCTTGTAAGGCCTGTTCACGGAGAAATACTTGTTGTTCCATTTGTCTCTGTTCGATTTCCTGCTGCAGCTGCATTTGTTCCAGCAGTTGCATCTCCAGCAGCTGCCGTTCATGTTGAAGCATCATTGCATTGAGCTGCTGCTGGGCCAACGGACCGCGGTAGAAGAAGCGTCTGTCTTCGGTCGCCATCTCCAGCGGTGTTGCGTACTTCTGCAGGTTCCTTGGCCAGACTTTGGCCACGAGACAGTCGCCAGGCCCGAGAGACCGTCCCTTCAACTTGCTCACGGACGTGCCCTCCCGGTGCAGTGCCTCGGTGACTGGGTAGAAGCTGCGGCAGAGCTTGCCCCCAGAGACACTGCACGCAGTCGGACGGTGGAAGACGGGCTGTGACTGACGGCAACTCCTCGTCGGCAGCTTCCACTCAAGAATAGAGTTGTTCATGTCCACCTTCGTCTGTTCGCGACTGATGAAGTCCGTCGTTTTCGGGAACCTTGCCCTGCTGGGTGACCGCCGTCTGCCGTCGACGGATGGCTTCCCCTCGCTCGCCGCCGCCAGCTTCTCGGCCAGCCGCGCCTCACGCTTCGCCTCCTTGCGCTTCCGCCTGAAGCGGTGCAGGCCGTCCTCGTAGATGACCAAACACGTGGGTGGCTTGAATGAGTAGTGTCTCGACACACCGGCCAGCATGTCCTCCCGGTGTTTCTCCTTTGTCCTGAGCGTCTCCTCGAGCGCCTCATCCACTCTCCTCGACACCTCTTCCTCCCTCTTCCGCTTTACCTCTACGTCGGAGTCCTGTTGCACAATCAAGGGAAGAGGCGGGAGTGGTTCAGGTTCGCTCACAGCCCGGGGCCCGAGGATGGATCGCTCCCTGTCGAGCAGGGAAGGAGGTTGTCCATCTTCGGTCAGCGGCGGCTTGACGGCGGTCGCGTGCGGTCGGAGAATAGGCAGCGATGGTATGGTTCGTCTGGCGGACTTGATTCCCGTATCGACACCATGAAGTCTCGCGAGAAGACCCCGTGTTAGAAGGTTCGATGCCTCTCGTTTCGGTGGTGGCGGGTTGTTTAGCGTTCTAGTGGCGTGTGACGGCGTCATTTGGGGTTCTTGGTGTTTTGTCGAGGGCCGTCTCTGCTAAGTTCAGACCGGCGGGCCGTGGACTTCGTGGGAAGTAAATAGTTTAGTCGGTCATTCGGGCGATTCTCGATAGCTGTGGTCAGATGCTTCTCTTGCTACCTGCAACAGAGAGCACGTCAAATTTAATTCTGTGTCCTGTTTCATTGGATGTTGTTTTTGAAAGTCGACATTGTTCGATCGATTGATGAATGTGTATTTAGGTGGAATTACTTACGAAAGGACTCTTACAACAAACCATTGGCAACGATGCAACTAACTGACCCATTAATAACCGACGAGTCAATCGACCTGACCACCTACGCGATACACAAATCACCACAAATACGCAGACTGTTAATGCAATAACCAATCAACAGCGCGTCGACTGCTACGTTGAATTAGCGTCGTTGCCAGGTACCGCGAAACGGCGGATTGACACATTTATATATATTTGTTGGCCACCGTTAAGAATTCACAACACCGCCGACCCAGGCTGACACAAACACACTACCGACGTCTTCGCACAGTCTCCTGTGGAAACCCAGACAAGACCATTAGCTGGTCGACAATAAATGTGGAAGGAAACACTTGCCGTTCTTTCGGGAGGGTATTCCCGGAGGATTTGCATGGGTTTACAAGACTTGTCTAGAGTTGTTGTCTGTAGCGGTAGACGCAATGTTCCGGCGACGATCGTCATAACAACGACAAACCACACAACAACTCGTCTCACGCGGATGTCGCGACCACACAAACAGTCGGCCGCGCAATGGCCTGGCAAACACAGTTGTGATTCCTACTTATCCGCACCGCTAGATCGGCTAAATGGCTCGGTGGTATGTCCTTTGTCGGCGGTACGTTGCGCCTTTTATATTATGGTTCATGAACGCGGGTCACTTCACAAAAGCTGGCCGCAGTCAATGAGCTATGCACTCGCGTGGTGTAATAGCGTCAGTTCATATTGAGAATAGCCTCGTGGTCTCGTAGATTAGCCATATCCCCTTCCCAGGTTGCCGCAAAGGATAAACGACGGATTATAATTAAACATATTATTAGACGCGCACACTAAGATACGCATGTACACACATGTGTACAAGTATTACACGATGCTTATTATTAAAGCAAGGAATAGCAAAACAGTGTAGAAGATCATTTAAATAGTATTGCACTTATTAATATTACATTGTCCTCCTTCGCTACGCATAAAGCCACATAGACCTGGTGATGGTTTCAA
The DNA here is from genome assembly GCA_963662155.1 of Lamellibrachia columna. Classification (NCBI taxonomy): domain Eukaryota; kingdom Metazoa; phylum Annelida; class Polychaeta; order Sabellida; family Siboglinidae; genus Lamellibrachia; species Lamellibrachia columna. Next base: position 36,845,381 of record OY759262.1, read on the forward strand.
TATGTTGTGTACTTTTGTGTAGATATGTTTATTTACCAAATAAATAACTAAATAAAACAATAGGCATAAATGTGTTGGACGCGCGACATGTCAACGCGTGTCTTCTTGTCGTGTCCTTCAGACGAGGTGTTTCCATTTTCTGGCGCATGCCTTTGCCCGGTCCGTGACAGCGGCTACCAGTATCTCCCGGTGTGCAGATTGCACGGGTCGTCCCGTCGTCGGCACAGGCGAGGTGAGGCATTATCTTGTCTTCTCTCATGTCACATTTCACTGACTGCGTCTCGTGGTTGTTTTTGCTCGACCGACTCCTGTGCGCAGACGGTTGAGTGGACATAATCCCCAGCAGAGTTAAGTCGGCGACATCGGCAACGCAACGAGGCGATGGCCACGTCATTAGAACATGTTGGTGAAGAATTCTCCCTGTTTCTGATTATAGGCATGCTCTCGTTGATCGTCTCTGCCAGATCGTCTGTGTGATGCAGTATACTTTCATATGTTGTCCACAGTGTGCAGAAGCGTCCACTTCTGACACCATTTCATACGTGACTTTTCGCCCAACCCGACCTTTTCACTTTTAATTTAGTTACTTTTCTTTATATTATTTCTAACACGCACGCACGCACGCACGCACGCACGCACGCACGCACGCACGCACGCACGCACGCACGCACGCACACATTCAATGTAGGTATACGGGTAAATGCCCGAACCCCGCAACAAGATCTTACCAGCATCCACTCATGTCTTGCTGATGTCCGCCGATGGTGGTCGTGGTGCGGGTCCCAGGGTACGAGCACCAACCCCTGCCCCTGGCCACCCACGCGGCTTGGCGGATTGCCTGTCCGTACTAATAGTATTCATTAATAAATAATTCGGATGGGTTTCATTGTGGCGTCACTACGCACGTAAAAGTTCACTAAATTTGTCTATGCGCAACAGGTACTGCCATCTATTGCAGTATGCAGATCTATACTATATTTTATCATTGTATAAGATGCAATTCGAATTAACTTTAAACTGTTATTATATTGACACAACTGTCAGATTGAAAAGTTAAATCATGCAAAAAATAAGTTTTTTGTAACATCTCGATATATAAATAAAGCTGACTGGTTGCTGGCGCTTTACGGAAACGCCTTCGCAAAATGCAGTGGTGACAGTGGGTAACGCCTCTGCGGCCAAACTGTCTTTTAAGCGAACTCATAAGGCGAATGAAAGTCGGATAAGTGTTAATATGCCACAATTTGATTATAAATTCAACACGGCCAATGCGGAGTGGTATAAAGCGCCTGGTTGTCTGGGCAACGCGAATGTTGTTTACGACTTGTTACGTCACTTACGTCATTTCAACTGTGCACATACGTAGGGTAAACCGGGGCAGCGAGGCCCCCCAGTGGGAAACTTTCAAATTGTACACCATTAAACTATTTTAGCATGTAGGCTATTTAATGTGTTCACATTATGGACATATATGTGTGTTACCCATTGGAAAACTATTTTCAGTAAATAAACAAACAAGCTGAGTTGCATTTGAAAAATGGTAAGAGTACCCAAAAAGCCGCTTTGCCCCATCACTGGGCCAAGACGGTCCTCGGCCTGGGCCAACATGCTCCAGAACCCCCTCCCCCGTGGGTTTCGCTTATATGAACAGACTGAAATTAATATATATATATATATATATATATATATATATATATATATATATATACAAATGGTATGAGAATATTATATCAGGCTATTATGGTTGTGAAATTTAAATATGAGCTAACAGATAATACATACCTTGCAATCCATACATAATGTAATATTGGTTTAGTAGCATGCCATCATAATTACAGCCTACATGTTAGCAGGACGTAAATTATGCATATTATATTAAATGTATTAAACATAATCGGTCATGTGTAATACATTGGAAACATTGTGATCATGTGCGTGTGGGATAAGACACAGAGACCGTCTTACCCCACATGCATGGGGACCGTCTTGCCCCACATACATGGGGACCGTCTTGCCCCACATGCATGGGGCTCGTCTTGCCCCACATACACAACGTGTGTCTTAACACGATGTATACAAAACACAACACACTATTGCCCATTTTGTATTGTTTGATCTGTCAACTGATTAATAATATTATCACGTCACCAAATAAGTCCATGATTAACACCGCTATATGGTGAATTTCACCATTTTACTATTGGTAAAATATTAGATCAGTGCATATAATGGAGCATATAAAAGTTAAAAAACACACTGATTTAATTACATCTGTCTCGTGTTGCTGAGTTTTCGGGTGGGTATCCGATAGAGGTTAGCCTCATTTTGCACCAGATTCGGGGACGTTCAGATTTTTCATCCAGCACGCCGGGGACACTACGAGAGCTGCACTGGCTAGAGTAGTGCAGCGAATTCAGCTTAAACACTCCACGCTACCTTGCTATATATATATATATATATATATATATATATATATGTATATATAAAGTATATATATATATATACTTTATATATTATATATATATATAAAAATTATACTTTATATTATATGCCTATACATAAACATATTTACACATATAACCCTAATGCTTACTTTTATTGTGTTATCTTATGTAATGCCTGTATTGTAATAATTATATTCTCTAATGTAATGTATTTTAATTTATTTGTTTTTATTTATTTGTTTGTTATTGTAAACACCCCTGATTCTATTTTTAGAGATATGCGGTGTCAAAATAAATTTTATTTGACTTGATTTCATATTTGGCGTACGTGATGGGGGCCGTCTTACATCCAGGGGTCATGTTGCCCCAGGTTACCCTACACGTAACATAGTTTCAAACAAAAACGAACATTATTTTGTTCCTATACACCTTTTCAATGCAAATACTATCCACAATTGTATGCAATTGAAATTAAGTGATTTCTTGGCCAAACTTAGGAATTTACTAAAGAAATGACGACGTGCACAATCTGCACATCGAATGTCAGTTGTGGCAGAGGTGAAATTGTGACGTACATTATATTCACTATGTGGCGCCACTGGTGGAGAGTTTGCGTCGCTGGCAGTCTACATGAGATCCATTTATTTACCGCTAGATGACGGCACTAATTCGTACACCGAGGCAACGAATTGCGTTCAGCTGTGACGTGCACCAAGTTATATGTTGGCCAAACATTGCCTTCTTTGGTTCGGAGTTCCGCTCATTTCGGCTCTACGTAAAGCATCATGGGCAGGCCCGACTTCAGGGTTTTGAAAAGGGGGGTTCGGGCGTATACAATCAGCCGGGGATTTCTGGGATGATTTCTGAAAATGTTACAGACTATACAAATTCTCTCCAAAACCTCCCGAGGACGAGTATTACGGGTAAAAACTATCCTTGTTGTTTCCCGAGAATTTCGATAGTGTATATATTATATGCCGGACGGCAACGACAATGATCAGTGTGAACGAAAACAGGAAGCGGACCGCGAATCGCAGCCAATACCTGTATCGCCGCATATCGACAGCACGACGCGGCAGTTACATGATACGTTTGTGACCCCAGAAGACCAGAGACGAAAGCAGAAAAAACAGTTGCAAAGAGAAAACCGCAGCAAGCAACCGCGGAACACACAGATGCGAGGAACCATCGCTGGCCAGACGATCGATGCTGCAGGAGTTACCATGGTGCCTCCTCCCGACAGAGACTTCTTTATATGCCGAGTTCATAAATCGGACGGGATCAGTGAAGTCGGTGAATACATCACACGAAAAGGAGTGAAATTCCTTAAACTAACAAAAGCCAGCAATGACAAAACTGAACTCCTTCAAATTAACAATCTATGTGGATGACATAAACAAAGTGACCCTTTACTCTGGCCCAAGGGCTGGAATGTGAGGAGATGGTATGTTAAAACAAAGAGTGAATCCATCAAGAATAAGGATGTTGTATCACTGTGTGAATCTTTGCAATAACGTTCAATGTTCCACCGACTAACCGTATACAGCCACTGTCTATTATTAGTTACAACTGTAAACATGTTAGAGATAGAGGTCCGAAATTAGATTTTATATACAATATTAGTAAAGAACGTGATCTGTTACTTATACAAGAACATTGTCTATATAAAAGCGAATTAAACAAGATGTGCAAATTAGGTGACGGTATGGCAATAACTGGTAAGAGTTCCATGGATGAATGTATTGCCAGGGAAGGATGCCCATACGGTGTGCAATCCTGTGGATATTATCACTTAAGTCTGCAGTGAAAGAGCTTAAATGCAAACACGTGAGGTTGTGTGGGATTATGATTCAAATTAACTGTGAAATCATGTGCCTTAATGTATACATGCCGTGCGATGACTGGTCGGAAGACGGTAAGTTTGCGGAATATATGGATGTGTTAGGTTAAATACAGCAGTTAATACACACGTACAACCCCGCTCACGTCATACACACGTACAACCCCGCTCACGTCATACACACGTACAACCCCGCTCACGTTATATACGGGGGTGGCATGAATACATATTTAATTAGGAATACGCCTCACGCATATGCATTAAGGAGTTTTATATCGGATTTTAAGCTTACACAAGTGCTATATACTTATGTAAGTCCAAACGGTTTGACCTCCAGAATTGATCATTTTTTAACCACAGCAAATTTAGGACAGAAGGTACTCGAATGTGCTATTATAGACAACTTGTTTTCTGACCATGTACCACTTAAAGTTAGGTTGGATATAAATGTAGACCACATGTTCGAAAGGAACTATTGTCGCAAACTATCATGGCATAAAGCCAGTACTGAACTCATTAACCAATACAGTAGTGATCTTGAGTATAAACTCTCCATGTTACAGTACGACGAAGAGGCTTTGCTGTGTAAGAATGTAATGTGTAAAAAACATGATAACGAATTATCTAGAGTATACAATGACATACTAAATATGTGTATAGAATCTTCAGAATGTATACCTACCACATGTCCTAAAAACAACCTTAATTCAGGTGGTGGCAGAAGGAAACTTCCTAGGTGGTCTAAAGAAGTTGAACACCTGAAGCAGGAGTAAGATTAAAATCCGATATAAAACTCCTTAATGCATATGCTTGAGGCGTGTTCCTAATTAAATCTGTATTCATGTCACCCTCGTATATAACGTGAGAGGGGTTGTACGTGTTTATTAACTGCTGTATTTCACCTAACACATCCATATATTTCACCTAACACATCCATATATTTCACCTAACACATCCATAAACTTATCGTCTTCCGACCAGCCATCGCACGGCATGTACACATTAAGGCACATGATTTCACAGTTGTTAATTGGATAGGTCTTCTAATATAGAAGTCCACCATGTGGTCTTTAATTAACCTTTCTAATAATTTACAAATCACTGATGTTAAGCTTACTGGTCTGTAACTCTCTGTCTTATTTCTCGAACCCTTTTTAAATAATTGTATAATGTTTGCTTTTTTCCAGTCAAAAGGAACCATTCCCTCTTTTAATGACAAGTTGAACTAATTTGTTCGAATGTTGTATTGCAACTATTACCGTCAGGGGGCATCACTGGTCTGATTGATTCAGGTTGGAGCTATATGTCAGTTCAATTCAATTTCATTTGTTCAGTTGTTGCCGTTTACTAGACAGTAAAAGTCCGTTCACACGAGCGATTATTTGTCCAATTGGTCTGGCGACCCTGTGTTCCCGACCAATCGGACAACTAAACGCTTGTGTAAACACCCTCGCGATGCTGAATAGCGAGACCAATTTGTGGCTACAATTGTGTCTCCGGAATTGCGTATGTTGGGCGATAGCTTGAATCTGTGGTAACTATCTCAGCGACCACCGCGACCGAGTGCAGGTGTACCCGTCGTGGCCTTTAGCCAGAACTCAATTGGCGATTGGCGCCCACAAATAAGTCGTGCTTGCAATGTCTAGGCACATTGTTTGTGTGAACGTGCGCATAATTTAATTAATAATTTAACACTTTGTCATGCGACACGTTGTCGCCCGACCAACTGGACAACTAATCGCTCGTGTGAACAGGCCTTTAGTTGACCCAGTCGGGTGCAGGCATGTTGGTGCGAGACGAGGCCGTGACGAGCTTCCACTCCTCGCCAGTGACGCCAACAAGTATTACATTGAATGAATACAAAATATTATATATTTATTTCGCTTTATTTTATAGTGCAAATTGTTTCAATACAAGTTTAGAATCGTTTATTATGCATTGTATACGCTTATACAATGTTACTCATAACAGATGAATTAGAATGAGAGTCCTTGGTTGGGCAAACATCCGGGTTCTGAGCTGTCTGCCACGAGGCGGTTGTGAGAGCGACAAATGGTGGTGCCACCTAACGAAGCCTTGGTAATCGAGTCGAATGAAGCCCATGACAGTGGCGTCATATTGTTGGTGGACTCTGCACCTGTCTGTAAGATGAACGACGAATACTAATTGTGGACATCCATGCTCCGATGCAACTGCTGCCGCGGGATGTGTGGATATTTATATCGTATGTAATGTTATTTATATAATTTGTGTAACCACCTCCCACCTCAAAACACCACCTCCCACCTGTTTTGGGGGCCAGCCTCCCACTATTTTCTAGGAGCTACCTCCCACCTCCCACCTCCTGCCACAACCCCCTCTATCTGGATCAATTGAGTATTCCATCTTTATTTGTCGAACACCGCTGAGCACCCTTGACCCGGGAACACCGCTGAACAAACTGGGTCAGACGCGTACAGATATCGATTCCGCGGTCTCTATAAAATGTCACCGTTTCACGCGGCGACGCCATGATACGCGAAGCCATGAACGGCATCGAAGCGACACTGCGACTTTCCGCGCCATTTCTCGTTTCGTACGGCGCTGTCATCCTCCCTACGGCCGCTGTATGCTTTCTGTTGGCTTACCTATTCAACCATCGCGGCAAACCGGGCGGACGTCGTCGCGATGGGTCGGTCGAGGGAAGCGACGAGGATGGCGCCGACGTCAGTCATCCCTCGCCTCCCGAGAACGCCGAAGCCGTCCACATTCCGTACCGACCGGACGTCTACTCGCACGAGGACATGCTGCAGAGGTCGTCGACGTTCCTCGAACTGATGGACAAGAGAAGAAGCGTCCGCTTTTTCAGTGATCGTCCCATTCCGAGGACCATCATCGAAAATATAGTCTGCGCTGCAGGTACGGTTTAGTTCTTTCAACACAGCAGTACGTACAACACGTTTAGGCTAGATCTTCGGGTTTACAAAACACAGCAGTACGTACAACACGTTTAGGCTAGATCTTCGGGTTTACAAAACACAGCAGTACGTACAACACGTTTAGGCTAGATCTTCGGGTTTACAAAACACAGCAGTACGTACAACACGTTTAGGCTAGATCTTCGGGTTTACAAAACACAGCAGTAAGTACAATACGTTTAGGCTAGATCTTCGGGTTTACAGAACACAGCAGTACGTACAACACGTTTAGGCTAGATCTTCGGGTTTACAAAACACAGCAGTACGTACAACACGTTTAGGCTAGATCTTCGGGTTTACAAAACACAGCAGTACGTACAACACGTTTAGGCTAGATCTTCGGGTTTACAAAACACAGCAGTAAGTACAATACGTTTAGGCTAGATCTTCGGGTTTACAGAACACAGCAGTACGTACAACACGTTTAGGCTAGATCTTCGGGTTTACAAAACACAGCAGTACGTACAACACGTTTAGGCTAGATCTTCGGGTTTACAAAACACAGTAGTACGTACAATACGTTTAGGCTAGATCTTCGGGTTGACAGAACACATAAGTACGTACAACACGTTTAGGCTAGATCTTCGGGTTTACAAAACACAGCAGTACGTACAATACGTTTAGGCTAGATCTTCGGGTTTACAGAACACAGCAGTACGTACAACACGTTTAGGCTAGATCTTCGGGTTTACAGAACACAGCAGTACGTACAATACGTATAGGCTAGATCTTCGGGTTTACAGAACACAGAAGTACGTACAACACGTTTAGGCTAGATCTTCGGGTTTACAGAACACAGCAGTACGTACAACACGTTTAGGCTAGATCTTCGGGTTTACAGAACACAGCAGTACGTACAACACGTTTAGGCTAGATCTTCGGGTTTACAGAACACAGCAGTACGTACAATACGTTTAGGCTAGATCTTCGGGTTTACAGAACACAGAAGTACGTACAACACGTTTAGGCTAGATCTTCGGGTTTACAGAACACAACAGTACGTACAACACGTTTAGGCTAGATCTTCGGGTTTACAGAACACAGCAGTACGTACAACACGTTTAGGCTAGATCTTCGGGTTGACAGAACACAGAAGTACGTACAACACGTTTAGGCTAGATCTTCGGGTTTACAGAACACAGCAGTACGTACAACACGTTTAGGCTAGATCTTCGGGTTTATAAAACACAGCAGTAAGTACAACACGTTTAGGCTAGATCTTCGGGTTTACAGAACACAGCAGTACGTACAACACGTTTAGGCTACATCTTCGGGTTTACAAAACACAGCATTACGTACAACACGTTTAGGCTAGATATTCGGTTTTACAGAACACAGCAGTACGTACAACACGTTTAGGCTAGATCTTCGGGTTGACAGAACACAGAAGTACGTACAACACGTTTAGGCTAGATCTTCGGGTTTACAGAACACAGCAGTACGTACAATACGTTTAGGCTAGATCTTCGGGTTTACAGAACACAGCAGTACGTACAACACGTTTAGGCTAGATCTTCGGGTTGACAGAACACAGAAGTACGTACAACACGTTTAGGCTAGATCTTCGGGTTTACAGAACACAGCAGTACGTACAACACTTTTAGGCTAGATCTTCGGGTTGACAGAACACAGAAGTGCGTACAACACGTTTAGGCTAGATCTTCGGGTTGACAGAACACAGCAGTACGTACAACACGTTTAGGCTAGATCTTCGGGTTTACAGAACACAGCAGTACGTACAATACGTTTAGGCTAGATCTTCGGGTTTACAGAACACAGCAGTACGTACAACACGTTTAGGCTAGATCTTCGGGTTTACAAAACACAGCAGTACGTACAATACGTTTAGGCTAGATCTTCGGGTTTACAAAACACAGCAGTACGTACAATACGTTTAGGCTAGATCTTCGGGTTGACAGAACACAGAAGTACGTACAACACGTTTAGGCTAGATCTTCGGGTTGACAGAACACAGAAGTACGTACAACACGTTTAGGCTAGATCTTCGGGTTTACAGAACACAGAAGTACGTACAACACGTTTAGGCTAGATCTTCGGGTTTACAGAACACAGCAGTACGTACAACACGTTTAGGCTAGATCTTCGGGTTTACAAAACACAGCAGTACGTACAATACGTTTAGGCTAGATCTTCGGGTTTACAAAACACAGCAGTACGTACAATACGTTTAGGCTAGATCTTCGGGTTGACAGAACACAGAAGTACGTACAACACGTTTAGGCTAGATCTTCGGGTTGACAGAACACAGAAGTACGTACAACACGTTTAGGCTAGATCTTCGGGTTTACAGAACACAGCAGTACGTACAACACGTTTATGCTAGATCTTCGAGTTGACAGAACACAGCAGTACGTACAACACGTTTAGGCTAGATATTCGGGTTTACAGAACACAGCAGTACGTACAACACGTTTAGGCTAGATCTTTGGGTTTACAAAACTATATAGGAATTGATCTAGCCAGTCGATTGGGTTTACCCGTAGAGTAACGCAGCATATTTATTTTTGAGCTCACTGAAATAACTTATTTTAAATAATGATTGGTATTAAAATTCCTTCGTAATTATTGAGGTTCACGACATATTCTCATAGTATTTGCAATCATATAAACTGTTAAAATAGCTTGTCCGTTCTAGACATGGGGGAATCGATCATACTGTTATGCCTGTGCTTGGAGACTTCTTTGGGCTGATTTCCATCACCAAGTGTTCTTAATGAATGAAGCATGTTTAGCCAACTGTCTTAACAATTGTTTAATTTATTCAAGAGTTCCGTTGTTTGAGATAAATTGCGCCATCGTGAAATTGTACTCATAAAGCGACACACCTGAATAATAAACTTCATAAATTTGAATTAGTTTGTCCTTCGCCGCTTGACTACTTACTGCATCTTAGTCGAAACTCTACCTTGTGTAATGTTAACAATGTTGTATCTTGAATTTCAGTGAGCTTTTGTTGGAATTTATTCTTAATCGTAGCAACTTCGAATAAAGAAGGAGTGTTTTCTGGGCTTGGCATGCTCACCACCAGGGGTTTCTGACTACATCCTCACCACCAGGGGTTTCTGACTACATCCTCACCACCAGGGGTTTCTGACTACATCCTCACCACCAGGGGTTTCTGACTATATCCTCACCACCAGGGGTTTCTGACTACATCAGTACCCTGATTGACATGTTTCTGACTACATCAGTACCCTGATCGACATGTCTCTGACTACATCAGTACCCTGATTGACATGTCTCTGACTACATCAGTACCCTGATTGACATGTTTCTGACTACATCAGTACCCTGATCGACATGTTTCTGACTACATCAGTACCCTGATTGACATGTTTCTGACTACATCAGTACCCTGATCGACATGTTTCTGACTACATCAGTACCCTGATTGACATGTTTCTGACTACATCAGTACCCTGATCGATGATTGCCATGAGGCTGGAATATAATCAATGTCCTCCATTTTTGTCCGCCTTCGCTGGAATAATCAATAGTCCTTTCTCTAATACGCTGGAAATTACACCTGAGTTTCTGTGCGTGCGTGTGTGTTAGCACGTACACCCCGCGCGGTGTGGATTACGTCGCAACATCATAATTCAGTAAAGCTGTGTCGGTCACAGAAACGTCGACAGACTTCCGTTGCCAATGGAGATGCGCCATATTTGTCATAAACTAATTAAATTATTGCACGGTTTATGCCGAACGAATGTACTGTTAAGAGAGTATGGTAATTCTGCTTTTTGTCGAGCTGAGGTTTAGACGAAGGGGCATACATGCCAAAGTGTCAGGATGACATACTATATTGCTTAGTGTGCTGTTGTTTCTTCATGATTGTGTGTCTACAACGTGATGTAAAGGCCTATGTGTCGCCTCCCGTGACAGAAACGCTGCTCTCCTTATTTTTTTTATTGTGCAGAATGGGACACACATTGATTGTTTTTGTATTGGCAACCACTAGATCGTTTTAATGGATTTCTGGAAAATTTTATCTGCGATTCTGTTAACATTTTCCGAAATGTGTATCCTTATACGAAACATACCCTCAAACCGTAACCTACCCTTATCTTCCACCCAAATAGTAGAAGCATTTTCAAATCTGGCAGCCCCTAGTATAAGCACCACTGTATCGCTGCAGTGCACGGTCGAACAGACACTAATAATTGCAATAACTAAACGAAGTTGACGGTGCTGTTCTACATTTCATAGAAATGCCATTAAATCATGTTAATAAAGAAAATGTAGGTCCTACATCCTATTTGTCAGACTATATCCAGAACGTTCTTTCCCGCAACAGGTACGTCACCTAGCGGCGCGCACATGCAACCGTGGACATACGTTGTCGTTTCGAGCGCCGCGGTCAAAGCCTCCATCCGGGACATCATCGAGGCGGAAGAGCGCATCAACTACGAGAGGCGCATGAACGAGCAATGGGTGAAGGAATTGCGCATTCTCAAGGTACGCCACAGGAAACGGCAAAGGCCGGTTTACACGAGCGATTAATTGTCCAATTTGTCGGGCGCCATGGTGTCGCGTAATATTGCGGTGCACGACTCGGTCGTATAAACATCCTCGTTAGTTCAACTAGCGAGACCAATTTGTGGCCTCTATTGTGTCGGTCGAATTGAGGCTGATCTGAGTTTGACTGACAGTCGATGGCAATCGTGAAGCAGTGGCGGATCTGCGACAGAAAGCGGGTGCACCCGTCGTGATCATTCATCAAAGTTTAAAATCGTGAATGGCGCGAATCAAGATCTAGGTTGCGGTGTCTAGACACGTCGCTCGTTTAAACGCACACATAGTTTAGCTCCGCATTGTCATATGACACGGAGTTGCCCAACTGTAGCACAAACCACTCGTTTAAATCGGCCACAATCGGCACATGTCACGACGTGCTCTACTCAAAACGAGTAAAGAGTACGTGAAATTTAATTGATTAGGCCAAATGTAGCAGTTATTTACGAAAAACCAGAGTTTATTTGAAGCGTTATTATTTTAAAGGTACAGTATGTAACAACTATTGTCATTGATATTGACTGCATCACTCCTCAACGTTTCTGCCTCCGTTTAACAAGATAGTTTATATATATATATATAAATATATATACATATATATATGTATATATATATATATATATAAATATATATATATATATATATGAAATGCGTGTCCCTTCTTTCAAGACTATGCCCACCAAACACAAATAAAACATTATTAATTTAAACGCACTTGTAGCTTAGACTATTATTATAAATAATTATTATTGCTACCATTATACATTTCACCAGGTTGAGTGACCCAGAAATAATTATAAAGTTTCGAAAATAATCGATAAATGAAATCGGTCCTTGTAATTGTTTCATTCATAAAAATATGTGACTTATTATATATTTATCGTTTATTATTTTAAAATAAACATACTTGTTGTTACGCGTACTGCCGTCCTTACATTGGCTGCCGTTCTCGTTGCCAGACCTCGTGGAGTAAGCCGCACCTGGAGACGGCGCCCTACCTGATCGTCGTCTTCAGGCAGCTGTACGGCGTCAACGCCGACGGAAGCCGCCGGAACCACTACTACAGCGACATCAGTGTCGCCATCAGTGTCGGCATCCTTCTCACTGCCATACAGGTAACCCTACTTATAACAGTAATATTAATAAAATACAGTACGTATATAGCGCCATAATAGTCTAAAAGATAGATATATATATATATATATATATATACATATAAACACAATATTACAACTAAGTGTATACATGGAATTAACTAGCTAAACTAATAAATTATTTTAAGGTATACATTGCATTAAGTAGTTAAAATAATAAATACAATTAAATTATATTGAATTCTATGGCGCAGTAAAACAACTTCGCCTTTATGTGTTCTGCTTTAATTAGTATTCCAAAAGTGAATGCCTGTTGATATCGCGACATGGCCCAGGATCCATCTCTGAAGGTTCTGTATATTCCTGACTTCGTGCTAAGTAGGATCCACGGGTATGTTGTGTACACTATTGATACTATCAGACCTTCCTGGTAATGTCAATAGTGTACACAACATACAAGTGGATCCTACTTAGCACGAAACTCTAAGTCAAATTAACTGTTTACACATATTAAATATGCACTATTGGAATCACTAACGACTTCAGCATTTCTTACAAAGTTCGTCTGGCCACAACTTAAACGGGGACTATAGCTCGGACTCTAAGTGATGTATTAGCGTATATATAGAGTTGACCATAATAATAATTCGCATGTATGGTGTGGTTTATTGAGTAACGAATTTAACTGAATTTTACGATACGGTAGTATTTGTTTATTTAGCCATGACGTTAATAAACGCAAGTCTGAAGTGTTCGCTATCGATAAAACTCATTGTCAACGTCGTACCGTTGAAACCCACTTGTTGTTTTGCCAGTAATCACATCATTTAACAAGATTGAACAAGATTGCCAAAGCAAAGGCCCAGATGGCAAGTGGACAAGGAAGCCATTGGCTTATCTAGAGTCCAAATTTTTTTAATTTATTTGTAACCCGCCCTCCTGAGATATGTGTCAACCTTGTTAATTGTGTGTCATGGGTCAATAGACATATGAATTCTGTGATGTGTAGGTCCTACCTCTGTTCTGTTAACCGAAAGTTAGATGAGTCGGGTCTGACCTAAAATATGTTGTCGCTCAATCTGACACAGTCGCTCTATCAGATAGAGTTTTGATCGACTTGTTTTGTATCACTAACCAGAATAAATCTGGTAATCAAACAACAACAATATTGTCGACGCTTATCAAGTGGGATTGTGTAACCATGATGGACGCAGTAGCACTCAGGTACACAATAGGGTAGGGTAGGGCAATCGTATGCTGGAAAGAATCGTTTCGGTAAATATTGTCTACGGATGATCTAGTTCATTATCTTAGGTACATCTCGTGTGTTGTCATCATTGACGTACCGGGTCTCTGAACAAATCTGTAGCCACCGACGGGGCAAGAAGTCCACTTCTACGCGTTTGCAATATCATAATTCCTGTATTTGAATATATTTTTGTCATATGCCGCCCACAACCGATACGTGTATACCACTTCTATAATCGTATTGGCATATTGTACGTATTTACTTACGTTGTCTCAGGTTCCCGGGACTATTGTACATAGTCCAATTTTGGCAAGGACGATTTGTGTTTTGCTTCGCTGCAACCATATTGTAATCAAATGGATGATATGCGGCTCCATATGACTATCTCTAAATTATTATTTTAGAGCCTAATGGCTAGATGGGGGGGGGGGGTGTTTAGCAATTTCTTGCGCAGGGGCGTCTTCGCCCCCATCTCACCTTACTTCAGTTTGGGTGCGTTCACCGGCAACTTGGCCGACGTTGATTTATTGCCTGTTGGTCGAGTATGTTTCATTGTCACGATCACGGTGACGTTACGCGGCAATTATAACGAAAACAACCACTAATGTCACGGTGTCCTCGTTGTATCGATGTCAACAATAACTGAAGACAAACATGACCTGTCACCCGGCCGTGTGAGTTCAACATGCTTGTCTTGGCTGTGCGAGATCGTATTAAGACGTAAACGTGCACATCGAGATGTCTTCGTTCAGATCTTCGTATCAGAATCACGCGACATAGGGCTTAATTCAACTCGGCAAAATACAGCACACCTGTGCGTTTGGGCAACCGATGACGCTGCTGTTGCTCGGAACTATGCGTTTCTGGCTATAGTTTCTCCGTCGATACCTATAAAAATGCTTGAGTAATTCGTGATTATTCTGAGCGGTTCGCAAATTTACGATTCGGATCTTATGACATGTTCTGAAAACGGTACCATTTACTGTTGTTATGTCAGCGACCTAGAGCGGAGTTTTCGTCAAATTGTATAGTTTCAACATTTCAAAAATCAACATGGAACATTTCCCCCGTTGTGAATGATGTCTTCTTGCACGGGGGGGGGGGTCAACCTGTATGTCACTGATCTGATCTAGGCGGATCGATGTTGATGACCAGTCTCCAGAAAAATATGCCCATCACAAATGTAATCGCATTGTATTTCCTATCGTGAATTCGGAAGTAAAAATATGACGTCCTCTTCTTCAGACGTGCCAAGTCTTCTTTGAGAAGGATATCGTCTTTTTTTTCCCCAATTTTGACATATATCCTGCTTTTCCTTCTTTTTCAAATAATCTCCCACCTTTTGAACCAACTCCTTAAAGCACGACTCGCAGTGTTACATTTCCTTCAAAACGGCCACACAATTACACACAACTGAGACCTTAATTTATCAAACATTTCCCTATCGTGCACCGCAATCCTTCCTTTAATTCATCTCCAGCCGGAGAATCACCTTCCTCCTAATTCTTTAACTTTGTATCTCTGCTTCTTGGTTACAGAACGTTGGCCTGGTGACGGTGACGACAACTCCGATGAACGCTGGCCCCGCGCTGCGCGAACTCCTCCAGCGGCCAGCCAACGAGAAGGTCATGTTACTGCTTCCAGTTGGGTACGCCGCTGAAGACGCCACTGTTCCGCCACTGAAGAGAAGGCGACTAGACGAATTAATGATATCGGTTTAACGCTTCAACAATTGTGTTAATCGATACAAACATTTTAAATGTTTGAGATTTTCCGCCATGGTTGATGTGGTTAGGTTAAACTGATGAAGCTGTAGTTCGCGCATATTTGCAAAGTGCGTTGTTCGGTTAGTTATTGTTTTGCATATGAATGTATTTTAACCTGCATATATTATGTGGTAAACGAACGTGTTGTCTTGTCGATGTACAGTCGAATACACAAGAAAAGAAAATGGCGTGTTCTATCGGCAGGAAAATATGTGAACATTGCGGGATTGTGCCTGGTGAAATAAAATAATATATTTGAGCCTACCGAAACCCACGACAGTCAACATCATTCTGATTTGTTCACCGTTAAACTGTTTCTTTCGGAGGTTCTCTCACACCATTTCATCCATACCTTTGGATACAGACGGGTCACATATTTCAGGATCATCTACTTTAACTTCGTCCGGATTGCAGTCGAAACTGCTTAGAAGCTGAATTTGTCCATAAAACGTTGGCGACAGCAGTGGCGCCACCTCATGGATAGTTGCTAGAACTACTCAATAGTGGTCTGGAGAATCACTTCCCTTATGAAAATATACTATGATATACCATGGTATTACATGGTAAACCATGACATTACATTGTAAACTGTTGTATACCATGATTTACCATGGTATAACATGGCATTTACCATGGTATATTTTCATAAGGGTATGTAGATGGAAACATCAGCAACACCCCCATGGGCATTTCAGCCACATATGGATGCGATTCGCTCATCTTAGACCAAAAGTTTGGCAGGGAACGAGCTTCAAATGCATCACGTGCAGTGGAGTCGTTCACGAACTTCAACACGTCCTCCTAAGATCGGCATGTTGAAGTGTCCTTCTTTGACAGTGCTTGTTTGTACGTTGTCGACGAAATAAATCACCGTGGTGAACCAGCCATGACTGGTTCACCACAGTGATTGAGTTCAGGTGTAAAACGATTTCGATCAAGCATGCCGGCTTCAAGAGCCACCTTTGTCCGATAATTTTTCAACGAATTTTCGAGATTGCACCATGCCGACGCGGTCAAACAAATTGGTGATCTCATCTTTCTGCGACATCACGTTCCCCCGCGAGAGCCAACGGACCTCAGTGTGGAAGATCAGATCGAACCTCTTCCGCAGAAGAGCCTGGGTACTTGAGGGTACTTGACTTGATGACGTTTAGGCACTAACCGTTGAATAATACGAATAAATTAAATGGGAAGTATCTTAACTGAGAAAATTGTAAGTCCTTCGAGAATAGCAATTGATGGACTTGGATCACGACGTATTCTAATAACATTTAATGTTTGCTTGACAGGAATATGCTTTGTGTGAATTTGATAGTATTACAGAAAGACATTTTCTCCTTCGTGTACCAAACAAAGTGACAACATTGTTGCACCGTTGCACGTGACCTTTGTTTCAGTCAACATCCGCCTACTCCCTGGAAAACGGGAGGGGTACGCGTACCCCAGGTTGAGAACCTTTGTATTAGATCATAGGGTTCTGAAGTGCATTAATAAGTTTAGTGGGACGTTTTTGAATGTTGCAACTGGTTTTATAACGCTAAATTGCAGCATGAATCACACACCGGCGCCAATGGAAGAAGTCATCAAACTTTCAGGGTGTTCATTCATTGAAAAATACCAATATTTCTTCTTGGTTCAGTTTTGTGTAAGTGGTAGCAGCAAATTCTGCAAACCAGAAACAAGAAATATCACAATATCTTCATTTCTGTACGCCCGCTCCCATACTTCTAGTTCAACAGTCATTCTATTTCTGTACGCCCGCTCCCATACTTCTAGTTCAACAGTCATTCTATTTCTGTACGCCCGCTCCCCATACTTCTAGTTCAACAGTCATTCTATTTCTGTACGCCCGCTCCCCTTACTTCTAGTTCAACAGTCATTCTACATTAACTGATTACCACAATATATTCATCAGCTCAATAACAGTTTTGTAATAATGAGGCTTTGTTTCTGTGTGTAGTTGCACCAGAAACCCTAACATTTTGACTAGACTCACAGTTTTTGTGTTTTGTCCCATCAGATTCTGTTCGTAATCTAGGTGTTGTCTTAGTGGCTTAACTTTTCGCCAGCATATTTATCAAGTACGTAAATCCTGTTTCTATCATATACGTGATCTCCGTCGAATTCGGCGTCATATATCTATATCTACTGCTAAAACAATATTAACGGCATTAATTAATATTGTAATTCACTACTAAATAACATTGCTAAAAGAGACTTGGCTAAACTCCGAGTACAAAATTATCTGGCACGTGTGGTTATCAGGGCGCCTCGGTTTTCACCATCACTACCACTACTTAAACAGTTACACTGGCTTCCTGTTTCTTATCGAATTAATTTTACGCTGTCCACTCTTATATATCGTGCTCTATCTACACAACAACCACCCTATTTGGCTAGTCTCCTGCATCTTTCAAATATCCCTAGGCAACTCAGATAATCAATTTCACAACTTATTGTGCCTAAAACTACATTTAACTTGGGTAAATGTGCTTTCTCTGTCGCTGCGCCTAGGGTCTGGAATGAACTCCCCGTCACTTTGAAAACATCTGAAACTATAGCTGTTTTCCGAAAAAAAACTCAAGATATATTTATTCCAAATTGGATTTCCACCATAAATCTTCGGTTGTCCCTCGTTCTGTTAATGACTTTTGCGCAAAAGGAGACATGACTGAAGTCTACAAATATATGCATGGCATCTACAAAGTCGATACAATGCTACTTAAGATGGACCACAACACAGTGACCAGGGTACACAGTCTTGAAGCTCAAGTGTGACAGCTAGACAACGGAGGAGCTACTTTAGACACAGAGTAGTGAACAGGTGGAACTCTCTCACAGAGAATGTTGTTTCAGCACACACACACTAACTGCATTCAAAGCTAAACTGGAAAAATTGTGGTGCGCATACACTTTTGAGCAAAGTGACAACTTCCCACCCATGCGCACAACCTACGGTAAAGACCAGCGAAATGGCTATTAGCCTAAAACTGCTGAAGAGGAGGTATGTATGTATTATGTATGTATAAGAATGACAGCAGTGTGCAGTATGTAGCAAACAATGCTTCGCGGAGCTGCAGAACAGACGCACGGGAACGTTGATCGTTTAGTTTGCTTGCGACGTTTTACGTGTGTATATTAGAAAGCAACGTTTTCATCGGCAAACGGTTTTTATGAGTTTCGAACGTCGATTGTTCTTTGACGTAAATCAAACATACGGCCAATGAAATGCACCGATATCGTTACGTCACGGTGTGGTAACTGGTAGCAATCATTTACAAGCTAGATTTCAAACAAAACGGACGCGTTTTGAACGAGCTGCGAAAATTAGAATGTTAGACGGCGCCTTGACGCGTTATCGTCTACCGGAGACCAAACTCGCGTATCTGTGGACATACTCACGATGAATCAATATTATAATTGGTAAGTTTAACTAACATTGCCTGTTCTCATGACCTAAATATGTAATGAGTATTTGCACTGCATTTTTGCAGAAGCAGTAGAAGTATTAGGCTTAACGAGTTTGGTTTGTTACACGTCTGATACTGAGTTTGGGTTCCTGATGATTTAGGCACCATGCTAGGCTATGTTATAGATTTTATTATTGTGGTGTTTAAACTATTATACCACAACAAAGTATACTTATGCTTGTGATATATCTCCTACGCAGTTGTATGATGTTAGAGAATACATTTTAAAATTGTTTTTGCTGCTGACTAGTTGCTGGCATACGTCACAACGATGGGTGAACAATCTCCAAGATAATTTCAAGTCGTGGATTAGACGACACAACCCGGGCGATGGTGTCGAACTCTACATGAAGTGAAGACAACCCGAAGCTGCGTATATCTACGGGTTCACAGCGCAAACGGTGCAAGTCCCAGAGTTCATGGGGTCGGCGGAACGTCTCATTCGCGACTAGGCACTGAGCGTAAACATTATCACGTCGTCTTCAGGCGCAACAGACGATCACACGTCTACCGGAAGTGACGCGTGAAGGCACTGCACGGTTGGGGGTGTCCTACAGTCGAGACTACACGTCGGGAGGGACACCCTCTACTCCGAGGTAAGCCTAACACAGCCCTCCGAACTTTGTAAACATAGGCCATATAGGTAGTACTGCTTTGTGCAAGATTATGCTGTTAGTGTTATTAAGATATAGGTAACCGGTAAAGTTATTTAAAGAGTCGGTGATTTTTATTTCAGGTGCCTCACGCGTGCTTCCGGTTTGACCGATCGCTATTGCGGCTGCAAACGACACGACGCGTTGGTAGTAAGGTTTACTTTTATTTCTTTATCCTTTTTAGTTTTGTGACGAAGAGTTTTCCCGGGGGACCGGGGAACTTCCGGGGAGATGCACACGTGTACGGTGTTACCGAGCGTTTATGATTTATCCAGACGACGACTGCTGTGGACGTGACGACATGTTACTGATTTTATTTATTAATATTTAATATGTATTATTATCTATTAATTTATTTTTATTTCCTGTCACGTTTGTTAATATTAAATTTGCTCAGTGCCTAGTTCGTGTTTGGGAAGATTCGAAACGCGAGCGAGACGATCGAGTTCTACCGATCGGCAAATGTCACGAGCAACGACGTTAACGCCGACATGAGTGAACGCCACTCGAAACATCCATCGTTGACACCGATCGAGACGCTGGTTCGTCAACGTCATCGGAAACATCTACAGTGGCCGCCGATGAACGCAGATGAACGGTCTCGGTCGACCTGGCGAATGTGAGAAAACGTCCGACGTCGACGCCGGTCGAGGCGCTCGTTCGTAGGAAACATATATCGTGGACGTGGACGAACTCTCTCGGACTCCGAACGAAATCCGGTCGACGCCGATCGAGGCGAGGATCACGCCTAGAAACGTTGGCGTTGAGGCCGTTGAACATTCTATCTTCGACTTCGCCAGAAAACCGTAACTTTGAACACTGAATGCTGCTGGGGAACTTTGGCGTTGACACAACGTCAACGGAATATACTCTCTGACGCTGTCGTCGGTAGACAATATGTTGCTATAGTGATTATTGCGTTGGCTTACTTGAACACTAGACCTACGTCACGAGAACGTTATCCGGTGACTCTGCTCTTTTCGGCGTTGCTCGCGTCTTTAATAAAGTTGTTGTCGTACCTTTATACCAACGCTTCTGTCATACTTTCATTTTATCTCTTTATCGGCATACATAATATGTTACCCTACGAAAACTGGCACATTAAAAACTTTCATTGTATAGACATTTTAAACTATATGTTCAGTGGCCATCGTGTTTCAACAATCAACATCAACTACTGTCATCCAGTTACAAACCGTAAATAATATTACACATAACACGACATGTCCGATTTATGATTATTGCAATACATTATCTTACAAAAGTACCCCGCGCGTTGACCAGGTTACGGTTGTTATTTCCCGGGAGCCGGATTCACGAAGCGTTCGTATACTATTGGACGAACTCGTCGTGAATAAATGTTTCATTAGAGGTTTGTGCACGTCTCTGGGGAGCATTTCACTAAGACCAAAAGCTCATAAGGAAAACCTACTATAACAAAGAATCCATTATAGATTTTAAGAGCTTTTTCAAAATGCGTTTCACTAAGATGCTCATAAAATCTATCGTAAGCTCGAAATTTCCATCATAAGTTCCATAGCGTGCACAATTGGGCAAAACAAATAGAAAAGTTGGGTAATCGTTTACTTAACTGGCCTAAATTATTAGGGCTTTATGCCGACGGTTTTTACAGCATTTTTGTACCTGAATGCGTTCCTTACATCATTCCGCATATGGTCCAGTAAAAAAAGTTCATATATTCTTTAAAAATATTGTGTTTTAGGCCACTTTTAATCAGTTTTACGCATCAAAACAGCGGAACCGATTGCAAGATAAACATGGCGCGTGTGCGATTTGCGCATTAGTCACGCCTCGGTGCCATCAGAACCGCGAAGGCGATGTTTGCGTGTATTGGGCATACAATTACGCAACGTAAAAAAAATTAAGAGAACAAAATTGAGAAAATAGGCTCCAAAAATGTTTCAAAAGAAGAAATTCTAGAAAAAAATGAAAACATTCTCCACAGTTTTTATATTAAACGCAACATTTGTAGAGCACGTACAGTCACTTCTAACGTAATATTTTATATTTATTTAATTAAATATTTTATGTTGCAAATATTATTTGTATGAAAATTAATATAATTAAATTTAAAAGAATGCATGGGTTAAATTATCTGTCGTTTGGTGAGCAAAGGTTATTGTTTTTGTAATTAAAACATACTGATGATATTGCATGTCATGTGCATCTTTAAAGGGACAATTCATTGTATGTCATTGTTAATATAATTAAATTAAAAAGAATGCATGGGTTAAATTATCTGTCGTTTGATGAACAAAGATTATTATTTTTGTAATTAAAAATTATACTGATGATATTGCTTGCATGTCATGCGCAATTTTAAAGGGACAACTCATTGCATGTCATTAACATAATTAAATTAAAAAGAATGCATGGGTTAAATTATCTTTCGTTTGGTGAGCAAAGGTTATTGTTTTTGTAATTAAAACATATACTGATGATATTGCATGTCATGCGCATGCGCAACTTGAAGGAGGGAGGAGTACTTTAGGAGCACTTTAATTTAATTAAGTCAATTTATATAAATTTAAGTCAATTTATATACATTTACAATTTAATGTACTCTCTTTACATTAACATGTTCATTTAAATAATTTAAAAATAATAATTTTATTATATGCATATTCATATTTTTTGGGAATACCAAATACATATTTAGCTTTTTTAATATTTCTAAACTGGTGAGTAACCAAACCACATATGTATCGCTTTTTACGTATATGCTGTGTCTATGTGCAGTTGTAGTATCACTGGATTTGTCTGAATACACATTTATTGATCGAATGACTGATAACACATTCACAGTTCATATCCAGTGGATACACAAACCTGTGCATTCAATGTGTATTCGACGGTTATGTGCCAGTCACGGCAGTTCATGCAAATGCCACACAATTTCTTTTGTGCAACTGCCTCGGACCGAGGCCCTCGGTGCGCGGAAGAAAGCCACACGATGTAAATACTTACTAAATAGTGTTATTATTTAGGCTTGGACAAGGATTTCCTACAGCAATTTACCTTATTTCTGCCAAGCAGCAGTATGAGTTACACCAGCAGACACCTTTAAAACACCATTGTTACTTAGCGATTTTCCTTCAAATAAATATAAGAAACTTTTACAATAGTTGGTTCATGGAGTTCTTTACATATAACTGGCCATTGATGGTAATGATAATGAAACTGACAATGATGGCTTGTAATGATAATGAAAAGTTATGTAGTCCCATAATGATAATAATACATTTCTGTTTTTACGTAATTATTGTGGCAAGGATACTGAATACTCTATGACGACTCCATCCCTCTAAGCTAAATAACTGTAAACTGTTGTGTTTTATTTATTACACGTCAAAATCACACTAGCAGTTACAATAGTGTAGCACGTTGATTAATTAATTATTAATAATTAATGTTATATATTTTGCTGAATGTGTGTATGCGCAATGAAAGGATGCTTTTAATTCACATGTATTATGAGAAAGTAATTAATGTTATTTAATATGAACAATTAAAATTGTTTCTGAGCTATATCTTCTTCTTCCCATTAATCACTGGCAAGGCGGTACTACATCACGATTTCTCCGCAGGATATTGCTGTGAAAACGGACAACACAGAATACCTCCTTCCCTCCCAACAATACCCCTCCCCATCAGAAGGAAACCACGCTGACATGCAATATCACCATAATTAAAAAAAAAACTTTGTTCACCAAGACAGATAATTTAACCCCTGCATTCTTTTAAATTTAATTATATTAACAATGACATACAATGAATTGTCCCTTTAAAGATGCACATGACATGCAATATCATCAGTATGTTTTAATTACAAAAACAATAACCTTTGCTCACCAAACGACAGATAATTTAACCCATGCATTCTTTTAAATTTAATTATATTAATTTTCATACAAATAATATTTGCAACATAAAATATTTAATTAAATAAATATAAAATATTACGTTAGAAGTGACTGTACGTGCTCTACAAATGTTGCGTTTAATATAAAAACTGTGGAGAATGTTTTCATTTTTTTCTAGAATTTCTTCTTTTGAAACATTTTTGGAGCCTATTTTCTCAATTTTGTTCTCTTAATTTTTTTTACGTTGCGTAATTGTATGCCCAATACACGCAAACATCGCCTTCGCGGTTCTGATGGCACCGAGACGTGACTAATGCGCAAATCGCACACGCGCCATGTTTATCTTGCAATCGGTTCCGCTGTTTTGATGCGTAAAACTGATTAAAAGTGGCCTAAAACACAATATTTTTAAAGAATATATGAACTTTTTTACTGGAACATATGCGGAATGATGTAAGGAACGCATTCAGGTACAACAATGCTGTAAAAACCGTCGGCATAAAGCCCTAATAATTTAGGCCAGTTAAGTAAACGATTACCGAAAAGTTGTCCAAAAGTGGCTGATAATACGATCCATCGAACACGTTTCAGCTACATTTGACTTATTTGCTCATTGACACTGGGTGAAGAGAAAAAAATTTAATAGAGTCCCTTCTGATTCATCCATTTTGAAAACAACTTGGAAGTTCCGGTCGGAGAATGCTGGGAAATCCGAGCAGTTTACATTGCAAAGATACGCGTTTACGAAAACGAACTCGTGTATTACCTCAAATTGTAAGGCCGTGTTACGGTTAGATTTCAAACAATGTAGTGGAATCGACTAATTATTATCTGAAGAACATATGTTATGTTTATCTAAGTTGAAATGTGTAAATTAAGCTTGTAGCGCACATCGACATTAACTGTTTTCCCGGGTTACTATGACAACTTGTACAAACATCATAGTTGGCTTGCCTAACTTTGTAGCACATATTCCAAAGAACTATTAACGTAAGATGGTTGCACCGAATGTAGATATGTCAGCCAGGTTTACATACAATTGTAACTGCCAGTTTAGCATAAAGTGTGACACAAGGAGCCAGCCGCAAGCGAAAAGATGATGCACTGTCTAAGTGCCACGAAAATGGGCGGTGCAGGAAAGAACATGCAACTATATGCATCCATCCATATATAATTTATTACTTTTGCCGATTTCTATAGCTAACACGTAGTGTGTATGTTACTTTTTATGTTTATAATTATTGTTTGCATAATTTGTAAAACCTAGCTCGTAAACTAGCTGTGAGCCGTCTGTTTTTTGGGGACTAATTCAGGCCCAGCTAGTATGGCTATGCCTTTGGGGCCGGGGGTGTTGCAGGAGGTGGGTGGTTGGACCTAACACAAATGGTGGGAGGTGAACTTTAAAAAAATGGTGGGAGTTGAGATTCCAAACATTTATTGTAAAATGAATTATATCAATAAATTACAATATAATAAAGTATTCATTAACTATGCATATGTAACTGACATTTAATTAAATTAACAATTAACTTAAATAAACAATTTTTTTTTTAATTAATTCAGGCCTACCTAATAAACTGTCTAATTTCTAAAGTAAAGGGAGTGTTGCAGAAAGTGGATGGTGGGTGGTTGGTAGTAAATATTAGTGGGATGTGGGGGTTGACCTAAAAAAATGATGGGAGGTGAGATTTCAAACTTTAATTTTAAAATAAATTATAAATCGATATATTAAACAATGATAAATCAATATAATAAAAAATCCATTAACTATGTAAATTTCATTGACATTTAACTAAATTAACAATTAAATTAAATTCACAATTAAATTAGCAATTCATTAAATGAAAATCACTAAATTATAAAATTAACAATTCATTAAATAAAAACAATAACAAATTAATTAACAATTCATTAAATGAAAATTAAAAAACAATGTACTATTATAATATAAAATACTCATTCAATATAAATAAACATGATATAAAGTCACCACTGCACAGAGTTCTTGCCCATGTAGACCACATGGGTCCATTAATAATAATGTATACAATTGCTCACACTTTTTATCAAATATTTTTAATGCCATGTACAGAAATAGTATAGTGCAATTATATTACAGTTATCAATGTATTATAGTTAACAAACATAATGTTCAATTTGTTGTATCATAAAATCCGGCTGTGCATGTTGTCATATGCAACTTTAAATTGCAAAGAAGTGCACATGTTAAAATTTATCCCAGACTTGAAAACAAATAGGGGGATCAATTAAAGCAACATACATTAAACTTACATGATAAAATAGAGAACCAATTTGAAATGTTAGTGTTATAATTGCAACATCCTACAAGGTAAGCTGTTTTCACCTACCCGACTGTATAGGTGAAGTACCCCCCAGGGGGTCTCCGGTCGCAGTGTGCATTATGATGAATAAGTTCTTAACCTCTCCATCTCCCAACAAGTAGGATGAATTGCATTTGGCTTGTATGATGAAGAATGTGTTCGTTTTGTCTGCTGGTGCTGGAGTGTGGTTAATGCGCGTGGTGTGTATAAATGGTCTGAGTTTGAATGCCCGAGACACCCTGTATTTTCTTGCTGCCTCTTCATCCTTCAAGTGCTTAGTACGCAACAGGTACTTCGTTACCACATAGTCGTTGATGTCGGGAATGTTGTTAATTTCCGTACCCCACTCTTTCAGTTTAGCGAGATAGGCGAGTGTGAATATTTTATTGTAAAATAAACACCAGACATGTAGAAAAGCTTTGCATTGATTATATTAGTCTAACTTTTAATGAGGATTTGTATATCTTACATCTACAACATCATTACAACATATAAGAATAATATATAAACACGTTGTGATGTTTTATACAAACAATTATTGATTGAACATAAACACACAGTTACTACATAACTAGTGGATGTGTGGCAATGTGATTCACAGCTAAGGTTAGGATTAACAGCTAAATTACTTACACATCCCATATATTTAATACAACACTTTATAGTTAATACATTATTCTGAATCACCCTGTATATAAGGTTTAATGATGTAATAATAATTGTACCAATAAAAAATAATAGTAATATAGGATTTGTAATAGAACCCATGAACTGTGAAGTAAAATAATTATGCAGATCATTGATTATTTAATAAAATGTGATCAACTGTATAAATATTGTTAACTTACTTTTTTTATTTAATGTTTAGTTTAATTATTGTGTACATTGGTGATTTTATATGCTGTTTATTTATATTAAATGATTTACTATATTTTATTGGTCATTATTGTGTGGTTTTCATGTAATTGTTAATTTAATCAATTCTTATTTTCTTTTAATTATTTGTGAATTTAATTATTAATTTATTGTTAATTTATGGTGATTTTAATTTAATTGTGGATTTTAGTTAATTGTTTATTTAAGTTAATTAATAATTTAATTAAATGTCAGTTAGTACATATGCATAGTTAATGAATACTTTATTATATTGTAATTTATTGATATAATTAATTTTACAATAAATGTTTGAAATCTAAACTCCCTCCATTTTTTTTAAAGTTCACCTCCCACCATTTGTGTTAGGTCCAACCACCCACCTCCTGCAACACCCCATTACTAGCTAGGCCTGATTTAGTTTCCAAAAAAACGGTTCACTGCTAGTTTACGAGCTGGGCTTTACAAATTATGCAAACAATTATTATAAACATAAGAAGAGACATACACACTACGTGTTAGCTATATAAATCGGCAAAAGTAATACATTATATATGGATGGATGCATATAATTGCATGTTCTAACTTTCCTGCATCGCCCATTTTCGTGGCACATAGACAGTGTATCATCTTTTCGCTTGCGGCTGGCTCCTTGTGTCACACTTTATGCTAAACTGGCAGTTACATTTGTATGTAAACCTGGCTGACATATCTACATTCGGTGCAACCATCTTACGTTAATAGTTTTTTTGGAATATGTACTACAAAGTTAGGCAAGCCAACTATGATGTTTGTACAAGTTGTCATAGTAACTAACCCAGGAAAAACACAGTGAATGTCGATGTGCGCTACAAGCTTAATTTACACCTTTCAACTTAGATAAACATAACATATGTTCTTCAGATCATAATTAGTCGATTCCACTACTTTGTTTGAATTCTAATCGTAACACTGCCTAACCATTCGAGGTAATACACGAGTTCGTTTTCGTAAACACGCGTATCTTTGCAATGTAAACTGCTCGAATTTCCCAGCATTCTCCGACCGGAACTTCCAAGTTGTTTTCAAGATGGATGAATCAGAAAGGACTCTATTGAAAAAGAAGACGCCGCGTCGCAGAGAACACTATTTCTGTGACACACCGGCGACGTGTTGTTTTGACAAGTCAAGTTTTGGCAGTTTTCAAAAACAAAGCTCGAGTATGCCAATATGAAGGTTAGGGGTGTACATATTTTGGTTAGACACAGCTAAACAATTGCTCAAAATTGAATAGCAAACGTTTCGAGAACAACCTTGACCTTCGCGATGCTGTAAAACCACTAGCTCAGCCTCTGGTAAAACAACGCTATAGACAAAAGCCATAATTTAGGAGCTATTCATTGCTCACATTTTGAAAACTTATTTGACTGTAAAAAACTGGATCTCTACGTAAAAGTGGAGTCAAGATAATACGCAGTTAGGTAAATTTGACTGTTTATGATAGATAGTTACCGGTGCAGTTTACGAGCCACGCCAGTTTTCGACCCATTGAAATCTCGCTTGATATCGCGTTAGAGACGTCACAGCGTCTGTTTACGACAATAATGATATAGTATTGTCTGAGCAAAATATATTTTGATATATAATATAACATGGAACACGTTTATGATATACATACCTTGATAAAAACCGACTTTGCATGCTTACCATATATTATTATTGAACGTCTGCTGACGCGTGTCTCGTTCTTGGCCATGTGACAATAATAGCCCTTTTTATGGTAGATGTATGGCAAGCCAAACTTGACATAACCGTAAGAATAATTAAAATGTGTTAAATATACGAGAACAAATTTTCTTCATTAACGTTATATATTCAATACAAGTATATGTTTTTTATAAAGCGCTATGTCAAGCCTGGTTGTTATAAAAAGTTGAAATAATTGGAACAAAGTGGTAAAATGAAAAAAGATTGTCTGTACGGTTTGCCATAAATATAAGTCGAATTCCGCCGGTTTCCTCGACTCGCGCGACATGGTTCAGATATTCAATATTCAAGTTTTTCACTCAAAACAATAATTTAATAATTTGTTTGCATTGAATAAATGAAGTAGCTGTTGCTGATTTGGAATATCGATCTCTTACACAAAATGTTTCTTCATATTTTTTTAAATGGCATATTCTATTAAGTAGGTCGAAAACTACACCGACCAGTAGATATATTTTGCTTTATGAAAGTTTATGAACGGTCTAACCTCATCCTAGGTTAGGAGCGTTTTTAAGAGCTTTCTGTGAGCATTTTAATGATTTATTCATAGTGAAACGCAATTTTCAGTTTCGATCATAGCTAAAAGGCGAAATCAATTTTAAGAGCGACATCGTGCTTAAGTTAAGAGCGAAATCGTGCTTAAGAGCTCATAAGAATGTTAGTGAAACGGTGCCCTGAGGCTGAGCTGAGCCTGAGGGCCTCTTTGACCGACCACCTACCTGTACTAAAGTAAAGGGCCCCCATGTACGTAAATTGCGTCGGAACCGGGGAGGGGCGGCCCCCAATAGTATGTGCGTGCGTGCGTGCGTGCGTGCGTGCGTGCGTGCGTGCGTGCGTGCGTGCGTGCGTGCGTGCGTGCGTGCGTGCGTGCGTGCGTGCGTGCGTGCGTGCGTGCGTGCGTGCGTGCGTGCGTGCGTGCGTGCGTGCGTGCGTGCTGGCTCCCATGACCAACTTCGGCCTCACCCCAATACAAAAGCTTCCGACGCCACTGTATTACATATGCCAATGAAACCTGTTGCAGTCAATGCCGTCTCTCCAAGCTGCGGTTTCTGTGGCCGGAGAGGCACACGAGCTTGATAAAAGACCTACCGTGTTGTTCACTGTAGACGCGCAGTGTGCGAGTGTGAAGGCTTGGGCGCGCGTCTGTTAGTTCTAAAACGTAGTCCGAATCATGATCTGCCGCTATGGGTGAAATCAGCCTCTAAATCAGACTGGTAGCTAATCCGCAGTGTGGCGCCACTGTGAACCACACGAAGAATGTGGGGCGCTCCTAGGGAATGACTCATGAACCATGTCATTGATCGCTGACCTATTTCATAACTGGCGCTTGTTTTGCGTGATGTATTTGATCCAATCTACATGTGTTTCGAATTGTTTTGATGGTGCTAAATAAACTTAATCTAAGCCCACAATGAGGTGTTGCGTTGTTTGTTTTGCACTTAACTATGCAGTTTCAGCGCATCTACCAAACCAAACGACACTCGATCGACACACTACAAATACAAAAACGCACGAGACACACTGAAAAGGCACGTGCGTTCGCGGTTTTTGTAATTCCAGACAAACAACGTCAGCCCATCAACACTCCCTTCTTTGAGCATCATTAAATAGACAATTCAAACTCGCACGCTTTGCTGACGGCGAGTGAGCGATAAATAAATAAAAGCTAGTCCTAGTACTTCCACAGGCACCAGTAGTGTTAATAATGTGCTGCCACGTTACGGCTAAAAACACACTATGAATTATTTCTAAAGAGTCCACAAGGTGACGCCAGCCGCAGCAGTACTGCTGTCATTTGCGTGTAGCGTGCATTCACTCCAAAAAAATCTTTTTTTGCGCACGGTTTCACTTCTCAAAAAGGGGGGTGTGCGTCTATTAGGTAGCGCGCTACTATAGGGAACAACACGGTAGATACACGGTATATAAAGATTCGTTTGTTAACATTTTATTTTATATTCAAACACTCAATGCACATATGCAGCAACGCGGGCATTTCGGCGTTACATAATAGTCTACAAAAACCGAAAACTGCAAGGTAGCGGTCTACATGTTAAAAGTATGATGGCCGAGGGCTATAGCTGCTGTGTACTGAATTTGGCAACGCGATACGATGGAGCGATGCGATTGAATAATGGCTAAATGCGATGTAACGATGGAGCGACGCGACGGGGTGATGATATATTCAGGGGTAAAAATGTATCCTCTCTGATTTTGATATGTTGTAGTGTGTCCGCCCTGGCAACACATCTAATAGCCCACAGGCAACGCATCTCAACACCTCAAGAGATTGTGTCTGTGATCGTAGTGTCCAAGCCTCCACACCATAGCTTGCTAATGACAATATAAGGGCTCCATATAATGTGGCTTTCTGTCTTGTTGATATGGATCTGTTGGAAAATATGCCAGAGGCCGCTGAGGCTAGTCTCAGCAACATTTCTTTCCGTAGACAGTATTATGCTACACAAGAAGCAAAACTACCCCACAATCTTGAGTTCTTCGCCTTCCAGAACTTCTCCGACGAAGTGATATCCTTGCATTTGGAGAAGTTGATTTTCATACCCCATTTCCTACAGGCAGCTTGTAGTTCTTCAGTTGAGAGTTGTAGCTTCTCAAACACGGTGGACATAATTATTGTGTCATCTGCATCTGATGTCACCGCTGATGTTCTCGCACATTTTAAAAACAATGATGCAATTTGTTTTTCTTGAAATCCTCCTCCATATATTTTCCTCAAGTTGTGTCCTCTTGTGGGTTCTTATCGCTTTCTTCACTAGTATGTTCTTATCTCTCTGCGTTTCACGCTTTTCTGCATTTGAGGTTTTTTCATATACTATATGTGCGTGCCTTTATACTTTCCTCACACTCTTGCTAGAACTTATGGAAGATTGACTACCTGCTTTGTACGCCTGAAGCCAACCACCTTCTCAGTGATTTCATTTGTTGTATCTTTGAAGTATAACCAGTGTTCCTCCACTGGTCTGTCACCAAGTTTCAACAGATGTTCAAAGGCTCCACCAAACTTCACACGGAACCCTTGCCTTGTCTCTCTAAACAAAGCTTATCCAGATCGCTCGATCGCCTTGCCAAATTCAGCAGACAACAGCGATGGCCCTTCTCAACCACCATGCAATACATCAAACGCAAACATTGTAGAACATGTATTTTCTGTCACAATGATCAGACATTTTCAAATGCTCTGAACATACCACGTGTAAGCAGCAGGATAAAAATAACTATTCGCGTAGATGTTAGCTACACTGGACTAATATCAAACAATACAAATGGTTGTCTAAGTCTTGTTTTCGGCATACACATGCGCACTGCGCACTACCTGATCATTATATAGTATCACTCCATCGCATTGAATAAGCGCTCCATGGCATCGCTCTGCCCTTAATATACCACATATGCCATGGTACAACATGGTATTTCGTTATATTACATGGTTACCATGACATTACATGGTAAACTGTGATATACCATGGTTTAACTGTTTCAATACACCATGGTATTTTACTATGGCTTCCCTGTTTCAAAGCACCATGGATTACCTTGGTTTCCATGGTATTTTACCATGATTTACCATGGTTTACCTGTTTCAAAACACCATGGTTTACCAAGGTATATTTTCATAAGGTTAATTTCCAAGTCCTTAAACTACTGACATTACATGTATAGTTTCGAGGCTTGGAAAACGTAATCGCATTTCTGAGATGATCGTAATAGGCCAACGCAGATGGACGGGTTCTAGTGTACTGTTTTACTGGCATATACTTGCTGAAATCCTGAAAAATTGACATTATCTATTTATAACTTAAATATAGCATTATAAATAATAAATGGTGTGGTTGAAAATACCGTAAGGCACGAGGCTAATTAGATGAGGGACCTCGGAGCACTATATAGCCACAGGGGTTCAGTGCTCCTGACACCCCGACGTATAGACACGCCCTGACGCTGCACCAACCGGTGTCCCAGTTATGGGCAAACAGCAACCACTGCCTTGAGGAGAGCTATTGGATTCAGCCCTAAAAGAAAAATACCCCCACTGCTTTGCGAAACATGCTTTTGTGTCAAAGTCTTGAAGGAAGGAAACCCTAATACTAAACGCACGCATCGCCAGGGTGTCGACGATGGTGAAAACCGGCTATAACTATCGTTGAAGGTGGAAGTGGTAGAAAATACACCGCCGCGGACGCGCACGGAGTACAAGTCTGCGCGATATTGGCGTAAAACGCGTCGTGACGTCACCATTGCCGCTGCGTCACGTAGCTACGCCAAGTGTCCGAAATATGGATGCACACATCGACTTGGAGCAAATCGACCTGAACGAATATTTCCGGCCGCCGAAGCACCTGATATGCCCCGTGTGCCTCGACCTGTTCAAACAGCCGTGCCTTTTCCTCTGTTCCCACACCGTCTGCAAGGAATGCATCGACGGTATCGTGAGCAGCGTCAACAACAGCGTTCCCGGTTTCGACCGCCCGTCTGGCAGCGAGCCGGACGACATCCCCTGTCCCGTGTGCCGTAGCGTCACCAAGGTGGGTGCAGGTGAACCCCGCAACGCCAGTTGGCGTTCGGCGACCTGCGTACAGCAGCGCCTCCTTGCGATCAAATGTTTCCTCCACGACTAATGCCATACACGATGGCCTTAACGCGTAGGCAACATTATATCAGGATTTGGCAGATTTTAGTTCATGCTCGTTAAATTGTGTAACACTGCACGTTCCGACGCACCTCACCTCACCTATCCTCTTCGGGCCCAGCGGCCCATAAGGCTGAAGTGCATATCCTCCAGCTCGCTCTGTCAGCCGCTACGCGTCTGGCCTCTTTCCAGCTGTTCCACCCCAGTATGCGTCTTTCATTTTCAACAGTTGATCGCCACGTTGTCTTTGATCGACCAACATTTCTTCTACCTTCGGGCGTCCAGGTCAACGCCGTCTCCCATTTGCTGTTTTTGTGCGCTCGTAGGATATGTCCTACCCATTTGCATCTTCTTAACTTGACCTCGGTGCTGATTGTCTTTAATTTAGTTTTTGCAAGACTATCTTGATTAGATACAACGTGTGGCCATCTAATTTGCAGGATTCGTCTTAAGCACTTGAAAAAAATGTATCTAACTTTCTGTTGTCGCCTTCGTTTATTTTCCATGTTTCACTTCTATACAACAACACAGGTTTAACAAGTGTGTTAAATAACCTCAATTTAGATATCAATGTGTATATATTTGAACTCCATGATTACTTTAGTTTCATGAAAAATACCCTAGCTTTACGAATTCTGTTAACAATGTCATCACCGCCTCCTCCTTGCTTAATGACGTTAGCACCCAGGTAGTTATACTTGTCCACTTCCTTTAGTTCTTGATCATCAATTAGTATTCTGTTCTTGCACTTGCTGTTTATCCTGAATACTTGAGTTTTCTTTTTATTTATTCTTAACGTTTTCTCTCTACTACTAGCTCCCACGACTCCTTGCTGATCTACGGTTTTTGCCCCTTCTTTTTGTACCCCAGTACTTCTTGAGTTGTTTCTTTGCATGCAGCCTCAAAGTTATGCTGTTGTTTCTAGTTCGTCTGTTTCATTGTTGTCTTGTAATATATCATATTTGTTCAGTGAGAATTGTGGTTTAATGGCTTGTTGTTGTAACTGAATTATATAAAATTTCTTTTTGATCACCTTGTTCTTTTGTTTTCTCGTTAGCTCGCACTGTATGCTCCTCTCATGACCCTAGTGTCCATTACTGATGTCCGTTGTTGGCTGCTCACTAACACATGGTCTATTTGATTCTTTTTCCTTCCTCCTGGAGAAATCCATGCCTGCTTATGTATCAGTTTATGTGGAAAATGGTACCTGTTACCACGAGGTTGTGGAGTCCGCAGAAGTCAACGAGTCTTTCTCCGTTGTCATTTCTTTCACCTACTCCATGGCTTCCTATTATGTTTTCATATCCTTCGTTGTCTTCTCCAACTTTAGCATTTAAATCCCCATTACTAATAGCATGTCATGCTTATGAACATTGTCCGCAACTGTCTGTAGCTGTTCATATAAATTGTCTTTATCTTCTAGAGGTTTGAATTTTTGAATAATCTTGTTTTGCATGAAAAAAATTAAATAACTTGATTTGGATGAAAAAATATTTATGACATTTATTGTTAACATTTCAAATGTTGATCAATTTCTTGCAATGCGTCAAGAAGGTATAGCCTGCCATCTTGTAGATATAAAGCTCATTAAAATGCCCATTTGCCCTTACAATGCC
This sequence comes from Lamellibrachia columna, assembly GCA_963662155.1. NCBI lineage: Eukaryota > Metazoa > Annelida > Polychaeta > Sabellida > Siboglinidae > Lamellibrachia > Lamellibrachia columna. Next base: position 36,880,496 of record OY759262.1, read on the forward strand.
TTTATCCTTGTGTATGGAGCTGACACATTTTGTCCGCCTTTCTTTGTCCCTCACAATATCTTAGTTCGATAGTGACTCGATCACGGGTTGTGCACGTGTCTGCCTTTGGTGATGAGAATCCAATGTCAAATTCACATACGAAGATTCCATAAAACATGGTGCATGTAACTTTGTTGTTTTCTTCAAGAGAATGTAGATTGTAAATATTGTGCAAATTTCGAACACTTCTTAGTTCAGATGGCAGGTAGACTCATAACACCTATTGATTTGTTTTCCAAATGTCGTTCATTAACCAAATACGTTGAACACAGATTTGAGAGCAGCAATTCTAGTGCAGAAACCTTGAACCAAGAAGATCCATGGCGCAATTGTGGACTACATATTAACATCCGGCAGCTGTTGGATGTTGGGGAGGGGTGAAGTTGTAGGCTGCGAGCATATTGGGGAGGCCTAAGTATACTCGAGCATTCCCACCTAAATATTGGGGGCCACCCCCAGACCATCTAGTTTCGACATGGTATTACATAGTGCATTATTGTAAACCGAATTATAACCAAAACAAATCATTACCTAACCCTAGACTAATCCGCTTGTAAAACACACCTAAATTAAACATTACGAACTTCCATTTTCCACCAAGGTCGGACTAATCGGTCAGTTGCCGCGCAACCGCGCGCTGCAAGAGGCGGTCGATCATTGGCGGGAAAACTCGTCGACGAGTCGTCTGCGCTGGCTGCGCACGACGATCTCGCGCTGTGCCGAGCACGGCGAGAAGGCGAATTACTGGTGTCAGAACTGCGATGTCCAGCTCTGTATCGTATGCAAGGTGAGCCACGTTCGCGAGACACGGGAACTTGTGATCGTGTTCGATATTCTGACTCGTCGCGAATGCGTTGGCAAGACTGAATAATTTTATCGGGAAATCTACGTTGGCCAGTAGTTCAAAGTATCGCGTTAAAAAGTTTAGTTGTGTGCATTTTTAACAGTGCTTTAGCTTCAGAACAATTAGGCCTACCTATATTCTAAAGTTACCTTAACTGGCAGTGTCTTTGACGAACGTCCACAGTTCTCAGTCGCGTGTTTGGGGAGGGGGCACTGGGCTTTGGCTTAATTTTTTCGTTGCGCCGCTACATAGTAGTAACGGGTGACTAAGCTTAGCTTCACCCTTTTGCCTCCCCTTTGTGAAATTCTAGATGCGCCACTGACAGTTCTCCCAACCATGTGTAATAACTTAATCATATGCCACCTATCAGAGTGATGTAGGCCTACAATGCCAACAATACAGTACCGGAAAGTTAAACCATACCACACACCGGAGTACCATTAGATCAAACCAACTTCACCAATCTTTTCGAACGTCTACTAAGCGACTCCGTGCAATTGTCCGACCAGGTGAGGTTTGACCACGACGGTCACGAGTGCGTGGCCATCGACGACTTCGACGCGTACTGCGAGCAGAAGGCCCGCATTGCCAACGAGTGGTTTGACGTGCACGCCAAGGGTGTCGAGCTAGCCAACCACGCCGAGTACCTGGCCGCTCGCTACACGCAGATCTCACAGGCGCACGGGCGATGGCTCGTCGAGGTGTCAATCTTTCACGTATGTTACGGGTTCAGCCTACAGTTGATTTTTCCCATTTGTGGCCATGTTAAAGTTTTGCATGATTATAACAAAACGTTACCATAAAAAAGTCTTAAACTTTTTACCTGTAGCTGTCATCATCCCATCGACACGTTGATCGAGTTTAGTCAAACTAGACAATAACTGCTCTTGCAAAATGCCTGCATGTGCGATACCCGTCAATGTGTACCAATATGTGCACGAATTACGGCGCACGCGTGTCTAGTGGCAAACAAATCCAAAATATCCTTCCGCCTATTAAAATCATCTAAACATCCACCATTTCACTCTCAGCAACTCATACCAGCAAACCTGGCAATATCCCGGCTCAGATGCACTTATGTCAGCCTATATTATACATGTTTAAAACAACCGTAATTATGCACCGTCCAGCGGCAGGCACAAGATCTACTGCATAAGAAGTTTTCGGCACTCCGATCAGATGTCAACAAGAGGTACTTCCGGTCACTGCGTCCCCTGACCAACGCCAAGAATGCGACCCAGCATCTGTCACAACGCGTCCGGCGCTACCTGGACGAGGTGTGTCGACTGTTCCAGCAACCCGGCATGCCGCAGCGCGTCCACATCTCGCCCGTCGACGAGAACATAGCGAGCGACGCCGAGAGGGTATGCACGGACCACACCGACTGGTCTTGCTAATACTTATCATCCGTTTATTTGTATATGGGCAAATCCGAAAAGAACGAGACACTTTCGACAAACTGCTGTCATCAGCCGTCTTTGTGGTTATATGTGAAATACATCTTTTTTTCACTCTACTGGATAGAAAACATGACGAGGATTTTTTTAATATATGGTTAATAGTTAACTGTAATAAATTCCAGAATTACGATCACATCTGCAGTCCCAAATTGTGCTTTTTTGCATGTCGCCGACAACCCCATGAAAACATGCGCTGTTCAGACGAATATATTTCGTGGTGCTGTTCAGACGAATATATTTCGTGGTATTGAATTACCAAATGTATTTCTTATGTGATATTATGTGTAAGGTTGTCTTACAATATCAAAATCACATGCAATGTGGCACACTTAGTCTGTGGTCCAGAGTCGCGTGTCGCCAACATCAACGTTTACGTTATGCTACTTCGGTTTGATTATTCTCTGACTATAAATTAATTTTATAAGTGGTTGCAAACTCTACGTAATAAAAAAAAATCATATTGAAATAACAATCACAACAAAATACGCCGGTCTCAGGACTACCTTATTCAAGTTTTCAGTTTTAAACTTTAAGTGATGTTATAATATATATAATAATATATAAAATACTTATATTGCGCTAAAACCCTCGGGAGACCCAAGCTCGACAGCGCACCAAAACAATATGGGTTGAGCAGTTCATTTCTGTATTAAAAAAGGCCGTAATATGCAAATATATTACTTTGAAACCATATTTTGGTACATACCTCGTAAAATACATGTAGCTTGAAAAAAACGTGTACAAATTAAATGTTTACATGTTGACCTGGCGGAACTGTTAAAAGAATTATTTATATTAAAATAAGTTGCTGTTGCTGCTAGCGGCTGCCGCCGCCGCCGCCGCCGCCGCCGCCGCCGCCGCCGCCGCAGCAGCAGCAGCAGCAGCAGCAGCATGCTAACGTCCTTAATTTTCATCGTTGCTGCTTCTTAATATGTTTAAAAAATCGTTGGCACTTCGTCATGTAGGGGAGACCCAGGCTAGTTTTATACAGGGGCAAGTTGTTACAGAGGCGTTTTACGAAAACAGCATGGAGATACTGTCGACAGTAGTTGGTTGGACGTCCATCAGCGGACACACTGTCCAAAAATCTGGAGCTAAGAATACGAAATTAATTAGATGTGGACAAAAATGTTTGACCACCTAAAACTTGTTTTGGTTATGCTCACATAATATCACTTCACGCAGCCACGTTCTAGGTTTCGTGAATGAAACTAGAAACATGTCTATAATATACTATAAGGGGTTATGCTAAGTAGAAGTTAAATTGAAGTTCAGGATTTATTAACGCCCACGTGCGTTCAACTGCAAAAAAAAATGTGTCTGGGGCAAGTTGTTACAATTGTATTGGGGCAAGTTGTTACAACTATAACAACGCTCAGACGGCTCGCACCGATGGCTCAGCCTGCGAGTTGTGTGCTGACAATGACTGAAAGATAAAAAAAAAATTACCACGACTTGTGAATGCTTTATTTTACTTGTTAAGCCTCGCGTACTGGTTAATAACCAGTACTGTAAATGATATTAGCATCAAACAAAATCAACAAATATCTCAGAAGGGCGGGTCACACATGGATGAACAATTGCTGGACTCTCAATAAGCCAATGGCTTCCTTGTCCACTTGCCATCTGGGTGTTTTGCCTTGGGTGGCGATCTAGTTAAATCTTGTTAATTCTTATGGCACAGTCCTATTTGAACAATTAATAAATATTGCACGATTCATTGAAATGTGGATGTTCGTGCGTGCGTGTGCGTGCGTGCATGCGTGCGTGCGTGCGTGCGTGCGTGCGTGCGTGCGTGCGTGCGTGCGTGCGTGCGTGCGTGCGTGCGTGCGTCGTATTACATATACATTGCCATTCACTATTTCATACTCCATTCAATAATTTATATTCCATACACAATTGTTTGTTATGTAAGAATCCGGTGAATGAGTCCCTTTTGGTACCTAAAAGTTAAAAACTTTAAATATGAAGCTGTGAACACCTACATTGTTGTGCACACTGTGTATACAAAGTATAAGTGTGTATAATCTAATTAACGTAATAATAGTAACATGAACGAGTGACACTTGCTTCGCGATCCACTCGTTCTTTGTTGTAACAACTCGCCCCGCTTACAGGGCTAGTTGTAACGACTTGACCCGCTTACAGGGCTAGTTGTAACGACTTGACCCGCTTACAGGGATAGTTGTTACAGCCGACCGCGCCTGGGAAATTTCACATATCTACCTAACTACAACATGGAATATCAATGGTATGGTACATTTTATTAACACGAATAATAAATGTAATAAATAGATACGTTGACAGAAATAATGCATCTAACAAACGTTTAACAAAACGTGACTTTAACTGAAAATTGTAACAACTAGTCCCGGTCTCCCATAGCCTATGGTCTATCCTTGAACGCCGAAGTAAAATCACAATTTGTTGCCAGGTTTTACAGATGGTGGACTATAACAAGGTGGCCGAACGCATGCGCAACGCGCACGACATGATGGCTGATTCGACTGGTCACCTGACCCGTTTCGTGCAGTATCTAAAAGACTTCAATCTCGGCGACAAACCGGACCTCACAAAATCAGGAGGCGACGCCATGTCGATCGACCTGGAAGCGCCACCGGGTGGCAGACCAGACGTCGAGGCTGATCTCGCGAGATCGCTCAACGCCGACGATGTAGACGGACGCCGCTCGGCGTCTAGCGGTGACGCAGCGACGCTAGACCGTGTTATTGAGCCACAAGAAGTAGTGCGGCGCAGTCAGCGAGGAACAATGACGCGGCGTTCGCGTCGTCCTTTCCCATTTCACAGTTGACAAACCCAGTCTTGTTTTCGCTGCAACTGTAATGCCGTTTGATGGGTTCGGCTTGGTTTGAGCTTAGTTTGGAATTCACATCAAATATATGCTAAGCCGGTGTCACCTGGAAGTAGCCTATATGTGTGCCAGTTCTACAATCAGGGTTCACCGCAAATGTTTTTTGTATAAAAACCGACACATGTTACCTTTGTGTTTTGAGACGATCGTATATTTGTATTGAGTCTGTGCGTGTGTGCGTGTGTGCGTGAGTGCGTGCGTGCGTTTGTGTTTGGTGGCCACTAGATAATGCACGTTACCGTGTATATTTTATGCAGGCAGTCTTTAAGTCACATGTGTGTATGGTTTTAATGCAGTGATGTAATGCTACAAAAATTGCCAGTACAATGATTATGATATTACTCAAACGAAGATACATATATTATATTGATTAATATATTTTATTCAAAACAAACTATATTCCCTCACTTGTCGGAAAGTACTACAAACAGAGGCCAAACTTGGATACAAAGATCTACTATTGCGACATTTGAAGAAAAAAGTAGACTCAGAGCAGTGGTACACACTTGACCAAGGTAGACCGCCCTGGAGAGGAATTGAGACGAGAGAGATGGGGGAGAAGAGAGAAGAGGTAGACGAGATAGACGAAATATGGAATACACTATCATCACCTACTGTTCTACACCTCCCAGTCCCATCAGGGAAATGAAAACCCTGAATGGCGTTCGCACCCTGTAAGGCCACCAAGTTCGTGTATATAGTTCACCCTTTTTGTTTTTATTCGTCTTTTCTGGAACACTTTTTTGTCATCTATTTTGTTTGACTGGCTGTCAGCGTCACGCACCGCACCAGTCCAAGTTGAGCTGAGATGAGCAGTTACATGGAGCACCACGTCGAGCAAGCAATGTGTGTTATAGACATATAAGGTGTGCTGAAACAGACACCATGCAAGTCAAACAGACACCATGCAAGTCAAACAGACACCATGCAAGTCAAACAGACACCATGCAAGTCAAACAGACACCATGCAAGTCAAACATTGCACACGAACTACGGTATTGCACACATGGGTCAACCCTGCCTCCACATTATTCCTAATGTGTTACGCTTCTCAATCATGGTAAACCTTACACAAATTGTCATTTTTAACAAGGTGCATCAGCTTCGCACGGATTATTACAGGACATAGAGATAGGAAATGCTAAATTCAAGAACTCCTTGCTGGTTGGTAAATAGGAATAGATCCTTGTGGGACCCCGCAGGTCAGTGGGCGATGTTTGGAATGTTTAGTGTACTGTTTGTGGTATTGGCGGTAGGCAACGAACCATGACAGGCACTGTCCGTGCATGACGACAAGACAATGTTGCCATTGTTTGTCATTGGCGGATCCAGAGATGTCCATCAGGTGTCCAGGCACGCCTTTGTTCCGACATGATTGTTTTCATCGCGTCAGAATTAGTTGTCAGCACCATCACTATAATTACTAGACAACTTTCTCTGGTGTGAGAACATCCAAACCAGCCCAGAGAGATAAATAAAGACGCATATTATCTTTAAAAACATAATATTGACAGAAGCCATCGTGTTGATATCGCCCATCTCAACACTGGTGAGAATCACTGTAATTTCAATGTTCTCAACTTTTGGGTTGCTGCCTGCGATGTGATGCTGGAGACGAGACGCACTTTGCGACACAACACAAGATGGATATACACAATGAACTGATTGCTTTCATTGAGAGCAGACCCATCTGAAAATCATGTCTGAAATGTGAAATAGGGCCTACAGTGTTTTGTTCCATCAGCGCAGACGAAGTCTGTGATAAATAACAAAAATTAACGGCAAAGCTTTATCCTAGAGGAGTGTGTTGAGGCTTTCTACTACACTTGCAATGACATTCGGCTAGGACTTCTGAAAGATGCAGAATCGTGTACTAAACATGGGAATCGATTTAATCAGTTATAATGTCTTCAGTTTCTTCCTTCAGCGGCAATGGAAGCGCGAAAGTATAACCAAACTGAAAGAGTTGGTATCCGAGACCAGTCGCACCAATAAGTTGATAGACCCTTGCAGGACACGATGAGTTCATCGCTACGATGCAAAAAACATGATGAATTTGAGAAATATTTCACATAATATAATCATGCTATAAAAATAAAAAGTATTACTGCGATTTGGTTTCATATGCACATTCTATCGTAGCACGGGGAAGAAGAGATTGTGAGTTCACTTACCGCCAAATCGGCAACCACAGACGATGATGTTGACGCATGCGGCAGGGGGCGCCACGTCCCTTGGCGCGCTGCGGCGTTGTTCGGCCCGGGAGACTTGAGAGCGAACTGCAGTTGTTACATGGTGCCGTCGTTGTTTACGCGTTGTTTATATCAGTTTTACAGCGGCGGTGTCGGCGCTGCGCTGGTCGGATAACATGAGAGATCGTGGCCGGAAGGGACATGAACCTCACTGAGATCCTCCATCGACTCGCGTTCCTCGGAAAGACGAAGGAGCTAGGCGAGTTGCTGCTGAAACTGCGTCTGGAGGGCGTCGGTCGCGCCGTCAACTTCAACGCGGCCGACGACGCTGGCGAGGCGGCGCTCGTGCACTGTGTGCGCGGCGCCCACGAGCTCGGCCGCTCCGAACCGGACGCCTACCGCACGTGTCTGCGCTTCCTCGCCGACCACGGAGCCTCCACAAACAAGCGGGACGCCCGAGGCCGCACCCCGCTTCACTGGGCCGTCGGCTGCAACTTGCCGCTTCTCGTCGAGGAGCTGCTTAGGCTAGGCGCAGACCCGACCGTTGAGGACGACGGCGGACGCGCCGCCGTCCACTACGGAATACAAACCAAGGCGACAGACTGCATTGATGTAGTCATAGCGAACGGACCGGCCAAGGTGCGTACGAAGTCACATAATCACTTTAGAAGTTGTTATTTTGTTAGTTTGTTTTATTTCAGCCGCTTCGTGTTATGGATATAGTGACTACAGTGGACTGGGTGTTACGTGATAGTGTATTAATATTAGTGACCCGTGCGTGCGTGCGTGCGTGCGTGTGTGTGCGCGCGGGCGGGGGGAGGGGCGGGGCGGGCGGGCGTGCGTGCGTGTGTGTGAAACGATACAAATTAGTCATGGAGGTAGTAAAAGCTCATCTTTCTCGCATTCTGCCTCCTCTTCTTCATTTTCCTCTTCAATCTGTTCTTCTGCGTAGTCTCTTTGTTTTTATCTTACTTATTAATTGGTTGTGCAGTGAAGCATGTTATTGTAAACACCACATATAGTAGTAGCAGCACAGATCCAGGAAAATGTTATGATCATGTTGATAGTCCTTTTTGATTGTTGTGTTGATATATGAGTACTCTATCTATTGAGGTTTAATAGAGAAACATGTTTTCCATATTTTATGCCACATTTTCCAAACATGAGTTAAAATGTAAAATTCAGATAGCACCTTTTGACTGTTTGACGCTCATTCTAAAATATATACGTAGTGATTGTCCAAACAAGAAAAAATCAGCTGCACATCACACGAGGACTGATTAATATAGTAGATATTCCTACATCCCATAGGTTACATAACTTCATATATTTTCTATTCAGTTAATTTCTACTGTACCAATTTGTATCACACTCAATTGATACTCTTGGTTTCTAACATATTTTCCATGTAACAATTAAAAACCAGTAGAGTAGATATGGTGAAGGAAATGACATTGAGAAGCTATTTAAAAGATTTAGTTTGATTGAGTGCCTTGTATTATTATTGGCTGTTCTCATTGTCTTGTGAACAGGGAGGTCCAGTACCTAATGACAGTCTTTCTGAGAAAAGCCACTGCTCACGTGTAGGCAGTGAACATGCGCGTGACTCGGCAGAACCAATAATAGCAACGGTGCCTTGAAATACCCTTTGGGGTGTGCCACACCAGTTTATTTGTTAAACACTGTCTGTTGCCATTGGTTACATTAATAATGGATTAGGTTTATCATCAATCCTTTGACGTCATAAATTAAAGGGAATGACAACAAGGCACTGGCTAAAATGCTTTTTCGGTGTCTACACAAAGTTTAATATTGTATGTACTACATGCCAAAAATAAATGAGAAAAATTTATTTATAGGTAAAATTAGATGTTTAATGCATCTAACTCGCAAAGCACACGTAAAATTTTAAGTTAATGAGATGGGCAATCACGCGGTTTTGTGACGTCGCTTGTGACATGGGTTTACATTCAGTCAGTGATTTTTACAATGCTTCAGTTTAGTTTCACTCGCGTTACTATGGCGAGTGTATATATAATGTAACAATTTCGAACCGCTAGCGGCAAGTGATACCGCAGAATCATTTTTGAATTTGGATCTTTAGGAGCAGTTTAGCGATGCCAGTAGCTTTTGACTTCGATCTTGTTTACTTTCTGATCGAACTATGAAAACGACCACGTAGAGCTGCCATGCTTCTCTTATATTTGTCGTACGCATACACATGTGACGTGATCAAATATCACTCTTACTTCCATATAAAGAAAAAAATAAACAAAAACTTGCCATCTCCTATGACTAGCTTCACAGAGCTAGGTGTAGAAGATATAGCTGGCTTTGTTTGTGTATTTTGTTATCGTTACATGGAAGTAAGAGTCATGTTTGACCATGTGACATGTGTATATGTATGGTAAATATATGAGAAGTTTGGCTGCTCTAGGTGGTAATTTTCATGGTTAGGTCAGAAAGTATACATCACAATAGCAGGAGTAGCACTGACGGGTGGTGGTGATTTCAGTCCTTGGTGAATTCGGCCCAACTACCATGTGCATGAATCCGGTCACTTTGGTGATTTCAGTGACTGAGGTGACACACAAGATCTACTCAGTTCTAGCTAGTAATGGATTAGCATTCACCTTAAGTACTTTAAGTACATTAAAGGGATGCCAAGTTTAACTAGATGCTGTTGAAGAACAATGCTTTGTCTCTTTCATACAGTGAGCAGGTGTGAATAAAAGACCATGCTTCACATTCAAAATGATCTGACGAAAAACACTCTATTGATCAAAGACCACATGGCTCCGTTGTATTCACAATACAATAATCACTGTCATTGCTCTGTATTTGATTTAATAAAAAAAATCTGGGGAGAATTTCCGCTGCTGAAGGGAAATGCATGAAAATCTGGAATATAGAAACAAGATATTATGATAATTGTAATTAAATATTTTTTATTATATAATATGAATTTTAGGGATACAACGAATTATATAAGTTCTAATGATCGTCTTGCCGATTGCGTGTTAAAATGGAAAAAATATAGCGCCGTATTTTATGCGAAAGGAAGTGAAAGCTATAAAAGTGGTTACAATGTAAAAATTTCAGGTTAATGTGTAACTAAATCAATTAACAAATGAAAGAATAAATATTATGCTTTATTCACAGTAAGACACAAGCTTCATGTGCTCAGTATACAATCATTTGAGCCAAGATCACTATGTCCATTGTGCTCTGAGGCCAAAGTTACCAGAGTTGCGGGCCAAGGTCTCCAAAGAATGCTGTCCGAATTCACCGTGAGACGACATCTTTTTTGGTGTTATGGAAATGGAAATATACTGTAATATAATATAATTACTTACTTGGTGTACTTACTTTACTCGTATACTTGATTGTATAGTCTCCTTCAGTCGGTGGCTAGAGATCTCAATTTCTTCTTGAATGTGTTCAGAGTAGGAGTTGACACAACGTCTTCAGGAAGTTTGTTCCAACAATCGATTACATGATTTGTGAAGAAGTGTTTGCGGATCTCTGTACAGGAGGACGTCTTCCTTAGCCCCTCAGATTGCTACTACATTGATAGAAAAAATGCTCAGGGTTATTCCTATTTAGGCCACTGAGATATTAGTATACCTCACAGAGGTCTGCCTCAAGTCATCTCTGTTCCAAAATTGGCATTGAAGTTTAATAGCCAAGTTTTTGACCAAACTGCTAGTTTGTTTAGATCATCTATTAAAATATTTTAGTGGAATTTTGTGTCATCGGCAAAAATTTTTGGTCGTTGCCTTGACTGAGTCGGGTAGATCATTTATATATATTAAAAATAGTAAAGGCCCTAGAATTTAGCCTTGTGGAACCTCACTTCTCACATTTTTCCATGATGAATGACCATTTCTAAGGTCTACCGGCTAGGAAAGATTGAATCCATAGCAGCACTTGTCTTTAATATCATATTGTCTTTATATATATATATATATATATATATATATATATATATATATATATATATATATATATATATATATATATATATATATATATATATATATATCATATATATATATATATATATATATATACTTTCAAGCAGTCATTGTTTTTATTCCATTTAAAGCAGCAGCTTAGATGTGATGATCTGTCTTGGAGGAAACCCAATTTATGTTGATCTCACTTGACCTATATTTGCATAATATATTTATATGATCGTGATTTGTTTCTCCAGGTTTGATATTTATTTACATTTCCTTCAGAATGAGTTTTACCTATTGAAAAACACAGTTTCTGCATACATGCTATATCAATTCAATTAAACTAACTCTGAACAAACATTAAACAATTGCATAATTTCTTAAAGTTCTTTCTGTTTTAAATGCACTTGTTTTGATAGTTTGTTTGTTTTGACCTGATACAAAAGACCCAGTACAAAGCAGCAACAGTTTGTTGCCATGACAATGCAATCAAAGAGCTCATCAAACTTTAATAAGCCAGAGGTAGCTAGCAGCTTCTTGGCAGACATTGCCTAGTGGCCCTCCAGCCGGGACCTAAGACAGTGGCTCAACTGATGGGCAGCTTAGCTCAGAGGCGTCTCCATACAAACATGTAAGTTGTGTTTCTTCTGGCTTCACTGAATAATTCATTGTTCATACAACAGTGATTTATATGATACAGCTCACTTCTAGTTCATACAAAGTTATCATGTAGAAATATATCTCATGAAGCTATAGTTGAAATAGATTCTCATACGTTGTACTTCATTAATAATCAATATTAATTTGTGAGAAGGAGTAGCTTGGCTTGCTGTTGACTTCTATCTCCTGGGGCAAAGATGACGTTTTAGGGAAGACACCTACTGATATCTTCACATTGAGTTACTTCCAGTTTGTGTTTTCCTATAAGAATTATTTCACATCCAACTAGTTGGATGTTATATTGTCCCTTGCATGAAGGCTCTAGGCAAACCAGCATTGCAAGAAGAGATCTACAGGTATTATTATCTACAGGTATTATCACAAATATGCATTCAGTTGTTGGTAGTAGCACAGTTGACAGAAAATAAAGACCCAAATAATTATTATTGCCACTAATTGTTATGAAATAATAAGTTTTAAATAAGGTTTATCTACATATATTTGTCTACATATTGAAAATAAACGCTTGTCACCCCATTTTCATATGGCACTGCTAAGTATTTGTGATGATTAAGAATATCAGTCCTATTCTAATAGCTTGAATAATTTGGCAGATGTTCCAAATACTGTGATGACTTCTAAATATGATGACAATGTAAGTTCTTTTAAAAACTGCTATTGCTTTTGGGATATATATATCAGCACTGTCATTCAGATTATGTTTTTTTCATAATCTGTTATAATGATGTTTTAATAGGTCTTATTTGGCCCACTTGTCTTGATAATATCGTTTTATGGTGTAACACTGCAGCTGAGTGCATTCCGTATATGTCACATAGTATTACTGTGTGTTAAACTCCATGATAAGTCAACCATGCATAGCATGATATGTCTGTTCCTGTCTGGATTGCCACTGTCCATACTCTTGTAATGTGAGATTATATCACAAACAGGACGTGTGCAAAAACACAAGTGTGAATGCATTTCACGCCGCCCTGACTTGGCAGATCACCGGAAATAATCAAGAACAATAACATTATTTTCCATTTTGCGCTTGTAAATGCCTCAGCCATTTCAAGTGATTTTTAATGCCTCTCGCTTCCTTCATTGTCACAAATGTCACTGTGATCAATTGTCTTAATAGAACATTAATGTGCAGCTGCTGCTGCTGGTAGCACAATTACATTATTTAGTGTGTATGTATGATCACTTCATTTGTAAATAAGAAACAAATGTTCTATATGTAGACCTGTGTGTGTATATAGGTGTGATGACGTGTGCGTGCGTGCGTGCGTGCGTGCGTGCGTGCGTGAATGCATGCATGTGTGTGTAGGTGTGTCTATACAGTGGCATATTTAGGGGGCTATTGGGTCATGCCCCTTTGGCTGAATTTTTTTATGTAACCTGTGGCACCAACACATGATGACAAGGTAAACTAATGGGTGACCAAGCTTGGCCCCTTTGGCCTGCCCCTTTGGCCTGCCCCTTTGGTCTGCCCCTTTGGCCTGCCCCTTTGGTCTGCCCCTTTGGCCTGCCCCTTTGGTCTGCCCCTTTGGTCTGCCCCTTTGGCCTGCCCCTTTGGCCTGCCCCTTTGGCCTGCCCCTTTGGCCTGCGCCTTTTCGAGATCCTAGATACACCACTGTGTATATATGTTTACAGGTGTATATATCTGTTGTGTAGGTGTGTGTGGGTGTGTGTATATATATATATATGTGCATGTGTATATCTGCGTAGGCGTGTGTGCCTTATTCACCATACCGCTGACAGTGACAGAGGTTGCTTTTGTTGAACGAGTTCCTTGAATCACAGTGCTGATGACAGGTCTTTACAGTGACATCAAGTGTTTTTTACAAAAAAATTAATGGTCATTCCTCCCCCTTCATGTATAATACCTTCCCATTCCCCTTAATTCACACTTACACATGCACACGCACAGGCACACGCACACGCACACGCACACGCACACACACACACACACACACAATAAATTCCTGACTAAATATGTTTCCCTTGAATCACAGCGTTCTGTGATGCATGACTAATTACATGCTACAGAAGCATGGCTCATAGAAAGGCTGAGCAAGCCTAGTTCATAGACAGCTAATTGCAGTAAGACACATGAGTAGGAGTCATTGTGTCCAGGCTGAAATGTGTGCCTTTGTCATAAGTCTAGTGCAGCTTGACTAAAGCCAAAGGATAGTGCACCTGATAGACCATTTTTTCAAAATCCACCTGTTCTTCAGTTCAGTAAAATTTGAAAAGATTTGATAAGATTTACGTTTTGTCGTATATAATTATGACAGCATTTGGAATGTAGGGAATGAAATGTATTTAGTTCAGTCAAATTTTTTGCTCTGCCATTTTGTTCTTGCTTGATGCTTGATGTTTTTATTCTGGATTAAAAATCGACATTTCTGAAGCCCAATTAAACATTTTTACTCTGATAACAACATTGTCAACATCATGTAAACTTTTATGTGAGCACAATCAGTATTGTATAAAAAAGTTTAATGCTGAACATCTGACTAATGCATTTTTCATACTTTCATTTTGTAGTGCAGCAAACATGCACTCATACACTTCCCGCACTGTAGTTTTCAAAAATAAAATATGTAGATTGGGTGCATTCAGTATTAAAAGTCTACTAGTAAGCCGCAATATTTGATTATTTATAAAGTGCTGCTTTGTGTGGGGTGGGATATTTGTTATATTCAGTTTTACTGTAAAGCTTTATAATTCCTCTAAATTATGATCATTGCTCAAAAATGACAGCTCGACCCTTTTTCCAAAAGATATGCACAGTTTACAACTTATAATTTCTGTATAGGTGGCTGTGAATATTTAAAGACAAAAATAAAAAAAAATTGTGGAGCCACAAAAATCCCGCTATTTAGGGTGAAACAAAAGTCATGGTTTTGGGCCTATGCACCTATAAGAGTTACTAAAACAAAACCATTTCCAACTACAATTAAAAATATCACGCCAATGGTTTACTAAGAAAACATTGTAGAACATACAGCATTTTAATTTCATGGCAGATAACCCAACATCATGGGTGCCGTAGTCTGGCAATATTCACTCGCCAAAATTAGTTGCGTGTAAGATGCGCATAATATGTCATTTTGGTAGTCCAGGTTACCAAGTTCTGAGAACTGTGCAGGTGGTTATCGGTCACGCTGGTTAACATGTCAGCCCCGCAGTAATTGCAAATTATTATTTTTTAACTCTTAGGGGCATTGCCCAAAACCATGACTTTTGATTCGCTTTAAGCTAGGTTATACCTTATGGAATATGCCTCCTCAAACCTCTGTCGCCAGTTCAGTTTGTCTCTCTTGGTTGCTGTTCAGCTTCTCTGCATGACCAACTTTCCTTTGCCAATAGGCTGAGGGAGGCAAGCCAGGAAATGTATTGCTGTATTCAGAAATCACTGTTAATAGCTATTGATAAAAAAAATGGCTAGACAAGGAGTTGGACTAATTTGACTATATATAAGTGGATTAATCTCATTGTTAGAAGGAGGATTAGCCCAAGTGATACATAGATTAGCCTACTTCAGTTTAGCAACTTAGTAGGTGGAACTATTGAAAATTAGACTTGGAATATAGACAGTTCTAAGTGAACCAAATGATTAACACTGTTACACAATGGGTTGACAATTGATAGTGATTGATGTTGAGGGCAAGGGGCCGTGCACAATTGATGCTGAGGGTAAGGGGCCATGTACAATTGATGCTGAGGGTAAGCAGCCATGCACAATTGATGCTGAGGGCAAGGAGCCGTGCACAATTGATGCTTAGGGGCAAGGGGCCATGCACAATTGATGCTGAGGGCAAGGGGCCATGCACAATTGATGAGGAGGGCAAGGGGCCTTGCACAATTGATGCTGAAGGCAAGGGGCCTTGCACAATTGATGCTGAAGGCAAGGGGCCTTGCACAATTGATGCTGAGGGCAAGGGGCCGTGCACAATTGATGCTGAGGGCAAGGGGCCATGCACAATTGATGCTGAAGGCAAGGGGCCATGCACAATTGATGCTGAAAGCAAGGGGCCGTGCACAATTGATGCTGAAGGCAAGGGGCCGTACACAATCGATGCTGAGGGCAAGGGGCCGTGCACAATTGATGCTGAAGGCAAGGGGCCGTGCACAATTGATGCTGAAGGCAAGGGGCCGTGCACAATTGATGCTGAAGGCAAGGGACCATGCACAATTGATGCTGAAGGCAAGGGGCCAGGCACAATTGATGCTGAAGGCAAGGGGCCATGCACAATTGATGCTGAAGGCAAGGGGCCGTGCACAATTGATGCTGAAGGCAAGGGGCCATGCACAATTGATGCTGAAGGCAAGGGGCAGTGCACAATTGATGTTGAGGGCAAGGGGCCGTGCACAATTGATGCTGAGGGCAAGGGGCCGTGCACAGTTGATGCTGAGGGAAAGGGGCCGTGCACAATTGATGCTGAAGGCAAGGGGCCATGCACAATTGATGCTGAGGGCAAGGGGCCGTGCACAGATATCAACATTTACTTATTCATACAAAGCAAACTAAAAGGGGCCCATATTAATTTTTTATGTTGGTCGCCTGCGAAATGTGACCACCGTTGTGTCACGCAGCACTGCGCGGTGAGCTGTTGTGGAACTACATTTGTTTTAAATTGTGTAACCATTCATGGCGCGGCATAGTCTCGCTTATCCAACTCTCGCTCACCTTCGTGAATTCTTTGAGAAGAGAGTCTGGCTTCAGAGGCGTGGGTTCGTTGTTACCCACTGTCACCACTCCATTTTGTGTAGGCATTCCCATGAAGTGCCAGCAGCCAATCAGCATCATTATCGAGATGCTACAAAAAAAAATTGTTTTACCTGATTTATCTTTTCAGTTGGACAGTTGTGTCAGTATAATAAAAGTTTAAGGTTAATTCAAATTGCATCATATCAACTAAAAAAGTTAACTCTTATTTAAAAAAAAATCAAATGTCCGGATGACACCGTACTTAGCTAATTATGTATGCGCCCAGAATATGGGTGCATACATAATTTCTGTCGCAATGAAAACCCCACTCTGCATCCCGGTGAAGATATGTGTGACAAATGGTGACGTCACAGCGCAGAGCCTGGGTAACCGAGGCTACGTTCTGTGCTGTACAGTCCGCCATTTTAGAAATTCACAACTTCATGGAAAACAATGATCAGAATGATGCCATGGAATATTATATTACGATGGTTAGTAGTTCTGTTCTGTACATGCACTGGTTCATGACATTGTTACATCGATGTGTTTTTCAATCTGGAAAATTATTATCATTTTAAAGTACTGATTCAGGTGGAGGGGCACGAGAACTAGTACACTTTGTAGGAATAGGTAAATATCGACATTGTGAATGGCCCCTTGGTGATCACATAGCACACGATATCATGGAATCACATTTGAAGTTGAGGGTATTGTCCCAGTCTCCCTGAACCCATGGAAATTATAGGTTTGGGAATTAATACCAAGAAGGAGCTGTAGGCCAAATTGATTGACATCCTACAAGATATCGGTAAATAATATTACTAATTAATGATCTGTCCTGAAGGTATTGTGTCCATCTTATGGAATTCTGTGTTGCATGATACTTGATGAGACTGGGATTTATGCACTAGTGTTTGGTAAATTGGGTGCACAGCAATGACATTGACCTGACATTTTACTAGATGTCATTGTGAATAAACAATTCAATAAGGAGTCTTACTGCACCTAGTGATTAGCTAGAGTCATTTGACTTGTTTAATGTGTTCATTTGATTAATCTGTTCATCCACCATAAAAGAACCCAGCGACATGTGGATTGTATATTAAATAGGATTTTAAAAAGCTTTCTGCATTGATGAAATGAGTAGATTAAGTGTTTCCGGGTGCAAGTAATGGCAGTAGTACCAGTTACTCACTACTTGTGTGTCAACAGAGGCATCATTAAGTTGAGTGTATGGGCTGTTTAGAAATTGATGGATAGCAGATTTGGGATAATTTTAATTATCACTGATGTGATGGCAATTTCACACTGAATGTCAGTTAATTATATATATATATATATATATATATATATATATATATATATATATATATATATATACATACACACATACATAAATACACATACATATATATATATATATATTAACTAACACATATTTTAATGTATTTATATTTGTTACCATATATATATATATATATATATATATATATATATATATATATATATTTACTAATGTATTTTTTTACTTATTTAGATTTTTAGCTTATTTATTTAATGCATATTTGGGTTTATTCATATTCTTTTTCATTAATTGATGTTTAATGTGCTGTGAAGGAAGAACAGGAGGCCAATTCCAAGGAGACAGAAATTATATGCTACCTGATAATTGGAAAACTAATATTGATCTAATCCCATGTGTTGCCGAAACAAGCTGTATGTTGTAGTCAACAAAATGTTGTTGTCCTATAGACTAGTAGATACTGGGGATGGACGGCAGATGCCATATATGCATTTGTTAATTAAAATTAAAGGACAGTAACCATTTAGAGGTTGTGGGATGTTCATCTTTCTAGATGATCTTATAATGATAATAATACAAGAACTTATATCGCACTTAGATCCTCAAAACCTGAGTTTAGAGGCACATCAACATAAAAGGGTTCGGCAATCTTGAAATCCGTGTACAACGTTAACATTGTCAATGGATGGATGAATATGCTAGGAAGCTGAAAAGGGATTGCACAGTTATAAAGATAAGTCTTCAGGTGACAAGATTGTTTCATGCTGACCTACCAGGTAACACTAATAGTATTGTTCATTTCAGCTAATCGAGTTGCCAAATCAGTTTGGAGTGCCACCATTGGTGTACGCCGTCAAGCTTGGTGAGGCAGACATATGTCAGCATCTGTTGAAGCTCGGTGCCAAAGTGGACGTGCAAGAACGTAAGAATGCACAGCGCACACCATTGCATCATGCGATCTACTCGGACAGACTTGATATCTTCAACCTGCTCATAGAGTAAGTGGCACTTCACTCTTGGCTTGCTTGCTGTGATTCAGGGTCTGAAATCTGAATGTTTTTCCAGATGGAAGAAGAGGTAAGGTAAAAAAAAAAATTTACCAGTGTATTTTGTACAAAACAAAAATGTGTCTATTTTTTTACAAAACAAATAGACTCTTCATAAGCCAGTGGCTTCCTTGCTCACTCTCCATCTGATTTTTTTGCTTTAGATGACAATCGTGTTAAACAAATTTCAAAAACGTTGATGAAATCCAAAGGGCATGGGGAATGGGGGAATGTGGATGGGGGAAGCGAGAGCGTCCTGGGCTTGTTCCAATGTTATGTGGTTCCACTGTTATTGGAGAGAAGGGTCGCCTTGTGACATTTTGTAAGCACCTCGCACAAAACTACTAGAAATTGCCATACATTGATATATTCATGATTTCATCAATGCAAAACTGGTTCAAAGTTTATCTTTATCTTCAAATCTGTTGTCATTATCTTGAAAGGGCAAACATTGGAATAACATAGATGCATGTGTTGTGCTTTTGTACTTATTAGTAGGTGGCAGCACAATCGGGATGAGACTCTGGACTGTGGTGACGCTTCCTTCTGTAGAGGTGTACGATCGTTGGTCCAGTATTCAGTCTGTCTGTATCAGTGGGGTGTATTTATCTTGGCAATAAGGGGCATGTATCTACTTGGTAATAAGGGCGCGCACATCTCAAATGGAAGCACACCCTTCCTTGACACAACACGGGATCCCAACCTCGAGGTCTTTCAAGATCATCTGCGCTTCACTCAGACTACCGTATCACTCATCTATCTTGCATCTTAGCTCAACCTCCAACTCACCTAGGTTTGTCACATCGAATGCCAACACTTGACACTTGCCCGATGGTACGGTGACATCTGGGTACTGGAGAGATGAATAGGTGAGACTGTTTGCTCGATCCCAGTGACATCAGATGATATCGTTTCCTTGAGCTCTTGTTTGATCATCATCCGTTCTGGATGTGCTTTGGACTTGTTTACATTTTCCTGATGTAATGAGAGACCACTTAGGGGGGTCATCTTTCTCTCAAACTAGTTCACGTTTCACGTCGACCGGAGTGTATTTGTGAACTAGTCCAACTTTCTCGACTGGATGGTTTGGGCATGTTTTGGGCATGTTTCCCTTTTCACGATGCAATGCGGGATCATCTAGAGGTTGCATGTGGTATGCATTTCTCTAACTAGTTCACATTTTACACAGACGGGAGTATACTTGTGAGCTAGTTCCTGTTTTCTGCTGACTGGAGGATGTCTGTTAGTAATCGGGTCATCGGTATAGACATGACTAATCATCACCTCCTGATTGGTTCTTTATTATACTTTTGACACTGTCTCACAAAGTTATAAATATTAACCCTTGAAAGCTGGCAGGCTTCTCCTGGTTAATAATGTCGCAAAGGAAGCCCTGCTTCGAAATTTCATCACAGAAGCACCAGCAGAAATACCCTGCTTGCGGCGCCAATATTGTGCTTTCATACTTACTATTAGGTGGCAGCACAATCGGGGTGAGACCTTGGACTGTGACGGCACTTCCTTCTGTAGAGGTGTGCAGTCGTCGGTCCAGTATTCAGTATGTCTGTCTGCGTCAGTGGCACGTATCTACTTGGTAACAAGGGCACGTATCTACTTGGCAATAAGGGTGCACACATCTCAAATGGAAACGTCACAATTGGAAAAACGATGGGATTCAGGTTAGCTTGAAAAGGCATATGACTAGCTAGGTGGAACATCAGTCATGTATCAAATAAAATGCATGAACTGAAAGGGGTTCTTCAGGTAGACCCCTCGCCCAATAGATGTTCTCGGCATATCAGAAACGTTCCTCACATCGAACAACCATGATGTAAGAATTAGGATTGGCGGTTGCCATCAGTCGGAAAGACATGATCGCAGTAGAAAGCGAGGAGTACTGCTCGTATACGTTTTGACAGCGTTGAACTATGTTCGGCGTCGTGATCTCGGATGCGATGACCTAGAATTACTATGGACTGAAATCATGCCACCCAGAGCACGTCTTTTCTTGTGTGTTTTATTTACAGACCCCCTAAAACTATGGTACAAACAGATTGAGAAATTGTCTCGAATATTGAAAACTCACTACGTCTGGGATCTGACATTTATGTCCTGGGAGGTGGGAATATATATTTGATGAAAGGCACAAACTACGCGTTATATAATGACTTGGTCATGTTGGGACTAGACCAACTGATATGTGAAGTTACACACCCGGAATCAAATTCGTGTCTCGATCACATGTACGTAATTAACCCTTCAAATGTGCTGACATCTTCTGTGGCATCCATCGGCCTTTCAGATCACCAGTAACCGTTGTTAGAAAACCATCCACTATCGTGATTTTAAAAACTTTGATCAACGCCGGTTTACAGAGCAGCTCACCATTGCCCCTAGAATTTTTTTTTTGCAATGCAATTGTAATGACACATTTTACGTAGGTATTTATTTATGTTTTATTTTGTTTATATATTGTTTTGATGTGTATATTTTATCTTTGTTATATAACTGTGTATGTAAGAGTGGATGTGATTGATGGCCCATTGAAAATCACGCGATAAACGTGACATGATCGCCATCGTAAAATAAAGCTATTACTACTACTGCTAGAGGGAGAGGAACAGATCTTTTGCATGATACAAACACTTTCCGTAATTGATTAGGTTGTGGCAACTGAGAGTGGGTATAACAAATGAGGTAATCAAACAATGCATGTTTAGTGATGCATGGACAGAGACTGAGCATAAAATGAGGGTGTATCTGTTTGTCTGTGTTTTCCTTGGTCGCCATGGCAATTGTCTGATTGATTAGAAACGGTAATAGTTCACTTCAGGCATATGACAATGTAACTAAGTCAGCAACAAACATGATCAAAACCTGACCTTAGGTGTTGGGTGGGCGGGACGCTTGTGGCTTCACATATAATGGAGAATAAAACTTTATTATCAAAATATGAAGTCAGGCTTGAATCTTGATTGTCGTCTTTCATAGATACACACTGACTTAGTGTTGCGTTCATGTTGTCTGTGTGAAATAACTTATATTCAGTTGTCACAAAGAATGTGATATCTTTCTAACATAATAACTACGTAGACGCAGTTATAAAAAAATGTGGTGAAGAGTTTGCTTAAATGTCACATTTCTGTGAGAATAAAAAAAGTAATCAGTACTAATAAAGAATTGCTGAATTGTTCTGAGCATGATGACCAATCTGACATCGAGAAAGGTGTTTGCATTTGGACATGGCAGACCATGTATGTTTATAGCAAATGGCAAATCATACATTTATCGTTCAGCTTGACCAGGTGGATGGCAATAGGTCAGTGCAGTCCATTTCAGCTCAGGACAGCTTTATGGTCAGCCGTATAAGCCACAGTTTGTGTGCTAACAATTATAAGGAGATCAATGCAGGAGAACCATGTCATCGGCCGGTTATTGCATGTTATAAATGATGTAAAGACTTCTAGTTAATTTCTCTGGTATCCAGTGTTCGTGCTGGACCCAGTCCACGTGAGACTTGCCACAGTGACTGCTAGCTGGTCTTGAAGTCACTGGGTTAGCCACAGTGACTGCTAGCTGGTCTTGTAGTTGCTGGGTTAGCCATAGTGACTGCTAGTAGGTCTTGTAGTCGCTGGGTTAGCCACAGTGACTGCTAGCTGGTCTTGTAGTCGCTGGGTTAGCCATAGTGACTGCTAGTAGGTCTTGTAGTCACTGGGTTAGCTATAGTGACTGCTAGTAGGTCTTGTAGTCGCTGGGTTAGCCACAGTAACTGCTAGTAGGTCTTGTAGTCACTAGGTTAGCCACAGTGACTGCTAGTAGGTCTTGTAGTCGCTGGGTTAGCCATAGTGACTGCTAGTATGTATTGTAGTTGCTGGGTTAGCCACAGTAACTGCTAGTAGGTCTTGTAGTCGCTGGGTTAGCCACAGTAACTGCTAGTAGGTCTTGTAGTCACTGGGTTAGCCACAGTAACTGCTAGTAGGTCTTGTAGTCACTGGGTTAGCCACAGTAACTGCTAGTAGGTCTTGTAGTCACTGGGTTAGCCACATTAACTGCTAGTAGGTCTTGTAGTCACTGGGTTAGCCATAGTCACTGCTAGTAGGTCTTGTAGTCACTGGGTTAGCCATAATAACTGCTAGTAGGTCTTGTAGTCACTGGGTTAGCCACAGTAACTGCTAGTAAGTCTTGTAGTCGCTGCGTTAGCCACAGTAACTGCTAGTAGGTCTTGTTGTCACTGGGTTAGCCACAGTAACTGCTAGTAGGTCTTGTAGTCACTGGGTTAGCCATAGTCACTGCTAGTAGGTCTTGTAGTCACTGGGTTAGCCACAGTGACTGCTAGTAGGTCTTGTAGTCGCTGGGTTAACCATAGTGACTGCTAGTAGGTCTTGTAGTCACTGGGTTAGCCACAGTGACTGCTAGTAGGTCTTGTAGTCACTGGGTTAGCCATAGTGACTGCTAGTAGGTCTTGTAGTCACTGGGTTAGCCACAGTAACTGCTAGTAGGTCTTGTAGTCACTGGGTTAGCCACAGTAACTGCTAGTAGGTCTTGTAGTCGCTGGGTTAGCCACAGTAACTGCTAGTAGGTCTCGTAGTCGCTGGGTTAGCCACAGTAACTGCTAGTAGGTCTCGTAGTCACTGGGTTAGCCACAGTAACTGCTAGTAGGTCTTGTAGTCACTGGGTTAGCCACAGTAACTGCTAGTAGGTCTTGTAGTCACTGGGTTAGCCACAGTAACTGCTAGTAGGTCTTGTAGTCACTGGGTTAGCCACAGTAACTGCTAGTAGGTCTTGTAGTCGCTGGGTTAGCCACAGTAACTGCTAGTAGGTCTTGTAGTCGCTGGGTTAGCCACAGTAACTGCTAGTAGGTCTTGTAGTCGCTGGGTTAGCCACAGTAACTGCTAGTAGGTCTTGTAGTCGCTGGGTTAGCCATAGTGACTGCTAGTAGGTCTTGTAGTTGCTGGGTTAGCCACAGTAACTGCTAGTAGGTCTTGTAGTCGCTGGGTTAGCCACAGTAACTGCTAGTAGGTCTTGTAGTCACTGGGTTAGCCATAGTGATTGCTAGTAGGTCTTGTAGTCGCTGGGTTAGCCATAGTGACTGCTAGTATGTATTGTAGTTGCTGGGTTAGCCACAGTAACTGCTAGTAGGTCTTGTAGTCACTGGGTTAGCCATAGTCACTGCTAGTAGGTCTTGTAGTCACTGGGTTAGCCACAGTAACTGCTAGTAGGTCTTGTAGTCGCTGGGTTAGCCACAGTAACTGCTAGTAGGTCTTGTAGTCGCTGGGTTAGCCATAGTGACTGCTAGTAGGTCTTGTAGTCGCTGGGTTAGCCATAGTGACTGCTAGCTGGTCTTGTAGTCGCTGGGTTAGCCATAGTGACTGCTAGTAGGTCTTGTAGTCACTGGGTTAGCCACAGTGACTGCTAGTAGGTCTTGTAGTCACTGGGTTAGCCATAGTGACTGCTAGTAGGTCTTGTAGTCACTGGGTTAGCCACAGTAACTGCTAGTAGGTCTTGTAGTCACTGGGTTAGCCACAGTAACTGCTAGTAGGTCTTGTAGTCGCTGGGTTAGCCACAGTAACTGCTAGTAGGTCTCGTAGTCGCTGGATTAGCCACAGTAACTGCTAGTAGGTCTTGTAGTCACTGGGTTAGCCACAGTAACTGCTAGTAGGTCTTGTAGTCGCTGGGTTAGCCACAGTAACTGCTAGTAGGTCTTGTAGTCGCTGGTTTAGCCACAGTAACTGCTAGTAGGTCTTGTAGTCGCTGGGTTAGCCACAGTGACTGCTAGCTGGTCTTGTAGTTGCTGGGTTAGCCATAGTGACTGCTAGTAGGTCTTGTAGTCGCTGGGTTAGCCACAGTGACTGCTAGCTGGTCTTGTAGTCGCTGGGTTAGCCATAGTGACTGCTAGTAGGTCTTGTAGTCACTGGGTTAGCTATAGTGACTGCTAGTAGGTCTTGTAGTCGCTGGGTTAGCCACAGTAACTGCTAGTAGGTCTTGTAGTCACTAGGTTAGCCACAGTGACTGCTAGTAGGTCTTGTAGTCGCTGGGTTAGCCATAGTGACTGCTAGTATGTATTGTAGTTGCTGGGTTAGCCACAGTAACTGCTAGTAGGTCTTGTAGTCGCTGGGTTAGCCACAGTAACTGCTAGTAGGTCTTGTAGTCACTGGGTTAGCCACAGTAACTGCTAGTAGGTCTTGTAGTCACTGGGTTAGCCACAGTAACTGCTAGTAGGTCTTGTAGTCACTGGGTTAGCCACAGTAACTGCTAGTAGGTCTTGTAGTCACTGGGTTAGCCACATTAACTGCTAGTAGGTCTTGTAGTCACTGGGTTAGCCATAGTCACTGCTAGTAGGTCTTGCAGTCACTGGGTTAGCCACAGTAACTGCTAGTAGGTCTTGTAGTCACTGGGTTAGCCATAGTCACTGCTAGTAGGTCTTGTAGTCACTGGGTTAGCCACAGTGACTGCTAGTAGGTCTTGTAGTCGCTGGGTTAACCATAGTGACTGCTAGTAGGTCTTGTAGTCACTGGGTTAGCCACAGTGACTGCTAGTAGGTCTTGTAGTCACTGGGTTAGCCATAGTGACTGCTAGTATGTATTGTAGTCGCTGGGTTAGCCACAGTAACTGCTAGTAGGTCTTGTAGTTGCTGGGTTAGCCACAGTAACTGCTAGTAGGTCTTGTAGTCACTGGGTTAGCCACAGTAACTGCTAGTAGGTCTTGTAGTCACTGGGTTAGCCACAGTAACTGCTAGTAGGTCTTGTAGTCACTGGGTTAGCCACAGTAACTGCTAGTAGGTCTTGTAGTCACTGGGTTAGCCATAGTCACTGCTAGTAGGTCTTGTAGTCACTGGGTTAGCCATAATAACTGCTAGTAGGTCTTGTAGTCACTGGGTTAGCCACAGTAACTGCTAGTAAGTCTTGTAGTCGCTGCGTTAGCCACAGTAACTGCTAGTAGGTCTTGTTGTCACTGGGTTAGCCACAGTAACTGCTAGTAGGTCTTGTAGTCACTGGGTTAGCCATAGTCACTGCTAGTAGGTCTTGTAGTCACTGGGTTAGCCACAGTGACTGCTAGTAGGTCTTGTAGTCGCTGGGTTAACCATAGTGACTGCTAGTAGGTCTTGTAGTCACTGGGTTAGCCACAGTGACTGCTAGTAGGTCTTGTAGTCACTGGGTTAGCCATAGTGACTGCTAGTAGGTCTTGTAGTCACTGGGTTAGCCACAGTAACTGCTAGTAGGTCTTGTAGTCACTGGGTTAGCCACAGTAACTGCTAGTAGGTCTTGTAGTCGCTGGGTTAGCCACAGTAACTGCTAGTAGGTCTCGTAGTCGCTGGGTTAGCCACAGTAACTGCTAGTAGGTCTCGTAGTCACTGGGTTAGCCACAGTAACTGCTAGTAGGTCTCGTAGTCACTGGGTTAGCCACAGTAACTGCTAGTAGGTCTCGTAGTCACTGGGTTAGCCACAGTAACTGCTAGTAGGTCTTGTAGTCACTGGGTTAGCCACAGTAACTGCTAGTAGGTCTTGTAGTCGCTGGGTTAGCCACAGTAACTGCTAGTAGGTCTTGTAGTCGCTGGGTTAGCCACAGTAACTGCTAGTAGGTCTTGTAGTCGCTGGGTTAGCCACAGTAACTGCTAGTAGGTCTTGTAGTCGCTGGGTTAGCTATAGTGACTGCTAGTATGTATTGTAGTTGCTGGGTTAGCCACAGTAACTGCTAGTAGGTCTTGTAGTCGCTGGGTTAGCCATAGTGACTGCTAGTAGGTCTTGTAGTCGCTGGGTTAGCCATAGTGACTGCTAGCTGGTCTTGTAGTCGCTGGGTTAGCCATAGTGACTGCTAGTAGGTCTTGTAGTCACTGGGTTAGCCACAGTGACTGCTAGTAGGTCTTGTAGTCACTGGGTTAGCCATAGTGACTGCTAGTAGGTCTTGTAGTCACTGGGTTAGCCACAGTAACTGCTAGTAGGTCTTGTAGTCACTGGGTTAGCCACAGTAACTGCTAGTAGGTCTTGTAGTCGCTGGGTTAGCCACAGTAACTGCTAGTAGGTCTCGTAGTCGCTGGATTAGCCACAGTAACTGCTAGTAGGTCTTGTAGTCACTGGGTTAGCCACAGTAACTGCTAGTAGGTCTTGTAGTCGCTGGGTTAGCCACAGTAACTGCTAGTAGGTCTTGTAGTCGCTGGTTTAGCCACAGTAACTGCTAGTAGGTCTTGTAGTCGCTGGGTTAGCCACAGTAACTGCTAGTAGGTCTTGTAGTCGCTGGGTTAGCCACAGTAACTGCTAGTAGGTCTTGTAGTCACTGGGTTAGCCACAGTAACTGCTAGTAGGTCTTGTAGTCGCTGGGTTAGCCACAGTAACTGCTAGTAGGTCTTGTAGTCACTGGGTTAGCCACAGTAACTGCTAGTAGGTCTTGTAGTTGCTGGGTTAGCCACAGTAACTGCTAGTAGGTCTTGTAGTCGCTGGGTTAGCCACAGTGACTGCTAGTAGGTCTTGTAGTTGCTGGGTTAGCCATAGTGACTGCTAGTATGTATTGTAGTTGCTGGGTTAGCCACAGTAACTGCTAGTAGGTCTTGTAGTCACTGGGTTAGCCACAGTCACTGCTAGTAGGTCTTGTAGTCGCTGGGTTAGCCACAGTAACTGCTAGTAGGTCTTGTAGTCGCCTGGTTAGCCACAGTAACTGCTAGTAGGTCTTGTAGTCACTGGGTTAGCCACAGTGACTGCTAGTAGGTCTTGTAGTCGCTGGGTTAGCCATAGTGACTGCTAGTAGGTCTTGTAGTCGCTGGGTTAGCCACAGTGACTGCTAGTAGGTCTTGTAGTCGCTGGGTTAGCCATAGTGATTGCTAGTAGGTCTTGTAGTCGCTGGGTTAGCCACAGTAACTGCTAATAGGTCTTGTAGTCGCTGGGTTAGCCACAGTGACTGGTAGTAGGTCTTGTAGTCGCTGGGTTAGCTATAGTGACTGCTAGTAGGTCTTGTAGTCGCTGGGTTAGCTATAGTGACTGCTAGTATGTATTGTAGTTGCTGGGTTAGCCACAGTGACTGCTAGTAGGTCTTGTAGTCGCTGGGTTAGCCATAGTGACTGCTAGTAGGTCTTGTAGTCGCTGGGTTAGCCATAGTGACTGCTAGCTGGTCTTGTAGTCGCTGGGTTAGCCACAGTGACTGCTAGTAGGTCTTGTAGTCGCTGGGTTAGCCACAGTAACTGCTAGTAGGTCTTGTAGTCGCTGGGTTAGCCACAGTAACTGCTAGTAGGTCTTGTAGTCGCTGGGTTAGCCACAGTGACTGCTAATAGGTCTTGTAGTCGCTGGGTTAGCTATAGTGACTGCTAGTAGGTCTTGTAGTCGCTGGGTTAGCCACAGTGACTGCTAGTAGGTCTTGTAGTCGCTGGGTTAGCTATAGTGATTGCTAGTAGGTCTTGTAGTCGCTGGGTTAGCTATAGTGACTGCTAGTAGGTCTTGTAGTCGCTGGGTTAACCATAGTGACTGCTAGTAGGTCTTGTAGTCACTGGGTTAGCCATAGTGACTGCTAGTAGGTCTTGTAGTCACTGGGTTAGCCATAGTGACTGCTAGTAGGTCTTGTAGTCGCTGGGTTAGCCATAGTGACTGCTAGTAGGTCTTGTAGTCGCTGGGTTAGCCACAGTGACTGCTAGTAGGTCTTGTAGTCGCTGGGTTAGCCATAGTCACTGCTAGTAGGTCTTGTAGTCGCTGGGTTAGCCATAGTCACTGCTAGTAGGTCTTGTAGTCACTGGGTTAGACATGCGGTTTATTATATAGCAATGGTACACAATCTAATGTAGTTCTTGAAAAGGAGAAACATTTTAACCCCTTGATTTATCTGCAAGGTACACAAATATAGTTTGGGAGGAAAATAAGGCTGGTCGTACTGTTAGATCAGTGGTTTTTGAGAACCTCTTTGGTCAGGATTCATTCCCGTTTCATTCAGTTCAGTCAGCTGGTGTTTTCCCATTGTAAACCATTTTCTGAAAAGAATGCTTTTTCCACATTATTGAAATTCTGTCGGCATTTAATGTAGCATCAAAGAATGACACATTGTATATTTTGATATATAGTGTTATTTTTACTGCAGAGTATTTACCGTATTGTTACAGCTGCTAGTCTAAATATCTGCACCAGAAAGGCCCAGTGGGGGTACTCCCTATTCTGAGGTATACATGTATGTGCTGTGCAAATGCCCCTGTTTTTGGCCATTTTTCTCTCTCTGTCCGAAGAAAAAATATAAATTTTCTCTCTTTGTGCCCCAATTAAACCTGATAATTCTCTCTTTCATCGAAGAGGAAATTTCCCAATGAAAACATTCCACCCGGGCTTACCTTACACTTGTAGATATCAGATAAATTGTTCAATAATTCTCTCTTGGTGACCATAAATTTCTTGATTTCTCTCTCTCCATGTGCTCTATGGGTCTTTGGCGGTACACCCCCACCGCTTTGGTATGGGAGTACCCCCCCCCCGGGCAGAAAGGTCAGCCTGTAAATGAAGCACATGTACACTGACACATGTACACTGGCACTATGGCAACTAGTAACTACATTATTTCACAGGAAACAACACATAGGTGATAGTTTTTATTATGGCTTTATTGTGGAAAGTATCTTGGTCAGTTTCGGTGGATAGATTAAGTAACTGAGTATCAGAACCAAATGTTGTTGATACAAAAACGATGTGGCACTTCAGGAGCGTAGAGCTACAGATTAATTGCTAATTGCTATGGCACATTAGCAAATTTATTGTGGCATCCATTATTTACAAAGTATTATTAATAACATTGTTGCAGACCATACTGCCACCAGACTTGTGGTCAATTACATTATATCAATTCCAATTCCACACCAACTAAAAATACCAATTCCAAATGTAATTACACCTTAAAATACCAATTACAAGATATCAATTCCAATTATCAATTCCATATAAAAAAAAAATTGTGATTATAGCAACCATATACATAGTCAATGCCAAAAAATAACATCTGTTTTAAAGCAGCTTTGTTTAATTTCAGCATATTGTGGTACATAAAAACAAATATAATATACATAACATGTTTTATTTTATTGATTATCTATAGTGAATAATTTGAGTTAAAACATTACATGATGTAATTGAAACAGTAATTTAAAAGTAATTGAAAATACCAATAAATTTTCACCAATTTCAATTACTTTTAAAAACACCAATTCCAGTTACAGTTCCCCAGTTGCATGGAATTGAAATTAGTGTTTCAGTTCCAGTTACAATGTAATTGAACCCAAGTCTGACTGGCACCTGGTGATCTAGCAAGTGAAATAATCCTGATGAAAATCGTAGCTCCGACAATAATCATCGAAATGTCAAGTGAGTTGAATTTGGTGTTGAAAGAAGAATTATTCTCCATATACTGTGTTTTGATTAGCAAGTGGGCTAAACATATCTAACTGTAATTCCTAACCCTAATCCATGGTCTGCTATTTATATAAGAGATCTGTCATGAAGTTCTGACACATTCCTTTTCCTGGCACATATAAGGCTGACACAATCGTGTTAATTGTGTCTCTGATACTGTACGATCTGTGCCATTATGTTGAAGGACTTTAAATGGTGTTATAATTGGATGAATCACACTCAAGTGCTGCCCATTCACGTGTCAAGTTCAAGTTAATTTGGTTATGAAAATGACAGCAGCGCTGACCCATTGGATATGATATTATACCTCTACAAGAACACTGCTGAGATCATAATAGTGGGTGTTATGATCATAGGCTTTGACAGACTAACAAAATAGAGCACTTGAACTATGCGAGTGAAGGATAGTTAAAATTGCTATTAAATTGACGTCATTGACACATGCAAAATGTGCACCTAAATTTAGTAACAGATTTTCATGGAAATAGTAAGCCAATACATCATCAATGAAGCTTGTTATAATATTTATAGGTTGTTGTTTGGTAGATTTATGAGATGTTTCTGCGAAACTTCCATCAAGTAAAATACATGCAGTAAGACATTTTAATTGTTATTCCTAAATCTATGAGTGTACAGTCCTGTCTGATGGTTGAGTTATGTCTAAGGAACTTGTCCTAAACACAGGTTCTCCCCAGGGGTGTGTTTTGTCACAGGTTCTCCCCAGGGGTGTGTTTTGTCCCCTCTTCTTTTTTCAGTATATATAAATGAGATAAATTTTAATAATGCTCTACTCAAGCTCATAAAATACGCTGGTGACATAGCACTTATTGCATGTCTCAAAGATGAATTATCACCTTCACAGTATTGCCAGTATGTTGAAATGCTTGTATCCTGTTTGACAACAGTTTTCTTGAGCTCAATGCCCAGAAAACACAGGAGATGTGCTTTGGACGTGGTCGAGTCATCCTCTTTCTCAACCAGTGATGATCAATGGGCAGACTGTGGAAACAGTATCCACTTTCAAGTATCTTGGTACTGTTGTTGATAAAAACCTTACCTTCACTGACAATGTAGACCACATATACAAAAAGGCACAACAACGTCTGTTTTTGCTCCGGAAATTAAGGAGTTTCAATGTCAGCACAGAGGTTCTGCAGTTGGTGTACAGGTCTTTAATTGAAAGTGTACTTTCTTTTAACCTAGTGTCATGGTATGGAAATTTGTCTGTCGAGAACAAAGCAAGGCTGGCTTGGGTGGTCAACCAGGCGGGCAAAATTGTTGGTATCAAACAACTGCAGCTGGGTGATTTTTATCAGCTTTGAGAAGGAAAGCTGTTCAAATTCACAATGAATCCACTCAATTCTGCTTTTGAAACTCTCCCGTCTGGTCGACGACTCAGAATGCCCCTGGCACGCAAAAACTGTTATAAGAGATCTTTTGTTCCTTCAGCCATAAGCATATTGAATTCTAGTGCCTGAACTTGCTGTTGTATATCAAGGAAGTCATGGAAGTCATGGATCAGCTGATTAAATGAGCAATTGTGTGTGTACATGCGTGTGCTGAAATTGAATTGATGGGATAGCAATGATGTACAATACTCACAAACATGTTTTATATGTTTTACTTGTCTCATATATTAATCGTTTGTCTTACTGTTTATACCTTAACAGTGTGAGCCAAAAGGAAAATTTCCATTTTATGTGATACATTAAATGGACAATAAAGGTTTTTTAATTCAATTCCAATTTAAATCATGCATCGAGTACAGCTTCATATAAACACATAGATGTACCAATTAAATGTAATTATTAAATTTTAATACAATAAATAATAAGCAAATGATACCAACTTGATACAAAATCATGGAGTAACGCTGACGTAGGGTCAGTGTAGGTCAAAGGTATTTTTGTACTGCTATCTATTGATGACTATAATTAATTGAAAAAACAAAGGAAAATGGTTTAGAAAGAAAGACTTGTCAATAAAAGCTATTAGAAAGCTATGTGGAGGGTTTAAACGCGTACCAGAAAGGGTGGAAACTATGCAAATTACAAAGAGGCACTTAATGCAGCTACAACTGAAATTAGACAATCTAAAAGAAGCTATGAACAAAAACTAGCATGTAACATAAAAAATGACAGCAAGAGTTTATATATATATATAGAAAACAAAACATACAAGACAAGGTCAGACCTCTAGAAGACAATACTGGAAATATTATATCACAGGGGTTTTTAATGGCGGAAGACCGAAATAGTTACCAGTTCCAGATGCTAAATTTTAGGAGGCTAAATCAGACTATTTGTAACTCCAGAAATGGTAGCTAAAAAAATTAAGTAAAATAATATAATCACCGGGACTGGATGGAATTCCTCCAAAACTACTAATGGAAACAGTAGAACAAATCAGTATACCACTTGCAAGAGTGTTCAACTTGTCATTAAAAGAGGGAGTTGTTCCTTTTGAATGGAAAGAAGCAAACATCATACCATTAATTAAAAAGGGTTCAAGAAATAAGTCAGAGAATAACAGACAAGTGAGTTTAATGTCAGTGATTTGTAAATTATTAGAAAGGTTAACCCATTAGACCCCACAACGGCCGCAGCCAGCCGCTCTGTGCAGTCCTGGAACGGCCTCCACCGGCCGCATACAGGACCCTCTATTAAAAAAAATTCTGCTGAACTAAACGCTACCAAATTTTGCCACACCCTAGCGGATACATTTTGCAACAACAACAACAGCTCGTTACATGCATGTGTTGCCCTTTTGGAAATCTTGATTTTCATCGGTTTTGTTCACGCTATCTCAACATTTTTTATTTCTATATTTGTCATGATAAAATATGGTGTAACCTGAAAAATAACCGTCAGAATTTGATAATTTTTTCAGTGATGCAAAGCTAACACATATAGCTACATATGTGTTAGCATAGAGTTATAGCATGGGATCATTGTCAAATGTCAGTCGCAACTTTCAAAGTTTTTAAAAAATTACTATTTTGTCTTTCAAATTGTGATCAAATGTCAACATTTTATTAATATATCCTATGTCTATGTATACATGCATGTGGAGAAATTACTACTCTTCAAAATAAACACAACTTGTAATTGTCAATATTGAATAGTTTTTTTTCTACAGATTTTTGAACACACAGGTAAAATCGCTAAAAATTTGCCAGAAATCCTGGGGGGAATAGGGGAGCATGTTTTTAATAAAATCCTGGGGCCCAATGGGTTAATTAAAGACCATATGGTGGACTTCCTTGTTAGGCATAAATTATTAAATTCATCTCAACATGGATTCTTAAAAGCAATGTCATGCTTTACAAATATGTTATGTTTTTTGGAAGAAATCACCAAGTGGATAGACAATTAATCGCCAGTAGATATTATCTACTTAGATTTTCAGAAAGCTTTTGACAAAGTAATTCTCAAAGATTACTACATAAATTAAAAGCCCATGGTATCGGGGATGGCATAAGTGACTGGATAGAACAATGGCTGACTGACAGAAGACAGCGTTTTGTAGTAGATGGAGAAGTTTCAAACTGAAAATCAGTTTTGAGTGGGGTACCACAAGGATCAGTATTACTTTATTATTCTTAATATATATATATATCAATGATTGGATGACAATATAATAAGTAATGTACTGAAATTTGTGGATGACACAAAAGTGTTTAGAAAGGTTAACACTGATGGTGATAAACAACATTTACAAAACGATGTAGATAGATTAGTGAAATGGTCTGAGAAATGGCAGATGGGAACTTGGATGTAAACTATAAAATGGGAGATACTGTTCGGGGTACTACTGTAAAAGAAAATGACTTAGGAGTTACAATAAGCGCTGATATGAAAGTTTCAGAACAGTGTGGTATTGCAGCTTCAAAGAGTAATCAAATTCTTGGGTTGATTAGGAGAAACATAACATACAAGGAAAAAAGCTAATTATACCTCTGTATAAAGCAATAGTTAAACCTAAATTTTAATTTAGAGTACTGTATACAAGCATGGAGACCATATCGTAAGAAGGATATAGATACGCTTGAACGCATACAGAGGAGAGCAACTAAAATTATTCGAGAACTGAGAGACCTTAGTTATGAAGAATGCTTGAAAGAATGTGGTTTAACAACTCTAGAGACAAGGAGGTTAAGAGGAGATCAGATTGAAGTTTTTAAGATATTGTATGGGTTTGAAAATATTTAAAGAAATATGTTTTTACTCACTCAAGAAAGATAGCAGAACTAGAGGACATGAGGTAAAATTAGTAAAGGATCAATGTAGATTGGACATCAGGAAGCACTCGTTCTCACAGAGGACAATAAATGAATGGAACAAATTGTCTACAGATTGTGTAACTGCTAGCAGCGTAAATATGTTTAAAAACAAGGTTGACACATATCTCAGGAGGGCGGGTTATAAGTAGATGAACATTGTTGGACTCTCGATAAGCCAATGGCTTCCTTGTCCACTTGCTATATGGGCCTTTGGCTTGAATGGCAAATCTTGTTAAATGAAAACATTGAAACCATATATATATATATATATATATATATATATATATATATATATATATATATTAGCAGGTGTACTTGGACAAATGCTGATGTTATTTCCCAGCCTGGATTATGTAAGATGATCATTTTTATATTAATTGAAGGCTATGTAGGCCCATAATAAATGTACTGCAGTATTTATATATAACTTTGCACTTTTGCCGTCCACTCCTTGGATTCACTCTGAGTGCATTACACTTAACCTCCAACACACCTGTTCATTCTATCACCAGCGCAACTTCTCTTGGAAGCATTAAGCCATGCTGCAATTACTGCACAATATGCATTTGTTGACAAGATTCCACCACTGTCCTTAGTTCCAACACCATTTAATGAGCTGTGGAACTGGGACAATGTGATTCTGAAGTGAATGAAATAGCCCAGTCTCCAAACAGAAGCAAGAGGATTTGTAGCCTGATCCTTGCATATTGAGAGTTCAATGTTCTACCAAGTGCTGTGTTAGTACATTACTTTAAAACTCCATGCTCAATTGATTTGATAAAATCATCAGTGAATCAATTGACTTTGAACATTAAATCGGGTAACTTGTGTGAACTGTGTGAACAGCCTTATGTCATAGTATGTAAAGCTGGACCACTTTTGCCATTTGTTTTGCTGAATTTTTATTGGATCCTGCAAAAAATTTCACCAAAAGTAAATAACACATTTGTACCAAAGAGATAGCATGTCGTAGTGTATACTAGATGGTAATTTTTTTTATGAAATGAGATGACCAAATAAATCGAATTGAGGAAATACCTTTGGAAATATTTTTTACTTGGCCATTGATAATTTTTTACTTGGCCATTGATTATTTTTTACTTGGCCATTGACTAAAGTCTCATGTTTCCATTAGAATTGTGCAACTGCTTATATCTGGACGCGTCTGCTTCATGTCGTTGCACAACAAGAGCTGCATGATGTGATTCGGTGTTCAAACTCATCATTTACGTGCAGCCATAGAACTACTGATTGCGCCATTGATGAGAGTGATGCTCAGTGCTATCAATTATGGTATATTGCAAAAGGAGTGACATTTCAACTGCTGATTGAAATGCTGCATTAAGTTTTACAAGCCAACAAATTGTCTACATTGTCGCAACAATAATAACATTGATATAACGTTGATATAACATTGGGCAGTGATGCCAGAAGTAGATCAGGTAATTGGTCGCGCATACAGTATTTCATTGAAACCATAGATCCGCATCATATCACAAACTCAACGGTGGTCACATTTATTCACCAAATTAGGTTAAACGTGGCATTTCGAATAAACCCGTTCCCACCTGCGTGGCCGTGTTTCTGGATTGGTGCATTTCAGTGATTGTTGTATGAAATATTGACATGTATTTCATGTAGACTAATAACATGTCTATGGTACACATGGTACACATGGTACACATGCAACCTAATATAACTTCTTTATTTTTATTTCAAATGACACTTTATTTTGTAGTTGCTTCGCATGATGCCTAATCACTGTGGACGCTAGTGGATGGATATAGCTAATGTTTTTGATTTGGTTGAGATTTGCCCTGTCGGTTGAAATAAACATAAGGAAGCTATATTACATTTGATTGGAACCGTTTTTTTTTCAATCTGTCATGCCAGAATGTAAAACTGCCTGTACGAATGTTCTTCATCCGCTTGTTCCAAACGGGACGGAAATACATTACAGATTTGCAGCATCTAATCTCTGGCATCCCAATGACTTGTTTCCATCTGTCTGTCTCTCCCATATTCCGCTCTCCTCACCTCCTCCATTCCCTCTCCCATCTGCTATTTCCCGGTCTCTCAGCACCAGTCTCTGGACATGTGTTGTCCATTACTGTTCGTTCCATTAAAGAAGTCTATTTCTGCATTCATGCCGTAACTCCTCAATCTGACTTCTGTTATTCTGCCCTACTAATTTATTGGTGTTTAAATCGGCATGTTTCAACTTATTTTCTAAACAATTCAAAAATTATTCTTTTTAAAGTTTTAATAAATGTGCATTTTGAATTGTTCACGCTGATATCCACTGATGTTTCCTTCACAAAACCCATTACTTTCTTCATTAAACCTAACATGTGTTTAATTATTTGTAACAGACATTTGAATGTTTCTATGTTGGTGTGCGAAGGGGGTATCTCTCCTCCCACAATAATTTTTTTGAAGGAAGGTCTCAAGGGGCCATTTTATGCATTCTATGGACACTTTTTATAGAAAATGTGGAATTGTTTAAAACAGAAGGAGACTGTTTGAAACGGAAGGAGAAACAGGAAATGTGGAAAAATGAAAGAAGATCTACTTCCCAAAGCAGGAGACTTGGCACCTGTGGGTACAATAAAAATGATAATGTCTATGATATACATTGAGAAAATGAGAAGTGACAGATTTGTTGAGTGTGCCATCTGGTTGTTTGCAGCAATGGGGCTCACGGTGACGTTCCTGACAGTCATGACAAGTGTGTCATCCACAAAGCAGCCTGCTTCGAAGAACTCGCATACCTGCGCACACTCTGTATGAACCCTGCAAGCATGGCATCACTGCTTATACCAAATGAAGAGGGCGCCACTGCTCTGATGCTGGCGTGCCAGCGAGAATATCTCGACCACGTCAAGACACTGCTGGCTGCAGAGGTAACTAGCCAAGCCCTCTCTAGCCAAACTCTTTCTGCCATGTGTATACAACATTATAGCCAAACCAGGGGCTGGTTACCCCGAAGCGTTTGTACTGTACAAACCCTTCTTACATACATAGGTTCTCAGTTCATGAAATCATAGTTGCATAGAATTGTTCGCAGTGCTTTTCATGTTTGTTCCGAATTATGTAATCTTCGTCAAACGCCCACTTTAGTTCATTCATACGGTACGAACGCTTCGTGAAACCGACCCCAGAATAAGTAAACATGCAAAGATGTGGGTTGATCACGAGTATAAGTCAAAGCTCAAGTAGCTTTTGACTGGAAATATGCATATGTATAAACCAGTAAGTGATAATAATGAAAATACTATAGCAAATTATTTATTAAAACTATAATTGGCATTTTATATATTGTTTAATTTTTAACTGGTTTTATATGTTATAACTAAAAGGGATATAATTATTTTTTTAAATTGATTTAAATGTGTATATTAGTGAGATGTAAATACGAATAATGATTTAGTTTTACCTAATGTTCTTACATATCAATCCACATTATGTTGCTAATTTATGTTTTGTCGTGTAACACTCGGCCACTCGAAATAGTAGAAGTAATGATGTCAGAATGGATTTTTGGATGTATCATGTAGAACGAATGATTTCTGAATGTCCATGTGAATGAAACTTGTTTATATATTTGTGCTAGTGAATATCTTAAACAAAGTAACTGAGTAAAAACTGAGAAGAGACTTGGCTCAGCTGATTTCATCATTAATGTTGTCTCATTTCCAAAATGTTCACTGATTTCCTCAGAAGCATTAATTCTGTGAAAAATCCCCTCGCAATATTCTAGTGGAATTTCCGTTATGAGATAGTTTTCCGCATCACAGATTTTATAAAATGTTTACAGTCCATTGTTATGTCACGAGCTGATCCCATTTTATTATGGGAATCCTGCTTTAAGAATGTACGCTTTAAATTCTGCCAACTCTTTACGACCCTAAAGTGAAACCCCAAAACTGACAGCTGATTTTTGGGTCCATCCAGCCGTGCCTCACAGTAACGGACAAAAGTGAGAAGACTGCGCTCCACTACTGCGTGGAGAACGAGTCCGCCAGAGTCGCAGAACTCCTACTTCTGACGGACAAGTCTATCATTGATCTGCAGGACTCAGAGGGCTACAGTGCGCTACAGCTGGCTGTCATAGCCTGCAACATTCCTGTTGTGACGCTCCTGTTGAAGCGAGGGGCAGACATCAACCAGACCGACTCGGAGGGACACACTGTAGTACACTGGGCTACAGGTAGGCTCAGCGTTGTCATGGGGCATGGTGGATCTGTTGGTATGGTCCAGTGTTGGTATGGTCCTGGGTCAGTACAGTGTTGAGTCAGTATGGTCCTGCATCCTGGATTGGTATGCTTCCGGGTTGGTACGATCCTGGGTTGGTTGTGTTAATCATGGGCAATAAAAGGACATTTTTGCCTCTCATCCTTGGGCAAAAGTAGGGCATTTAAATCTTTCAACCTTGGGCGATATAAGGGCATTTTCAAATTTCAACCTTGGGTGATAGGTCATTTTATTTGTTTAGCTGTTGTTGATACAAGAACATTTTAGTTTTTCATCATATAAATGATGTTTTGTCACCATACATTTATTGCAGTCTGAATTGCTTTCCAAGATATAACTTAATTATAAAATGTCACAAACATGTTAGCCTACAGAGCCGGTGAATTATGGCCGTTAAAAGCCCACCAGAAGATTTATTGGCCTTATGGACTCTCAAGTCAAACGTCGACCACAGTTACTGCCTGGTTATTTTGGAAAGCCAGAGCTTTGTAGTATAAAACAGATTGTTTCTGGTCTTTGTGCTAAGTTTCTGGATGAAATTATATGCTTCAAAAAGGGTCTGATTGATGAATGGGGAAATTATTTGTGCGTGCGTGCATGTGTGCGTATGTCATGTGCGTGCGTGTGTGCATGCGTGCATATGTCATCATGTGCGTCTGTGCTTGCATTTGTGCATGCGTGCATATGTCATCAACTTTCAGAAAAGTGTAAGTTGTAAGAGTTGGAACCTATGTACAAGATCTGTTTTGAATTGTTGAGGTGTTCCGCGTCTTGTCACTAGAACAAAACTAAAACTGACCCCGTGTATCTCTTCCAGTGTGTGGCCATGTCGTCCTCATTGATCTACTCGAGTCTTTCGGCGCCAACATGTCGTACCCAGACTCCCACCAGGCGGTGCCACTGCACTATGCGGCACAGATGTGTGCGCTGCCTGGAGAAGACTCGGACTCAAGGCTCGGACTTCTCATGCTCCATAAGCTACTGTCAAAAAAGGTGAAAGTCGATTGTGCTGACGAGGACAAGAGGACGCCACTGTTGTGGGCCGCCAGCTCAGGTAGGGCAAAGTTACAGCTTCCTTCTCATTGGTCAATTGTGGGAAGTAGTGTAATTGGAAAATTTCATATATTGGTTATAGTAAGAAATGTCGGATATTCTGACAGAATTAGACAGATTTCATAGGTGACCCGGGTATGTGGTTTGTTAGCACTTACAGTATTGAAGAAAATTACAAGATGAAAATATTTTTGTAGACTTACTCATTGGAGTATAAATGACAGGAGTATATTAGAACCCCATTTCCATCTTTGAAAATCACTAATTTCCTCCAAAATAAACACCGTTTTTAACTCATAGAATGCAAACATATTTAATATTGTTACCAGCAATGGGATTTGTTGTAATTATGCAAGATTAAATTAAAATTTCAATAACTGCAAATTCTAATTATGGTAGCCATTGATCTTTGGAGATGACGTCCTAAATTGCTGGGCAACCTGATGTGACCTGCATCTTTAGCCCTGGGTTTGAAATGTTTCTCGTTCCATTGTGCTTGCAGGCAATCGTCAGGCTTTAGCCCTGTGTTTGAGATGTTTCTCTCCACATTGTGTTCACAGGCAGTCGTCAGGCATGTGAGATGTTGCTGAATGCAGGAGCCAAGAAGGAGGCAGCAGACAAGGATGGACTGCGAGGTACAGTCAGTTCTACTGCTCTCTTCTTCTTGTATAGTCATACCTTAGTTAGGCCATTGGCATCTCCTTCCAATCTCTCTAGCCACTTTGAGTCCACCATCTGTCCAATTAGGCAGGTCAGATTTTGGGAAAATCAAACTTCTACAGGCATATTTTGGGAAAGTCAATAGACCCCATTTTTAACATAATTTGATAGTGCTGAATCCAGTGTTACTGTCTGTCCCACTGTCCTGTCACTCTATGTCCTTCAAAGTGGCAAATAACAAATGGCCGCCACTGAGGTAGTTTCTGCATACAGTTTGAATACCTCTTGAGCTTAAAAGAACACCAAGGGATATGATCATAGCAAAAGTTTTTCAACACACTCCTGAAGCCAGAAAAAAACCATCAGAATTTTGATCAGCGTTTATTTTTTTGGCGAAGTTTTAAATATGCCCATTCCTCATTACATTTTTTATCATGGCAGAAGTCCTGTATTAATACAGCATTATTTCAAATTCACTGGCATTTCATTAGTCTAGGATTCACAAGTCACCTGCTGTGGTGAGTGGTGCTGCCTAGTGTACAAACTGATAACCACATTCCCTCCATTTGCAGCATTGCACTGTGCTGCGTCGAGGGGCAATGTCAAGTGCATCCAACTTCTAGTCAGACAGCAAGTTAATGTGAACAGCACAGACAGAAATGGCTGCACGCCACTCTTCTACGCCGTCTCACTCGGTCACGTTCAATGTGTCAAAGTCCTGCTCATGTCCAGGACGAACGCTAGTCATCAGGACAACAGAAATCGTAGGTGAGCACTCTGGTTGAATTTTATTTAGTTATTTTATATCTTTGTTATATAAAACAAGGGTGGTTAAGCAAGCAATAGAAATAAAAGGCATAAACAGAGTTTGTTTCCTGCACAAATTTTACACTATCGTTGTTGCAAGCTTTGTTGAATATATAGTAGATGTTTAGATTCATGAAACATGTATTGTAAATGTAACAAGACATGCGTAGACAATTAATTATTTTGTGGAAACGGTCAGTTTGAATTACACCATTACTGCTCTTCTATGCTATTCTAACTCCCAAGAAAATCATATATCCAACATTCTACATGGGTTGTTTCTACATATTACACCAGGTGGCACCACTGCAATTGTGTGTCAGTCAAGTGCTGCCATCTAATGGCTCCAGAACACTTAAAAATATAGGTTGATCCCAACACTGAAACTATGCAATAAAATGTTTAATATTGACCTGCAGTCTGAGACTGTATTATTGCTTAGTAACATTAGCCCCAGCACAGTTTATGTTCAGTTTGTCCTTTTGCCCTATATATTATATTAACTTTTGTTTGGCCAGAAAAGTGTCCTGTGCATTGACATGATATCCATACAATTATTTTGTTTTCGTTATTGTTTTTGGCTCTGTTTTTTTATATATCTGGAATTAACATTGTTATTGAACTTTGCATAATAGTTCTTTAAACTTTGTTTAAAAATTGAGTAACACAGTTTTTATGGGCAAATGTATACTCATTTGTTTTATTTTGAGCGAGCCAGTAATGTATATTAACTTTTAAGTCACAATTTTTAATGCATGTTCTCATCTGAACCTGAGGCTACTGTATGAGATGTTTGACTGAACACACAACTTTTATTTAAGGGATGTGATTAGTGGACTATAATGACATGAATATATATATATATATATATATATATATATATATATAACAAACATCATAGAAACATCAATGTAATTTGTACAATTAATTTATTTGATTCTGGAATATATATATATATATTGCATGAACATGAATATACTAAAATAAAAAAGTTGTTACTTTTTTACCTCAGATTCATAGTCCAGAATCAAATAAATTAATCGTACAAATTACATTGATGTTTCTATGATGTTTGTTTGGTCTAATTTGTGAGCTGACTAGTTTCATCATTGTCTCCACAGTCCAGCTCACGGAGCCTCCGCTCTTGGCTCCATAGAAGTGCTCAAGCTGCTGGCAGCACACAGTGGCAAACTGTGGCTACAGAGCTCTCTAGGCGAAAGCCCGATCCATGAGGCCGCACTCGCAAACCACAATGGTGAGCATAAGGCTGCAATGCTGTCTATCCACCTGACTCTGTCTTTGGCTACTTCTTTGGCTTCGTTTCTTCCACCCCAGGTTTTGTTCTACTTTT
This sequence comes from Lamellibrachia columna, assembly GCA_963662155.1. Classification (NCBI taxonomy): domain Eukaryota; kingdom Metazoa; phylum Annelida; class Polychaeta; order Sabellida; family Siboglinidae; genus Lamellibrachia; species Lamellibrachia columna. The sequence goes on from OY759262.1 coordinate 36,923,370, forward strand.
TTTCGCCGGCAGTGGCCGTCTTTATCCATTCTCAAGACATGTCTGCTCCAATTCTATTCTGTTCTATCTACTGAATTCTGTACTTACCTTCTTTGCTTTGGTTTTATTAATGCTATCGTTATTTGACATCTAACTTTCAGCATGCTCCTTGGACAATTGCATGAATTTTCTGCCTACCCAATATTTTTATTTTTGGAGAAAATGTTTTTCTCCGGGGCATTTTCTCAAATATGATTATTCATGTCATCTTCACAGTGTATTCTCGAACCTAAAGTATGATTAAAAGCTAAATTTAAGATACTGGGAGATAACGGGTGGTCATCACCAGACATATTGTGTTTTTGTGCACTTTTTCAGTCCAAGTAGTGCTCCACTGCATCAGTGTCTGCTGTAGTCAGCATCGGTGTCTGCTGTAGTCAGCATCGGTGTCTGCTGTAGTCAGCATCGGTGTCTGCTGTAGTCAGCATCGGTGTCTGCTGTAGTCAGCATCGGTGTCTGCTGTAGTCAGCATCGGTGTCTGCTGTAGTCAGCATCGGTGTCTGCTGTAGTCAGCATCGGTGTCTGCTGTAGTCAGCATCTGTGTCTGCTGTAGTCAGCATCAGTGTCTGCTGTAGTCAGCATCAGTGGCTTATATATGTTTTTTTGTACGTAGAATGGTTGACTGAATGCATTGGCAAAGAATAAATTATACGTTAGAATGTTGTTTATCAGCATAAAGAAAGGGTAGTTGCATAAATAGTCGGACAGCTTATCTGTGAATTATTTTTATGTACCATATCATATGACAGCTGAGAATTTAATTATTTTAAGTGTCTGAATGCATTTGGCTAATATAGTCCTTTTTCTGCCCGATCTAACTAACCAACTAAAAAGGCCTTACTGTAATTTCCTTGACAAATATGTTTACTTTCCATATGCAGCTTCAACTATGAATTTTAGATAATGTAATTGCTGGTGGTACTATAATAAATAACATTGTGTTTAATTGACTTCGTCAACAGATGTGGTGCAATATTTACTGGAGACTCACCCTCAGCCTGCCGAAGTTGTTGATTCGACCAACACTCGAGGGAGGACATGTTTGCATATAGCAGCACTAACCAATAATCTGCCTCTCTGTCAGTTGTTGCTGAACTACAAAGCCGCTCTAAATCCTATGATGAACAGTAGTGAGGTGAGTGCGCTTCATTGACAAGTCCTCAATTACATTGTTTCACTCATCTAGTTTCAGGCTCATTTTGCACAAAATTTAAATTATTTTTGACAGAGTCCGGCAAAACAGTGCAGCTATGTATACTATGACATCAAGCTATTCCCATTTTTCACTATTCAAGCTATTCCCATTTTTCACTATTCAAGCTATTCCCATTTTTCACTATTCAATGATTTTAACAAAAAAGTATGCCATCTTTTTGGTTGTGTATTTAGGGCGGCATTGATAATTTTATTTTCACTCGGTAACATACCTAGTTGTGCACTTTTTTTAATGGCCGAGCCATTCACGCATCATTTACATATCAATCATACAACAGATATTTACATTTGTACATCAGATTAAAAATAAAAGAAAAATTAATCTTTATATACACAAAAATAAAATTAAATAGATAAAAACAGAGAATATTTAAAATGGTGGTGTAGCACTCAAATATTCGTGTAGTGACTTCTTGAAGCTTGCAACAGACTGGCTGTTTTGAATGTCCTGTGGTAAGCTATTCCATAACTTCAAACCGGACACACTGAAACTACGTTGATAGTAGGCAGTTCTGGCTTTAGGTGGTTTTGGCTGTGAGGAATTTCTGGTATTATAGGAGTGACTATTTGATGTGAACATATTACACAAATATTGTGGTACTAGACCATTCATACATTTGTACATAAAAACGCATTTATGAAAATTGGGTCATGGCCTCCCTTTGGCATAAATTTTTTTTATATAACCTGTTGTGCCACTACAAGCTAGCGTAGTAAAGTAATGGATGAGTAAGCTTGGCCCCCATTTGACTCACTCTCCAAGATCCAAGATATGCCACCACTATACACATTACTTAGCTGTTCATACAGTACAGATTTGAACATCAACGAATGTGATTTGTGATGAGATAAATCAACGAGTTTTAATACATTTATAGTAGGCCTACACAATAGCCAGGCACAGTCTGAATGTGTAAGCTGTGGCATGTGTGATTATTGTTCCAGTAAAGGAGAGGGTAACCTCACTATGTATTGATTTGTTGATTCAATTGGACACACTAAAATGTCTAGTAACTTTGTTTAAAAACACATGCTCTTTCATTAAATATCGTATTGTGTTTTTGGCTATCTTGGAAGTGTCTGGCTGGTGTACTTAGATGTGTGGATTTCCTTAGTACCATATCGTATACATTACTACTGTATGGTAGATATTGTAAGTACTGTGTTGTATAATTAGATATAATGTACACCTGTAATATGCTTAGGTAGCATTGGTATGTTTAAGTAGCATAAGGTATTATTAGGTATCGTAAGTTACACCAGTATGTGGTATGCCAGTTTTCTTTCAGCACTTGTATAATCAGCCACAGTTGCACTACAAAAGGATTTACTGGTCTTCTCAATGCAGGCCCGTTGAAGTTTTGTATGGCTCAGGAATAATTATCTTTCTACTGAATTGAATGACTTCTAGCACTCAGGAATATGTAAATATGACTTGGTGTAACTGCTAACAAAGACACGCCTAATGGTGTACTGATTCCTGGTAACCTAGTTCTTTGACAAATTGCAGTAGTACTTTTCTTTTAAAATGGGGTACAAAAAAGCCAAAAACTTACTCAGTTGACCCACGATCAAGGTATGTATTAAAAAAGCATATTTTATTTTAAGTAATACTAATAACCAAAACAGTTAAGGTTATTGATTGTATCATAGGTAAGTTAAAAGGTTAAATCCACTCTAAGCTGCTGAGGCCCGTAGAGTTGGTGCCTAATCCTGGTTTCCCACTAGATTAATCCCCTCTGACATAATCCCTCCCCCCAGACAAAATCTGAAAATTTTATTGGTTAAGCACTCATTTAATAGGGGCACATGTGGGAGAAAATGGGTTTCGGAAATGAAAATATCTATATTCCCTAACCCCAAATAAAAAGCATTACAGTTGTAGTTGAAATTTAGGTAAAGTTCAACTGAGGTCCAGTTGAGATTCAACTGATTTTGTCTTGAAACTTTGAAAGTTGAACTTCAACTGTTGGAAATGAATCTCACATTGGTTTCAACTATCCTTCAACAGTTGAAAACTAGTAGAATATGTACATTAAGTTGACCGTAGAAATATGAAATTCAACCAAAGCTCAACATTTGTTGAAACTGATATTATTTGCATGAGAAAGTTTCAGTTCAGTTTGGTTTTAACTTCATTGGTTGAAAGTCATATGTTTTTTTTCAGGGGGGAAGAGGGGTCCTACTTCCGACCCATGAATTACCTCATTTACTTCAGATATTACAGTTAATTTTTTAGTCTCATCAGTTAAATGAGGATAGAAATATACTATCATATTGTTGAACATGTTTGCACACAGAAACGATTTTACCTTATCCTGTTCCACCAAAGATACACATCTAAAACAAAGAGTGCCAATTTGCTTAGTGTTTTTACCATACATTACAAGAAAAGATAGATATAAATTTATTGTTATATGGATGGCATGCTTGTTGAACTATGCAAACTTGCTGAACAGTACTGGTTATCATATGTAGATATTGAAGTCATGGTAAAGGACATTATTTATTAATGTGTAATCTTCAGGTTGACTAACTGTGTAAAGCTCCTAGATACACTCAAATGCTATTAGCATTATAGCTATAGTTATAGTTATAGCTAAACCAAATATGTCTGCAAGTTCATGAAATAAAATAATGGATTGTTGATGAGTAGTTCAAATAACAAGAATAGATATTATAATTAGCTGACTGCAGTGATCAAATAACAAAAATAGACATTATAATTATCAGTCTGCAGTGATCAAATTCATTACTTGTATGCCAATAACTACTACCGGTGCATGTGGCATTATTAGATTTTATTAGGTTCACAACACTAATCTGATATTGACCTAGTGTATGGACTCTGGCAGTCAAATCTGAACAGACAAATAATGACCTTTCACATAGGCCAAATAGTCAAAGATCTCCATGATACACTACACCGATACTGTCTTGTTGCTAGGTATGAGCTGATCCAGGGCTTTGTCTAGGTCACTATGTACGCAGTCGGTCGGTTGTATGCCTAATGCAGCACATGGTGGATGTTGTATAGTGGTGCTTAGATACGATGGTGTCAGGCTAGCTGTGACTCGTGGGGATTATCTTGCCAACGTCATGTCATTGCTGTGAGACTTGTTGCTTGCTGAGAACGTGGCCCAATGTAGCGGAACTCAGACTTTTTGTGGAATATATGACATCTGTGGACGCTGAAGGGAAATCTCGTCTGTGTCATTGAGGTAATAATTAGTGATAACTTACTTGGTATACTTGGTTGCACAGTCTATTTCAGTCAGTGGCTGGTATGACTCCTTCAGGAAGTTTGTTCCAACAGCCGATAACACGATTTGCGAAGAAGTGTTTACAAAGCTGTGTATGGGAGGACGTCTTCCTACGTTTAGGCTGTGGTCCTCAGGTTATTACTACACTGATAAAAGAAATGTTCTGGGTTATTTCTGTTTAGGTTATTGATATATTTATATGCTTAGCTGAGGTCCACCTCAAGTCTTCTCTGTTCCAAAGGAACTATCTCGATAGATATGTGTTCTGCTGAGTTTCAGTGATCTCTTCTGAACTTTCTCTAATTCATTTTGTATCCTTTTGGTAGAAAGGGTTCCAAGCTAGTGATGCATATTCCAGCACTGGTCGAATCATAGATTCATGAACAGGGGGCATGTGTTGGTATTCTGAATATTTGAAAGTTTGTAATGACACAAAGATGGTGTTTTAACACAGTTGATGCTTTGAGTATACAGCAGTCTGGATGACAGTTTGGATGCCAGACTGCCAGGGGCAGTGCTTTCTGGAGAGACGGAACACCCTCGTCTCCACACATGGGTTGAGGCTTTGAGTGAGGTGCTTTCCTTAACCAATTAAACAAGAGACAGCAGCACGGGAGGGTAAATAGGAACCAACTTCTTTGTTTGTGTCAAAGGATTTTCTTCAAATGTCAGATGTTGTTTTGGTCTTTGAGCATTCATGGCTGATTATCCTGAAGAGATGTTATGGGCTGAAACATTTTCTGTGACTAAACAAATATTTTACAGGGTATCAACTCTCCATTTGTATGCATTTAAATGGTCATAGTAACTTTACAATAGTTTTGCCAGGTCTGGGAATGAAACTGACAGACAGTCGTATGCTCTGGATACTATAATTAAGCTTTCTTGCAACTATACTGTAATACTGTTATGGAATCACTGGCTCTTACAAAACTTATCTATATTTCTGATGTTCTTTTCTTTAATTTTCCTTTTGTGAAATCATGTGTGTTGTTTTTTCTGCTTAATGCAGGTACACTTAATGCAGATATATTTAATACAGATACCCAGTACACTTAATGCAGATACATTTAATACAGATACCTGGTACACTTAATGCAGAGACCCAGTACACTTAATGCAGATACATTTAATATAGATACCCAGTACACTTAATGCAGATATATTTAATGCAGATACCCAGTACACTTAATGCAGATACATTTAATATAGATACCTGGTACACTTAATGCAGATACATTTAATACAGATACCCGATACACTTAATGCAGATACATTTAATACAGATACCCAGTACACTTAATGCAGATACATTTAATACAGATACCCAGTACACTTAATGCAGATACATTTAATATAGATACCTGGTACACTTAATGCAGATATATTTAATGCAGATACCCAGTACACTTAATGCAGATACATTTAATATAGATACCCAGTACACTTAATGCAGATACATTTAATACAGATACCCAGTACACTTAATGCAGATACATTTAATACAGATACCCGGTACACTTAATGCAGATACATTTAATACAGATACTCAGTACATTTAATGCATATATGGTTAATGCAGAATTGTTGTCTTTAATGTTTCTATGGAGTTGCCGGAAACAAAATGAATGCCGAGTGTCTACATATTGGACACGTAAACAAGTGCTGTGTATTATCCTAATACGCATGACTAGATTAAAGCCGTGAGCTGCGACTAATCCTACCTAATTATTAAAGGTGAATTTAATTAGCTCTATCCAATGTTAAAGAATGGCTGTATTACTGAGCTCATAACTCGCTGTGGCTTTGTGGTGTCAATCAATCAATCATATTTATTTGTGGCATTTGAAGTGAATTTTGCTAATAAATAAATAATGTTCTGCAGGAAAAGCAAAGAATGCAAATGTAATGCCTGTTCATTGGAGTTCTATGTATGGTTCTGTAATACTGAGGTGTGATGTCACGCATGAATGAATCTGTCACTACAGGTGTATGCATAACACCTGTAGTCGAGAAGGTAGTCAGTCGAGGGTGTCTGGCCACCAATGCGGACTGCAAATTTAACGTGTACTTGCAATAAGTTAAATATCTAAATTTGAAGTGTGTCATTGCCACGTAACTTGGATCAGAAAAGGTAAGACTCTTACCTAACTAAGAAATAGGAACTGTGACGTTTTTGTTGCAGAACCGTTATTGAGAGGGATATACTTTATTGCAGTGTTAAGGGTTTAATGTTACATATTTCATAGTGCATGGTTACTGGCAGCACAAGCAACATGGTTACTGGCAGCACAAGCAACATGGTTACTGGCAGCACAAGCAACATGGTTACTGGCAGCACAAGCAACATGGTTACTGGCAGCACAAGCAACATGGTTACTGGCAGCACAAGCAACATGGTTACTGGCAGCACAAGCAACATGGTTACTGGCAGCACAAGCAACATGGTTACTGGCAGCACAAGCAACATGGTTACTGGCAGCACAAGCAACATGGTTACTGGCAGCACAAGCAACATGGTTACTGGCAGCACAAGCAACATGGTTACTGGCAGCACAAGCAACATGGTTACTGGCAGCACAAGCAACATGGTTACTGGCAGCACAAGCAACATGGTTACTGGCAGCACAAGCAACATGGTTACTGGCAACACAAGCAACATGTAACATGTAACAGGATGATTTGTGCAGTTGTTGAGTATATATGACTTATGATCCTTGGGCAAGGTGTCTTGTGGGTCTGGGTATTTGCAGTGATTATATGTGGAGGCAGAAAGTTACGGACAAGTGGATTTTAGTGTTATTAATAATAAGCTAATAATAAGAACACTTCTGTCCCAGTCTAGCTGTGAACAGGTGTTTAGGGAGTTTCATATCAAACATCAAGCAAGTGCCTAAACGCTCGGAAACCTGAGCTCAAAGGGGCATTTCTGTCAGGTAATCTCAAAATTGATGTAAAATTTTAAAGTTGTCAACAGATGGATGAATACGCTAGTGAACTAAGGATGGAAAGCACAGTTAAAACAATAAGTTCTATTATGTTTCCTGCTGACCTGTCAGGGAATGAATTCCAAAGAGTTGGTGCAGCAACTGAGAAAGCCCTGGTTCCAATGGTTTTTACAGAAAAATTATTCTCTTTGTTTGGGAAAATTTGAATAAATTAGCATTGGGCATGTCATTAATCATATCTGCGCTGTTGGCTGTTGCTCACATAAAACGTGTGTGCAGAACAACAGCACAAGTTCAGTGTAGAGTGAAATAGGCCAAATTAATGACAATTTATTAATCACATACCAACAATCGTGTATGTATCCAACGTTGATTTAGCTGGAACACTGTAATCTGCAGTGCAGCAAGCAGGTGATTTGGCGACCAAAGTACAACCAATGCATGAGATCATGTTACGCCCTGTCATGTAGTACCCTCAAACATACAATGTTATGTATGCACTATGCTGTTATTCTGCATAAAAATGTTTATGCAATCAACAACACAACACAGATATAGAGATATGAAAAGGCCAAATGAATGACGTTTATTGGGGGGATTAAGGGTAAGCCCTCTTTCAAAGAAATGTAAAACAAAGAAATGTGGGCTCCACAACCCAACGCCAGGCTGACTATGCCCCATGCGAGCCTCCTGGACGTCGGGTTCAATAGAGCCCACATTTCACCACAAAGCAGTAGCAGTATTCCTAGAACAAATAAAAGAAACAATGGCATTACTATTGTCATGGAACACCCTTAAACCAAATAGCATAATGCCCTACATGCTATCACGCAGTCTATGAATACAACTACCTGCTTAAAAATACACTAGCTCTAACTGGAATAACTACAAAGGTGAGGCCAATTCGCCACCGGTCACCGACACATGTGACCACCCCTCTCATTTATGCACCTTGGCACATACACTGTACATCCCTGTGTGCGGCAGTGGCTGTACATTACTTCCATTTATGTTGAGTTAACATTATGGAGCTGATAATGAATTTGTCCATGTGATGTTATATTATATTTTGTAAAAAGCAATATTCTTACTAGGAAGAAATAACATGATACTGACTGCACTAATGGACATGACCAAGCACAATATTCACCCTTAACATGCAGACTGGCTGCCAAATATGTGGTTTGTCTCTCTTTACACAGAGATTAATATGTCTCCAAGAACATGATATTGACTGTCCTTCAGTCTGGTGTTGACCATTTGCCTATGACCCTTGCAGGACAAGCCGCTGACCCCGTACGACGCAGCAGTGGTCAAGGGACATACAGACTGTGCAGACTGGCTGAGGTCACACGGAGGGGCGTCAGTCATGGAGTCAGCTGAAGAGACGGACAAACATAGACCAGCGGTCAGTGATATGGAGAAAGAAAAGGTGAAAGACACAGAGGAACGTGTGCTGGAGAGCAGTGAAGAGGAAGACAGAGTGAAAAAGACAGCAGAAGTCAGACCTGAAAGCAGTGAAGAAAAACAAGACAAAGCGGAGAAGACAGCAGAACCTGAAAGCAGTGAAAAACAAGACAAAGTGGAGAAGACTGAGGAACCTGAGGCTAATGTTGCAGTGGAAGACAAAGTGGAGAAGACTGAGGAACCTGAGTCAAATGGTGCAGTAGAAGACAAAGTGGAGAAGACTGAAGAACCTGAGGCTAATGGTGCAGTGGAAGACAAAGAACCAAGCAAAACAGATGGAACGACAGAAGAATCTCCAGTGGAGGAGAAAGGCAAGAATCGAGGAGACCAAAGTGATAAACCAGATGATGAAATTACAACCAAAGCAAATGATGGTGGTAATGATAAGGATCCGGGTGACAGCGATAAAGAACACGCTAGTGATGATGATAAGAAGGAAACTGACGATGTAAAAGACAATTTGAAAGAAGATGACAATGAAGGTGACAAAGGGCATGGTGACAGGGAGTCTGAGGCTGACACAGTTGTCAACAGCAGCCATGACAATCCTGATACTAAAGCGACACATGAAGAATCCGGTGACTGTCATGAAACAACAAAAGCAGAAAGTCCAGAAAAGACAGATTCAGGGAAGACAGGCACAGACAGCGTTCAAGTAGAGAAGGGCGGAGATAGTGATCTAGTCAAGAGTCAACCAGAAGAGAAACCGAGTGAAGAATCTGACAAAAAAGACATTAGGCAGCTGGCTAGTCCATTACATAAAGAATCTGGTGCAGAGAAAGACGGTGCTAAGGAAAAATTTACAGAGAAGCAAGCAACTGTTTCTGACGAGGAAAGCAGCAGCAGTGATAGTTCAGAAGATGATGGTAACCCTAATGATGGTAACCCTAATGCTCAACAGAAAGGCTTAGACAAGGATCATCCTGCAGAGACCAAAGAAGGGAAGAATGACCAGAAAGACAAGCCACAAGTAAGCGGACCTGCTGAAAGCAGTGCGGGTGACAAAAGTGATGCTACACCTCAGAAACCAGATGTGTCAAGTGACTCACCAGCAGACCCCAGTAAGTCTAATGATACGAACAAAGAAGAAAACAGTGATGATGATAGTGTTTGGTCTCCTGTCCACAAGAAGTCTGAAGGAGTTAGTGAGAAACGCAACGACAAAGACATTGCCAGTACACCACAAGAGGAGAAGCCCACCATGGAGGGCAGTGACCCTAAAGGAGTTCCTGAACACAGAAAGAAGATCGAGGTAGAACCACGAGACAGTGGGATGGAGAACAGTACAGATGGAGAGCACACCTCTGAAGATGACACAGTGCAGGACAAGGCCAGTGCAAAGGAAAATCAATGCGAAACGTGGGCCAAAATATCTCCGAAATCACCTAGTAAAAACTCAGAACCATGCCATGGGAGAAACCAACGCAGCAAGCCCCAGAGGCCAAAAACTGTTTGTGTCACGGAAAGGAGGCATCTTGCTCGCAGACCTCAACCAATTAAGTCCGTACTCCATTCCCCAGAGAAAAGAAGAAAATCTCAGCAAGAGGTGTTGCAGAAAGAACGTGAATACCGCCAAGTTTACAACGTCAACCACTCGCGACCGCCGTTTGATAACAGTGTCCGCCCAGTGTCACAACTGGCTCGACCAAAGACGTCAATCGGCCTACAGCGATGTCGCAACGAGATACAGGAGTCGGTGAGGATCTTTGAAGTGAAGAAGCTTGTCATCCAGATGATTCAGAAGACAAGGAAGCTGCGAATGTTCAACACGTACCGCCAGATGATGACTGAGAAGGGGATGATTCGCACGCTGCTGAGGGAGTACAACCAGCTGTCCCGATGCAAGCAGGAGGAGCAAGACTTCAACACCGTCGCAGAATGGGAGATGTTCCTGCTGGGTGAGTCCCAACACTTCTTGTTCTTGTTAGTTTTCTCTTTCAAGTGAATATTGACATTGTCCTTCTTCTTTAGATCTTGGTAGTGAATCTTGACATTGTCCTTCTTCTTTAGATCTTGGTAGTGAACATTGACATTGTCCTTCTTCTTCTTTAGTTCTTGGTAGTGAACGTTGACATTGTCCTTCTTCTTTAGATCTTGGTAGTGAATCTTGACATTGTCCTTCTTCTTCAGATCGTGGTAGTGAACATCGACACTGTCCTTCTTCTCTAGATCTTGGTAGTGAACACTGATATTGTTCTTCTTTAGATCTTGGTAGTGAGCATTGACGTTGTTCTTCTTTAGATCTTGGTAGTGAACATTGACATTGTCCTTCGTTAGATCTTGGTAGTGAACATTGACGTTCTTCTTCTTTAGATCTTGGTAGTGAACATTGACATTGTCCTTCTTCTTTAGATCTTGGTAGTGAACATTGACATTGTCCTTCTTCTTTAGATCTTGGTAGTGAACATTGACATTGTTCTTCTTCTTTAGATCTTGGTAGTGAACATTGACATTGTTCTTCTTCTTTAGATCTTGGTAGTGAACATTGGCATTGTTCTTCTTTAGATCTTGGTAGTGAACATTGACATTGTTCTTCTTCTTTAGATCTTGGTAGTGAACATTGACATTGTTCTTTTTCTTTAGATCTTGGTAGTGAACATTGACATTGTTCTTCTTTAGATCTTGGTAGTGAACATTGACATTGTTCTTCTTTAGATCTTGGTAGTGAACATTGACATTGTCCTTCTTCTTCTTTAGATCTTGGTAGTGAACATTGACATTGTTCTTCTTTAGATCTTGGTAGTGAACATTGACATTGTCCTTCTTCTTCTTTAGATCTTGGTAGTGAACATTGACATTGTTCTTCTTCTTTAGATCTTGGTAGTGAACATTGACATTGTTCTTCTTCTTTAGATCTAGGTAGTGAACATTGATATTGTCCTTCTTTAGATCTAGGTAGTGAACGTTGATATTATTCTTCTTCTTTAGATCTTGGTAGTGAACATTGACATTGTTCTTCTTTAGATCTTGGTAGTGAACATTGACATTGTCCTTCTTTAGATCTTGGTAGTGAACATTGACATTGTTCTTCTTCTTTAGATCTTGGTAGTAAACATTGACATTGTTCTTCTTTAGATCTTGGTAGTGAACATTGACATTGTTCTTCTTTAGATCTTGGTAGTGAACATTGACATTGTCCTTCTTCTTTAGATCTTGGTAGTGAACATTGACATTGTTCTTCTTCTTTAGATCTTGGTAGTGAACATTGACATTGTTCTTCTTCTTTAGATCTAGGTAGTGAACATTGATATTGTCCTTCTTTAGATCTAGGTAGTGAACGTTGATATTATTCTTCTTCTTTAGATCTTGGTAGTGAACATTGACATTGTTCTTCTTTAGATCTTGGTAGTGAACATTGACATTGTCCTTCTTTAGATCTTGGTAGTGAACATTGACATTGTTCTTCTTCTTTAGATCTTGGTAGTAAACATTGACATTGTTCTTCTTTAGATCTTGGTAGTGAACATTGACATTGTTCTTCTTTAGATCTTGGTAGTGAACATTGACATTGTCCTTCTTCTTTAGATCTTGGTAGTGAACATTGACATTGTTCTTCTTTAGATCTTGGTAGTGAACATTGATATTGTTCTTCTTTAGATCTTGGTAGTGAACATTTACATTGTTCTTCTTTAGATCTTGGTAGTGAACATTGACATTGTTCTTCTTTAGATCTTGGTAGTGAAAATTGACATTGTCCTTCTTCTTTAGATCTTGGTAATGAACATTGACATTGTTCTTCTTCTTTAGATCTAGGTAGTGAACATTGATATTGTCCTTCTTCTTTAGATCTAGGTAGTGAACATTGATATTGTTCTTCTTCTTTAGATCTTGGTAGTGAACATTGACAATGTTCTTCTTTGTTATATCAAGTGAAAATTGACATTGTACTTTGTTACATCAAGTGAAAATTTACCTTGTTCTTCTTTATATCAAGTGAAAATTTACATTGTTCTTTATTACTGTAAGTTTCCATGTATAATACGCCTCCATGTCTAATAAGCACCCTGACTTTTCCCAATTCTGATAGAATAGAATTACATTGCATAATACGCACCCCAACTTTTGGCATTGACCACTGATTTCCCCACTTCTGATAGTTTGTTTGAAGCGCGACTCAGGGTTGGCCACTGTCATTTCATCAAAGTTCGTTTGTGTGATGATCCTTGAATCCATCTCAGAATCGTAAACATGTCACGCAAGTTAAGACATTGCCACCGGCTCATTGCATATGATGATCTATAATCGCCTGGTCAGTTGTGTAAACCCTACATAACTTGCATCTTAGCTTGACCATGGCAAAACTGATTAAATCTGCCCTTGTTAGAACTTACTTTGCATCATTCTGCTCTCAATTTTAATTTAACGCCAAGCTCTATTCTGATGTTGCATGCACACTTTCTACTGAGAAACATAGATATGGTACAATCGTCTTTATTTGCATTCACAACTTTAAACGTGGAGTCACACTGGCTGACAGGTGGGCGTGGCATTGACTATTCAGGTCGTTCACGTGACTCAAGATCGCCAATCATGGTGCCTTGGTGCTCAGGGAGCAACGCATATTTGAGCGTATTAAACCAACACCGTCCACACATTTCTGCGTTATTCGCGGTCAGCGATGTTCCCGATCGCATATGCTCCCCATTCACTGACGTCATAGTAGTAATGTTACTAATTCATGGTTTTCCATATGCCAAAAAAATTTAAAGCATCTGTTCCTAAAATAAATAATATAATAATAACAAAGGTTGATGGTTTTAATTTCTTGGGATTAACCTTGGATACAAAACTAAATTGGAAAAAACACTCTGAAAATATATCAAACAAATGTTCTAGCATGATCCGTACACTAAATAAACTTAAACTAATACAGCCTATGAGAATTAAAATTATGCTATATAACATGTTATTGGTACCACTCATAAATTATTGTTTAATGACTTGGGGGTTCCACTGTCAAAGAATTAATCAACTTCAGAAAAGGGCTATATGAATAATAACGTTGAGTAATTTCAATTCACATACTGACCTGCTATTTAAAAAACTGAACTAACCAAAAGTGATACGCTAGCCCTTCAAGAATTAAAATATTATTACTAATTCATACACAGTAAATTACCTACAGACCTACAACATTGGCAGATTGCAGCAAACACCAAGATTCATGATCATAATACACGCAACCAAAATAAAATTCACATCTATGGCACAAAGCATACATTTGTAAAACAATGTCTTAAATACAGTTTACCAAATACTATCAAAAATACCTCTCAAAGTGTGAAAGACAAACTTTATACACACAGTTTACTGGGTTTCATAAATTATGCAAAGTATCATATCACTCAGAATTATAAAAAAACGTGCACAATCATCAACTGTTATACCTGTACATACATGCGCAATCAACTACAATGATGTTAGCTACACTCAAACATTATAAATACATTTTCACCTTCTCATTTCACTACATACTGTACAATAAAACACAACAATCCAGGTTTTCATTGACGGTGGACCTTACTACATTTTAACGTTGATAACTTTATATCTATATTCTTTTTTTTCTACAGAAACTAAAATAAATGAATGCGACGGATGGCTCCTACAATAGCGACTTTTAATAAGTCTTTGTGGGAGTCTCCATCATCCTCTCTGTATATTTTATAACGTACAGTTATATATATATATATATATATATTATTATTGAATGCGTGTACATTTCAGATCAAATAAATTTACTTCTGATTCTGATAGTCTTCCTATAGCGTTATCCATATTAGGCAGGAGACATTTTTTTAGCCCTATCACAATGAATAATACGCACCTGGACTTTTAAGTAAAAAATGAAGGGGAAAAATACGTATTATACACGGAAACTTACGGTATATAAAATGAAAAATTACATTGTTCTTTGTTGTATCAAGTGAAAATTTACATTTTTCTTCTTTATATCAAGTGAAAATTTACATTGTTCTTCTTTATAAAATATCATCTCATTGTTCTTCTTTGTTATACCAAGTGAACATTTACATTGTTCTTCTTTGTTATATCAAGTGAAAATTTACATTGTTCTTTATATCTTAATAGTGAAAATTGGCATTACAAAAAGTTATTAGCTTCTGCGTGATGATCATACACCACCTGGTGTAGGCTTAGGAGGTCATAGCTTGTTGTGTTCATGGTGATCATACACCACCTGGTGTAGGCTTAGGAGGTCATAGATTGCTGTGTTCATGGTGATCATACACCACCTGGTGTAGGCTTAGGAGATCATAGCTTGCTGTGTTCATGGTGATCATACACAACCTGGTGTAGGCTTAGGAGGTCATAGCTTGTTGTGTTCATGGTGATCATACACCACCTGGTGTAGGCTTAGGAGGTCATAGCTTGCTGTGTTCATGGTGATCATACACCACCTGGTGTAGGCTTAGGAGGTCATAGCTTGCTGTGTTCATGGTGATCATACACCACCTGGTGTTGGCTTAGGAGATCATAGCTTGCTGTGTTCATGGTGATCATACACCACCTGGTGTAGGCTTAGGAGGTCATAGATTGCTGTGTTCATGGTGATCATACACCACCTGGTGTAGGCTTGGAAGGTCATAGCTTGTTGTGTTCATGTTGGATAGATAGACACTGGTGCAGAAAGATGATGCAAATTAAATTTTGTATTTTCACTATGATTTATAACAACATTATCCATTCATGATTTCAATATAAACTGTTATGCATTTTGATTTCATTTAGTTAAACTGATATGGAATTGGCCACTTAATGGTTTATTTTGTGGATCCATTCAACATGCCTGAATCTAATTTGTCTTTCTTTCATAAAGGGAAATCCCCTGGCTGATGCGATTTCATCTATTCACTCTATTGTTTGACCAAATATGGTATAATTTGTATAATTAATTATAACATTAAAAGCATTTTCCTCCATCCGCCTGGCCTTCCCACAGTCTATTAGTTTTACTGCTTTCTAAAAGCATAGCGGGACCACCTAATTGTTTATTTCTCTGCATTGGCATTCTAAAGTCGATATATTCAGTCTATCATTTGTCCGTTGATATTCTAAAGCCTGCAGCTTCATCATCATATCATGGTTGACACTTCGCAAACAAAGTCACTGCAACATCTCTCTCATGTCTGTTGCAACATGACTTGGCAAAGGCTCGGTGACATTAGGACTGAATAGAAGAAGAATTTCCCACAATGCCGTCATTATAACCATAGGAACGTAGCAGCGAAGTGGTGTTGGGAATGTGTAAATTGTGCATTATTAATATGTAGCTGCTCGTGGTAATTCATGCTTCAATGTGGCTTAATGACATTGCACAATTCTTATCTAGTTTGCAAATGATACTAACTCGTCTTGTTAGAAGCCATATGTGATTCACTGTGATGATTTTGCATTAATTTGCATAGATAGATCTTCTGAATATGCTGTCTGGTGTCGTCTATGGTGTCTGGTGTCGTCTATGGTGTCTGGTGTCGTCTATGGTGTCTGGTGTCGACTTTGGTGTCTGGTGTCGTCTATGGTGTCTGGTGTCGTCTTTGGTGTCTGTTGTAGTCTATGGTGTCAGGTGTCGTCTATGGTGTCCTGTGTCGTCTTTGGTGTCTGGTGTCGTCTTTGGTATCTGGTGTCGTCTGTGGTGTCCTTTTATACTTGTTTTTATAGTTGTCTTTTCTTAAATCTATCTAATAAGGTTGCCCATGATTACAGGCTGACTATTCCTATCAGTGACTGAGTACATAAGTATGGTGGTCTGAATGCAATGATGCCTGTTATTTATTTTTATTTATGGTGCAATTTTTTTTAGGCGATGTGAAATCCAGTCGTCCCTCCACATGGGAAACTCCTGAAAATTCTCTCCCTAATTGTTAGAATTACAATGAAATGCTGAATAATTGTTCGCATTATTGAAAGATTCTCACTTGCTGAAGCATGTCCGCTATTCCCACTGTCCTTGCTGTCAACAAAGTCCTGACGTTTTCCCACCCAGTTTTATGCCTTAATCCATCTAGACAAGTTCCCAAGTCACATATGTGTCCGTATTCAGCTTTTTCTCCAAAATACTACTGTTATTTATAATTAGGGTTTTTCTGAAGTTGATTTTCAAAGTAGTAATACTCCTAACCTTTTGTTGCAGATGAGCTTGCGCAGGCAAACAGAGCAGAGAAGGACAACAGAATGAGACTTTGGGTAAGTGGCTTCCCTTCCTCCGCTCTTCCTGTCTTGCAGATAATGCTTCCACAAGAGAGCACCACTGGTGCTGTTTTCGACACAACTCCAACTCCAGTCGAGTTCCTTCATCTCTTTCTCCATAGTTGTTCTTCCTCTTTTCCCTGCTTCTTCCCTCGGTCACATCCCATCTGAAGTCTACCACAGAACTATATCCTTTATCAACACAACAAAACAGTATAAATGTGCGTTCTTATATAACAAGGTATCCAGTCCTTGGACTTCACCCCCCAGCAGACCTTTTCTTCCAACACCAACTCAACATCTCTGGGAAGCATTCAGCCACACTGCAATTATTGTGCGAACACTATTTATTCACGTACCAATATCAATACCAATGTGCATAACCAGTTCAGGGGCGTCTGCAGGCTTTTTTCCAGAGGGTGGCAAAAAATTATGCTGCCTGATTTCGACAAGAAATCTGTACACTTACCAAAATGTCTACTTTCAATGAACAATAATGATATAATTGTATATAATTAATTAACAAATATACTAGACGATCTACTTAGCACAAATAGTAAACAATCTACTCGCCATAAAAGACCTACATTTTACAAACATCCAGATCCAGGGGGGCATGTGCCCCTCCTTGCCCCCCCCCACATGCCCATGAGCCAGGTACTTATTTATTCAGCTGGCTGAACGGTGGTGAAGTGGGGGTAAACGAACATCAGAAATTGCCCAAGGTTTGAAAAAGCAGCAAGAGGATTCAAACTCTGGACTGTTGATTGAGAGTTTGATGTTCTATGATAAACAAATTGTAGCATAGGGAATATTCATATAGATCCACAAGTATTGGATTGACCCTGATGTCTAGTACATACAGTTTTATAATGCCTGCTTATAGGTAGAGTCATAGGATTTGGTTTGCTTCTATGGATTTCGGATTATGAATGTTCCCCATGACAGAACAGAACAGCAGTATTCATTATTTTAACACACATGGTCAATACAACATACCCGGTACACACAACCAGATCAATAATGCATCTGATTTAGTAAAAAAATTAATCTACACTCTCGGCTTACACGGTTTTGCAACTCACTTTAAATATCATTATTTGCATATATATCTAGCTCTGTGTACACTCCGAAATTGTTACATTTGTCAATATGAATGAATAGCCAATACAAATAAGTTTGTCTTTGATCCTCTTTGCATGAATAACCATTAAAATCACCTATAAGGACATGGTATATAGCCTTGAATATGTCAGTCTGTCTACTGATATGCTGCTGTTTGTATACGCCAGGATTTTTTAAGCCTTAAAATGAGTCTCCTGGACCCTTTTTTGATTGTTATATAGTATTTGTATATTTTTTTGTTTATGCTTTTACATGTATGCAATTTACAGAGATGTAAATTGTCAAATAAAATGTGTCCGTCCGTCCGTCCGTCCGTCCGTCCGTCCGTCCGTCCGTCCGTCCGTCTGTGACAACTGGAAAATTTCTTCACGTGTTCTTTAGAAATATATGCTGCACCTACGTGCCACACTAATGAACACCTCTGGTTGTTAACGTGAGAAATCCTGTTTAATAAGCTGTCACATGCATGTATTTGATCATTGTTAGACATTGTTATTCATGTTTATTTGTATTCAGGAATATCTATGCCCATATATGAATCTATGACTTCTAAAAGCTGCTAAATCCTCGCTGGCAGGTCTCAGCCTGTTCGTGCACACATTAGCTGTACAAAAGAATAATTTTGTCTTGTATCAATCATACCTATAATTCCTTCCCATTCATTAGTTTAACAACTGTGAGTTCCTTTGATATCATAGTTACAAGTCATTAAAGCCGCACTGAGGTCATGAATGAATTGGTCAAAAAGGTTGTTACTATGTGGTTATAGTTGATCATTGACATATCTGTACAGACACTTCCTGGCCTATCTTACCTAAGATGGACCAGATGTAATGCATTGTTGGATCAAGACACTATGAGACAACAATTTGATATTCCTTCTTTGTTAATAAAAAGAAACCTTTGAGAGAGTAGTCACAACATAAAAGGGATGTTAGTGAATCAATATGATTTGTCCGTTGGTTTCGTCATGTTGTGCTGAGATATTCAAAAAAGTCCCAATAGATTAAAATTATACATAATGCCAATTTTCCCTTAATGTAAACCCGGTAGTTACTTATGTGTAAATGTGTCACCTGCAAGGTTTTAGTTATGTTACAGCGAAACAAAAGTCATGGTTTTGGGTCTATAAAAGCTAACAAAACTTTTGTGCAACTAAAATCAAGAATATTACACCATTGGTTTACTCAGAATGTGTTCTAAAAGTGGGAGATAATTGTAGTTATACATGGTTATCTCTTAGTAACTCTTATAGGTGCATAGGCCAAAAACCATGTTTTCAGAAATCATACCTGAAAACTAAGTACTAATGTGAAATGATAAACAGCACATTCTTTAGACTTAAACTACAGGCAGAGTGAAAACTTTAGACTTAAACTACAGGCAGAGTGAAAACTTTAGACTTAAACTACAGGCAGAGTGAAAACTTTAGACTTAAACTACAGGCAGAGTGAAAACTTTAGACTTAAACTACAGGCAGAGTGAAAACTTTAGACTTAAACTACAGGCAGAGTGAAAACTCAGTAGTGAAGTATTTATGATGTCAGTTAGTGTTAGACTGTTAGATTGTACATCTTAGTGGCAACTCACTCTACTGGAAATCTGCGCTTTCTTTCAGGATGAGCCAGCAGGGAGGAACACAAATTCCCAGGCCTCATCGCCCCCTGCCAAACCCCCGCACAGCTACACTAGTTCCAGCATCTCAGACTCGCAGGGTAGCCCACGGCAACAGTCGCCAGAGCGACGGATGAGATCTCCTACTCGGGAGGAGAAGAGGCGAAAGTTGAAGGAGGAACAACACATGAAACATCTGAAGAACATATACGGGCAACAGAACATCCCGCTAGAACACCGCAATGGAGAACCAAGGAGATATCCCAAATCTGGTAACTTGTCTATGCTCATTTAGGCATTAAATTTAAATGGTAAAATCGTGAAGATAAATTTATGAGATTAAAATAAATCAAAAATGTGTTTAAATATATATATGCGTAATTTCAATAGCTTAATTGGTCTGAAAACTACCAAATGATTTGCATACGTGACTACATCATGTTGAAATTATTTAACTATCAGTGCAAATTACTAATAAAATCCACTTTACGTGTTTTAATTATATTATGCATAAATTGTGCATTTATTTATACAAAATAATTATTTTATTAATTTATATTGTTAATAATGTGCATATCAATAAACAATTATTTTGTATAAATAAGTAATTATTTCGAACATGAGTTTAGAGCATGTTGAGTATTTTATATGAACGTTTATAGAAAAAGAATCGGCTTGTATGTTAGATTTTACAGTTGAACGTGATCAACTCAATGCGACAACTCAATACTGTCACAGTTTATATTAAAGGTTCCTCCTCAATTACATTTTTTCGCTAGTCTCATTTCAAATCCATTTTGTGAAAAATCAAACCTACTTAGTATCTACTGCAACATGCTCGTTTGCGCAACTTTTGTATGTAGTTTTTTGTTAAATCATCTGAAAAACTGTTAAATTAATTAATGTTTGGTCAAACATTAATTGAAGCGAAAATGGAAATGCTGAAAACGTTTCAACCATGGTGAAATTTTTTTCTTTGTCAAGGAAGTCATGCCCATGATTGGCATTGACCCGCAAAGTGCTTACCATTTTGGATATCCACTGTTTTAAGCCTTACCAGATTCAACGACTGAAGTCAATTCTTTCAATGATTTCATTGTTTTATTAAATCGACTGTCGATGTTATACAACATATTTGGACATCAACGGACAGAATTCACGTTAGAGTAAATCAGTTGATGATGGAGTTTTTTAAATTATATGTAAACACATTTGTAGAAATGACAATAATTTATAGGGAACAAACGCACCGAGAACTTGAATTAGTTTTTATGTGTGCTTCAGCGGGATCATCCAGGGAAAGATCGGCTGCCTCGAGCCTGGCGTCGAGTACCACGGAAAGTCTACCGAAGATTCACCCACAGTCTACGAGGCAGACGACGCAGAAGTCGCAGTCGTATTCGATGAGACCAGCCACATCACATGCCGGACAGCGGAAAAACCAGGGTAGATCTCAGGGTAGGTGTAACACATTGGAATAATTGTAAATATATATTTTCTAATTATTTTAAGTTAAAATTTGTTTCATTGTAAAACCATATTTCAACATTTTTGTTGGAGCTTTAAAAATGTTTGTAGTAATTTAGTTAGTTTCTTCAAAAACTATATTTATGTAATGTTATCTAAATAATTTTTTATATTAGTGAATTTGTAATACTTATTTCCTGTACTAAAAAAATTCAGTTCAATTCAATAAATTTATTCAAACAAAAAACATTCATCTGCAAAAGCCACGGCTTGATGCAGTGTCATGTAAATGATGTTAGAAAGGAATAAACAAGAAAAGTAATTAACGTATCCCCTGTGTATATTATATGATATGTTAATAACACATTAGATGTGGCAAATGTGTGAACATAATTTCTGTTTGCATAACAAAGTCAAATTATCATTCACTGCACAGCACAAAGACACTGGATTAGCACTGCGTTATCTGTGTGTAATTCACTAATGGACCAGTTGTATGTTCCCTGTGACATATGGCCAACTGTGAAATCAGTAGTAATCCTGGTAATCCTAGTAACAATGAACTTATCCCCAACTGTGTAAACTAACCTTAACACTGCACCAAATAAAAAGACATGTTAAATACGTCTTGCTTACATCTACAAGTAAACAGGGAAATCTTTTTTAATTTTGTTTGGGATTTACTATTTACCAGACATTCCAGATTGGTATACATTCAATGGACACAGCTAGCATAGAAAGCTTGCAAGACATCTACAAACTACAGCAATAAATTAAGCTAGCCTGTACATATGCACGTGCCAAGGGGTTTTGTAAAACTAAGAAAGTACACAAATCCAGTAACGTTTTACCATTAAATTTGTGCAGGGTAAAAAAAATTTTCGATTAGGAATCAGAAAATATTTTACATGTCTGCGAAAGCAACTTCACATTCTAAAATTGCAAAAAATAATGTTAATTATTGCACCAATCACAAACATTGGTACAAGCACAGTATTGTAGTGAAACTTTCAGTGTTGAATCGGCTGTTTCTGGTGGATCAATTTCTAATTAATTTTGGATTGGATGTGAATGATTGAAGTCTTATGCATCCACAATAACATCGGTTTATTTTATACTTACAATACCCCTAACCTGCACCTGTTTGCTTTATTTTCAGGCAGCGCCAAGAATACGAGCAGCCCTTAATTAACACTAACACCAGTCAGACCTCCACAACACTGCCAAGTGCCCTTGACCCTAACAACACTATTGTGTTGTTCTCTGACTTTCTCTAGAGAGAAGCGAGAGCTGCCGGCAAGTGCACTTCCTCAGCACACTTATGGAGCTTGATATCGACAGACATCCGAAGCGTGCCCCTGCGCAGAAGAGGAACACCTTGGCTTCGCACCGCCGGATGTCGTATGACTTCAGGGACAGTGCGTCTGATTCGCAGCCGGCCTGATGACGCCTGGTGTCAGGCAATGATGTCTTGGTCAGGGTGGTGTCAATGACAGACCTCACAGGCGATCAGGGAAAGGTTTATTAGCTACACTGCTGCTTCGCTTTGCTCAGAAACAATGACTGCTACTTGTGTGTAAAGGCAGAAACTGTGATAACTGTAGTATCAGCCATAGCCAATCAGAAGCTATGATAAGTGGAGTATCAGCCAGGACCTACCATGATCATGTTGAACTTATGATAACAGAAATATCATGTGACAAGAGAACTATCAGTCCTGATCAGGCTGAACTTGTAATAATACGTACCGATATCAGCCAGGGTTTGGCTAACTATGTAATAACTGAAGTGATGTGTGAAGTATCAACCATGATCAGGCAGAAACTGTGATAAGTGAAGTATCAGCTAGGACCAGATTAAACTTGTAATAAATGATGTATAAGTCAGAACCCAGATAAATGTATGATAGTGAAGTATCAGCCAATACGAGAGCATACCATCTTCAAATTTGAAGGACATGCTATGAAGAAAGTCTGACATAAATAGTCTAATTCTTGGGTGAATTCTGTCAGGCCGAGGTTGAAGTTTTATTCACCAGACGGAGCCACAGTTATGTGTTCCAAGACTGCTCTGCTAACTAACTTATTGTATTTTTATGTTTGTTCAATCATGTCAAACAAATTCAGCCATATCTGTACCTGTTGGTTTGTTTATTGTGTAAAGTATGTCTGTATATATTAAAAAAACGTATTTTGTCATTATCAAGTCTGTCTGTACATATTAAAAAAACGTATTTTGTCATTATCAAGTTTTTATATGTGCAATTACATTACACAGAACAAATACTTATATAAATGTATTTATATACCATAATGTGATAGGAGATGCACGGTACACAAGATAATTAATGTTTCTTGTGATATTAAATTGGAGGGTGAAGATAATAATTGTAATAAAATTTTAATTAGTTTTTTTGATTAATTTAGTAAAGTGATTTTTGTATGGCAAAATGAAAATGACGCCAGTTACATTAACATAACATTGTGCACATGTTGAAGAAATATTTATTTGTTTTTTAAGTGAGGTTCATCAGTGCATCATATTGTATTCTGCATGGTTCTAACATTTGTTTTGCTATTGCAATTATAGCTTCATTATTGTAGCTTCATCTGTAAAATGAAATTAAACATTTATGCCCATCGTGAACAATGATGCTGCATACCATTCATGAATTACATATTTCTGTATAAATGCTTCAGGTCATTTTATATAAAATTTCTTTTGTCAAAATATGTATAGTCTGTAAAATTTACCTGCAGTTTTTTATGCTATTGAAAGGGAATTGCTATAAAAAATTTAAGCTATCATCGATAAGTTTTAATTTCTCCACATCTAAACAAAAGAAAAAGCAACAATACAGGTATCTTTGCAGAAATTATACTAATACGGACAGCTTTGCACGAAAATGAGATGATAGATAAAGTTGTTTGTCAAGTTACTCTTGATTTGTGGTGTTCCTTACATTTCTATGAATAAATAAACATAAAAGGTAGAGTAATTGTGCAATTAAATAATTGGTAAATGACCGTAGGTTATACTGGATTTTACAGTGCATAGTGTACAAGCATCCAGCATCTATTTCCCAGTGAGTAGGTATATATATATATATATACTATTGTTGCAGAACCTAGTTATCCAAGAAAAACTAATATTGGTCTAGTTCAGACTGTGGCTTATATTAATGGTGTATCGTATTGAATCTAACAGACGTGCAAGTGTTTCAAAACATCATGAAGCTATTGTAGGGGTTTAGCTGTGTGCTAGCAAGAATATGGACAAGGAATCATAATTATCAGAGACTATGCAATGGCCACGCATGGTGAATGTTAAGTTGCATTAAATTATGCTCTATTGAAAATAGTAATATATCTGGATCATGTCACAAATTATGTACATGTGTGTATGTAAAATTATGTATGTATGTTTGTGTACAGCTGTTATTGTGACTTGCAAAATAAATACGGGGAAATGTAATTAAATAATGATATGCCTGCTTTGTATAGTTTTCTTTCAAGATGTTACTGATATATATATATATATATATATATATATATATATATATATTATGAAATATGTGCAGTAAATGTAGGTTCTTCTTCCGTGTTCTCCTGTTTTCAAGACTGTGTCAACAGCAAATTGTTACAAACACGCACTGAGCCGACTCGTCTCCTAATTAATTGGACTGCGTGCGTGACGGACGTAACGACTGTTATACAACACAGTTTATTTCAACAGGTAATACAATATTACCTGTCGTGGTAACATGAATTGTGCGTTTCATTTAACTGTCCCGTTGCTAACATCGGCTACGTATCGTGATTCGCAAGTTCGCCACAATAATGCTTGCATGATTCGCACATCTACTACTCCGTGATTCGCACATTCACAACAATAGACGTCACACGGCGGAGTATCGATGTATTACAAACACACAATAACGTTTCGACAGGGAAAGACGTCGTAGCGTTTTAATGAGGTCTAGTCGTTCTTCTACAGTGGGTACTTGGAGAGGTGAATTGCATGACCTAATCCGTTAAGTGGCCCAGTGGACACGCGAATCATGGCCAGGCGGGAATGTTAGCATCTTTCCTGCCTAGTGGGCGTGTGCATGGACGCATACCCCATTAAATCTGTCAGCACGAAAGCACACGTTTCGTCAGGTATCGAGGGTTGTGTGCGTTGTGGATCGGCGTTGTCATTCGGGGAGAATGACGTCATTGTTAAAACTAGACATCCTCGTGAAACAAGGCAAAGCTTTCAATTTATACCGCGCCCCTTCAAAATTCGTTGTTCAGGGCGCGTTGCCCTTTGCCCCCGGCAGATCTGTTGACGCAAACACCATTTCAACTTCTATTGATCCACCCGGGCACGCTGCAATTGCTGCAAGAAAGCTGTTCGTTTTTATAATTATATCAATAGAATACCATCGTCTGTTGTCAGTTACTCATTAATAAAGCTGAGTGAACTGGTGCAACGTAGGGTGAACTGGTGCAACGTGGGGTGAACGGGTGCAACGTGGGGTGAACTGGTGCAATGTGGGGTGAACGGGTGCAACGTGGGTGAACTGGTGCAATGTGGGGTGAACTGGTGCAACGTAGGGTGAACGGGTGCAACGTGGGGGTGAACGGGTGCAACGTGGGGTGAACTGGTGCAACGTGGGGTGAAGAGTTGCGACGTGGGGTGAACGGGTGCAACGTGGGGTGAACTGGTGCGACGTGGGCTGAACTGGTGCGACGTGGGGTGAACTGGTGCGACGTGGGCTGAACTGGTGCGACGTAGGGTGAACTGGTGCGACCTGGGGCGAACTGGTGCAACGTGGGGTGAACTGGTGCGACGTGGGGTGAACTGGTGCAATGTGGGGTGAACTTGTGCGACGTGGGCTGAACTGGTGCAATGTGGGGTGAACTGGTGCGACGTGGGATGAACTGGTGCGACATGGGGTGAACTGGTGCAATGAGGGGTGAACTGGTGCGACGTGGGGTGAACGGGTGCAACGTGGGGTGAACTGGTGCGACGTGGGGTGAACTGGTGCAACGTGGGCTGAACGGATCCACGTGGGTGAAAGAAATTTCCCATGTTTCGATACAGCAGCTAGTCCTGTTGACCGACAGTCCGTCTTTCTAACCGCCGAGCCGCCTGCCGTGCCCCACTCTTATCACCTCTGGCGGAACCACTCTAACAAACGTAACGTGGAATTGCCGCATCAATCAATAGATGTATCACACCCTGCTAAGAATGTTGTGGGTTACATTAATTTCGACAGACGCTTCCATTTTGTTTATCGCGAATGCATAACAGTTGTTTGTTTTTTAACACAATATTTCATATCCCTGATAAGTTGTGCACAAACGTATTAGACTTTGATTCATGTATATCTGCGAGACATAGGCTGCTTTAAGAAGAATTAGCATCCTGTTCTATTGTTCTCGGATATATGCATTACAAAGTTGATGCAAAACCATGGGCTGATGTAAACATAGCCCATTGCTGTAAACGTTTTAGTGGTGTCACCGGCGCCGTGCTTATCCCACTTCTGACACCATTACGTGCAGTTGACAACAAGACTGTCTCCACTAGACATGTCACCGGCCAGAAATGTAGAACACATGCGGTGGTAGTGATGTACCGACTGCGGTCTCGCGAGCGACGTCGCTGTCGGCGCCGCAGTCCCAAATCCCGGTGTCAACAACATCGACGGCGACCGGACCGATCGCGTAGGAGGCCCGAGAACGGTCCGGCACCCGCCAGTAGCGCCGGCGGTGGCGGCGGAACGCCGCCACCACGAGCGGATTACGCAGCATGTAGATGGTCGGGTTGACGGCGCCGTTGGCCAAAAACAGCCACGTCGCGACGATATTCGTGGCGTAGCCCGTGTGCCAGCCCGCGAGTGCCGCGAGAGGTCGGAACAGCAGGGTTCCACTACGACAGGGCAGCTGCACGCCAACCAGAATGAGCACGGTCGTCAGCGTGTGTATCTCGCCCCGGAAGCGCAGTTGGTGGACGGCAGCCGAGGCCGGTCGGACCTGGTCGCAGCTACACCGGAGCACCTAATCAACACAACAACGACACTGATTATACACAACACAACACAACACAACACAACACAACACAACACAACACAACACAACACAACACAACACAACACAACACAACACAACACAACACAACACAACACAACACAACACCACACCACACCACACCACACCACACAACACAACACAACACAACACAACACAACACGTGACACTACAGTTGCTAATGTCACAGGTGTCAACATTGCTGGCTTTAGATGGGAAACACTGCTCTTAATTTTTTAATTTTTTTATTTTCGCATGTGTGCGTTCACCGCGAACGAGAACGGCACATCAAAGTGTAGCGACTCGTGTACACGTAAACAGCTGGAAACGCAAGTCCAAAACCGTGATCGGAGGAAAGCAGCCGCCAGGGAGTGAAAAAGACGAATTCGAGTAAGTCAACACGGGCCAATGGTGGAGCTGTGTGCAACAGTCTGTCGTTGAGCAGACCGTGGAAGATTGTTCGAGAGGAGTAATACATTTATATATCGAATAGTTCCATTTTGACTGTAACTCAGCACAACAAGTAATATAAAACTGCATTGAATTATATAGTAAGTAGAGAATATTTACGCGCGATCTGTTTGTCGGACCAGTCAAGATTCATATGATATGACTCGGATGTGATATGAACTACGCTCAATCGGCATTATTAGAACGACTGTTGTCAGCGTTGTTCTCGACATCGTGATCATCATTATCACCACCGCCGCCACCGCCGCCGCCGCCACCGCCACCGCCACCGCCACCGCCACCGCCACCGCCACCGCCACCGCCACCGCCACCGCCACCGCCACCGCCACCGCCACCGCCACCGCCACCGCCACCGCCACCGCCACCGCCACCGCCACCGCCACCGCCACCGCCACCGCCACCGCCACCGCCACCGCCACCGCCACCGCCACCGCCACCGCCACCGCCACCGCCACCGCCACCGCCACCGCCACCGCCACCACAGGAACATTTCTGTGTACGCGAGTTTAGCTAAAATATTTTTTTAAAGATTATCTATGAATATCGTCACCAGTCACAGCTGTTAAGGTGGCTCCTACCTACCGAAATTGGTAAAAATAAAAAAACATTATAAACATATTTTTTCCATTTTTTGGGCACTATAATATATGCACCATACTATCATAACATAGGATTGCACATCAAAATGCATTTTAATGCCTAAAACGGCTTTTTAAAAATTACTCTCTTCAAAATTATCACATTAGCTTACCTAATTAAATATTCATAAACTTTAAATGCTCATAACTTCACTTCTATTTGCGGTAAACTTAAAATGTTTGTACGGAACTAACCACAAGAATCAGGAGAATATATGGAATCCATGTTTAAAATTTGTTCTTACAATGCATTTCATTGGATTATTTTGAGGGAAACCCCAAACTACTGGCAATATTGACCAACCACAGCGTGGCTCTCAAACCGTCCCATGCCAGTGTGGTTTGTTTTGACTGAGTTCGTGATTGCCAATTGTTATGAATAGAAGTTAATATGCCAAAGTTTGCCAGCATACGAAGGAAGAAAATACGTTTTAAAGGTAACAGGTACACTAGTGTAAGCGATGATAAACCACAAAATGATAAAACTGTCAGTGTGACTAGTACAACCACTAATCGGCCTAGTACTAGTAGTAGTACTAGTAGTGCCAGCAGTAGCGGTGACAGTGGCAGTGGCAATGACAAGTTGGTGCATGCACCAAGTACTCCCAAAGGACTGCATTGTTCTGTATCAGAAATTAAACTACAAAATAATTCAGAAAATCTTAAACCTAGTGAAACTGACGTTGATGGTGATATACCAACAGGTTTTAGACTTGTAGACATTGGGGTATTCTTGGTGCCACTCCTAAATAATACAAGGTGCCAAGAATGCTACTGCGAAGGCCTGTCAGTAAGAGAATCGGGAAAACTTGGTCTTGCAAGTACGTTGCATGTTTCATGCCGTAACTGTGGTTGGACATTTGCTCTACCTACAAGTAGCCGGACATGTATGCAGCATCAACCACCATGGCAGTGCTGGATCCATGGAAACGGAAGGTGCGAAAATGATTTTCCATCGTTCAGTAGAAAAGCATAAGCTACAGTACAAAAACTACTTGGGCGATGGGGACAGCAAAGGTCACAATTCTGTGGTTGGATGCTATGGACCAGACGTGGAAGTGCGTAAGTTGCAATGTGTCGGCCATGTTCAAAAGAGAGTAGGAAAACGACTCCGAAGTTTGAAAAAATCGAAGCGTGGACTAGGTGGGCGAGGGAAACTGACAGATGCGGTCATTGATAAACTGCAAAATTACTATGGTCTTGCAGTGAGACAAAACAAAGGCAACCTGGAGGGAATGAAAGGGGACATCATGGCAAGCCTCTACCACGTTGCAAGTAGTGATGAGAAGCCACAACACGAGAAGTGTCCTAGAGGTGAGAACACATGGTGCAACTATTGGAAGGCGAAAACCGAAGGTACAGAGCATAAGCACAAGTCTAAAGGACTCTCTGATGACATAGTCACTGCTGTTCTTCCCATATACATGGATCTTACCAAAGAGTCGCTACTGTCTGGGTGCCTACACCTAATAATAATAATAATATTTAAAGCACTAATGTGAATTGTAATTAAGCTCGTGCTTACATGGCAACGCAACACGTGTTGTGTGTTACGTATACCTGCTTACAAGAATAGCGAGCTGCGTCACTCTGATACAAGGGCAACGTTTGGTTGTCATCAGCGTGGTGGCGCGTCAGTGTAAATCCGCAAAATATTACAAAGGTACACTTCTGGGTTGCCTCTAGGGACGAGTATTCGACGCTAACGCGGGATAGTTATGGTGCTGACATATGATGATTCCATAGAGTATGTGGTCTGATATTTAACCGGAAGCAGTTGATGCCAACCGTGTGGTGGCGCTGGCGGTTAATAAAAAAAATGGCGTGGCAGACTGTATTCGTTGGCTCTGTTAAAAGTCCGAAATTGTGCGATACAACGCATGCGACATACCTTGAAAAACTGCACGCAGAAGAAGATCTCAACAGCGCAAGTCGTGACGTAGAAGAGGACGCGCGCTACTAGCGCCACAGGGTGGTCGGTGTTGGTCGCGCCGAACGAGTTCAGGCAGTCGGCGTTGACGTCGGGTCGCCACGGAAAGTAGACGACGCTGACGATGACTGCGACGGCGGCGATGGCGTTACACATGGTCGCCTTCGTGAAGCGGCGTCGGTGAAGCGTGACGACGGCGTAGTAGCGGTCGGCGGCGATCATGCATACGACGGCCGTCGACAGGCCGCCGAACACGCCGTTGATGGTCGCCACCAGCATGCACGCGCTGTATGCGTCGCCATGGGGAGCGCGCGACGCCAGGACGACGACGCACGCGAACACGGACGTGAAGGTGAGCAGGAGATCGCTGACGGACAGCGTCGCGACCAGGGCGTTCGTGATGCTGTTGGCGCGCCGGTGGCGACAGAGGACGCACAGGACGACGACGTTGCCGACGACCGAGACGAGGATGACGACAGCGAGCAGGGCGATGACGAAGACGCGCTGAGCCGACAGCTGCGGGGACGCCGGCCAGAGCGAGGCGTTGTTGCCGATGTTCGCATGGCTGAAGTTGCGCAATACGTTCGTCATGTCTGTGTCGTCTAACTACACAATTGTGTCCTAGTGTGGTGGTTCATTCACAGCGTAAAGCGGTAGGTGCATGGCTCATATACGTGTTCTTACTTACACAACCAACTGGACGAAACACGTTCTTCGGATTGGTCATTGGTGACATCGTTGACCACTCAATATGTCTGCTCTCCAGGAGAGCATGGTCAACACCTGATCCTCGGTAAGACGTGATGACATTACTAAATGTCAGTTTGCGTACGACGCCGTTCGTCATTTTGCGCTAGTCTGCCAATATGGGTCTCCCGCCGTCGCTCGTCCACCTGATCCTTCGACGGCAAAGAGATTGTGAATTAGATACTTCGCGGAGACCGTCAACAAACAAGAGACCGCCGAGGGGGTCGGGTAACGGCGCTTGCTTCGATGCGGCCGGCCACACGGAGCGCTGATGGAAACCTGGCTGATTCGAATAATAGATGTGTATCCCCCAGGGTGCGGCAATGCGAGAAGACACCGGCAATCAGACGGACCCACGCCGCCCAGCCGCCGCCGCGACCACACGGCTAGCCGCGTCGAACTTCGAAGAAGGCCTACCAGGGAGGGACGAAAATAATAACCGTAAACAGATACATGTCCTAATTCACACAGAGAACCACTTCAAAAAACTTAACGTGTTGAAAGTAGACGATTATGTTAAAGTTACAAGAACTAAAATTGTATTTAAATACATTAACATTTTATATTTTTCAAAAAATATTTTTTCAAAAATATAATGATATATGCAAACTATCAATTTGCTACACATGACAACGAAACAAATGAATACTATGTTATAATATTATATTTGATGCACATGTACATGCGATTAGCACATAGCCATACAGGTATTCGTACACGCAACACATGTACATGCGATTAGCACATAGCCATACAGGTATTCGTACACGCAACACATGTACACGCGATTAGCACATAGCCATACAGGTATTCGTACACGCAACACATGTACACGCGATTAGCACATAGCCATACAGGTATTCGTACACGCAACACATGTACACGCGATTAGCACATAGCCATACAGGTATTCGTACACGCAACACATACTCACAGATAACTTTCAAACATGAGATAGACACCTTGTAAGAGGACCAAAGAAATAATATGAATCACCGACCCGTCCCGTGTGTGTATGTGCGTGGGTGCGTGCGTGCGTGCGTGCGTGCGTGCGTGTACGACAATCATAATAACACGGCGTGACAGTGCTCACTGTTCAAGCATATAGCTGTATACAATTGGGTCAAACTGGTAACCTGTAAGGTAGTAACATGTAAGGTAGTAACATGTTAGGTAGTAACATGTTAGGTAGTAACCTGTTAGGTAGTAACATGTTAGGTAGTAACATGTTAGGTAGTAACATGTTAGGTAGTAACCTGTTAGGTAGTAACATGTTAGGTAGTAACATGTTAGGTAGTAACCTGTTAGGTAGTAACCTGTAAGGTAGTAACATGTTAGGTAGTAACCTGTTAGGTAGTAACATGTTAGCTAGTAACCTGTCAGGTAGTAACCTGTCAGGTAGTAACCTGTAAGGTAGCAATCATGAACATGTTGTGTATCCTCATGCTTTAGTGAGCCAAGTTCTTCGGGAACTGTTTACATCCTGCCCACCAAACAGACGTAAAATCACCAGTTGTTGCAATCACCAATCGTGTGGATATGATCCATATTCTCGGTCTGTGCACAAGACAAAATAAAAGTGGAATTTCACTACCTGTAAATGCTGGAATGGCAAAATGCTCAGCGCCGCCATTAATATTTATGTTAGGTTATGATACGTGGAGACGTACAACTTAATCCTGGCCCTCTGCCGTGCCAACATCGTCAGGGATGCTTCATTCTTTCCAGGTGGTTATCATGGCCTGTGAGTCTCACGGCAGCACAAGGCCATGTGCTGTGACAATTGTAATGTTTGGTATCACAACACGTGCATTGAACTTTGTTCTAGCTATTATAAGCACCTCCAACACAGCAGCGTCGATTGTGTGTGTGCCAAATGTGACACTCACAACTTCTCAAACTCCTATCATATGTGCGATTTTGTAACATCAAACTACTGATCCATTGTCAGATCTGGATCTACTGTCACTGAGTCGATATCATCCGTTGACCACGATCGACAACCTCCGCTAATTCGTCAGACAGTCCTAACGGTAGTGACCAATCCAATATAACCAGAACAAACAATTGGGGAACAGTTGTTATCAACTGCAACAGTAAAAACAAAAAATTACGAAACCATTCATACGTCTGTGTTCCTTCCACACAGCTACAGAGCCTTATGTAAGGATCGTAAGCGGGATACTGGGGTGGGGGGGGGTGTAATACTAGCCGCTAAAGCATCGACGTGCAACCTGACTGCGAACTAATATGGGCCAAAATATCATTGAAACATCAACATACACTTTACGCAGGTGCACTGAACAAACACATCGTAGTGCCTGCTGACAGATGCACTCGCTCAAATCACACTTACAAGCACAGACACATAAGAACCAACACCGAGGGATACAGAAACTCGTCCCCCCCCCACCGGACCTTAACTGTCTGGCACATCTTGGAGGCGCAGTTGGTTGATGTTCAGGACGCCTCCAAATTCAAAGAACCGCTGGGTCGTGCTCGATGCTCACAGAACAGATACCAACCAGTTCATTGGCGCGATACCCAGTCGAGGTTTGCCAATTAATTAACAGAAACATAGATATAGTATGCTTGAATAGTGAACCATGTCATGCTGTGTTATTATGATTGTCGTGCACGTACGCGCGCACACACGTAAGCACACGCTCGCGCGCGCACGCGCGCACATCTATATGGTTGAAGAGTGTATAATGCATCTCATATTCTGGCAAATTCATTATCTGCACAGATCATTGCGCGAGTCAAAACATCCGTTTCTCTTGTGCAGGCTACATGTGCGGCAGGATATCTCCCCCGGGACATCATTCCCCCTGGGGGGAAGATTCCCCGGGGGAGGTAACTCCCCGGGGGGAGTTACCTTAGGGTATCTCCCCTTCCCCTGGATATCTTGCCCCCCTTATAAATGTGCAAGACAGTTTATAATTAGCAAATGTGAGTCACAATAATATCTACGAGATGTTATTCTGCAAGAAAATTGTGTGTGTTTATATTTATTACGTTGCAAATTTACGAATGATTGAATGATATGAAGTGATTCCTGAGTTAGTCATGATAAGTCTCCCATCGAGGCACTGCGTTAATCATGATCTGCCACCTCAACAACAAAACACGCAACTCTTTTCTCAAGGCACTGAGTTAATCACGGTCAGCTGCCTCAACAACACACAGCTCTCTTCTCAAGGCACTGAGGTGTCTAATCCTCGGAACTGTTGCTCAGCACACACAGGTAACATCCCATTGTTACCAATACAAGTTTCAAGGACCTGCCTTTGTTTATTGACTTAGTCTTAGGCACGTTGCCAATGTGTCATCGCAGTATCATTTATTAACCTTTCATTTATTTTGTTGGATAACCACACACGATACACAATAATTAGAACCGAAGTTTCGAATCCTCTTGCTGCTGTTTCGAGATTTTTTTCGAGACAGTCCCGATCACGGGCAACTGAATCAGCTTGAGCCCCTGTAACTGATATATATATATATATAAGGGTATGCAACTAGAAATGACCCCACTCACCTTTCAACATCCGTATCTCGGCGTTGCGATGCGTAATCCGAATACTGTTACCTTACACAAATGTCCCAATGAATAAACTTTCACTATACCTACTTGTCATTAAAAACATATATGGATTTCTTATGAAAAGCGGTACGTTAACGACTGTATGCACAGAAATCTTACCCGCCTGCATACGGTAACGTGACAATGTTACCGGAAGTGAGGTGCATGTTGGGTAGTGAGGTGTGCAAAATCCTTTGTTAGGCAAACGCCACGTGTTTGACCTTTGCAAGAGGATTGTCGACGCACACCTGTCACCTGCTGTAGAATGTGTCAGACTAATAATTAGCTCCTTTTGTTGTGTAGATTATTTGCCTAACAAAGGATTTTGCACACATCACTACCCAACATGCACCTCACTTCCGGTAACATTGTCACGTTACCGTATGCAGGCGGGTAAGATTTATGTGCGTACAGTCGTTAACGTACCGCTTTTCATAAGAAATCCATATATGTTTTTAATGACAAGTAGGTATAGTGAAAGTTTATTCATTGGGACATTTGTGTAAGGTAACAGTATTCGGATTACGCATCGCAACGCCGAGATACGGATGTTGAAAGGTGAGTGGGGTCATTTCTAGTTGCATACCCTTATATATATATCAGTTACAGGGGCTCAAGCTGATTCAGTTGCCCGTGGTCCCGAAGACCAGACCTTTGCCTTTACCTACCATGGAAAAGCGGACGGGGCAAACATTTCGTATTACATTATACAAGTACCGGTGTCGTCCTGAAATGTATCCGGCGGCAAATATTATCCGCTTGGTGCATCTGTGCATGGCGTATCTTGAAATATTGTAGTTACAGACCATATATACATATAGAGGAAGGTATATGAGTAACTTTTATCACATTAGATATTCTGGAGCCGTGTGACTAGATATTTGCTGTGTGTAAAGTTGACGTAAACGTTCTCGTGGTAGACTATTGCTGTGGACATTATTGGTCACGTGGGTTGTTTACTCTTTCAAAGAGGACGAGGAGACAATTGTCTCCGTATGGTTCATATTACATGACGCGTTGGAAATATGAGCATGGCCCGTGGCATGAGTGATCATGTTACCCTAGACGGTCCTAGACACACCACAGTCATAGCCTGAACCAATACAAGAGTCATTACTGAGCATGTGTACACGCACGCATGCGTGTACACATGCACGCACACACGCACTCACACACCCACACCCACAAATAACACACACGAATCATTACTCAACATGGGCATACACACACACACACACACACACACACACACACACACACACACACACACACACACACACGCACGCACGCACGCACTCACACACACATGCACACACATGCACGCACGCCAGCACGCACGCACAAACACACGCACAGACACACGCACGCACACACGCACACACACACACAATTTATGTGGATGTAGATTACACGTCTATGATCTATATGTATTCATCCAACACGCGGAAATCGTAAGAAATTTTGTTAAATGTTATTCACGAACATATTTCTAATTTATGTTGTCTTACCATTGCAAAATCCCCTATATATATATATATATATATATATATATATATATATATATATATATATATATATATATATATATATATATATATATATGTATTTCAATCAAAACAAGACGATGTCAGATAACCAAACAGGATGGTAGCATGGGTGATGTGACCACCTGTCATCTGTCACTATTGTATGGGTGATCATGGTGGATGTAGTGATTGCTGGGCAAGGACGAGAATTAGATAATTTAGACGGAGTTTTGAAGGCAACAAAGGAAGGCGCCAAAAACGGGGAGAAACTTAAGGCGTCGCCGAGGGCTGAAGCAAAAAAGAAAAGGTAAATGTTGCCACATTGAATGTTGATCTTTTTGAAGTGTCGACCTAGCGCATACCTTATATAATAATTGATAATAGCAGTGATTGCGAAGCAAGTGCAATCTGGGGGTAATGTCGTGCAGCTAAATGCTAACAATTATAACACATGACAGTTATATGCAATAGCGTTTTTTCCTGTAGTGTTTGATTACCCCTTTTAGAATGTTGGTCACCCCCCCCCCCCCACTGTTGCCTTGACGCCTGCAGTCTGATACCGGGGACAGATCATTATTTGTTTATCTATAGGCGACCATGTTAATTAGTAAGAGCAGTGGGGGACTGGCAAGGGGGTTGTCATAAATGATGGAAGCGGTGGAGGGGAGGGCTATAGACAGGTGTACTATTTTAGATGTAGGACCCAATGAATAGATAACCTAATAGTAGCTAATCTGTATCTGGCAATCATATGCTTATGTGTGTCGTACGCATTCTTTCAGGTATTCCGATCCTAATGTCAACGAAAACATTCGACGGGAGAAGCCGTGCAAATATGACAACAACACAACAGTCTTTCAGGTATTCCGATCCCAATGTCAACGAAGACATTCGACGGGAGAAGACGTGCAAATATGACAACAACACAACATTCTTTCAGGTATTCCGATCCCAATGTCAACGGAGACATTCGACGAGAGAAGCCGTGCAAACATGACAACAACACAACATTCTTTCAGGTATTCCGATCCCAATGTCAACGAAGACAGTCCACGGGAGAAGCCGTGCAAACATGACAACAACACAACAGTCTTTCAGGTATTCCGATCCTAATGTCAACGAAGACATTCGAGGGGAGAAGACGTGCAAATATGACAACAACACAACATTCTTTCAGGTATTCCGATCCCAATGTCAACGAAGACATTCGACGAGAGAAGCCGTGCAAACATGACAACAACACAACATTCTTTCAGGTATTCCGATCCCAATGTCAACGAAGACAGTCCACGGGAGAAGCCGTGCAAACATGACAACAACACAACAGTCTTTCAGGTATTCCGATCCTAATGTCAACGAAGACATTCGACGGGAGAAGCCGTGCAAACATGACAACAACACAACATTCTTTCAGGTATTCCGATCCCAATGTCAACGAAGACAGTCCACGGGAGAAGCCGTGCAAACATGACAACAACACAACAGTCTTTCAGGTATTCCGATCCTAATGTCAACGAAGACATTCGACGGGAGAAGACGTGCAAATATGACAACAACACAACATTCTTTCAGGTATTCCGATCCCAATGTCAACGAAGACATTCGACGAGAGAAGCCGTGCAAACATGACAACAACACA
Source organism: Lamellibrachia columna (assembly GCA_963662155.1). Classification (NCBI taxonomy): domain Eukaryota; kingdom Metazoa; phylum Annelida; class Polychaeta; order Sabellida; family Siboglinidae; genus Lamellibrachia; species Lamellibrachia columna. The sequence goes on from OY759262.1 coordinate 36,961,330, forward strand.
ACATTCTTTCAGGTATTCCGATCCCAATGTCAACGAAGACAGTCCACGGGAGAAGCCGTGCAAACATGACAACAACACAACAGTCTTTCAGGTATTCCGATCCCAATGTCAACGAAGACATTCGACGAGAGAAGCCGTGCAAACATGACAACAACACAACATTCTTTCAGGTATTCCGATCCCAATGTCAACGAAGACAGTCCACGGGAGAAGCCGTGCAAACATGACAACAACACAACAGTCTTTCAGGTATTCCGATCCCAATGTCAAAGAAGACATTCGACGGGAGCAGCCGTGCAAACATGACAACAACACAACATTCTCTTGCGATAAACTGATGACAATTTACATTAATCCATTCCGGTTGAAGCTCTTTGAAACGACCGATAGTCAAGTGCAAGACAACTACTTGTTAATCCACATTACCACCCAGCCTGTCAAACGTAGACGGACCGAAAACCCTCGGAAGCAACACACACATTCCAATATATTCAAGATGCGCTGTGCTGATCGCCAACTCTTGAGAGCGTGCAGTGAAAAGAACCGCGCTGATGGTGTATTCAGACGGCATCAGGCTACAAGTGTCAATGCAAAAGAAGGACGCAGTTGTGACCAGCGTTCCAAACGTTCTAAACGCAGCGAAACCAAGAAAGTTAAAATGCGGCATTTCAATGGTAGTCTGCGTGGAAGTGAAAGCCATTATAGTCGAAATAAAATTGTTAGAATCTACCTGCCATCAGAATTTAGAAATGTATGGAATATATACGTGAATATAAAAAAAAAAAAAAAAAAAATATATATATAATATATATATATATTTTTTTTATATATATATACATATATATATATATATATATACATATATATATATATATATATATATATATATACATATATATATATATATATATATATATATATATATATATATATATATATATATATATATATATGTATATATATATATATATATATATATATATATATATATATGTATATATATATATATATATGTATATATATATATATATATATATATGTATATATATATATATATATATATATATATATATATATATATATATATATATATGCTCCAACGTGTGTGCATGGAGAAAATAGTTCACGACAGAAAATGCCGCTTTATATTTTAAAATATTTTCTTTTATTTTTCGACAGAAAGTGGAAATTCATTTAATATTTCCCGTGATCCACATTCTCTGTTGTAACTCATTATTATATACAGTACCTATTAATGTAGCTATAACATGTTTATGTTATTAATAAATTGGTGTCAACTACCGGCTCGCGCATTCGTAGATACACCAAGCAGATAATATTTGATGGCGGAAAATTTTGAGCACGACACCAGTAGTACGTTTCGTGACGTTCTGGTTAACATGCACACAAAGCTATGGAGATGACAAACACGAATAACTAATATATATGCGGACTAAATAACACGTAAAGCATACCTGTTTACGCGTGTACAGAATTCGGGTCGGTTCGATAGCTGCCTGGTCGTCGCTCACTCGTTGCAGGTGGAGGCTTGTGTCAACTGAGCACGCGACGGCGGCGACACATCCTGAAGAAATCCGTAGAACCGGGAACAGTGGCTCGTGATTGGTTGCGCAATTAGCGGCGTGACGGGGCTGGGTGTAGGCGGGGGCGACAGAGACGGCGTGACTGGGACTGGGTGTAGGCGGGGGCGACAGAGACGGCGTTACTAGGGCTGAGTGTTGGCGGGGGACGACAGAGACGGCGTGACGGAGCTGGGTGTAGGCGGGGGGCGACAGTGACGGCGTGACTGGGGCTGGGTGTAGGCGGGGGGGGGGGGCGGGCGACAGAGACGGCGTGACTGGGGCTGGGTGTAGGCGGGGGGGGGGCGACAGAGACGGCGTAACGGGGCTAGGTGTAGGCGGGGACGACAGAGACGGCGTGACGGGGCTGGGTGTAGGCGTGGGGCGACAGAGACGGCGTGACGGGGCTGGGTGTAGGCGGGGACGACAGAGACGGCGTGACGGGGCTGGGTGTAGGCGGGGGGCGACAGAGACGGCGTGACGGGGCTGGTTGTAGGCGGGGACGACAGAGAAGGCGCTTCGCCGCAAACAGTGACTGCGAACAGCTATTTCACTTCGCATATTTTATGAGGACAACTATGCTGTTAATTAGGCGTAGTGTTTTTTATTGACAATAACAATAAAAAATAATTGTGCCTGGAGAGCATTGGCCTTTGTGCCTGGAGAGCTGAAAATGGCAGTGAAGGATAGAGATGAATGGTGTGAGTGTGAGTGTGCGTGCGTGCGTGCGTGCGTGCGTGCGTGCGTGCGTGCGTGCGTGCGTGCGTGCGTGCGTGTATAATTAACGAGGTGTGAAAAAACCACCTAAAACTGTTTTGCTATGCCCACATAATATCATCTCACGCAGCCACTTTCTAGGTTTCGTGAATGAAACTTGAAACATCTACTATATAATATTAGGGGTTGTGCCAAGTAGAAGTTAAACTGAAAAAAACAGGATTCAACAACAATTGTGCTTGGGGCAAGTTGTTACGATTGTATTGGGGCAAGTTGTTACATGTGTAACAAAGCTCGGGTGGACCGCATGTGTATTGTTACACACGTGTGCTGACAATGACCGAAATAACAACATTTATTTAACCACGTCGTGTGACCGCTTTATTTCACTTGTGAGGCCTAATGTACTGGTTTATAACAAGTACTGTAAAATTAATGCTAACAACGTCAAACAAATGTAACGAATGTCTCAGAAGGGCGGGTTACAAGTATACGAAAAATGGCTGGACTCTCGGTAAGCCAATGGCTTCCTTGTCCACTTGTCATCTGGGTGTTTTGCATTGGATGACAATCTTGTTATTTTTTTTCGTACAACTCTATTTGAGCAAATAATAAATATTGCACGATTCATTAAAACGTGGATGTTCGTGCACATATACAACACACACATATATATATATATATATATATATATATATATATATATATATATATATATATATATATATATGCATTGTGTGTTGTACTTGACTGAATGATACACACACTTACGCACTCACGCACACGCGCACGAACATCCACGTTTTAATGAATCGTGCAATATATATATATATATATATATATATATATATATATATATATATATATATATATATATGTATGTATATATATATATATATATATATATATATATATATATATATATATATATGTATATATATATGTATATATATATATATATATATATATATATATATGTATATATATATATATATATGTATATATATATATATATATATATATATATATATATATATATATATATATATATATTGCCATTCACTATTTCGTACTTCATTCAATAATTCATATTCCATTCACAATTGTTTGTTATGTAAGAATTCGGGGAATGAGTCCAGTTTTGTAACTCAAAATGAAGAGATTAATACACGAAGCTGTGAACACGTACATTGTTATGTACATTGTTATGTACACTGTGTATGAGATCGTACGTGTGTATAATCCAACTACTGTAATAACAGTAACAGTTACGAGTGACACTTGCTTTGCGATCCATACGTTCTTTGCTGTAACAACTCACCCCGCTTACGGGGCTAGTTGTTACAGTCGAACACGCCTGGGAAACTTCAGTTATCTACCTAACTACAATATGGAATATCAACTTGGTGGTACATTTTACTAACACGAATAATACAATTAATGTATTACGTTCCCAGAAATAATGTATCTAATATACTTTAAAAAAAAATTGTAACAACTAGCCCCAGTCACATACACGAACAGCCCAGAATAATTTGATGGACGGAATAGTTTGAGACAATTCCTAGATATAAATAAATCAACTACATTTACAATGCATTATTACAATTAGAAACATTTATATTGGGCTGAAATCCTCGAGAAACCGAACTAAGCATGGCGTCAAAACTTATCTAATTATAGGTAGTCTTAAATCAGTTTGCAATATCAAACCACAACAAACAGCATAATAATTATATCGCATGCTACATCACGCGTTCGTGTGAAAATTGACATGGGCTTATTACCTCACATCGGTCTATTTCCGTGCTTTACCCTATTGTCACCAGATTTATCACTGGTGTTACAACACGCAGTGTGACAGAGATTATTTCACAAGTCTCGTAGACTTGTGATCATTATTCCGCAATCAGTTGGCACCATATATGACCCTGATCGAGTGTTGACGGTAATGCAATCAGATGGTCAACAGAAATGCTCGCGGTACGCACGCTGCATGTGTCGTGCACGACACTGGATGCCCGCGATGGCTGATACTGGACCCGACATTGGCCGCCGGTCAGCGTCATGTACCGGACCGCACCCACGCACAAATCCTTTTGGCCGCTGGGTCGTTAGTGGTTAGCCATTAGTGGTTTCGACGGCGACTTTCCGGGGTGTGTGATATAGCATAGGGTGACTGGCGCAAATCAGGCAGTGCGTGCCACCTTTGAATGGTAAACACAATAGAAAAGTTACCCACATCACCTAGCGAATACAGGCCAAACCTAATAGTCCGCGGGCCAGATAGGGGAAACCCTTCCCAAAGGATAATTCACGCCACAATGCTTTTAAAGAAGTTTATAACATACACATTTGTAATTCAGTTGTTTGCCACCTGGGAGTTGCTGCAATCGTGTATTTTTGGGTGGTTTAATACAACCAGTGTCAGTAGCAAAGCTTGAAAGTAAGGACGGGGGTAGGGATAGATAGTAGTCCATTTTATCAACACATATCTGCTGACCATAGCAAATGAGGTATCATTGGAAAGGTATTTGAATACACTTTCCAACGGTGTTACAGTTAACATATAATTATGCAAGAATGAAATTATTATGAAATCATACCTGAGCTATGTTATAGAAATACTCAACATTTTAGTCCACGTACAGGCCAGATAGGGGAAAACTTACAATGGAGTCCCACCTAGGGAATTTACGACACAATGTTTTTTAGGAAGCTTGTAGCATACACATGTGAAATTCAGTTGTTTGCAGCCTTTTTGGTGGATATAACCAGTGTCATTATTAAAGCTTGAAAGTAAGGACGGGGGGTAGGGATAGGTAGTAGTCCATTTTATTAACACATATCCGCCGACCAATTAAGGTATCATTGGAAAGGTATTTGAAAACTCTTTCCAGTAGTGTTACAGTTAACATATAATTGTGCAAGAATGACGTCATTATGACATCGTACCTGAACTATGTTATAAAAATTACTCAACATTTTAGTCCATAGGCCAGACAGGGGAGCCGCTACAACGGAAGGGGAGCCGCTACAACGGAAGGGGAGCCGCTACAACGGAAGGGGAGCCGCTACAACGGAAGGGGAGCCGCTACAACGGAGTCCCACGTAGGGAATTTACGCCACAATGTTTTTTTAGGAAGTAACAGCATACATGTGTGGACAATTTGCTAAGAAACTGCGGGTTCAGTGTGTCCATATCAGATACGCCAGCATCAAGAAATCCAGTTGATTTGACTATTGAACAGACGAACAATCGCCATGCGAAGTCCAGGGAGGCATCATTGGATTTAGCAGAAACTATCCAGCCTACTACCGATGGTGTATGACCAGACTTGCCAGAGCAGGCTACGTAGAAACCACATTAAAGATGCCAGGTATGACATGTTCCGAAGACACGGCACACAAAGATCTTCGGTCATCAGAGATCAGACGTGGCGAGAAAGATTTTCAGCACTGATAACTGCTTTCCACAATTTCATAAATCCATTTAAAGTTGAGGTTAAGGAAGATCTGTTTTTCATTTCTTCTGGCGCACGAGCCCTACATGAAGTTGCGAATGATATCTTGAATACTGAAGCAGTTGGCAAAGCAGCATTCAAAACCTTTATCCAGAAGAGGCTTGTTGTCAAAACTCTAAAATTCTTAAAGATGTTTGGTTCTCTTGAAAAGAAAAAGAAACTAAATTTCTCGAAGATGAAGATAGTCCAAATATCAGCACAACGGAATCTCTTTGGACAGCTGCTAATTCTCTCTGAAGACAACAACCTGAGTCTACAGAAGGTACTGCAATATCCACTTGGTTCGGTATCCTGGGCTTTAACTACACCGGGTGGGCTTCCAGTAAAGACAGACAAGGCCAAACTGATGCACCAGCGTGAAGATGATGCCGCGACGGTTCACTATCCTTGCCTTGATGACTTGGGTGTATACGTAGTTGACAGGAACGCCCTACTGCATGCACTCACTGCTCTGCCTCAGACATTGGGAGAGTTGTCTGATAAACTGTTCAGCATCCTGCCCAATGTGAAGAGGGTGGACTTTGTGACCGACACCTACAAGGACAACTCAGTCAAGTCAGCTGAAACAAGACGATGAGGAACTTCGGATGCATCCCTCGTTAAAGAATTAAAATCACTCCTATCAAACAACGACAACAAGACACATTTTATTAGGCTTCTGCTGTCAGAGTGGCAAAAGGCAAAATATGCTGCACAACTCCAGGGTCGTCAGATCTTCATTGTCTGCAGGGACAGCTGTATTTCATTGACATCAGCTGATGGCATCACAATAGAAAGTTCTCCCGTCCAAGCACTCGCTGACACGCGAATTATGTTACACTGATATGAAAGTTTCAGAGCAGTGTGGTATTGCAGCTTCAAAGGGTAATCAAATTCTTGGATTGATTAGAAGAAACATAGCATACAAGGGAAAAAAGTTAATTATACCTCTTTATAAAGCAATAGTTAGACCTCATTTAGAATACTGTATACAAGCATGGAGACCATATCGTAAGAAGGATATAGATACGCTTGAACGCATACAAAGGAGAGCAACTAAAATTATTCCAGAACTGAGAGACCTTAGTTATGAAGAACGCCTGAAAGAATGTGGTTTAACAACTCTAGAGACAAGGAGGTTAAGAGGAGATCAGATTGAAGATTTTAAGATATTGAATGGGTATGAAAATATTGATAGAAATATGTTTTTTTCACTCAAGAAGGATAGCAGAACTAGAGGACATGAGGTAAAATTAGTAAAGGATCAATGTAGATTGGACATCAGGAAGCACTCGTTCTCACAGAGGACAATAAATGAATGGAACAAATTGTCTACAGATTGTGTAACTGCTAGCAGCGTGAATATGTTTAAAAACAAGGTTGACACATATCTCAGGAGGGCGGGCTATAAGTAGATGAACATTGTTGGACTCTCGATAAGCCAATGGCTTCCTTGTCCACTTGCCATCTGGGCCTTTGGCTTGGATGGCAAATCTTGTTAAATCTGTTTCCATGTAGCTACATCATGTACATCTGACCTCATCGTCCGATCGCCCGATACTGATGTGTTCATGTTGCTTCTGTGTTATGGTAACTGAATAGAGCAGAACGTGTACTTTCACACTGGCTTTGCAAACAAAAGACGACTGACGGATATGAAATACCTCATCTGTAAACACGGTGAACTGATGCGTTCAGCAATACTTACATTGCACGCATTTTCTGGGTGCGACTCTACCAGCGCATTCATTCGCGAGGGGAAATCACAGCCAGAAAGACTTTGGTAAAGAATCCTGTGTTTGTGGATGTTTTCGGGACACTTGGCGAGACAGACGGCGTTCCTGAAGGCAGTCAGATCGACCTGGCGAAGTTTATTTGCTGTATGTATGGTAAACCATCATATACAGATGTCAACAAATTACGCCATGACTTGACCAGGCAGAAATTCCACAGAGAATCTGGGTCACCATTTTCCAACTTGATGGAATCAATCTGAGTCTCTTGCCGCCATGCCGATCGTCACTGAGGATGCACGTTTTGAGGGTCAACTACCAAATTCAAGTATGGAAGAGAGCGCATATACTGAACGTGACATCCTTCCACAAGAGTTGATTGACATTCTGTCTGAGAATGCCATTGACACTGACAGTGATGACGATGAGGAGAACATGTGGCCAGCCTATCGGACATCATCTACGATGACGGAGATTGATGATTTTGAAGACAATTCAACTGCACTAGCCAACTGACTGTTGACCAATGCTTCCAGCATGCTGACCGAAACAATTTATTGGAAATAATATTTAATGCAACATGAATGAGTCTGTTTATGCTTGCTTATTATATATATATATATATATATATATATATATATATATATATATATATATATATATATATATATATATATATATATATATAAATATATATATATATATATATATATATATATATATATATATATATATATATATATATATATATATATATATAAATATATATATATATATACATGCATACATACATACATGCACGCACGCACGCACGCACGCACGCACACACACACACACACACACACACACACACACACACACACACACATACATACCCACCGGTGCGAACGAGTTGTACTCCACAACATGCGTAAAAAGTATACCTTTTTCAATGATACCCAACTTCATAAATTGTGATTTATGACGTGTTATTGACATCACGGAACATTTATACGTTATATTATGACGATATTCGAATAGAAAAATTATATACATTGCCATCGATACCACATTTCGTACGGTTTGATATGATGTTTAACGTATTATGCGGAAATATCTATCCTACCCCAATGTTACGTTTTCAGCTCATTTGTCATACTTCCAGACACACCCTGCCGAAAAGGCAGCAATTGCCAAGTGGCAAACAACTAGATTTAAAATTGCTATTATATAAGGTCATCAAAAATATTGTCTTGAAAATTCCCTAGGCGGGGGTGGGGGTTATACCTGGCCCACGGACTATAATGGCTAACCACTTAAATGGTATAAATCCATCTAGATACGATCTATATAGCTAGATATTGATGCCTCTTTCGAATATCTCGATGGAACGTTCTCGGATGAAAGATAAAAATCAGAAATCTTTTGAAGAGTTGCGCAAGATTGAAACAATCGCGGAGAGACATCAATGTTGCCGTGGAAACCAAGATAAAGCTGCAGCGGGCTCTAATCATATCGATCTTTCTGTAGATGAATGTGAGACATAGAGCTTAAAAGTAGAATACAATCGATGGCAGATGACACGTTACCATGTCACGAGGTCCGCTGGCATATAGTAACAATCCTCCTTCAGTAAGGCAAGAGACGGCAAGAGAGGTAGTCTGAGCCTGAGGACGAATTGGACAGACAATGGCAAAGCATGGACAGTATTCGTCTTGCACGAGACACGGATGACAGCAAGGCACCGGAAATGTGAAACCAGATCATTAAAGAAGGTTCCCCAACAACCATGGTTACAGCAAGTGTATATTCACTTAACGAAAGTGTATATCCACTTAACGAAACCAGAACGTGTTGATATGTTTTGTTACGGACGCATGGTCTCGGTGTAGCAACAACATCTGCAATTGCAGAGAGACACACACTGCATGTATTTCTGCGACTTTACTGGGCGATGGTTGGTGTGTTTAACGAAATCTCATCTGACTGCTCAATCCTTCAATCGATTAGATTATTAACAGTTATTATTAATTAAACTACAGTTACACGTTCGCAAAAACGGAAAGCTTGTAAACCAATATATTTATACATTTATCGTACTAACACTCGCAACGATTCACTTGTGTAGGCCTATTGATCAATTGCAGCACAACATTGCAAAACTATTCAGATTTTAATTAAACAAACACCGCTGCGGACACGATAATGACAAAATATGCTCCCATTGTTACTGATTGTAAGTTGACCACCAGTGGAGGTGTGATAGCCTGTTATCAGATAATGCATGTTCCCCGTAGCTGTCAGAGAAAGTTGGGAGACGGGTTTTTAGGTCAACGTCGATTTGTGTCAGCCCGCTGGTGTAGACTAGTAAATGTATCGAATTATATGTGATTGAAGTAGCTACTGTTTCCGAACAACGTGTATTACTTAGTCATCTCCGGATGCGAACATCATATAACTGGCAACGAGGATACAGTTGGAACTGTTTTGTGTATAACGGATTTTGTCTCTCCGGGGCCGTGACTTGAAATCGGCTGATCGGCAGACCGGCAGACCGGTGTATACTGGTCGGTGTAGTTTTCAACCTACTTAATAGAATTTATTCAATGCAAACAAATTATTAAGACAGTTATTTTGAGTGAAAAACTTACGAATATTGAACATCTTGTAAGATTCTCGCTTCTCTTAAGGGCGCGTGCATTCGTCGAGAATACTCACAGTTGTGTAGTAGATGTCTTTGTCGCTCGCCAGATCGTCTAGCTGCTTACTGATAATACCGCAGACGATCAGATCGGTATAATAAGCCGTGAACGCATCTTCCAAGTTCGCAAGATTTTATTAACGCAGAAGTGTTGATCGTACAACATAGATTGGTCTCTCTACAATTCTTCTTGTTTCTTCGTTTATACGCATCATGTAGGTGCTCCCATTTAACATTTAAAAATCTTCAATAAATTTAGTTTTCGAACGGTAAGGTAGGTGGCCCACCCTTGCCGATAATTTTTGAGTCCAAATTGAACGAGGTACATAGTAATTTAGATCGCGCGCACCCGTTCTTTTATGAATCTATTTCTGGCCTATTTATGCTAGATATTTCAGAAGAACCCAGGCCCAGTGGAGGCGCGGTTAACCATTTTAGGAAATCGAGAAAGCCGTTATTGGCCGATGTCCATATACAAGCGTCATCCCCGTACGTGCTGGAAACGACCGCCGTATGCAAGGTATTGAGTCACCTTCGGAACCCCCCAGGACTGGGAGACCTTCTTATGTCATTGGGGACGGTCAGTTGCCAACTAAGCTAGTTTCTTATGGCCTGTATTCTAAATCGGGTAAACATTTCTCCCGTTTGACAGTCCAGCTATTATTACAGTCGGGGCGACTCTACCCCTCCCTACTGTGTAGACTAAATAAGCAAAGCTGCAAACTGGCCAGAAACTAGCTTGACTTACATAAGTTGTATCAACCTGGGTTTTCTTTATGCTAACGTTAAATTATTGATCAAATATGTCTGAAATGACCACTATCTCTGTTCTTACAATTTTAGGCTGACCAAACCTTACAATCTGAACCATGTCGCGCGAGTCGAGGAAACCGGCGGAATTCGACCTGTATTTATGGTTACCGGTGCAGTTTTCGAGCCACGCCAGTTTTCGACACACACATATACTTGTATTGAATATATAACGTTAATGTGGTAATTTTGTTCTCGTGTATTTAACACATTTTAATTATTCCTACTTTTATGACATGACTGGCTTGCCATACATCTACCACAAAAAAGGCTATTATTGTCACGTGGCCAAAAACGAGACAGCAGACGCTCAATAATAATATCTGATAAGCATGCAAAGTCGGTTTTTATCAAGGTATGTTTATCATAAACGTGTTCCATGTTATAGTATATATCAAAATATATTTTGCTCAGACAAGACTCGGTATCGTTATTGTCGTAAACAGACGTTGTGACGTCTCTAATGCGATATTAAGCGAAATGTCAATGGGTCGAAAACTGGTGTGGCTCGAAAACTGCACCGGTAACTATACGTGTTTCCAGCATCACGTAAACAACCATGGCACAGCCACTGGCATACGCAGCAAGCTTCAGCAAAATCGACGAATTCGATCCGGATACGGATAGTTGGGAAATCTATTGTGAGATACAGTTGATAAGACGTTCGCCGAATTAGTTAAGCAAAAAAAAAATGGCTGCTGCTAGTGTTCAGTGAAAAGTCAGCTCTACAAGTTAACCTTCTAAAAAGCACTTTAAACGAGGACATATACTCTAAAAACTACGCTAGCAGGTACCTAGTGCTGTTGTGAATACAGCTATGTCTTCCAGAAACCGAAAACAGGACACAAAAGTGAATGATGAACTTCGAAGCAAAACTACAGAATCTGTTTCGATCACCATTCAAGATGGCGACGTATGAGCCGCCGTCCTCGGCTTGATTCAGAATGACGATGACATCATGAAAAAAATACTGGAGACGGTAACCCAGGCGATCGTGAAGAAACTCATGGATAGCCCAAATTTCCTCGAAAAGCTGGCCATAAATGTTCTTAAAAACGGTGTCCTCGACAACATCAAACAGGACATCTACGAGTCATGTGCTGTCGACAATGTCAATGGCCACACAAAAGATACGATACGAAATTTGGAGAAGCGTGTTGTCGACTTGGAACGGGCAAACAAGGAGCTACGGGATGACAGTGACACACAAGAACAGTACAGCCGTCGGAACTGCCTCCTGTTGCACGGTGTCTCCGAGGAGCAGACAGACTCCGACAAGGCAGTCCTGTCGGTGTGCAATGGGAAACTCGGCCTGCAGCTGCCGAGTGACTGCATCGACCGTAGACACCGCTTTGGCCACAGTACAGACACAACAACGGAAGCTCGATTATCGTGAAACTGAAATCGTACGAAGCGAGACGATCGATCCTCGGTGCAAAGCGCAAACTAAAAGGTACACGACTGGTGATTGCAGAGAACTTGACGAAACAGCGAATGGAATTATTGCAGAAAGCGCGCATAGTTGATGGTGTCAAATCGATATGGACGATTGACGGACGGATTATATGCCTACTGACCAGCGGCAGAAAGGAAACAATCGTGCACGAAAGAGATCTTGTTAATGCGCGAAGTGATGCAAATAATCTTCTTCCATGTATATAGTTAAACCATTTCTAAGTGCACAGAAAATAAAGTCTATTCACATTCGTTGATAGTTTACTCATAAGCAAACATTAATCAAAATCACCAAGTTTCTAAAAACATCAACAAACATACTTTTAACTCATATTTTCTGACTGTTGTGACAATTGACACTTATTATATGTCAATCGTGTTCGAATAACATGTTCAATCACATGTAACTGTCGCTGCTGTAGTTTCCTGGGAAACATGGGTGGCTCAACTAACCCAATGGCTCAGCTAACACTGCATTCCCCTACCATGGGGGACAGCACTGATGGCCGCGAGCAGTCTGGCCAAATGGCTGCCTGGTAGTTAGAGTAATTTGTTTAACACACGTATCATTGCATTGTTACACCTTGGCTGGACCAGTTGTTCTGCTTCACCATCCATCAAGAGTTCCTGATCGGCAACAACAGTTTTGTGTGCACAATGAATGTGTAGTAGTTTGAATTAGCCTCTTGTGCTGTGACCGACAACAGCACTGGCTGAGTGACAAGTGCTGACTGCCCGATAGTCAGTCAAGGCTTCATACATATCTGATCCTAAGTTAGATTCAATATAATTATGTGTGTAATACCAATATAAACCCCTCCCAACAACCGTTGTACACGCGATGCAGCTAACTCTTATTTTAAGGTTCCTTTTAAATTATTCCCTAGGGCTATGCAAGCCAGTGGGCACATTTGGAAGGTGCGAGCGATGTTAGAAAGTCATTTAGCTTCAGACTTCACAACTGTGTCCTGGTGATCAAGTCCCTAGTTAATTGCATGTAATAACAATTATTTTTAAAGCACCTAGTCAACGCAATTAATGGTTTTTGTACTACGACTATGGCATTAGCCTGAGTATCTAGAGCTTTCAAGGTGGATATTACGCCGAAATACCAAGGTTAGAGTTTCACATTTCCCATTAACTGAGGTTTGGCATCACATGAGCACTGTGACTTTGTGTCTGGGAGAGTTTGAACAAAACAAACAACACATATTGGAGTCCAGTGAATTCTATAATGGCCACCAATGGAAACACTAATTGCGGTACCACCCGTTACCCTCAATGACAATGAGTTATGGCTCCCTCTTGTGCGAGTCTTCTGAATAATGATGTCTAAATTACAGGTAACTGCTCACAGACAAGCTTCCAAGATTGCTGCGAGGTGGTCAACACAAACGAAATACATTAAAAAAACTTTATTAATCAAACTCACTCTGAAAAAAATAATCACACGTATAATGCATACATAACACATATTTTATATGAAATTCCTCAAATGGTAAAAGTCAAATATGATAACATGTATATATTGAGTACAAGGCAAGTTCATGAAAAAAAATTCAGCAAGTACATATATTAAAAAAGTACCGCCAAGTAAAATTCAGTAAATTTGTGTTCACTAGTAACATTACTATATATAGATTCTTATTATAAGAGATACTAAATAACTTAATAATATGTTCAACTTCATATGATATGCAGGCAAAGCTAATTATCATAAATATAATTAATAAAGTACCTCTTATAATAACAATTATGAGAAAGAATTTGTTATTAGCAAAAAAAATTTATTAATAATACAAGGGTAGTCATAAATAAATCATTACATGAACATTAGGTTAAAGAAACAATATATAACCAAATAAAAATGTAAAATTTGAGTACTCTTCTCCTATCTTGAATTATATAATTCATATATCACAGACTAAGGAAATATACATATATGCATTTCCAGATAAATATTACACAGCACACAAAGCAACCACAAACAAACGTCTAGACATATGACATGACCAAGGGTATTACACACGCCAAGTAAAATTTAGTAAATTTGTGTTCACTAGTAACATTACTGTAGATAGATTCTTATTATAAGAGATATTACATTAACTAAATAATATATTAATTAAGTCTGTTCAACTTTATATGCTATGCAGGCAAAGCTAATTATCATAAATATGATTAATACAATACCTCTTATAATAACAATTATAAGAATTTCTGTTATTCGTAAAGACATTTTATGAATAATACATACCGGGGTAGTCATAAATAAATCATTACATGAACATTAGGTTAAAGAAACAATATATAACCAAGTGAAAATGTTAAATTTGAGTACTCTTTTCCTATCTTGAATTATATAATTCATATATCACAGACTAAGGAAATAGACATGTGCATTTCCAGATAAATATTACACAGCACACAAAGCAACCACAAACAAACGTCTAGATGTATGACATGACCAAGTGTATCACACAATATGGTCCATTTAACTTGGTAACAACATGTAGAACTTGGTACTAATTTTATTTATACTGTTCATTATGAACAACATTATTCAAGATGTTGGCCTTGTATAAAAAAATAACTGATAAACTCAAGTTAAATGGACACAGATTGCATTAATGATGTCTTGATGTAAATGATCAGAAATCATAATATGATGCATGTTGTACACACAGATCTGATTAAATATCTTAAAAGAAAAATACTGTACTATATTCAAAGACTTACACATCAATCTGAGTACTCTCTCAGATATTCAGACCTGCCACGTTTTTTTATTAAAATCCTTATTTTTGACTTGAAATTCTGTATCAAGCCATACAAAACTGTATCGTATCACATTTTTAATTGGCTAACTGGCCTATAGCAGTCATATTCTGATCGAGTGTCGCCATTTATCAGGCTACAAAAAATACCCACATCAAACAAAATCTGCTACTTTTGTTGGAAGTCTATATACCATTAAAAGTATTTTAGGAAAGATATAGCATACTTGCTCTTCAACTGTGTACTAGTTTGTCATTCGATTTTATACTGCGTGATAAAAAAATGTGTCCTCCCGAAATGCATATTGTATACGGGTTAATAAGTACAATGTGGCAGGTCTGGACATTTAACCTTAACAACCGTTTCTTTATTCCATCGTGCAAATCCACTGATTTTGTAAGTGCATCAAAACAAATGACAACCATTGTGCAGCACAAGTAACCTGTTGATACTTATTTCCTCTTTCATGTTTAAACGTTTTTTAAATGGAACAAGATTTACAAACGGATTTTCCTGCCAATTAGTTAAAACACCAAACAAGTAATTTTATACACACAAGCAGACTAGTAGAAAATAGGTATGTTTAAACTATGTTCCACATTTTACTATGATTTTAGTAGTGATTCAATACTGTATCAAATTCCAGTTCCTCCATCCACTTTCCCTTTCTAGTATTTTGTAGCACGACATTTGGTTACGTGAACCTGTCCAAAAGCAATGCAGACCAATTGTAATGTATATGAAAACAGTAATATTTCATTCATGAAAATATTCATCAAGTTGGTATATATATATATATATATTATATGAATTACGATTTTCTTCCACAACTGTTTTGATTACTTAACGTTTCGATTGCCATTGGCAGCCTTCATCAGGAATTCTGGGACAGCTAATTCTTCCTCTGCTTCCTAATTGTCTTGGCATGTGGTTGAAGAAATCATAATTCATATAGTAATATTTCAAATGAATTTCTGTTTAGATAATACACCTCAATTGTTATTTGTGGCATAACCTGAAAAAACTTGTGGTTTGCATTTGTTGTTATCATGTAGCATGTGCCACAGAGTCTGTGTTCCTCCACGTCCAGGCAGTCCATTGTACGTCCATCCATCAGTAGTCGGTTGTCGCTGCATCTCCCTCCACTCTCACATGTTGCTACAACACAGACAACACAAATCTTTCTTTATGAAGCAATCATTATGAGAAGTAGTTGAACACTCTACTACAGTATGACTCATGCGTTATTGCTCATCTATGCCCACCTGCTTATGTCACTACCTCAAAATGTTGCAATGAAGACAAATAATAAAACCTGCATTTAAATTGAACTCCCTAAGTTCACCATTCACACTACCCATGATAATTTGCCATATGGTCCAAGTGACAGATTAATGAACATTATGCTGGCCCATGCAATATTTGTCACAAATTATCATATCACTGATACTTGCCTATTTGTTAAATAGATTCAGATCAGATAATTTATTATTGACTAATTATGTGAAACAAAGTTTATCCCAGCATATACGGTTCTACAAAACAAATTATTTCATAATATGAAATAATTTGTCTTTGTAGAACAGTTTATTAAACATTTTTGATCACACTCACCAAGTGGTGAGAAATTTCACTCCAAGGGCGTTAAGGTGTTCTTGCTGTCAGCATCGGCCAGCACCGACACGGTGGACCTCTTGTGGACAGTTCCGCCATTATCCCCAGCATCATCATCAGAATGGACAACCTTGTTCGATTTCTTGAAGTAGTAGACCAAGACCCCAACAATGATAGCAATGAATGCCACACCACCCATCACTGAGCCGACAATGACACCAGTCTTGGGGGATGACGACTTTTCCTCTGTAACTACACCACACTTTTCCATAAGCAACAATAACACTGACCTGGATGTGACACGCAGACACACAACTATCACTCAAACTAGAAGTCATCACTCTATTTGTACGTGTGCTTAAAACATAAATAGTACAGTATGTTATGAGCATTAATTAGATAAAAATAAGATTTGTATTACGATCCCGAAACAACAATTATATCTATATTAGTACGGGAACAACACAATCTTCATTACTACACAAACAATAAAAAAAATGTGTACTGATATTCTAAGCAACAACAAAGTTTGTATTTATACAACACTTGCTATATGATTATAGATGTGAACAGTAAAACAGTGATTCTTTATGGGAGATATGTGTAGGCCTATTGCCACAGTCAAGGGACATGAGAAACTAGGTTTTGCCACTTTTGTTGTTGGCGACACACTTCGTTATGTTTCTTGCTGGTAAGATTTTAGTACAGAAAGTATTTTTTATAAAACAATAATACAGAAGTTTCAACATACAGGACATCATTTCATGGAAGTGGAATATTCAAACGCTAATGCTGGATTAATGTCGTTAATCCAGAGGTCCAAATTGGGCATCAAATCGAAATTTTTCTCAAAAACTTCACTCAACTATAGAGACATTTTAAACTGATGAACAATTATTTGCTCATCAATGGATATCATTAATGATAAAGTGAACGCTATTCACCTTTTAAAATAATTTGTAGAGGTATTGATTCCAACAGTAAAAAAATAAGCAGCATATGTATATTAATGTTAGATGGGTTCTGAGGTTATCATTAATCTATCTAGAAAACTCATTACTCTGGACATAATCACAGGGGATCAAGGGGTCAGGATTAACAGTGTTCCACTGTAAAAGGTAATAAAAGTATTGCTTTTTCTCTAGAGCAAGCAGAAGAAAAAAACCCAGTCGTACCTGGCTCATCAGTTGAATCTGAAGTAAATAAAAAAATACGATTGATTCAAAGCAAGATATCATAATATTATTAGAATTATTACATAATTATTTTCAACTCGCTTGATGCACTGACAGCCCAGGATGTAGATTAGATCAGAACACATTTTAAGACTTGGTTACGATGTACGGTGCCATGTTTAGTGACTGTTCGAATGGTGCCTTATACATTTTACAATTTGATTTGAGTGAATCTACATCTGG
The DNA here is from genome assembly GCA_963662155.1 of Lamellibrachia columna. Taxonomy (NCBI): domain Eukaryota; kingdom Metazoa; phylum Annelida; class Polychaeta; order Sabellida; family Siboglinidae; genus Lamellibrachia; species Lamellibrachia columna. Next base: position 36,979,618 of record OY759262.1, read on the forward strand.
ATGACTCGAGATGTAGGGAACAACTTTGAAATCTTCTGTCATAAACTGATTTATGCTCCCATCTATATAAAAAATGTCAGATAAATGGACAAATTACGTCCCAACGTGTTCCATATAGTGTTAGTCCACTGATAATAAATGATTCCAGTGGCAATAATAAAAAAGATATGTGTAGGCCTATTGCCACAGTCAAGGGACATGAGAAACTAGGTTTTGCCACTTTTGTTGTTGGCGACACACTTCGTTATGTTTCTTGCTGGTAAGATTTTAGTACAGAAAGTATTTTTTATAAAACAATAATACAGAAGTTTCAACATACAGGACATCATTTCATGGAAGTGGAATATTCAAACGCTAATGCTGGATTAATGTCGTTAATCCAGAGGTCCAAATTGGGCATCAAATCGAAATTTTTCTCAAAAACTTCACTCAACTATAGAGACATTTTAAACTGATGAACAATTATTTGCTCATCAATGGATATCATTAATGATAAAGTGAACGCTATTCACCTTTTAAAATAATTTGTAGAGGTATTGATTCCAACAGTAAAAAAATAAGCAGCATATGTATATTAATGTTAGATGGGTTCTGAGGTTATCATTAATCTATCTAGAAAACTCATTACTCTGGACATAATCACAGGGGATCAAGGGGTCAGGATTAACAGTGTTCCACTGTAAAAGGTAATAAAAGTATTGCTTTTTCTCTAGAGCAAGCAGAAGAAAAAAACCCAGTCGTACCTGGCTCATCAGTTGAATCTGAAGTAAATAAAAAAATACGATTGATTCAAAGCAAGATATCATAATATTATTAGAATTATTACATAATTATTTTCAACTCGCTTGATGCACTGACAGCCCAGGATGTAGATTAGATCAGAACACATTTTAAGACTTGGTTACGATGTACGGTGCCATGTTTAGTGACTGTTCGAATGGTGCCTTATACATTTTACAATTTGATTTGAGTGAATCTACATCTGGATGACTCGAGATGTAGGGAACAACTTTGAAATCTTCTGTCATAAACTGATTTATGCTCCCATCTATATAAAAAATGTCAGATAAATGGACAAATTACGTCCCAACGTGTTCCATATAGTGTTAGTCCACTGATAATAAATGATTCCAGTGGCAATAATAAAATTTATCTCTACATATCCATGACACTATGAGATTACATATTTTCTTTCATAAAGCTGTTCTTATCCAGTCTATAGGATTGCTTAAAGCGCTTTACACTTCACCCCTGCTCATCATAATACCCACTTGACTTCTCTGTGCAAAGACTATGTTCACATATCCACCTCTGTCTGTAGCCAAGTACTCATTTATACAACCAAGTAAACTGAAGCAATGTGTTGTGAAAAAAATTTGCCCTAGCGTCAAAATGCCAGCAAGAGCATTCAAAACTGGGTTCTGTCGATTGAGAGTCTCGTGCTCCAACCACTATACCACCGAGCCCCACAAACAACAGGCTTTTTTCATGGTCAACAGCTTATTAAAACAACAGTTTGAGTTTAAATGCAAAATTTGAGCCACTTGATGGCAGCAGAAGTGCAACACTCACGTGGTGCCATAGTCAAAGTGAAGTTCCCCAGTTTGCCGTTGTTCTTCACAACATAGTCATCCAACACTTTCTGGACTGTGGAGTCAGTGGAGTTGTCATTCAACCATACCTCATAGTCAGACACAATGCTGCCCTTACTGCAATGGAACACGTATTTAGTTTCTCGTAAGCCACACCTCACAGTCGGACACAATGCTGCCATTACTGCTAAAATGTTTTTACAACATTCAACTACAATCCTGTACATGCCCATTTATAATTCCACTCAAACACAAAGGATTCTATACAAATGCAGATCTTGTGTGAATATGATAAAGATAAATGTAAAGTAATGAATTCATGGGAATTCTGCAGTCCAACAAAGTTTGATTTGTAGTTTTGAATGAATAATAGAGTTATAATGTAGCAATTTTACTCATGCCAAATATGTATGTATATATATATATATATATTATATATGGTCTAGATGCTCCTTACGCAGACTGATTATGTATAAACGCCGAGCAAGGCAGACCGCTCCAAGTGAGGTAAGATATACAAAACTATTAAAATAATGTGCTCAAAATTAAATAATTACAAAGATTATTAAATTTCTGGTTATAGTACGTATATGCTAACAATTACAATGGTAAACTAAAATGTATTATCCATGCAACCAGATACCAAAACTTTAGGCAACGATACAGCAGAAGTATATATGTTTAAATATATTTCATCACACTAACAAAACAATACATTATGATATTCCCAACATGTGAAATGTTGTCATATATATATATATATATATATATATATATATATATATATATACAGCATAAAAGTGAATAAATTCACCTGAAAGTGTTATTTTTGATGTCCACAAAATCACTGGCAAAGACTTCTTTGTACACCACTTCAAGCTGAAATAATTGTCAATCAAACATTCTCTTATGCCACAAAAACGTTAATAATCAATTGTACAAGAACATTACATTTCTATGAACAGCTCCTGGTTCAAAAGAAATTCTAAAGAAATGTAATTGCAAATGTAATAAACTTATTGTAGACAGATTACTATGGCTGCTTATTCACAACAGGTGCAGGTCAAACCTTTAACATAGTTATTATCATTTTGAGCATGTGCAGTTGTATTGTTACCCAAACGTAAAACAAATACATCTAAACTAAATGATATGCCTTATTTTTTTACAAGGTCGTATTTAAATAAAACAAAATGCATTAATTATAACATTCTTATAATCATCGTTTGTTCTTATTGTGATGTTGATTGACTTTAGTCCAAATATTGGTTCACGATAAAAAACAATCTTTGTAGCGTGAACCTGTCCTGATAAGACAAATGTTGCTACAGTTCACACATACCACAGTGTTGACATCATGGGCCAGACGCTTGTATTCAACACTGTTTATATCAGCCAGCACGGCCTTGTATTCCTGGCTGGTGATTGAAAACTGGGCGTGGTACTTGTTGGTGGTGACTAGAAATAGCCAACAAAACCACAATTCAATTGTGCTAATCTCCAGCCAACTAAGCCATAAAAACACCCCACAACACAGGATAATATTAAATTTGCCATTTCCAAAAGGCTAATCAAGGCGTGTGCAATACTCTTCTAGCATTTCCACATTAATAGAATTGTGTGATCATCTGGTCGTCCAGAGGACGGGTCCCATGATAGTTGTTCACAATAGTTCTCCATTGGTGTCAGTCCTGCACAGCCTTTTCAAGTTCACGAACTGTTATCCAGAAGGAAAAACATGTAGTCATTACATAATAATTAATAAATATCATAATGTTTAAATAATTCTTGCTAACAGTCACAATCATATGACTATAAAGTATACTTAGGACTGCATTAATGATACAGGTTAAAACCAGTTTATAGTCAATCACTAAGGAAAAGCTTACCAAACTCTAATATAACAATGCAGAATTCCCAGGAATCTATTGCCAAAGGGTGTAGTAGTGTACAAGGGTGTAGTAAACTGTACACAGAATAACTGATCTTTCATGAGCTCTACAACTTCAACAACAAACTTACCATCTGCACTGATTGAACTCAGATCCACCATGAATTCACCGAACTGTCCACCGTTAGACTCGTTCTTGATCGCTGCCACTATTGAGTGGCCGGGGTTTGGAAGATCTTTATCCACAACCACCTGGTAGTCAACAACCACACTTCCATGCCTGTCAAAGTCAGCGGTATAGATTCAACACAAGTGAAACAGGTTTATATGTTTGTATAATGTCAATGTGCTTGTGCAGCCAACAGACTAGATTCTGTTGTAGAGGCGTACACACTATTTTAGTTTGAATCTTGCAAAAAAATTGCCAGTGGCAAAATCCTAACTCTGCTACAAATTTCTGTTAAAATGTCCAAATGCATAAATTTATTATGTGTACTATGCTGCATTTCATCAATGGCATGTCATTAACCATTAGGCCCAAAGATTTCACAAACAAATGCCATTCAAATACCAGGATTATTGGCAAATTCTGAGTGTACTTACCACCTTGTGCTAAAAAATCTGTAGAAAAACTATACAATATTAATAATTACAAGTTGTGTTCATTTTGAAGAGCAATACTTTCCTCATGTGTCTGTACTAAAAAAACATAAAATGTTTACATTTGATCACAATTTGCAGAGAAAAAATTGAAAATGTTAAACTAAGAAAGAACGACAACATTTTACTGACATTTGTTGCAATTACGTTGCAATTACAATATGCAATTTAGTGAGGCAGATGTAGCTAGGTATGTTAGCTTTGCCCCACTAAGATAATTGTATAGTTCTGATGGTTACTTTACAAGTTACTTTATTGTCTGAAAACTTGCCGCTTGATGACGAAGTTGAACTGAGAGATGTTAAAGTAAACTAGCGACAAAAAAAATTCCATTGTGGCAACTTATGTGACTTAAGTGACACGTTGATGTCAAAATTTCAGGTACCTAATGAGTTAACGTGTATTTTGGCCTGAACTGACCGCAAATGTAAAATTTTAGACAAAACAAAATCAAAATTTGAATTTGATTGAAATTACTGCATAAACAGAGTAAAACAAATTATTTTAAATACTTGGGTTGTGAATGAAAGTGAAATCTAGCTTAGAGCGAAGTTCAGAGCAGTTTCTAAAGTTGAATCTGAATTCAACAAGTGAGATAAATAAAGATCGCTACAATGAAACAACGACATACCTGAATGAGACATCAACAATCACAAAGCGTCCACTCAGCGTCTTTCTCAATGCATCAAAGAGCTGTAGTAGAAAAACAACACTATGGTTAAACCAGTTATTTTATACAGCGAGTACAGTAACTTTGGAATGATTCAAGGCTCATCTTAGCAGAATGTTGCTAGAAGTAATTTTAACTTGAATTTCCTCGAGTCATTTCAAGGAGTCATACAGCAAGCAGGTTGTACTGCCAACATTGGGTTCTTTATAAGATAATTTAGGTATCGCAGCTCAAAATTTTTCAACTTGGCCAGTTGTAAAGTTGCATGAGTGGTCAAGAGTTCCATCAGTTAGCTCAGGCAGCCAGGAACTGGTAATGGTGGCTGCTTTGTGTCCTTCACAAACGTGTGTCTGTGGGAATTGAATTGTTTCTAGTGAAGAATTTGCGTACATTATATATTAAATGAAATAGTGTCATCCAAGTTTTCAAACAAAGATTTAGAAAACTTTTATTCAATGAAATAAATGCCTGAGTCTCCGTAATCGTCTGCCATAGTTAGTATGAAATATATCACCAGTGCAAAACGTATCATTTCTGTTTCACCTGAGGAGTTTGAGAACAGAGACAACCACCATTCCTAAGGCACCAAATATTACTGTACACTGCCATTATAAACCACCAGTATATTATTAGTATCTTCCCATCAAATGGAATGTGTAAGTACCGCTTTGATGACTTTAGTTTTCAGGTTCTTGTAGTCCAGTGTTGACTTGTCTACCAGTTTGCTCGTGAACACCACACTGGTCAAGCGGATGGACACAGTCAGTTTGACCTGCGACTGCAGCTTTTTGGTGTCTTCATTCACTGGAATTGGAACAAAAAAATTCTAGTAACTGGATCTTATATTCCAAGACATACCATTAAGTTCAGAGGTACATATGTCCAATAAACCTTAGTCATTAGTTAATGGATATTACACTTTGCACACTGCAAGGATTATGATATGTAGACTGCATGAAATTGACCTGCAGTCTAGTATTTACTGACGCATTGGAAGATGGGTTAATTGTCCACTCACTCAGACTGTCCTATAAATACCTTTGACAACAAGGTTAACATAGTTTTTAACAAGGCTGTTAGTGACAAAGTTGGAGACACTTACTGTTTTCACAGAACACGCCACTGAAACCAACAAGACAGCTACAACTGTAGTTGGCTGAACTTTGGACACAGACTGCGCCATTCTGACACGGAGCAGAATTACACAGCAAAGCTGAAACAACACAGGCGGTTATTCTGACACGGAGCAGCATTACACAGCAATGCTGAAACAACACAGGTGGTTATTCTGACATGGAGCAGAATTACACAGCAAGGCTGACACAACACAGGCGGTTATTCTGACACAGAGCAGAGTTACACAGCATGGCTAAAATAAGATGGTTATTCCGACAGCTGGCATTCGACTCATCCAATCAGAAATCAATGATACAGAAAACATTACAGCCAGCCAGCAATCTAAGTAAATGATTATAAATTATAGACATTCACAAATATTTTGACAACTATTGTTAAAAATCCAATGGTCGTAATGTTTATAGCATATTTTTCTCTCAAAGAAGCACATATTGGATGGTAAAATTAGATGTATGAAGAGAGCAGCAGAGTGTTGTTGCTGTAGGCAGTACCAGGCACTCACCTTTCTCACACTTGGAGCCAGTGAAACCAGTGGGGCAGGTGCAGCGGTACTTGTTCACTCGATCCACACAGGTTCCATAATTCTGACACGGAGAACTTTCACACTCGTTCACATCTGTCAAAGAAAACAGTACAGCAAACAGTGGAATAAAAGTAGTCACTTTATGCATTCTGAAAGAAGATATAAAGGTAGCCAGTACTACATGATTACGCAAATCGATTACAAATCTCTCAAATTTTACAATATGAATATTCTCAAAGCAGCAGATATAGTTGAACTGATGACTGCTCTATTCATGTTTAAAGCACGAGATAATGAATTACCTGAAAATCACCAAATACTATTTAATTTATGTGATCCGTTGACTAGCTGTGCAACGCGTCAACAATCCAAGTTTATTCATAGATATTCTTGTACAAATTCGAAATCTATATATCTGTGAAGGGAGTGAAATTGTGTAATTCAATGGACCACATTCTTACTAACTGTGGAAACATTACATTGTTCATAAAACGCTACACTGCTAAAATACTAGATAATTACAAGATTAATAATAATTATGTATATTAATGTAATAATGAGGCTTAGTGTCAGATTACTAACGATTAGACTTTAACTATATATAATAAATATTTTAATGAGGAAAGTTTACCTGACCACCAACATACTGTGTTTGAATGTTACAAAAGTTATGAACTGTGATAATGAGAGAAGGGGAAAATATTTACAAGAATTTTTCTTCGATTTACTCCTTTTCCAATAACAAGAAATATTATATTATTATTATATTGTATTATTATAACATTGTATTATAATATTGTATTATTATTATATCGTAGTATTATAACATTGTATTATTATATTGTATTATTATAATATTGTATTATTACAATGTTGTTTTTCATCTTATCTTAAAACCAAACCACAGACATGTACATCCCGAAAAGGTTTTCCAAAATAGTTATAATTATGTAAACCGTACAATCACAAATACCAAAGTGGCTTAAACACATAAAGAAATCAAACAAATAACTGCCCACAAATTGGTGTAATACTGACAAGAGCTACAAGAAGTACTGATCTGACCCCTCTCTACTGACAAGAGCTACAAGAAGTACTGATCTGACCCCTCTCTACCTACCAATTTCACAGTTGCGCCCGGCGTATCCCTGAACACATGCGCAGATGTAGTTGTTGAACTGGTCAGTACATGTTGCACCATTCTGACACGGACTGCTCTCACATTCGTCCAGCTCTGTAACCAATCCGGTGTCAGTGTCACAGATGATATGGTACGGTGGTCATCAGCTGTCAACTGCAGTTAGCTTTTTAGTGAACACCCAAAACTGAAACTTTACCTGAATTTAGAAATCCATCCTCCTGATAAAACACAAAGTACCTTTGTCAAAAATACACTCGCCTGACAAGAGATGTTGAACCATATAATTTAGTTTATATGTCCTAAATATGAACATACATACCACGGTACCGTTTCACTAAGATTGATATGATGATTTTCCTTATGAGCTCATTACCTTAGTGACACACTCCCCATGTATAGTATACACTTGCACATCTGTACATACACAAGTACATGCATGCATATTCACATGCATCTGCATGTGCACATACATACATTTTGCATCATCACATCAATAATTATATTCAAACTACCAATAGAACCATTACTTACCAACGCATGCAGTGAGGTTTTGCTGGACGTAGCCTTCATGACAGTCACAGCGGAAGGTACCAACTGTGTTGGTGCAGTTGGCATTGGAACCACACGGGTTGTTGAGACATTCGTCTAAGTCTTCATAGCAATCACCCCCAGTGACACCTGGTGGACACTTAGTGCAGCCAGCGGTTGGCGTACAGTTAGTTGTTGGAGTTTCACAGTTGCACTGACGTGAACACTGCAGGCCCCACTTGCCGTCAGGACAAGCTGAAATCAACACAATCACATCACACATGCACTGGAACGTGAAATGAGGCACTACACAGAATGACTGTACACAGAGATTGTTCTATGCTCAGGTGTATGCCGAGGTAAATAAGCTTGATTCAATGCGCTTTCCAAAAACTCTGTAAACGTCAATGTCCTTCGGCCAATATGGCGCTCTCCTGTGGCTGCATGTCATCAGGTTGACCAGGTGACTTTTTTGAAAGGATTGGCTAATTTAAACAGCATAGGACCAACTTTCAGGGGGAGGTCTTGTAGAACGAGTCTGGAGGGAGCCTATGGGCTGTCTGCACACTGGTGGGATAAAGCATTTATGGCCAATCTGTGCTAAAGGGTTAATAGAATTACTACAGGCCCAAGCAATCTGATTCTATTAAATGGCTGATTCACTTAAGCAGAGCATCTTAATACAGCAGGAATAGGGAATGATTCTGTCTCAGCCAATATATATATATATATAATTCTACTACACGACTGATTCTGTTATCCATGATTCTGTTAAGCAGAGTCCACTGTATATTAAATCATATATGCTATAAAACGATTGTTTATTTATTGAATATATATATATATATATATATATTGATGCATGATGAATTTTTTTTTAATTTTTGTTATACAAATATGCATTTAACTTGTGTCTTCAGCAATCATGCCACCATTCCTTGTCTTAATTCTTGAGAAGGTAGTATTGTCCCACATAAATAATAATTATTATTATTTACCAAATTTAGAGCTTTGGTCATATATGACTTAGGGACAACACTGCCAAGTACCAGAAGCAAAGCACTAACACAATAAAGATAAAGACAACACTGCCAAGTACCACGACCAAAGAGCTAACACAATAAAGATAAAGACAACACTGCCAAGTACCACAAGCAAAGAGCTAACACAATAAAGATAAAGACAACACTGTCAAGTACCACGACCAAAGAGCTAACACAATAAAGATAAAGACAACACTGCCAAGTACCACAAGCAAAGAGCTAACACAATAAAGATAAAGACAACACTGCCAAGTACCACAAGCAAAGAGCTAACACAATAAAGATAAAGACAACACTGCCAAGTACCACGACCAAAGAGCTAACACAATATAGATAAAGACAACACTGCCAAGTACCACAAGCAAAGAGCTAACACAATAAAGATAAAGACAACACTGCCAAGTACCACGACCAAAGAGCTAACACAATAAAGATAAAGACAACACTGCCAAGTACCACGACCAAAGAGCTAACACAATAAAGATAAAGACAACCCTGCCAAGTACCACGACCAAAGAGCTAACACAATAAAGATAAAGACAACACTGCCAAGTACCACGACCAAAGAGCTAACACAATATAGATAAAGACAACACTGCCAAGTACCACAAGCAAAGAGCTAACACAATAAAGATAAAGACAACACTGCCAAGTACCACAAGCAAAGAGCTAACACAATAAAGATAAAGACAACACTGCCAAGTACCACGACCAAAGAGCTAACACAATATAGATAAAGACAACACTGCCAAGTACCACAAGCAAAGAGCTAACACAATAAAGATAAAGACAACACTGCCAAGTACCACAAGCAAAGAGCTAACACAATAAAGATAAAGACAACACTGCCAAGTACCACGACCAAAGAGCTAACACAATATAGATAAAGACAACACTGCCAAGTACCACGACCAAAGAGCTAACACAATAAAGATAAAGACAACCCTGCCAAGTACCACAAGCAAAGAGCTAACACAATAAAGATAAAGACAACACTGCCAAGTACCACGACCAAAGAGCTAACACAATATAGATAAAGACAACACTGCCAAGTACCACGACCAAAGAGCTAACACAATAAAGATAAAGACAACACTGCCAAGTACCACGACCAAAGAGCTAACACAATATAGATAAAGACAACACTGCCAAGTACCACGACCAAAGAGCTAACACAATAAAGATAAAGACAACCCTGCCAAGTGCCACAAGCAAAGAGCTAGCACAGTAAAGATAAAGACAACACTGCCAAGTACAAGCAAAGAGCTAACACAATATAGATAAAGACAACACTGCCAAGTACCACGACCAAAGACCTAACACAATAAAGATAAAGACAACACTGTCAAGTACCACGACCAAAGAGCTAACACAATAAAGATAAAGACAACACTGCCAAGTACAAGCAAAGAGCTAGCACAGTAAAGATAAAGACAGCTAAATTGTGTACTAAAATCAGCCTATACTTACGTTTACATGTTCTGTCGTCAGCATTCAGAGTGTATCCATCGACACAGCTACAGTTGTAGCCACCATCCAAGTTGTGACAATTGTGCTCACATGCATTCATAGTTTCGTTGGCACACTCATCTTGATCTGTCAACAATCACCAGAATAAATACATTCCAGAATAAATACATTCATACATAGATTCTAAAAAAGGCCGGTTGTTGTGTAAATGGTGCTGAATATGTTAAAACTGGGAGATATCTTACATGGATGGGTCATACAAAAAAATTAGTAGATGTAAAAAAGCAAATGGTTTCGTTGTCATCAAGCCATTTGGGCTTACTGCTCTGACTGACCACCTTGTTAGATCTAAAACTACTGAGCATGCTTCCAGCTAGTCACCTACCTTCACATGTCTTGTTGTCAGCTGCAAGTGTTTTTCCAATAGGACAGAAACAAACTGTTGCTCCATTGTCTGGCCGACAGCCGTAGCCACAGTCACTGTTGTCACACACAGTCCCAACTAAAACATAATAAACAATCTCAAGTCCCCCTCTTCTAGTGGCCAAGGGTTTGATGCTTCCTTCCTTTCCTACCATCTTTCGTTCATAATTATGAATTCTGGTTAGCTTTGCTATCTTTGCTATCTTTGCTGCTGCAGCTAGTTTTCCAATATGTACTATATTTATCTATTTCATGACTTATTGACTTTTGTTATAAAAAATGTAGCACAACACCCACAGCGAATTCTGGAACATTCTCAGCGAATTCTGGCACAACACCCACAGCGAATGCACCACAAACCTGGCTGCCTACAGTTTACATCATACATCCTGTATAAAGTGTCATGATACTGTAGATGCCAATAATGAAACAAGGTTGTGCGTTTTCTTACTCTGCCGACCACACGTCTTGTTGTCACTGTTGAGGTCATAGCCTCCATGGCAGGTGCATGTGAAGTTGCCAATGGCGTTAGAACATACATGCTCACAGCCAGAAGACCTCTCTTCACATTCGTCCACATCTGTCAGGTAAAACATCACAGTTAGATGTGTTATAGTTTGGGACTTAATTCAGAGGTGGCCAGTACATCTAAGACCAGAACACTTTGGCTCATTTAACGGGTCATAGATGTATCTCCACCCAAAACACTTTGGCCCAGTTACTTAACCATCTTCTTAGGTCTGTCTTGGTCCAGGGCACTTTGGCCGAACTATCTTGATGTTCCATGCATCTCAGTCTAGAACACTTTGGCCCAATTACTTTACTTTCTATGCATCTCAGTCCAGAGCACTTTGGCCCAGTGATTTAACTTTCTATAAATTATCTCGGCCCACTTCAGCCCAACTATCTGAACTTCTATATAGCACTGCCCAGAGAACTTTCTGGCCCAAAGAACTTTGTGAATGTTTAGGTTGCCAGTACATGCCGGGTGTTACTGTTGGGAGCCGAGTGGGACAACACCACACGGGGGTGAAACGGTCAAGTCAGTGTTACCTGGACAGTTCTTTCCATCTGCATCGAGTCTGTAGCCCTGGTAGCAATCACACAGGAAACGCGGTCCTGGGTTAACAAAGCCTGGCACCTTGTTGATACAGCGCTGACCACAGTCATGTAGCTTCTTGTTCTTGTCGCACTCATTCACGTCTATAAAGTAAACCAACTGGTGACATCTCTGTGGTGTGTCATGCTCACTTTCTCCATAGCTTCACTGACACATTACATATTTGAGCAAACCATGACAGCCATTTCTAATACTGACATTTTCCATTAGTATACCCTTGAATCTGCATTTGTTATTCTGATCACATTACGCCAGCTCAGTGCTAAGCATGTGGCGTCACTTGTTGACTTGTGCATATGATCATTTCATTGGTCCAATACCCAGCAGGGTCACCGGGTCAGATAAGAACAAAACAGTGCTGATATTTGCAAGTTTAACAGCATTTAAGTATGCATCATATTGCAGTGTACTGGTATCAAAGTAATCAGACGATAATATATTTTGCGTTAATGACACATGAATTTATGCTGCCAGAAAGTGCATGCTGATTTGAAGCACACAGGATTGTTACTGTGGAAACATTTTCATTGTTTCCACGAAATCACAGCCTGGCCGGGGAGATTTCCAAAAGGATGGATTGACAAAATATGATGTTAGTGCCGAATGATTATTTGTGCTGTGGACGTTAAGTTAACTATCTCCTATCATAATTATTATGAGGAAACAAATTAAACAATAGTTAATAATAGAACAAAATAGTTATGCCATCCTGTAACTGTTTTTCAGTGATTGTTACATGACAGATATAGCTGTCATGAGACCCATCTTTCTGAGAGACAATTTCATATCTGGGATGTTCTTTCACGATATTATTCAAATTTATAAGTTATGCTTAAGGTGGAAGTGGCTAACGTTTAATTTTTCCCTCATAATATGCTAGTTGAAAACAGAAAGCAGGAAAACTTTTCTCTTGGGTCATAAATTCTTGTGCTTCAGCAACTCCACGAAGGTCATGCTATCAATAATTGGCCAAAAATTTTATATTTGATTTCAACAGTAATATTTTTAAATATACATGTGAAACAATAAAATGTATATATTTAATTCAAATAGATTTTTTATTCAATCTTTATTCTGGAATATCACATCCATGAGAGAGAGAGACTAGACTGTATATTAGTGTCTAAAAACTTTGAACAAATTAAAGCATATCTCTCAATTGATGACATATATTATTCTGTAGTATTGCATTACCTGACATCAAATGAAAGCAGACAGAAAAAGTGCTTACCATTGGCAGTGCAGAGAATTAAACCAACACGTACCAACACACACTCCATCATTGTCTTCATAACCTTCTGGACACTGGGAACAGTTGAATGTTGAGCCTTGGGCAGCCTCTTCTTCAGGGGTCAGGTCAGTGCAGTTGGTGCCAGCCGTGCAGGGACCGTCTCCACATCCATCAAAGTCCTCGTCACAAGATTCACCTGCAGAAAGACACACAGTATGTTATTGTGATAATGAGCAGGTTCAGACAACACTGTTCAAACAACACAGGTTGTTGTTCTGACAATGAGCAGGGTCAGACAACAATGTTCAAACAACACAGGTACATTAAAAAAAACAATACAGACAGCTATACTAACAATACAGACAGCTATACTAACAATACAGACAGCTATACTAACAGGGAACAGAGTTCAACGAATCCCAAATCAGTGACTCAGATAATGTTAATGGTCAATAACACACCTTTAATTTTAGTAGAAGTCTCCCGTCCCTTATGAGAAATTAATTTAAATTTTCATACTCTACAATGTAATAATAGTAATGTTTTGATTGAGACAAAAGTCCATAGATATACATAAAATACAGATAGACAAATGTATGTGTATATAAACACACATGTTGAGCACAGAAAAATACATGTAGAAATGTACCCACATGTCGTGCAATAAATGTATAATATATATATATATATATATTATATATATATATATACACATACGTATATATATATACATACACATACATACACACATACGTACACATACATACATATATATATATATCATAAGGGTTTGTTTAAGACAATCAGCAGTTTGTTTATATAAAATAAATATATAAAAAACAGTACATTTAAAGATTATACAAGGATGCAATCCAGTGAATTCTCAATTCAGATGTACAATAGGTGTCACAAATTGAAATGGCCTGAATAACTGTATTCAATGACTTGTCAATCTTAGTCATTAAACTATAAATAGCATTTCTGGTGATGCATTTACTAGAGTTGACGTTGGCCGTAGCAAACAGGTGGCTGGAGCTGCATCTCATAGGTAGCCTATTTAACATTCTGTATGAGTTGTTATATATATTGTTATCCCTTCCTTTTTTCCTGTTTACTCAAAATTAATATATTGTATGGTTTACTGAATATATTTGTTTTGTTGTGTCTTTGGGATGAATACATAGTTTCTATTTCCTATGGGTAGACCCTAGGGGAAAGACGAACACTGTGGGAGAATGGAGCTGATGTAAGCATGCCAAGGACAACACATGCATGCATGCACACTACACGCACGCACTCACGCACACACCAGCCAAGACTACAAGTTATGGTATCACTAAATGATGATGACATCTTGAACAGAACATATTTGGTAGAGACATCATAATGGAAATGTTGGTACATAGTAAGTTGCTTAGTCTTTTCAGTTTTATTCCAGTAACATAATATAATATGATAAATATACGGTGCTGTAGCAAACAATCAACGGTAAACATGTGCATCTTTCTCACCTGTCCAACCAACTGTGCAGTTGCAGGCGACAAGTCTGAACCTGGCCGTTGCTTTCTCTCCCTCCCGCGGCTCCCCGAACATACAATCGCCGTGGCCCGAGCAGCTGCACAGGTTGACGGTGACGTCAGCAGATGGCGCAATCGCACCTTTCTCATCAACGGCTTTGAATCTGAAGAATCAAAATATATCTGAATTAGTAGGACATATAAGTTTACTCCATACACCTCCACCATTTGACAATAAGAATTTTTTATTGAAAAATTTATTTGTTAGGAAAGACTTAATGTTTTATAAATCCTATTTCCCACTCTCATTACAGACAAAAGACTGTAGCAGTGAAAGTGTCCTTACGAAATGTTGACTGGAGTCGTGTCAATTGGAGTCCAAGTGAAGACTCCTGTTTGGCTGTCAAAGATGGCACCAGAGGGCAGGTCTGTCCTCAGAGTCAGTGTCACCTTGTCACCTTCTGGATCTGTGGCGATTACTGTCAAAGAGCTCTCCACACCGACAGTGACATTGAAGGAACTTGTCACATTGATTCGTGGATTTTCATTGGCTGTAATGTAAAGGTACATAAAATGCAGTTCATAGGACAGATTTAAACACAAGAACTTCATCTTTGGCAGATATGTTCATTCACACGTCAACTCAACCTTTCTGGGAAATAATCAAATATAGTGTAATTATTTTTTATAAAAAAAACAACAAAAAACAAATGTTATTTAAAGTTTTCAAAACCCATATAGATACAAATGAACATCAAATATTAGGAAATATTTACTTCATATATGTACATAAAATATAAGATATAAAATCACTGTTGTAACAGAGAAGTGCACTTTTCCATTTAGATCACATTTACATGTTTGCTCACACATGTCATCAAATAATGTTTAATGTCAAACACCTGTTTTCTTTTCTTGGACACCCCCAATACACAGCTAGACTACATAGTCACTACACCCCCAGTATACAGCTAGAATACATAGTCACTACACCCCCAGTACACAGCTAGACTACATAGTCACTACACCCCCAGTATACAGCTAGAATACATAGTCACTACACCCCCAGTACACAGCTAGACTACATAGTCACTACACCCCCAGTATACAGCTAGAATACATAGTCACTACACCCCCAGTACACAGCTAGACTACAGTCAATACACCCCCAGTACAAAGCTAGACTACAGTCACTACACCCCCAGTATACAGCTAGACTACATAGTCACTACACCCCCAGTATACAGCTAGACTACATAGTCACTACACCCCCAGTACACAACTAGACTACATAGTCACTACACCCCCAGTACACAGCTAGACTACAGTCACTACACCCCCAGTACACAGCTAGACTACATAGTCACTACACCCCCAGTATACAGCTAGACTACAGTCACTACGCCCCCAGTATACAGCTAGACTACATAGTCACTACACCCCCAGTATACAGCTAGACTACGTAGTCACTACACCCCCAGTATACAGCTAGACTACAGTAACTACACCCCCAGTATACAGCTAGACTACATAGTCACTACACCCCCAGTATACAGCTAGACTACAGTCACTACACCCCCAGTATACAGCTAGACTACAGTCACTACACCCCCAGTATACAGCTAGACTACAGTCACTACACCCCCAGTATACAGCTAGACTACAGTCACTACACCCCCAGTACACAGCTAGACTACAGTCACTACACCCCCAGTATACAGCTAGACTACAGTCACTACACCCCCAGTACACAGCTAGACTACAGTCACTACACCCCCAGTATACAGCTAGACTACATAGTCACTACACCCCCAGTACACAGCTAGACTACACAGTCACTACACCCCCAGTACACAGCTAGACTACACAGTCACTACACCCCCAGTACACAGCTAGACTACATAGTCACTACACCCCCAGTACACAGCTAGACTACACAGTCACTACACCCCCAGTACACAGCTAGACTACACAGTCACTACACCCCCAGTACACAGCTAGACTACATAGTCACTACACCCCCAGTATACAGCTAGACTACATAGTCACTACACCCCCAGTATACAGCTAGACTACAGTCACTACACCCCCTGTATACAGCTAGACTACAGTCACTACACCCCCAGTATACAGCTAGACTACAGTCACTACACCCCCAGTACACAGCTAGACTACATAGTCACTACACCCCCAGTATACAGCTAGACTACAGTCACTACACCCCCAGTATACAGCTAGACTACATAGTCACTACACCCCCAGTATACAGCTAGACTACAGTCACTACACCCCCAGTATACAGCTAGACTACATAGTCACTACACCCCCAGTATACAGCTAGACTACAGTCACTACACCCCCAGTATACAGCTAGACTACAGTCACTACACCCCCAGTATACAGCTAGACTACATAGTCACTACACCCCCAGTATACAGCTAGACTACAGTCACTACACCCCCAGTACACAGCTAGACTACATAGTCACTACACCCCCAGTATACAGCTAGACTACAGTCACTACACCCCCAGTATACAGCTAGACTACAGTCACTACACCCCCAGTATACAGCTAGACTACAGTCACTACACCCCCAGCATACAGCTAGACTACATAGTCACTACACCCCCAGTATACAGCTAGACTACAGTCACTACACCCCCAGTATACAGCTAGACTACAGTCACTACACCCCCAGTATACAGCTAGACTACAGTCACTACACCCCCAGTACACAGCTAGACTACATAGTCACTACACCCCCAGTATACAGCTAGACTACAGTCACTACACCCCCAGTATACAGCTAGACTACAGTCACTACACCCCCAGTATACAGCTAGACTACAGTCACTACACCCCCAGTATACAGCTAGACTACATAGTCACTACACCCCCAGTATACAGCTAGACTACAGTCACTACACCCCCAGTACACAGCTAGACTACAGTCACTACACCCCCAGTATACAGCTAGACTACAGTCACTACACCCCCAGTATACAGCTAGACTACAGTCACTACACCCCCAGTACACAGCTAGACTACATAGTCACTACACCCCAGTACACAGCTAGACTACAGTCAATACACCCCCAGTATACAGCTAGACTACAGTCAATACACCCCCAGTATACAGCTAGACTACAGTCACTACACCCCCAGTACACAGCTAGACTACATAGTCACTACACCCCCAGTACACAACTAGACTACATAGTCACTACACCCCCAGTACACAGCTAGACTACACAGTCACTACACCCCGGGTATACAGCTAGACTACAGTCACTACACCCCCAGTATACAGCTAGACTACATAGTCACTACACCCCCAGTATACAGCTAGACTACATAGTCACTACACCCCCAGTACACAGCTAGACTACATAGTCACTACACCCCCAGTATACAGCTAGACTACAGTCAATACACCCCCAGTACACAGCTAGACTACAGTCACTACACCCCCAGTACACAGCTAGACTACATAGTCACTACACCCCCAGTATACAGCTAGACTACAGTCACTACACCCCCAGTATACAGCTAGACTACAGTCACTACACCCCAAGTACACAGCTAGACTACATAGTCACTACACCCCCAGTATACAGCTAGACTACAGTCACTACACCCCCAGTATACAGCTAGACTACAGTCACTACGCCCCCAGTATACAGCTAGACTACATAGTCACTACACTCCCAGTATACAGCTAGACTACGTAGTCACTACACCCCCAGTATACAGCTAGACTACAGTCACTACACCCCCAGTACACAGCTAGACTACATAGTCACTACACCCCCAGTATACAGCTAGACTACAGTCACTACACCCCCAGTATACAGCTAGACTACAGTCACTACACCCCCAGTACACAGCTAGACTACATAGTCACTACACCCCCAGTACACAGCTAGACTACATAGTCACTACACCCCCAGTATACAGCTAGACTACAGTCACTACACCCCCAGTATACAGCTAGACTACAGTCACTACACCCCCAGTATACAGCTAGACTACAGTCACTACACCCCCAGTATACAGCTAGACTACAGTCACTACACCCCCAGTACACAGCTAGACTACAGTCACTACACACCCAGTATACAGCTAGACTACATAGTCACTACACCCCCAGTACACAGCTAGACTACACAGTCACTACACCCCCAGTACACAGCTAGACTACACAGTCACTACACCCCCAGTACACAGCTAGACTACATAGTCACTACACCCCCAGTACACAGCTAGACTACACAGTCACTACACCCCCAGTACACAGCTAGACTACACAGTCACTACACCCTCAGTACACAGCTAGACTACATAGTCACTACACCCCCAGTATACAGCTAGACTACATAGTCACTACACCCCCAGTATACAGCTAGACTACAGTCACTACACCCCCTGTATACAGCTAGACTACAGTCACTACACCCCCAGTATACAGCTAGACTACAGTCACTACACCCCCAGTACACAGCTAGACTACATAGTCACTACACCCCCAGTATACAGCTAGACTACAGTCACTACACCCCCAGTATACAGCTAGACTACATAGTCACTACACCCCCAGTATACAGCTAGACTACAGTCACTACACCCCCAGTATACAGCTAGACTACAGTCACTACACCCCCAGTACACAGCTAGACTACATAGTCACTACACCCCCAGTATACAGCTAGACTACAGTCACTACACCCCCAGTATACAGCTAGACTACAGTCACTACACCCCCAGTATACAGCTAGACTACAGTCACTACACCCCCAGTATACAGCTAGACTACATAGTCACTACACCCCCAGTATACAGCTAGACTACAGTCACTACACCCCCAGTATACAGCTAGACTACAGTCACTACACCCCCAGTATACAGCTAGACTACAGTCACTACACCCCCAGTACACAGCTAGACTACATAGTCACTACACCCCCAGTATACAGCTAGACTACAGTCACTACACCCCCAGTATACAGCTAGACTACAGTCACTACACCCCCAGTATACAGCTAGACTACAGACACTACACCCCCAGTATACAGCTAGACTACAGTCAATACACCCCCAGTATACAGCTAGACTACAGTCACTACACCCCCAGTACACAGCTAGACTACATAGTCACTACACCCCCAGTACACAACTAGACTACATAGTCACTACACCCCCAGTACACAGCTAGACTACACAGTCACTACACCCCGGGTATACAGCTAGACTACAGTCACTACACCCCCAGTATACAGCTAGACTACATAGTCACTACACCCCCAGTATACAGCTAGACTACATAGTCACTACACCCCCAGTACACAGCTAGACTACATAGTCACTACACCCCCAGTATACAGCTAGACTACAGTCAATACACCCCCAGTACACAGCTAGACTACAGTCACTACACCCCCAGTACACAGCTAGACTACATAGTCACTACACCCCCAGTATACAGCTAGACTACAGTCACTACACCCCCAGTATACAGCTAGACTACAGTCACTACACCCCAAGTACACAGCTAGACTACATAGTCACTACACCCCCAGTATACAGCTAGACTACAGTCACTACACCCCCAGTATACAGCTAGACTACAGTCACTACGCCCCCAGTATACAGCTAGACTACATAGTCACTACACCCCCAGTATACAGCTAGACTACGTAGTCACTACACCCCCAGTATACAGCTAGACTACAGTCACTACACCCCCAGTATACAGCTAGACTACATAGTCACTACACCCCCAGTATACAGCTAGACTACAGTCACTACACCCCCAGTATACAGCTAGACTACAGTCAATACACCCCCAGTATACAGCTAGACTACAGTCAATACACCCCCAGTATACAGCTAGACTACAGTCACTACACCCCAAGTACACAGCTAGACTACATAGTCACTACACCCCCAGTATACAGCTAGACTACAGTCACTACACCCCCAGTATACAGCTAGACTACAGTCACTACACCCCCAGTACACAGCTAGACTACATAGTCACTACACCCCCAGTACACAGCTAGACTACATAGTCACTACACCCCCAGTACACAGCTAGACTACATAGTCACTACACTCCCAGTACACAGCTAGACTACAGTCACTACACCCCCAGTACACAGCTAGACTACATAGTCACTACACCCCCAGTACACAGCTAGACTACATAGTCACTACACCCCCAGTACACAGCTAGACTACATAGTCACTACACTCCCAGTATACAGCTAGACTACAGTCACTACACCCCCAGTATACAGCTAGACTACAGTCACTACACCCCCAGTATACAGCTAGACTACAGTCACTACACCCCCAGTATACAGCTAGACTACAGTCACTACACCCCCAGTATACAGCTAGACTACAGTCACTACACCCCCAGTACACAGCTAGACTACAGTCATTACACCCCCAGTATACAGCTAGACTACAGTCACTACACCCCCAGTACACAGCTAGACTACAGTCACTACACCCCCAGTATACAGCTAGACTACATAGTCACTACACCCCCAGTACACAGCTAGACTACACAGTCACTACACCCCCAGTACACAGCTAGACTACACAGTCACTACACCCCCAGTACACAGCTAGACTACATAGTCACTACACCCCCAGTACACAGCTAGACTACACAGTCACTACACCCCCAGTACACAGCTAGACTACACAGTCACTACACCCCCAGTACACAGCTAGACTACATAGTCACTACACCCCCAGTATACAGCTAGACTACATAGTCACTACACCCCCAGTATACAGCTAGACTACAGTCACTACACCCCCTGTATACAGCTAGACTACAGTCACTACACCCCCAGTATACAGCTAGACTACAGTCACTACACCCCCAGTACACAGCTAGACTACATAGTCACTACACCCCCAGTATACAGCTAGACTACAGTCACTACACCCCCAGTATACAGCTAGACTACATAGTCACTACACCCCCAGTATACAGCTAGACTACAGTCACTACACCCCCAGTATACAGCTAGACTACAGTCACTACACCCCCAGTACACAGCTAGACTACATAGTCACTACACCCCCAGTATACAGCTAGACTACAGTCACTACACCCCCAGTATACAGCTAGACTACAGTCACTACACCCCCAGTATACAGCTAGACTACAGTCACTACACCCCCAGTATACAGCTAGACTACATAGTCACTACACCCCCAGTATACAGCTAGACTACAGTCACTACACCCCCAGTATACAGCTAGACTACAGTCACTACACCCCCAGTATACAGCTAGACTACAGTCACTACACCCCCAGTATACAGCTAGACTACAGTCACTACACCCCCAGTATACAGCTAGACTACAGTCACTACACCCCCAGTATACAGCTAGACTACATAGTCACTACACCCCCAGTATACAGCTAGACTACATAGTCACTACACCCCCAGTATACAGCTAGACTACAGTCACTACACCCCCAGTACACAGCTAGACTACAGTCACTACACCCCCAGTATACAGCTAGACTACAGTCACTACACCCCCAGTATACAGCTAGACTACAGTCACTACACCCCCAGTACACAGCTAGACTACATAGTCACTACACCCCCAGTACACAGCTAGACTACAGTCAATACACCCCCAGTATACAGCTAGACTACAGTCAATACACCCCCAGTATACAGCTAGACTACAGTCACTACACCCCCAGTACACAGCTAGACTACATAGTCACTACACCCCCAGTACACAGCTAGACTACATAGTCACTACACCCCCAGTACACAGCTAGACTACATAGTCACTACACCCCCAGTACACAGCTAGACTACATAGTCACTACACCCCCAGTATACAGCTAGACTACAGTCACTACACCCCCAGTATACAGCTAGACTACAGTCACTACACCCCCAGTACACAGCTAGACTACAGTCAATACACCCCCAGTACACAGCTAGACTACACAGTCACTACACCCCCAGTATACAGCTAGACTACAGTCACTACACCCCCAGTACACAGCTAGACTACAGTCACTACACCCCCAGTATACAGCTAGACTACAGTCACTACACCCCCAGTACACAGCTAGACTACATAGTCACTACACCCCCAGTACACAGCTAGACTACATAGTCACTACACCCCCAGTATACAGCTAGACTACATAGTCACTACACCCCCAGTATACAGCTAGACTACAGTCACTACACCCCCAGTATACAGCTAGACTACAGTCAATACACCCCCAGTATACAGCTAGACTACAGTCACTACACCCCCAGTACACAGCTAGACTACATAGTCACTACACCCCCAGTATACAGCTAGACTACAGTCACTACACCCCCAGTATACAGCTAGACTACAGTCACTACACCCCCAGTACACAGCTAGACTACAGTCACTACACCCCCAGTATACAGCTAGACTACAGTCACTACACCCCCAGTATACAGCTAGACTACAGTCACTACACCCCCAGTACACAGCTAGACTACATAGTCACTACACCCCCAGTACACAGCTAGACTACATAGTCACTACACCCCCAGTATACAGCTAGACTACAGTCACTACACCCCCAGTATACAGCTAGACTACAGTCACTACACCCCCAGTACACAGCTAGACTACAGTCAATACACCCCCAGTACACAGCTAGACTACATAGTCACTACACCCCCAGTACACAGCTAGACTACATAGTCACTACACCCCCAGTATACAGCTAGACTACAGTCACTACACCCCCAGTATACAGCTAGACTACAGTCAATACACCCCCAGTACACAGCTAGACTACATAGTCACTACACCCCCAGTACACAGCTAGACTACATAGTCACTACACCCCCAGTATACAGGTAGACTACAGTCACTACACCCCCAGTATACAGCTAGACTACAGTCACTACACCCCCAGTATACAGCTAGACTACATAGTCACTACACCCCCAGTATACAGCTAGACTACATAGTCACTACACCCCCAGTACACAGCTAGACTACATAGTCACTACACCCCCAGTATACAGCTAGACTACATAGTCACTACACCCCCAGTATACAGCTAGACTACAGTCACTACACCCCCAGTATACAGCTAGACTACATAGTCACTACACCCCCAGTACACAGCTAGACTACATAGTCACTACACCCCCAGTATACAGCTAGACTACAGTCACTACACCCCCAGTACACAGCTAGACTACATAGTCACTACACCCCCAGTATACAGCTAGACTACAGTCACTACACCCCCAGTATACAGCTAGACTACAGTCACTACACCCCCAGTATACAGCTAGACTACATAGTCACTACACCCCCAGTATACAGCTAGACTACATAGTCACTACACCCCCAGTACACAGCTAGACTACATAGTCACTACACCCCCAGTATACAGCTAGACTACATAGTCACTACACCCCCAGTACACAGCTAGACTACATAGTCACTACACCCCCAGTATACAGCTAGACTACAGTCACTACACCCCCAGTATACAGCTAGACTACAGTCACTACACCCCCAGTATACAGCTAGACTACATAGTCACTACACCCCCAGTATACAGCTAGACTACATAGTCACTACACCCCCAGTATACAGCTAGACTACATAGTCACTACACCCCCAGTATACAGCTAGACTACATAGTCACTACACCCCCAGTATACAGCTAGACTACAGTCACTACACCCCCAGTATACAGCTAGACTACAGTCACTACACCCCCAGTATACAGCTAGACTACATAGTCACTACACCCCCAGTACACAGCTAGATTACAGTCACTACGCCCCCAGTATACAGCTAGACTACATAGTCACTACACCCCCAGTACACAGCTAGATTACAGTCACTACGCCCCCAGTATACAGCTAGACTACATAGTCACTACACCCCCAGTATACAGCTAGAATACATAGTCACTACACCCCCAGTACACAGCTAGACTACATAGTCACTACACCCCCAGTACACAGCTAGACTACATAGTCGCTACACACCCAGTATACAGCTAGACTACAGTCAATACACCCCCAGTACACAGCTAGACTACATAGTCACTACACCCCCAGTACACAGCTAGACTACATAGTCACTACACCCCCAGTACACAGCTAGACTACATAGTCACTACACCCCCAGTACACAGCTAGACTACACAGTCACTACACCCCGGGTATACAACTAGACTACAGTCACTATACCCCCAGTATACAGCTAGACTACATAGTCACTACACCCCCAGTACACAGCTAGACTACAGTCACTACACCACCAGTATACAGCTAGACTACATAGTCACTACATCCCCAGTATACAGCTAGACTAGTCACTACACCCCCAGTACAGAGCTACACTACAGTCACTACACCCCCAGTATACAGCTAGACTACATAGTCACTACACCCCCAGTATACAGCTAGAATACATAGTCACTACACCCCCAGTATACAGCTAGACTACATAGTTACTACACCCCCAGTACACAGCTAGACTACATAGTCACTACACCCCCAGTATACAGCTAGAATACCTAGTCACTACACCCCCAGTATACAGCTAGAATACATAGTCACTACAGCCCCAGTACACAGCTAGAAGACATAGTCACTACAGCCCCAGTACACAGCTAGAAGACATTAGATTACAGTCATATTGAGACTTACCCAGCATGTCAGAGGTTTCTTTGTTCTTGGTGTTTGTCTCCAGACCTGAGGCAGCTGCTGCAGCATTGCCTACAAGTTACACACACCCAAGTTAGTGGCTTCGTTGTGACAGAGAACAGAAATATACAGGAACTCATCTTCTCGAAGAATAAAGTTTACCAGCAGTTATGTAAAAAAAAAACTTAAAAACACTGAATGAAGGTAAAGGTATATTAAGATTTTTTTATTTTATTTAAAAAAAATTCAAAAACCATGTAGTGGCTAAAGGGTGTGACAGTTAATGACTACGCCTCCATGACACAGGGAGATGTAGCCAATAAACCTGGATAAGGGTGACGGGTGAAGTGGCTGAGACAACCAACGGCTGCAGACAAATGACACCAGACTGAACCACGAATTGTAGATAATTTATGATTTTATCACAGAAAATGTACTAAGAGTATTCCTAAACCAGTGCATAATGGGTCAAGTCTTTATGATAGAAACACTGTTTAGAATCATGTTTTATGCAGTGGTCAAAACCTCTGCATTCATATCCACAATTTGTTTTTATTATTTTTTATAGATTCTAGGACATTAATCATTTCAAGAACGAACAGGAACACGTTATATAAACATAGCATGATTCTGGTTAACTTTGAAACACAACTGCACAACTGATTTGCTTTAATATAGCAGAATTCTGCAGCAGTAAACAATAGATGCCAGGCAGCACTGACCAGTGAGTGCAAAGTCAAAGAGACACTCCTTGTTTTCTCCACACGTTTTCTTGGCTTCCGCTTTCTGAGCAGTGGTCATGTTGGCGAGCACGTCTTCCAGGAAGAGGGGAGTGAAGTTCTTGATGTTGAATGTATTGTAGTCGGAACCAGCCGGGTAGTAGAAGAGTGAGGAGATCATGTCGATTCTCCCTGAACAGCAGCAAACAGCAACAGAAGCTATACATTCATATGATCACATAGGGCATAAGTTTACAAAATATGACTATGCTTCTTAATCTAAATATTCTTTTGAAAATCCAAAAATGTACTCATCCATGTTAGTTCTTCATAAATTTTAATCAATAGCAAATTGTAAGTTAATTGTTTCCTGATGTTGTTATTTTTTCTACACAATCTTAAATATCCCTGCCACTATCTGACAAATGCATTTAGCCGTGACACTTTTACCAAACTACACCCAACACCAATCCTTTACATCATATACTTGTTAACTATATAACCCAACACCAACCCTTCACATCATATATTTGTTAACTATATAACCCAATATATAACTCAACACTATTGCAATTAGAATATACCTTTGCATTCAACCTCTAGTAATGTATGATACATTAAAATTGCATTCTTTGTATCTAAACTAGTGTATATTAAATGAGCACCTATATGTATTATGGTACAACATATTGCCAGGAAGTGCTATGAATGTTCAAAATGTATCTAAGTTATTGTAATGCAGTGAATGGAACATAATGACGAATTCTAACTGGCAACAAGCCGATGTTCGTACTGGACCAATCACAGGATACACTTGAAATTTAGATTTTTTTCGAGGAAAAAAATTAATTTTTTTAAACATGTGATCATGCTTATTTTAAAACCAATTTTGTATTACTGAATACACAGAGATTTCCATTACATAAAACATTCTAATTCCATTGAACGTCTTGTAATTATCATGGTAACTTACACGTTTCACCAAATTTGAAAAAAATTGTCTTTTCGGTGGCCGTTGACGTGTTGAGGGGTGTTGAGCCATCGGCAGGGGTGAGGTCATCTGACGGGTCTTTGTTGAACACCCCCAAGAGACCCTTCGTCTCGTTGAGGTAGTCGTCAGGGGCAGCCACTGTGACTGACAGCTGGGACTCGTTCAACCCCACTGTGATGGTGAACCCTGAAAGTACAAAAAAGGTGGCATATAAAACGGAATGAAAAAATTAAGGACTCAATCAAGATTCACTGCAAGACCAGGGACCTCTCTGATAGGAAATCCATGACTATCTTCTTCTGCTGACTTTCTATTGACATGGACCAATATCATAATAAATATATATGGAATTATATATATATATGTACATGTTTCTATTAAATTCTTTCTTAATAAATGACTGGAACACCAATAAACAATATACAGTTTTAGTTGTATTTTATTTAACAGAGAGAAATAGCAAGACCATCAAGAAAAAGACACAGGTCGTTGTTTCTTCCACGATTACAACTGGTTCTTACCACTCTTGAAGGAAGCGCTGACAGCATTGGTTTCATCTTTGATGATACTGACATTCTCAAATTCAGCTTCTCCAGTTAAATTTGCTTTGGCAAACCATTGAGTCTGTTCATCTTCTTCCACAAAGATGACGAGAGCTGTAACAAATGTGGCAACATTTCTCACCAAACGGAACTTCTTATATTCATGATAATATATCACATCATTAATGAATGGTGAAATAATCACTGAGTATATATATATATATATATCTTTCTTTCTAGGAACTTTACTTACCATCACGTTTTCCATTCATCGCAATGTAGACACGGTCAGAATCAGTATCCTTTGCAGCGAATGCACTAAACACGGTGGCATTCGTCTCAGTTCCGTTTTCGTTGATGGCTTTTGCAGTACGTCCCTGCAGGGTGAAGTTGCCACCATTTGTCTCAATAAGAGTGTACTCTCCTAATCCATTAAAGGTGTACTCAAAGTTGTCGAGGGTGTGAATGTGTGGGTCGCCAAAGAACCACGCTGAAACAAGTGAAACTGCCACATGAGATACAAAACTACAATAAAACCACCAACAAGGAGATGAAAACAAGGAGATGAAGTTATCATAGAAAAATACTACAAAAACTCATTCAACTGAAATGTGCTGACCAAAATATTATCAAACTATAAAATAATGAGTCTAAACAGCAGAATAAATATAATCTACATACATCTTTTTAAAAAGACTTGCACACAAGTAAAGAAGACTTTGGGGCCCGTAACAAGTCCCTGTGAAGACACCGACCTAGGAATGGTGGGACATAGCCCCAGCATGTGTCCAGCGGCCTAGCCTCGTAAAAGATGTCACAGTTGTCAGACTTGTCACAGCACCAGTCTTTGGGCTTTACATCGGCGTCTACATGTGCCCGGCCATAGTGGGGATGCAGGAAGAAAGTCTGACCACCAGTGCCGTCTCGTCGCCCGATCAGGGAGCCGTACTCGTAGCAACATTGCTAAACAGTAGAATCAAACTACTACTTCACTGATACATTAATAAAATCCATCTCCATTACGTATGTATTAAATAAGTGACTGACAGTTGGGAGTTTACTA
Organism: Lamellibrachia columna; assembly: GCA_963662155.1. Lineage (NCBI taxonomy): Eukaryota > Metazoa > Annelida > Polychaeta > Sabellida > Siboglinidae > Lamellibrachia > Lamellibrachia columna. The sequence continues at coordinate 37,008,595 of OY759262.1, forward strand.
ATATTAAACTCTATATTATCATACTTAGCAAGTTTAAACAGATACAAACTCCAGATGACATGTGGATGTGGAAGATGTTAAAGAATCCACTCAATTTGTAATCTTTGTGGCCCGGCTATGAAATCTACCAATGCAAGATCAATCCACTCTTAGTTACATCTTGTGTATGTTTGCATGTATACTTGATCACTCGCACTCACACACGCACGCACACAGAGATGAGTATATATGAGTGCATGCACATATGCATTGACGTACTGCCTTACTTACGCACACACACATACACGTGCAAATCGGATTGCTAACTTGATCACTGACACGCACGACTATAAAACTATTATTCACTGTAAGAGGAGGGTAAGATTGATATATATATATATATATATAGATATATATACATATATATATGACAGATGGAGACATAAATTAAATAGATGAAGAGCAAGAGAGCAAGAGACTGACAGTTGGAAAGAGAGATTGCAAGACACAGAGCATGAGATGGAGAGAGAAGCAGAGAAGTTGAGAAATAGGTGGAGAGAGAAAGACAGAAGTTGAAGAGAATGTCCAGATATGGACCAACATATAAAAAGCACCAAACCTGTGTAGAAATCCACCAGGGCCTTCTCTCGTAGTAGCAAATGCGTTCTCCATAGCTGTTCATGTACTCATCAAAGTCAAACTTCCAGCGACGATCAGTGAAAACCCGACGCTGATCACAGGGACACACCCTTGTGTACGCCCAGCCCCACACGACCATCCACCAGTACCTGCGCTGCTCCCAGAACCAGTTGCGACACTTCAGGTCGTAGTTGGGACTCGAGTCACCCGCAGAGACTCCGAAGTAAAACTGGCCAATCTTCCCTGCAAAACAACAGCAGATAAATAATAGTTGATTTTATTCATTGGAGAAATTCTGACTTTTTACTAAAACCTTTCTTGTAAGGATCTTCACTATAACAAACATCACGGACACACAAAACGCAGAACAATGTGGATGTTACAAACATTATGACAAATTCTAAAGTGATTCTGTGATTTTCCAAAACATTCTAATAGCAAGTTAGCAACATAAATTGACATGCCGCTGTGGTTGCATGAAAGAAATGAAAGCAAGTTTGAGTTATGCTCTGAACCAAAATCACACACACATCTTCTGAAAACTGCACATGACAGTAGAATGATAAAGAATTAGCATGTGCCATTGCAACTGCAAATGTTGTCATGTTTGAAAAACTGTGCTAACTTGCTCAATGTTAGTCAATGTTAGTACACTAAAGATCTGAAATCCTGCAACTGTGAAAAATATTCCAGTTTGCGTTATATTTACTCAGTGGCAGAAAGAAAAGTGGTTGTGCGACATGCCCGATGGTATAAACAACAAGCTGCTGCAGTAAACTGCTGGGAGACCCACTGGAGGTGACATGTCGACTGTCATCTCACACACCATCAACACGGTGTTGAGACCCACACTCCACTTGACGCAGTGGGCAAAAGTTCCAGGTAGCACAGGCGAACCCAAAAAGAAACAGCTTGGCCGCTTCAAGCAGGACCACAGCTGCACAGACACTGCATGGGCTCAGCACATCCTAGTGTCGGTAGTTATGTCACGTCACTCATATCCACAAGATGGGTATTGACATGTCCCACGCGTTTGATACACTTGGCAGGCTGTAGTGATGACGACCTTCAACTAGTGTGCCTCCTCCTCACAGGTTGTTGGTTCGAGTGATATCTGCCCAGTCAGCCTCATTCAAAACAACAGTTTATCACCTGTGCTTTTTACATGTTGCGTCGCCGTGGCTCTGGTTATGGTCCGGCAGAAAACAACTAGGCCTGGGAATGCCACTGCAGTGAGAATATGCAGACGATGTGGACTTTGCAGATGAAGAGTGAGAGCCACTGGATGTTGTCCTGTCCACCACTTGCACTGAACTTTCCAACTGGAACCTCTTCGTCAATGAGGCAAAGACTGACAACGTCCACATATTCCTCGTGAATACCTTACATACGATGATGCTGGTGATAAGATCTGAGGAAAAGAGAAGTGGCGGTCCAGTAAGACCCTGGAATCTCTACTCTGTACCACCAAAAGACATGCACACTTCTGGAAGATGTGGATATGTGGGCCCAAGATACCACTGGACAAAGGAATGCTGATGTACAATGCGATGGTCGTCCTTGTTATGATGAACAACTGTTGCGGCTGGGCAGTACCAACCATTGTACTTCACACAATAGATGCCTGCCACAGACGCCACCTGTGATTGCTACTGGGAATGGGAACAGGACCATATCCAATGTAGATGTGTATGTGCACTGTGACACAGGACCGCTGTGACACAGGACCGCTGTGACAGCAAGCACAGAGGATGTGTAGTTCCATGTTTGGCCATGTGATGTGCATGCCCGAGGATACCCCTGCACAACTGGGCCTGTAGTTTGTGGTTGCTGGGTCAAATCAATACAGGGGCTGAGTTGGCAGGGGTATCCTACTTGGCATGCTGCGCTCAGATCTCAAAGAGACGGGCATCAGGCTGCAGTCAGGCAGAGACCTTGTGAGGCTCAGAGAGATGGCGACTGACCAGACGAGATGACACTGACTATGGGGGCCTGATTGCGACATTAAGATGTCTTCAGATTGTTTCTACTGCAGGAACAGTAACCACTCAAGTGGCAAATATAACACAGCATGGCAAGATATGTGTGTTGAATATCACAACTTCTTTTACCATAGCATGTTTAATGCAGTAAATCTCAATAACATAATTTACGTGTCACATTCTTTTTATGTGAAGAAAAGTTACTCACACGAAGAAGTATTTAACTATTTTATAGAAATCTAAACAAGTTTTACCTGTGTTGCCAACAATTTCTGCCATTTCAAAGGCACTGGACTTTCCCGATTGAGCAAGAGCTCTGGAGTCTTCCCTGCCGTTCTCTGTCACATAGAAGCCAATCTGACTGTCTCGGACCATCCAGTAGCGGTCCCAGCCTGTCTTCCCATACAGGAACATGACAGACGTGATCCAACGAGCTGGGTCATAGATCAACACCAGTTGGAAGGTGTTTGGCTGAAAATGAAATCCCAGACAAATGTAGGCACAGCAAACAGTCATAATAAGTCATAGCTCAAAACATAGCACACAATAATATAGCACAGAACAGGGGTGAGATTTAGCAAGTCATGGAAGGTAGCCAGTCGGGCTACCAACCTTGCAGAGTGAAGTAGCCCGACAGCTCCTTAGGTAGCCCACTTGCTACTCAATACTTTGATGATAGAAAGCAAATACTTTGAAGATAGAATGTATGAGCGACATCAACAACAACAAAAAAAAAAAAGTTTTGAAACATTTATTTTTAAGGCAGGATCAATACAATGTGATACATAATACAGAATAAAATACAGTATACAATTGTACACATGAGACAGGTTGTTTTGCTTTCATAACATGGTACACCAACAGTCTACGCAAAAAGTCTCCAAGCGTCACAGGACATAAGGTCCTGTGAACTGAACAGTTTTGCTGATTTTTTTGCAGGACCTTATTTTACTCTAGCTTAAACAAACTTTAACCAGTTTCCCGATTAATTCACCAGAAGCCCTCCGCGCACCATGTAGATATATCTAACTATAATCGAGGTAGCTTATGTTTTTAAGTATATTTGTATGTATAATTATATGTGGTTATGCAAGTTTTTTTCCTAGACGGCTTGCACCTTGCACCAAACTTTCAGGGATTAATCTACGGCCCCACGAATGAAACGTAACGCCTTTATTTTTTTCCAAAATACCCCATATATCAAGGGTTATTCGTGGTTTTTATGGTAAATCAACACTTTTGAGATGTTTATTAACATTCTGTTTATTTTTGCTGGGTTTAAAATAATACAGCTCCGTAAATATTTCAAGTCGCCATGCGGGCTACTGTTTTAAGAGATTGAAGTCACCCGAAGCCATTTTTGGGCGCCATTGTTTTTTTTAAATAATTTTTCTTATGTGTGAATTGCCTCCACAATATTTTTATACAGGAAGAGCAACATCTATCTGACCACTGTACCTGACCACTGTACCTGACCACTGTAGTTCCTGTGGGTCACTGTATTTTGTGCTCTGAATAGTGTTTATTCAGTTTACTATTACAATAACGTTTTTGCATGGTAGTGATTCCAAATTTGGAGACTTCAATTGGACATGTTATTTTGGCAATTTTTGGCATGTTTTAATTTTCATTAACCACTATTAACGTTAATGAGATGGACAAACTCTTGGTGTGGGCAATCCATGTTGAAATTTATTTAAACCTAACTTTAAAGTTCACGTTCTGAGAGACAAGACACGATTTTTATCAACTGTACACTTTTTGGGACATTGGGGCAACTGCGTATTATTTTTGAGGTGAGTTTGATGCATCCAAAAAAGTCTTAATGATATTCTGATTGCACAGAAGACTGGCTAACAGTAGCTTGGCATCTGAGACTTGCATGAAATTACATTTGTACAGAACCAGTTCATTAAATTAACATGTAAGTATAATTATAAAATCTTTGTTTTATGCATTTTACATAAAAATAAACATTTCGAGGAAATTGCACCATATATAAATTAATAATAAAATTTTATTTTGACACCATCAAATCCGGGGCTACCGCCCCGTTCACGGGTGTGTACAGGCATCAGTTCACACGACACAAACTTGTATGTAGATAGTGATAATAACAATAATACATACGCTGTATAAAATGTTAAAAACTATGCAGAATGTTCGCGTGTGTAAATTATTTTAAGAAAAAGTTTACTGATTAATAAAGGCATTATTAATTGTTGATATCCATGAACATTTAAGAGCACTAAATGGATATTACTATGGTTGCCAAAACTGGAAGTCTGCCTGTTCAAAGCAGTCACTATAGTACATGCATGGCGTGCTATCAACCCAAGACTGACCTGTTCAAAGTATTCACTATAGTACATGCGTGGTGTGTTGTCCACCCAAGAGATCACCATCACCCAGGAAGGATTGATTGAGGACGATCCTCCGTAGTTGACAGTGTCTTCCCTGGCCAGCTGCAGTGCATGCTTCACTCGATATTTCTCTGTTCCAGTCACTTTAGTGTCTGTGCGGTCGTAGATGTGGTAAGTCACTTGTCCATCCAGGAAGTTGGTGTCTGCCCACAACGGTGCAAACATCGCAAACCCCCTGTAATAGCCTGACCACTTCTTGCTGTTTGACACAGTCAAGAAGTCAGCTGGCATGCGTCGGTTGTAAGACTGACCCATGGTGATGTAGCCATTGGAGTAGATCTGTGAGAAAACATCACATCAATGAACACTCAAAACTTTCATCTCTATTACATGTCTATTAATAATAAGAAATGTTTATTTTTGACAAGTCCACACACACATATATATGTATGTATATATATATATATATATATATATATATATATATATATATATATATATATATATATATATAGCATGGAAAAGCAGAAGACGGTGGCAGAAGAAGAGGAATACCAAAGCTGCGATGGAAAGACTGTGTCAAACGAGATCTTGAAAGGGCAGGTACGAACGGCCAAGAGTGGAAGACCACCGCAGAAGACAGAGGGAGATGAAGAGCTTAACAATGAAAGTGGAAGAAGCTACCAATGACTTGGACCCCGCCCCGCAAGGGAGCAAGGGGAACAAGATATATATATATATATATATATATATACATACATATATGTATATATACAACATTACAAATAACAAGGTTGCTTTTATGGTGCTGCTGCATAAATAAATGTTCTGGCTAAAACATTTGCATGAGCATAAATAGATCTTTTCTGCAAGTCGCTTTTCTTTCACAACCTAATTTAAATAATACATGTATTACGCAATACATTACATATTCACTAAACATTAGTATTAAGATTAATACAGTTATTTACCAAATCACAATCAATCAACTGCATTGTAACTGAGATGTTTAACAAGATTGCCATCCAAAACTACAAGTTCCAGATGGCAAGTGATTGTTTTGTTTTACATATGTATACCCTCTTTTGTTTTTACGTTTACATCAAAATGGATCTGGTTATGATCACTGGAACCCAAAGGTTCGTGAGGTTAAAGAAACGTAAGCTTGTAAATGCTAAACAATTTAAATATTTTCCAAAACCCGCAAGATACAACCTTAACGTTTTTGAACTCGGATGAGAAGACCTTCATGCGAGGTGTCTTGATGAACCCCGAGTGGCAACTCTTGCCACCTGCGTCACAGCTCAGTCCAGGCGAGTGCCAGTCCAGAGTCATGTCCTCCTGCAGGGGTCCATGAGGATATAGGCGCCTCCGTACAACTGCCACAAACACGACAACAAGAAACATGAATCTCATGAAATATTTATTTATAACACTCATGCATGCATGCACGCATGCACTTGTACAAAATGCACAGGCAAAATGCATATTTATCGGATGTCAGAAAGGAAGAAATGCAGTAACTGAACACTTCTCACCTTAGCCATGCAGCGTTTTAATCAGACTACTTGACATTACAATGAATCTTTGTATGTAAATGTAGTTTTGTACACATGAGGTTTTTTGTTCACGTATACATGTGCGTTAATAATAGATGCACTCATCCTAAATTGCTGTCATGACAGAGAAAGTGGAATTGATTTTAATACATTTTAAAAGGGATTAACAATTAATAAGTGTTTGTGACCTAAACAATGTCAGGAATAAAAAAGTCTCTATCAACAAAAGTAAGTTCTTAAATAGCGCAGTATCCAGTTCTTGAGACTGCTCATGTTCATTCTAACGCCATCTCGACCTCTCCATGAAGCATTCAGCAATGCTGCAATTACTGCGCAAAGCATTACCCAGTATTCATTCACATATATTCAGCGCTAATAGTTTCCAAAGCTGAGTGAAATGAGGCAACATGGAGTGAACAAAATCGCCCAAGCTTCAAAACGGCAGCAAGAGGATTCAAACCCTGGGACTTTCAATTGAGAATCCCACATTCTGAACCACTGTTCTATTGTGTACTGAGTAGTGAACAGACTTGTTGGAGTTAGCCTTGCTTGTTTTGTGTGTATCACTTACGTGTCTCGCAGTGGGGGCCTTCGTAGAGATCTGACAGACAGCTGCAGTCGTAGCCATTCACCACGTCTCTACAGGAGCCTCCATTCTGACATGGAGAACTTGCGCATTCATCAATGTCTGTAAAGGCAGCAAACACATAACGAAATCTCACAAGTCAATGCCAAACAATTTTTTAAGGTTTTGTTCTCTATACAGTTCTGCTGGTTTCTTCAGCCACTTCGCTAAATTATCCAGACTCTGTTTTACTGATCTGTCAGCCGAAGCATCCAGCTAATTGATTTTTTAGCTGCAGGATCAGTTTCATTACATATATTACTGAAATTGTTGACTGTGTCCTTCACTTGTTTTACATCCTCAGCATCTAGTAACACAAAACAGTGACATCACCATGAATGTTATATATAATTTTACGTCGTCACAAATTTTACAGCACCAATTCAGGTATTTTGAAAGACAGTTTATTATGTCATATTTCTACAATATACTACAATAAATTTTCATGACAGGGCTACCATAGTCTAGTAACTCGCAGAAATAACGTTTGGCTCATATTAAAACGTCTTTGTTGCTTACTAGTTTCACAGTTGTGTCCAGTGTAGCCCACAGGACAAGCACACGAGTAAGAGCGTCCACTCCTCATACAAGTCCCTCCATTCCCACAAGCATTTGTCAGGCACGGGTCCACCCCTGTGACAACATTTAAACATTGTAAACAATAGCAATAGTTGTAGTCATGGCAGCAACTGTAACTATGGCAGCAACTGTAACCATGGTAGCAGCTCACATAGATGTAACAATGTATTATCCTTCTGCTACAGTTGTGACAACTAGTAAGTGAAGAGCTCAGTTGTAATGATGGCATTCACAGCGGCAGCAATAATAGTTATCACTAATTTAGCAGTACGAAAAAGTATGAAATGTGTATATAATAAATATTGGTAACAGAAGCAATAGAACATTCAATATCAAACATGTTTTGCCGAACCTTATATTGTGTATTAATTAGTTTGGTTTCACTTTAAATAAAGATACATTTTTAAACATTTTCTCACTACACCTTATGTGAGCACAAATTAAGGTGGCTGTGATGGCTGTTTTCAAATGAGTAGTTTCAGTAGAAGTTTTTAAGATAAACTTCACAAGTTGTATTTCATATAGTTTTCATTTATTTGGTGATGTTTCATATTTTTGTGAATATGAACAAATACTCACAAAATTCCAGTTGATATAACTTTGATAAAATTCCCAAAGAAATAATTGATATACGTATAAGTTTGTCAGTGTCATTGATAACACTATGGGTTATTTTGGTCAACATAGATGAATTACAGCCCCAGAAAGAAGTTAGCAGAAAGTTGAACGACAATCACGAGAGACAATTTTGAGACAAATACTATTTTGTCCACATACATGTTCCTTTCATACGCCATATTTCAGCATTTAAGTGTTGTATCTTTTTATAAAAAGTTAAATTAAATAACATTTCCTTGCTGTTATTGATAACAGAAATGTTTATAGATATACGTAACATTTCCTGGTTGTTACTGATAACAGAAATGTCAATAGATATAGGTTTCACATTTGAAATGTGATTTTCACTGTCGCATTATTTATTAACACAAATTGATATTGACATTTTCGTCTAGTTTGCCATCAAAGAAGCCCTTGATTTCATTTGTGATGAATACTGTCACCTCTGGATCGGATTATGCCAGCTCTGTGCTGAGCATGTGCAGTGGTTAGCTTATCGTGCATTGATTGGTCCATGACCCGGTGCGGGTCAATGAGTCAATTACAAGTGACGACATCGTTACTTGGGTCAACCAGACCACACCAGTCCAGTTGTGAAAAAAAATTAAAATACAGCTAATATTTGTAAGTTTAACAGCATGATGCATGTATGTAGTCATCACACTGCAGTGTTCTGGCATCAATATGACCAGACGATATGTTCCACGTTCACAGTGAACAAATTTAGCTGGTGTAAAGTCCGCACACACGATTATTACAATGGAAATTTAGTCATTGTTTCCAAGAAATCACGGTTTGGCACGGAAGATTTCCGAAAGGACTGTTCTTTTCCAAGATGGATTGGCAAAATACAACGTTAGTGCAACTTGAGGAAGTTCAGTTGAATATATAATGTAAGCCGCCCCAGCCACCTTAATTACAATGGTTATGTTTGTATTGGCATGTATTGTGAGACAACGTACAGGACTGTGTGAACACGGTCATATATGGACTGACAATGGAAGAATCTGTGACTTACATGTTTCACAGTTGAGACCAGAGTTCTCTGGTTGACAGCTACAGATGTAGCGGTTGAGTTGGTCTGAACAAGTGCCATTGTTCTTACATGGAGCACTTGCACACTCATCAATGTCTGCAAACACAGAAACCCATCTCATGATGAGCACACAGCAGTTGCACCTAGTTGAACCACCAACAGCGTCTGACTTATCAAACAGGCTTATTTACTTACAATGCAGACACTACTCATTTATCTGGTATGTCAAAATACTCCTAGATGCCCTTAGACAAAATGTCCCTGGCAGACCAATGGCGGTTACCCCAAAAACAAAATGACCTGGACAAATTCAAATGATTAGTATCCCAGAAACAGATATTATTTCTCCCACATATTTCGTGTCTCCATTATAGGTATAATTTGTCTGTAGACACATACATGCATGCATGCAGCCACGCATGCACACTCAAGCATGCACGCAGCCATGCATTCATGCTTGCACGCACTCACACATGCATGCACACATAAACAAGCTTACTCTGGATTTTAATGTATCTGATTTAAATCAACATAAATCAAGGAGCACATATAAAAAATTACCTACAGAATAATCTGCTTTAGTTCACTTTCTCAAATGCATTACAAAAATTCATTTCAATAATTACAAAAAATATTTGCAATTGTAAACTTTAAAAATACAAATCTGTTTTATTTACCTAATATATATATCATTGTGTCCAATGAACACACATCTAGACTGTTAATTTGGAGTTTAATTACTAATTAACCTCACAGGTGTAGCTGCATGACATTTTGTCATCAACTAACCTGACTCACAGGTGTAGTGGAACGGCACTTTGCCATCAACTTACCAGTTTCACAGTTGACACCTGTGTATCCTGGCAGACAGTTGCATTGGTAGCCATTCACATTGTCTGTGCAACTGCCACCATTCAAACATGGATTACTCGCACACTCATTTGTGTCTGTGAAAACATCACATTATATTTTAATGAAAAAGACACACATCTCATCATTTAAAAGAACAACTAGTCATAATTTTGCTACTACTAATATTGTAGCGGTTGAGTCGGTGCCACTGTTCTTACATGGACCCTCAAATCCCATTTTCACATGAAGAATGGTTCTAACCCTCCCTCAAGCCCCATCATCACATGTAGTTCTAACCCTCCCTCAAATCCCATCGTCACAAGTAGGATGGTTCTTACCCTCCCTCGAACCTCATCATCACATGTAGGATGGTTCTAACCCTCCCTCAAACCCCACCATCACATGTAGGATGGTTCTAACCCACTTTGTCATCAACTTACCAGTTTCACAGTTGACACCTGTGTATCCTGGTAGACAGTTGCATTTGTAGCCATTCACAACGTCTGTGCAACTATCATCATTCGAACATGGATTACTCGCACACTCATTTGTATCTGTGAACACATCACATTATCATTTAATCAAAAACACACACATCTCTTCATTTAAAAGTAGTCATAATTCTGCTAATTCTAATGAAGGGATCGAGGAACAAGCCAGAAAATTACAGACCAGTGAGTTTAACATCAGTTGTATGTAAATTACTCGAAACATTAATTAGAGACCACATGGTGGAATTCCTTGTAAAACATAAATTAATAAATATGTCTCAACATGGGTTCCTAAAAGCAAGGTCATGTCTAACCAAACTCTTATGTTTCCTGGAAGAAATTACAAAGTGGGTAGATGACGGGTCACCAGTGGATGTTGTCTACATAGATTTTCAGAAAGCTTTCGATAAAGTGCCACATCAAAGATTGTTACTTAAATTAGTTAAATGATCAGAAAAATGGCAAATGTTATTAAATTTTTGGAAGTGTAAATGCATACACATAGGACATGGAAACATGGACGAAGAATATACAACGGGGATGCTGTACAAAGTAGAAACACACAAGAAAAGGACTTAGGAGTAACATTTAGTGCTGACATGAAAGTTTCAGAGCAATGTCGGATTGCTGCTTCAAAAGGAAATCAAATTCTAGGGCTAATTAGGAGAACTATCATATATAAGGAGAAACAGCTAATTGTACCCCTGTACAAAGCAATAGTTAGACAACATTTGGAATATTGTATTCAAGCATGGAGGCTGTATCGTAAAAAGGACATAGACAAGCTAGAAAGAATACAACGAAGAGCAACTAAAATGATTCCACAATTGAGAGACCTTAGTTATGAAAGCCGCTAATTACAATGTGGTTTGACAACACTAGAGACCAGGAGACTAAGAGGAGACCAAATAGAAGTGTTTAAAATAGTGAACGGTTATGAGGATGTTGATAGGAATATGTTCTTCAAACTTAAAGAAGGCAATAGAACCAGAGGACACGAAGCAGCATTAGTTAAGGAGCAGTGTAGGTTGGACATGAGAAAGAACTCTTTCTCACAGAGGGTGATAAATGAATGGAACAAACTGCCAAATGATTGTGTTAATGCTAGTAGTGTGAATACCTTTAAAAATAGAATTGACAGATATCTGATAAGGGCGGGCTACACATAGATGAGAAAACTGTTGGGACTCTCGATAAGCCAATGGCTTCCTTGTCCACTTGCCATCTGGAACTTGTTGTTTGGGATGGCAATCTTGTTAAATATTGTAGAGGTTGAGTCTGTACAAATGCCACTGTTCTTACATGGACCCACAAACCACATCATCACATGTAGGATGGTTCTAACCCTCCCTCAAACCCCATCATCACATATAGGATGGTTCTAACCCTCCCCCAAACCCCATCATCACATGTAGCATGGTTCTAACCCGTCCCCAACCCCCATCTTCACATGTAGGGGTATTAACTCCTCCTCGAATCCCATCATCACATGCAGGGAGGTTTTAACCCTACCCCAACCAACCTTCATCACATGCAGGGTGGTTCTAACCATCCCCCAAACCCCTACTTCACATGTAGGACGGTACTAACCCTCCCTCAAACCACATCATCACATAGGATAGTTCTAACCATCCCCCAAACCCTATCATCGCATGCAGGATGGTTCTAACCCTCCTACAAATCCCATCATCACATGTAGGATGGTTCTAACCCTTCCACAAACCCTATCATAACATGTAGGATGGTTCCAACCCTCCCTCAAACCCCACCATCACATGTAGGATGGTTGTAACCCACTTTGTCATCAACTTACCTGACTCGTAGGTGTAGCTATAAGGCACTTTGTCATCAACTTACCGGTTTCACAGTTAACAGCTGTGTATCCTGGTAGACAGTTGCATTTGTAGCCATTCATACCGTCTGTGCAATTGCCATCATTCCAACATGGATTGCTCGCACACTCATTCACGTCTGTGAAAACATCACGTTATCGTTTAATCAAAAACACACACATCACATCATTTAAAAGAGTAAGAATTTATAATTCTGCAACTACTAATACTGTAGCGGTTGAGTCAGTCTGTACAAGTGCCACTGTTCTTACATGGACCCTCAAACCCCATCTTCACATGTAGGCAGGGTTGGCATGTAACGAAGTAAAAGTACTTCGTTAAAATACTTGAGTAGTTATTTCAAGTAATTGGCATGTAACAAAGTAGAATTTTGACTAAATACTTTTACTTGTAACGAAGTAGTTTTATCTAAAGTAACGCGACTTTTTATTCCGTTCCTTTTATTTACTTCGCAATATATTTTTGTTAATTTTTTTTGCGAAACCGCTGCCGCCGGTGGCGCTCCACCGTCAACGACATTTCAAAAACTGTTCATAGTCGCCAGGCCAAAAGCTATTAATATCATTCAATCGCATGCCAGTTCGCGATCATATTTGCATGCAAACCTCTCTTCGGGAAATCGATGCAACCACTGTTTTATATCTAAGTCAGTGAACAAAGTCTGCCAAATATTGGCAAAAGTCAGGTCAAGGTCGTTGCCATGAAATGTCACTTCGAGCACACAACGCTTGAATGCCATCTCAAACCACGATGCAAATGTCTCCGTTGCGCCATATACACTATTAATCAATAAGTTTCCAATATGTATTATAGATATTAAAATTTGCAATCGAGAAAGAGAACTGATTTTCGCCCATTGGCAATGTCAGCAAAGGCCTTGCCGGCTTACGTCAGCATTTTACTTTCACGAATAAAATTCATATTGAGATGTTTAATAAATTCATAATAATGATTACTCCACAGAACTAAACAGTAAAGAATTGATACTCGCCATTTGGCAGCATCTTTTCCCAGCCATGGCGTATTCAAGCTTACCCATAAATAATATCAAGGACAGGGACAGGGGCCCTGACAGGTCACTTTTAATTGCAATTAGCAACAGCATTCCTCTGTTGCACCAGTCTGTCTTCTGATCAATTCTAGCCCCAGCTGGTACCAGGTAGCCAACACAGCTAGCTGCTAAAGTGTGTTGTTTCAATGTTTGTGTGAGCTGATAAGACATGTCTGGGAAGACATGAGAAGGTGGGAGTTCACAAGCCAGATGGCTTCATCAGCTAGGCATCAAATGTCTTTGTTAATTTTACTATGGGCAGTGCTAGGTGGTATTAGCTCTGACCAGTTTGCCTGAGAGGTTACTACTAGTACTAGACTGACCATCTACCTACTCAGATACAATCACACCTGCATATACATATCCTGTTGTACAATCTAGCTCCTCCCATACCCCAGTGGAACAGGTCGATAAAAAGACAGATTGTGCCTCATCATTAATTAAGTTCTGTATTTACCTGAAATTATTTGATGTTGTGAGCTCTTATTAAAGATAATGTAATTTTCCAAGCATCCTAGTGAGCACCATGTTCAATGGTGGCAGACCGATTGACCAGTTAAGGCTGTCTGGGAGCACACTGTTATAGGCAGAGTGGTTGCAAAACAGTTTTCAGTTGCAAGTTGTGTAATTTATATAATATTACTCATGATTTTGTTGTTATTTCTAAGTGTTGTACTTTTACTTTTACTTCAAGTACTTTTGAAAAGTAGTTTTACTTTTTACTCAAGTACTTTTTTTACAAAGTAATTTTACATTTATTCAAAAAGTTTTTAGGGGAATTACTTTTATTTTAACTAAATTACAAAATTAAAGTAATTCAGTCAACCCTGCATGTAGGATGGTTCTAACCCTCCCTCAATCCCTATAATCACATGTAGGATGGTTATAACCCTCCCTGAAACCTCACTATCACATGTAGGATGGTTCTAACCCTCCCTGAAACCCCATCATCACGTGTAGGATGGTTCTAACCCTCCCTGAAACCCCATCATCACATGTGGGATGGTTCTAATCCTTCCACAAACCCCATCATCACATGTAGGATGGTTCTAACCCTCCCTGAAACCCCATCATCACATGTAGGATGGTTCTAACCCTCCCTCAAACCCCATCATCACATGTAGGATGGTTCTAACCCTTCCACAAACCCCATCATCACATGTAGGATGGTTCTAACCGTTCCACAAACCCCATCATCAAATGTAGGATGGTTCCAACCTTCCCTGAAACCACATAATCACATGTAGGATGGTTCTAACCCTCCCTCAAACCCCATCATCACATGTAGGATGGTTCCAACCCTCCCTGAAACCACATAATCACATGTAGGATGGTTCTAACCCACTTTATCATCAACTTACCAGTTTCACAGATGACACCTGTGTATCCTGGTAGACAGTTGCATTTGTAGCCATTCACAATGTCTGTGCAATTGCCATCTTTCGAACATGGATTGCTTGCACACTCATTCGTGTCTATGAACGCAACACATTATCATCAAAAACACACACATCTCATTATTTAAGAGCAAGAATTCATAATTCTGGAACTACTAATACTGTAGCGGATGAGTCATTCTGTACAAGTGCCACTGTTCTTATATGGATGGTTCTAACCTTCCCACAAACACCATCATCACATGTAGGATGGTTCTAACCCTTCCTAAAACCACATCATCACATGTAGAATAGTTCTACCCCTCCCTCAATCCTATAATAACATGTAGGATGCTTCGAATCCTCCCTGAAACCATATCATCACTAACCCTCTTTCAAACCCCATCATCACATGTAGGATTGTTCCAACCCTCTCTCAAATGCCATCATCACATGCAGGATGGTTCTAACCCACTTTGTCATCAACTTACCGGTTTCACAGTTGACACCTGTGTATCCTGGTATACAGCTGCATTTGTAGCCATTCACATCATCTGTGCAATTGCCACCATCCGAACATGGATTACTCGCACACTCATTCGTGTCTGTGAACACAACATTTAAGGCCATAAAAAATGATAATATAGATTCCGGTCATGAACAATTTCAAAAGTGATGTTATTTTTCAACATCGCAACGTTTACTATCCCATGCAACCTAGTTTCAGTTTGATCGTCTTGTAGAAGTCATAGTAAGACAAACTCTCAAGGAGAGTATGTAATGTTAACACTTTTTTTATTTGGCTTCAGCATGAAACAGTTCACCTTTCTCTAAGTTTAGGTCACTAGCTTTCGCTTCCTGCGAAGAAGTCAGGGTTTGGTAGCACCACAGTTGGTGCAGATTGGATAACATCCCTCAACCAGAGCTTCTGTCAGCAGGTCATGTTCGGTGGCACAGTGACAACATACCCGCTCAAACATTCCTGATGAGTAGTAGATCTCCACTGGCTGTGGGCAGCGTAAGTCCCGTCGCACAAACACTCGATTGAAGATGTTGTGTACTGCTGTGTCATCTGTGTCAATGAAATCTGTCATTGATGATCCACACGTGTAGTCAGTTTGCTCAAGGGCAGTATCAAGAATGGGCAATTCTGCCTTTTTCAACATTTTGTTGCTATGCAGAACAGGTGGTTTTTCAAACTCTTGGCAGGTAAGGACACGCTTTACCTGCCCGGCTGTTTGGGCACTCGGGTTGAACCGAAGCTGATGTGCTTCTTTGTTGGTTTCTTTCAGGGCGGTGTCTTTCTGTTGGGTGTTTGCCATAGACTTCACTGAAAGGTTTGTAGTGTGTAGCACCTTGATCGAGCACTGGATCTGGCAGAAACTTCAGATCTTCAGCAAATGCTTCGGCGTGCGTTGAGGCTTGTGAAACAGGCATGCGATGTCTGCACACTTCTAATGTCGCTCCTGTACATGATTGTTAAATAATTCCTGCATTCGGCCTTTTTGCATCAGTTCCTTTTTTGATCATGACTGACCCTCGATCAAGTCATCAAGAACAACCATGTGCTGTTCCACATCGGTGTCACTCGCGCCAGTGTACACTTCAAAGAGTTCACCTTTCAATGTCAACTGAGCAAACAGTGCTGAGATCAATGTTATTGGCTGTTACACGCTGTCAGCAACAGCATGTACTTGTAGGCAGTTGCAGGCACGTTCGCCATAAATGAGCAATTTTTCAGGAGATCTTCCATAGCCAGTTCCTGTTTACCCCGCATCACACCAACAGCTTGGAGTGCCAAATTAAGCAGGGACATTATGATTCATTCGGCAGGGTTCTTCCAGCTATGTCCGGGGGTGGGGTGGGGGTGCACGCGCGCATTGCAACCAATATATCAGTGCCAGGTGTACCTTGCACCCATAGAAGGATCCTTCAATTGTCACATGTACCTCCAGGTTAAATATGACACTTGGCGTGTCATCTTTGAGAAGTCGTGGTCAGCTACTTGAAATGTTTGGCCCATGCTAACCAGGACCTGTCTTCCATGCTAAACAGCTGCCAATAGAGTACCAGGTTCACCCACCTTTACCTTGTGTTTGTCATCCACACTGAGGAATATACAGTATTCACGGAACCTGACTGCCATCTCCTTGAAGTATCTGAAAGCTGCTGAGGCATAGTGAGCATCTTCATCGTGTCCACGTAGCTGCCGCTGTTGCACCATATATTTCACTTTCAGGCGGCCTGTGCTGCAATGATGCATGGGTTGTTGGATTCTTTGGCCAAAATTGTAGGTGTAGCCAATTTGCTGAGGGAACGGGTACGTCAGGAGGGCAAGTTTGCTTTACAGTCTCAAGGAGATGCGGCACAGACATAGCAGTGGCTATGTGGGTGATGCATTCATGTCGCCTCGCATGAACTGCTGTTTCAGCAACGTTTCAATGTACTGTTCTTGTTCTGCCTTCTGCCAAAACTGTTCATACTTTGGTGGGCGGCCAGGATTGATGTCTCGTATGTCACATATACTGTCAACATCACAAAGTAAAACAAGCATATTTACCCGCTTGTCAATTTTTCAGCCTGTTCCTCATTTGTTGAGGAAGATGTCATTTGTGAGTTGTTGATATATATTTCATAAGTACAAGAGTTTAACATCAGCCATGAGGCTGCATGATTCCCTGAATTCACGCTTCATCTGACGAGTGCGGTAGCGTGGAGCACATTCTATCACTATGATTCTAACCCTCTTTATAATCACGTTACCTCACTCATAGGTGTAGCTATATGGCACTTTGTCATCAACTTACCGGTTTCACAGTTGACACCTGTGTATCCTGCTGAACAGTTGCATTGGTAGCCATTCACATCATCTGTGCAATTGCCACCATTCAAACATGGATTGCTCGTACACTCATTCGTGTCTGTCAAAACATCAAGTTATCATTTAATAAATAAACACACACATCACTAAAATGAGTAACAATTGATAATTCTACAACTACTAATACCGTAACAGTTGAATCAGTCTGTACAATTGCCACTGTTCTTACATGGACCCTAAAACCCAACTATAATGTATAGGATGGCTCTAACCCTCCCTCAAACCCTATCATCACATGAAGAATGGTTCTAACCCCATCATCACATCAAAGATGTGTCTAACCCTACCTCATACCCATCATCACATGTAGGATGGTTCTAATCCTCCCTCAAATCTCACCATCACATATACGATGGTTGAAACCCTACCCCAAACCCCATCTTCGTATGTAGGATAGTTGTACCCTACACAAAACCAATCATCACTTGTAGGGCGGTTTTAACCCCCATCCCCAAACCCCATCATCAGATGCAGGATGGCTCTAACCCTGCACCAATCCCTATAATTACATATAGGATTGTTCTAACCCTCCCTCAAACCCTATCATCATGTGCAGTATGGTTCTAACCCTCCATCAAACCCCATCGTCACATATAGGATGATTCTAACCCTCCATCAAACCCCACCATAACATGTAGGATGGTTCTAAACCTCTTTATAATCACTTTACCTCACTCATAGGCACTTTGTCATCAACTTACCGGTTTCACAGTTGACACCTGTGTATCCTGCTGAACAGTTGCATTGGTAGCCATTCACATCATCTGTGCAATTGCCACTATTCAAACATGGATTGCTCGCACATTCATTCGTGTCTGTGAAAACAAGTTATCATTTCATTAAAAACACACACACATCTCATCATTTAAAAGAGTAAGAATTGATAATTCTGCAACTACTAAAACTGTAGCGGTTGAGTCAGTCTGTAGAAGTGCCACTGTTCTAACATGGACCCTCAAACCCCATTATCATGTGTAGGATGGCTCTAACCCTCCTTCAAACCCTACCATCACATGAAGAATGGTTCTAACCCCATCATCACATCTATGATGTGTCTACCCCTCCCTCATACCCATCATCACATGAAGGATGGTTCAAACCCTACCCCAAACCCCATCTTTGTCATCAACTTACTGGTTTCACAGTTGACACCTGTGTATCCTGCTGAACAGTTGCATTGGTAGCCATTCACATCATCTGTGCAATTGCCACCATTCAAACATGGTTTGCTCGTACACTCATTCATGTCTGTCAAAACATCATGTTATCATTTAATAATAAAACACACACATCACATCATTTAAAAGAGTAATAATTGATAATTTTGCAACTACTAATACCGTAACAGTTGAATCAGTCTGTACAAGTGCCACTGTTCTTACATGGACCCTAAAACCCAACTATAATGAATAGGATGGCTCTAACCCTCCCTCAAATCTCACCATCAAGAATAGGATAGTTCAAACCCTACCCCAAACCTCATCTTTGCATGTAGGAAGGTTCTACCCTCTCCCAAAACCAATCATCACTGGTAGGGTGGTTTTAACCCCCATCCCCAAACCCTACTATCAGATGTAGGATGGCTCTAACCCTGCACCAAACCCTATCATCAGATATAGGATTGTTATAACACTCCCTCAAACAACATCGTCACAACTAGGATGATTCTAACCCTCTTTATAATCACTTTACCTCACTCATAGGTGTAGCTATATGGCACTTTGTCATCAACTTACCGGTTTCACAGTTGACACCTGTGTATCCTGCTGAACAGTTGCATTGGTAGCCATTCACATCATCTGTGCAATTGCCACCATTCAAACATGGATTGCTCGTACACTCATTCGTGTCTGTCAAAACATTACGTTATCATTTAATAAAAAAACAAACACATCACTTAAAAGAGTAAGAATTGATAATTCTGCAACTACTAATACCGTAACAGTTGAATCAGTCTGTACAAGTGCCACTGTTCTTACATGGACCCTAAAACCCAACTATAATGTATAGGATGGCTCTAACCTTCCCTCAAACCCTATCATCACATGAAGAATGGTTCTAACCGCATCATCATATCAAAGATGTGTCTAACCCTACCTCATACCCATCATCACATGTAGGATGGTTCTAATCCTCCCTCAAATCTCACCATCACGTATAGGATGGTTGAAACCCTACCCCAAACCCCATCTTCGCATGTAGGATAGTTGTACCCTCCCCAAAAACAATCATCTCTTGTAGGGTGGTTTTAACCCCCATCCCCAAACCCCATCATCAGATGCAGGATGGCTCTAACCCTGCACCAATCCCTATAATTATATATAGGATTGTTCTAACCCTCCCTCAAACCCTATCATCATGTGCAGTATGGTTCTAACCCTCCATCAAACCCCATCGTCACATATAGGATGATTCTAACCCTCCATCAAACCCCACCATAACATGTAGGATGGTTCTAAACCTCTTTATAATCACTTTACCTCACTCATAGGCACTTTGTCATCAACTTACCGGTTTCACAGTTGACACCTCTGTATCCTGCTGAACAGTTGCATCGGTAGCCATTCACATCATCTGTGCAATTGCCACCATTCAAACATGGATTGCTCGCACATTCATTCGTGTCTGTGAAAACAACAAGTTATCATTTCATTAAAAACACACACACACATCTCATCATTTAAAAGAGTAAGAATTGATAATTCTGCAACTACTAAAACTGTAGCGTTTGAGTCAGTCTGTAGAAGTGCCACTGTTCTAACATGGACCCTCAAACCCCATTATCATGTGTAGGATGGCTCTAACCCTCCTTCAAACCCTATCATCATATGAAGAATGGTTCTAACCCCATCATCGCATCTATGATGTGTCTACCCCTCCCTCATACCCATCATCACATGAAGGATGATTATAACCCTCCCTCAAATCTCACCATCATGTATAGGATGGTTCAAACCCTACCCCAAACCTCATCTTCACATGTAGGAAGGTTCCACCCTCTCCCAAAACCAATCATCACTGGTAGGGTGGTTTTAACCCCCAAACCCCACTATCAGATGTAGGATGGCTCTAACCCTGCACCAAACCCTATCATCAGATATAGGATTGTTCTAACACTCCCTCAAACAACATCACAACTAGGTTGATTCTAACCCTCTTTATAATCACTTTACCTGACTCATAGGTGTAGCTATATGGTACTTTGTCATCAACTTACTGGTTTCACAGTTGACACCTGTGTATCCTGCTGAACAGTTGCATTGGTAGCCATTCACATCATCTGTGCAATTGCCACCATTCAAACATGGATTGCTCGTACACTCATTCATGTCTGTCAAAATATCATGTTATCATTTAATAATAAAACACACACATCACATCATTTAAAAGAGTAATAATTGATAATTTTGCAACTACTAATACCGTAACAGTTAAATCAGTCTGTACAAATACCAGTGTTCTTACATGGACCCTCAAACCCCACTATCATGTATAGGATCACATGAAGGATAGTTCTAACCCTCCCTCAAATCTCACCATCAAGAATAGGATAGTTCAAACCCTACCCCAAACCTCATCTTTGCATGTAGGAAGGTTCTACCCTCTCCCAAAACCAATCATCACTGGTAGGGTGGTTTTAACCCCCATCCCCAAACCCTACTATCAGATGTAGGATGGCTCTAACACTGCACCAAACCCTATCATCAGATAGAGGATTGTTATAACACTCCCTCAAACAACAAAGTCACAACTAGGATGATTCTAACCCTCTTTATAATCACTTTACCTCACTCATAGTTGTAGCTAATAGCTATATGGCACTTTGTCATCAAACTTACCGGTTTCACAGTTGACACCTGTGTATCCTGCTGAACAGTTGCATTGGTAGCCATTCACATCATCTGTGCAATTGCCACCACTCAAACATGGATTGCTCGTACACTCATTCGTGTCTGTCAAAACATCACGTTATCATTTAATAAAAAAACAAACACATCACTTAAAAGAGTAAGAATTGATAATTCTGCAACTACTAATACCGTAACAGTTGAATCAGCCTGTACAAGTGCCACTGTTCTTACCTGGACCCTAAAACCCAACTATAATGTATAGGATGGCTCTAACCCTCCCTCAAACCCTATCATCACATGAAGAATGGTTCTAACCGCATCATCATATCAAAGATGTGTCTAACCCTACCTCATACCCATCATCACATGTAGGATGGTTCTAATCCTCCCTCAAATCTCACCATCACGTATAGGATGGTTGAAACCCTACCCCAAACCCCATCTTCGCATGTAGGATAGTTGTACCCTCCCCAAAAACAATCATCTCTTGTAGGGCGGTTTTAACCCCCATCCCCAAACCCCATCATCAGATGCAGGATGGCTCTAACCCTGCACCAATCCCTATAATTACATATAGGATTGTTCTAACCCTCCCTCAAACCCTATCATCATGTGCAGTATGGTTCTAACCCTCCATCAAACCCCATCGTCACATATAGGATGATTCTAACCCTCCATCAAACCCCACCATAACATGTAGGATGGTTCTAAACCTCTTTATAATCACTTTACCTCACTCATAGGCACTTTGTCATCAACTTACCGGTTTCACAGTTGACACCTCTGTATCCTGCTGAACAGTTGCATCGGTAGCCATTCACATCATCTGTGCAATTGCCACCATTCAAACATGGATTGCTCGCACATTCATTCGTGTCTGTGAAAACAACAAGTTATCATTTCATTAAAAACACACACACACATCTCATCATTTAAAAGAGTAAGAATTGATAATTCTGCAACTACTAAAACTGTAGCGTTTGAGTCAGTCTGTAGAAGTGCCACTGTTCTAACATGGACCCTCAAACCCCATTATCATGTGTAGGATGGCTCTAACCTTCCGTCAAACCCTATCATCACATGAAGAATGGTTCTAACCCCATCATCGCATCTATGATGTGTCTACCCCTCCCTCATACCCATCATCACATGAAGGATGATTCTAACCCTCCCTCAAATCTCACCATCATGTATAGGATGGTTCAAACCCTACCCCAAACCTCATCTTCACATGTAGGAAGGTTCCACCCTCTCCCAAAACCAATCATCACTGGTAGGGTGGTTTTAACCCCCAAACCCCACTATCAGATGTAGGATGGCTCTAACCCTGCACCAAACCCTATCATCAGATATAGGATTGTTCTAACACTCCCTCAAACATCATCACAACTAGGTTGATTCTAACCCTCTTTATAATCACTTTACCTGACTCATAGGTGTAGCTATATGGTACTTTGTCATCAACTTACTGGTTTCA
This sequence comes from Lamellibrachia columna, assembly GCA_963662155.1. Taxonomy (NCBI): domain Eukaryota; kingdom Metazoa; phylum Annelida; class Polychaeta; order Sabellida; family Siboglinidae; genus Lamellibrachia; species Lamellibrachia columna. The sequence goes on from OY759262.1 coordinate 37,031,807, forward strand.
CAGTTGACACCTGTGTATCCTGCTGAACAGTTGCATTGGTAGCCATTCACATCATCTGTGCAATTGCCACCATTCAAACATGGATTGCTCGTACACTCATTCATGTCTGTCAAAACATCATGTTATCATTTAATAATAAAACACACACATCACATCATTTAAAAGAGTAATAATTGATAATTTTGCAACTACTAATACCGTAACAGTTGAATCAGTCTGTACAAATGCCAGTGTTCTTACATGGACCCTCAAACCCCACTATCATGTATAGGATCACATGAAGGATAGTTCTAACCCTCCCTCAAATCTCACCATCAAGAATAGGATAGTTCAAACCCTACCCCAAACCTCATCTTTGCATGTAGGAAGGTTCTACCCTCTCCCAAAACCAATCATCACTGGTAGGGTGGTTTTAACCCCTATCCCCAAACCCTACTATCAGATGTAGGATGGCTCTAACCCTGCACCAAACCCTATCATCAGATATAGGATTGTTATAACACTCCCTCAAACAACATCGTCACAACTAGGATGATTCTAACCCTCTTTATAATCACTTTACCTCACTCATAGGTGTAGCTATATGGCACTTTGTCATCAACTTACCGGTTTCACAGTTGACACCTGTGTATCCTGCTGAACAGTTGCATTGGTAGCCATTCACATCATCTGTGCAATTGCCACCATTCAAACATGGATTGCTCGTACACTCATTCGTGTCTGTCAAAACATCACGTTATCATTTAATAAAAAAACAAACACATCACTTAAAAGAGTAAGAATTGATAATTCTGCAACTACTAATACCGTAACAGTTGAATCAGTCTGTACAAGTGCCACTGTTCTTACATGGACCCTAAAACCCAACTATAATGTATAGGATGGCTCTAACCTTCCCTCAAACCCTATCATCACATGAAGAATGGTTCTAACCGCATCATCATATCAAAGATGTGTCTAACCCTACCTCATACCCATCATCACATGTAGGATGGTTCTAATCCTCCCTCAAATCTCACCATCACGTATAGGATGGTTGAAACCCTACCCCAAACCCCATCTTCGCATGTAGGATAGTTGTACCCTCCCCAAAAACAATCATCTCTTGTAGGGCGGTTTTAACCCCCATCCCCAAACCCCATCATCAGATGCAGGATGGCTCTAACCCTGCACCAATCCCTATAATTACATATAGGATTGTTCTAACCCTCCCTCAAACCCTATCATCATGTGCAGTATGGTTCTAACCCTCCATCAAACCCCATCGTCACATATAGGATGATTCTAACCCTCCATCAAACCCCACCATAACATGTAGGATGGTTCTAAACCTCTTTATAATCACTTTACCTCACTCATAGGCACTTTGTCATCAACTTACCGGTTTCACAGTTGACACCTCTGTATCCTGCTGAACAGTTGCATCGGTAGCCATTCACATCATCTGTGCAATTGCCACCATTCAAACATGGATTGCTCGCACATTCATTCGTGTCTGTGAAAACAACAAGTTATCATTTCATTAAAAACACACACACACATCTCATCATTTAAAAGAGTAAGAATTGATAATTCTGCAACTACTAAAACTGTAGCGTTTGAGTCAGTCTGTAGAAGTGCCACTGTTCTAACATGGACCCTCAAACCCCATTATCATGTGTAGGATGTCTCTAACCTTCCGTCAAACCCTATCATCACATGAAGAATGGTTCTAACCCCATCATCGCATCTATGATGTGTCTACCCCTCCCTCATACCCATCATCACATGAAGGATGATTCTAACCCTCCCTCAAATCTCACCATCATGTATAGGATGGTTCAAACCCTACCCCAAACCTCATCTTCACATGTAGGAAGGTTCCACCCTCTCCCAAAACCAATCATCACTGGTAGGGTGGTTTTAACCCCCAAACCCCACTATCAGATGTAGGATGGCTCTAACCCTGCACCAAACCCTATCATCAGATATAGGATTGTTCTAACACTCCCTCAAACAACATCACAACTAGGTTGATTCTAATCCTCTTTATAATCACTTTACCTGACTCATAGGTGTAGCTATATGGTACTTTGTCATCAACTTACTGGTTTCACAGTTGACACCTGTGTATCCTGCTGAACAGTTGCATTGGTAGCCATTCACATCATCTGTGCAACTGCCACCATTCAAACATGGTTTGCTCGTACACTCATTCATGTCTGTCAAAACATCATGTTATCATTTAATAATAAAACACACACATCACATCATTTAAAAGAGTAATAATTGATAATTTTGCAACTACTAATACCGTAACAGTTGAATCAGTATGTACAAATACCAGTGTTCTTACATGGACCCTCAAACCCCACTATCATGTATAGGATCACATGAAGGATAGTTCTAACCCTCCCTCAAATCTCACAATCAAGAATAGGATAGTTCAAACCCTACCCCAAACCTCATCTTTGCATGTAGGAAGGTTCTACCCTCTCCCAAAACCAATCATCACTGGTAGGGTGGTTTTAACCCCCATCCCCAAACCCTACTATCAGATGTAGGATGGCTCTAACACTGCACCAAACCCTATCATCAGATATAGGATTGTTATAACACTCCCTCAAACAACATCACAACTAGGTTGATTCTAACCCTCTTTATAATCACTTTACCTGACTCATAGGTGTAGCTATATGGTACTTTGTCATCAACTTACTGGTTTCACAGTTGACACCTGTGTATCCTGCTGAACAGTTGCATTGGTAGCCATTCACATCATCTGTGCAATTGCCACCATTCAAACATGGATTGCTCGTACACTCATTCGTGTCTGTCAAAACATCAAGTTATCATTTAATAAAAAAACAAACACATCACTTAAAAGAGTAAGAATTGATAATTCTGCAACTACTAATACCGTAACAGTTGAATCAGTCTGTACATGTGCCACTGTTCTTACATGGACCCTAAAACCCAACTATAATGTGTAGGATGGCTCTAACCCTCCCTCAAACCCTATCATCACATGAAGAATGGTTCTAACCCCATCATCACATCAAAGATGTGTCTAACCCTACCTCATACCCATCATCACATGTAGGATGGTTCTAATCCTCCCTCAAATCTCACCATCACATATACGATGGTTGAAACCCTACCCCAAACCCCATTTTCGCATGTAGGATAGTTGTACCCTCCCCAAAAACAATCATCTCTTGTAGGGCAGTTTTAACCCCCATCCCCAAACCCCATCATCAGATGCAGGATGGCTCTAACCCTGCACCAATCCCTATAATTATATATAGGATTGTTCTAACCCTCCCTCAAACCCTATCATCATGTGCAGTATGGTTCTAACCCTCCATCAAACCCCATCGTCACATATAGGATGATTTTAACCCTCCATCAAACCCCACCATAACATGTAGGATGGTTCTAAACCTCTTTATAATCACTTTACCTCACTCATAGGTGTAGCTACATGGCACTTTGTCATCAACTTACCGGTTTCACAGTTGACACCTGTGTATCCTGCTGAACAGTTGCATTGGTAGCCATTCACATCATCTGTGCAATTGCCACCATTCAAACATGGATTGCTCGCACATTCATTCGTGTCTGTGAAAACAACACGTTATCATTTCATTAAAAACACACACACATCTCATCATTTAAAAGAGTAAGAATTGATAATTCTGCAACTACTAATACTGTAGCGGTTGAGTCAGTCTGTAGAAGTGCCACTGTTCTAACATAGACCCTCAAACCCCATTATCATGTGTAGGATGGCTCTAACCCTCCTTCAAACCCTATCATCACATGAAGAATGGTTCTAACCCCATCATCACATATATGATGTGACTACCCCTCCCTCATACCCATCGTCTCATGAAGGATGGTTCTAACCCTCCCTCAAATCTCACCATCATGTATAGGATGGTTCAAACCCTACCCCAAACCTCATCTTCACATGTAGGAAGGTTCTACCCTCTCCCAAAACCAATCATCACTGGTAGGGTGGTTTTAACCCCCATCCCCAAACCCCACTATCAGATGTAGGATGGCTCTAACCCTGCACCAAACCCTATCATCAGATATAGGATTGTTCTAACACTCCCTCAAACAACATCACAACTAGGTTGATTCTAACCCTCTTTATAATCACTTTACCTGACTCATAGGTGTAGCTATATGGTACTTTGTCATCAACTTACTGGTTTCACAGTTGACACCTGTGTATCCTGCTGAACAGTTGCATTGGTAGCCATTCACATCATCTGTGCAATTGCCACCATTCAAACATGGATTGCTCGTACACTCATTCGTGTCTGTCAAAACATCAAGTTATCATTTAATAAAAAAACAAACACATCACTTAAAAGAGTAAGAATTGATAATTCTGCAACTACTAATACCGTAACAGTTGAATCAGTCTGTACATATGCCACTGTTCTTACATGGACCCTAAAACCCAACTATAATGTGTAGGATGGCTCTAACCCTCCCTCAAACCCTATTATCACATGAAGAATGGTTCTAACCGCATCATCACATCAAACATGTGTCTAACCCTACCTCATACACATCATCACATGTAGGATGGTTCTAATCCTCCCTCAAATCCCACCATCACGTATAGGATGGATGAAACCCTACCCCAAACCCCATCTTCGTATGTAGGAAGGTTCTACCCTCTCCCAAAACCAATCATCACTGGTAGGGTGGTTTTAACCCCCATCCCCAAACCCCACTATCAGATGTAGGATGGCTCTAACCCTGCAACAAACCCTATCATCAGATATAGGATTGTTCTAACACTCCCTCAAACAACATCACAACTAGGTTGATTCTAACCCTCTTTATAATCACTTTACCTGACTCATAGGTGTAGCTATATGGTACTTTGTCATCAACTTACTGGTTTCACAGTTGACACCTGTGTATCCTGCTGAACAGTTGCATTGGTAGCCATTCACATCATCTGTGCAATTGCCACCATTCAAACATGGTTTGCTCGTACACTCATTCATGTCTGTCAAAACATCATGTTATCATTTAATAATAAAACACAAACATCACATCATTTAAAAGAGTAATAATTGATAATTTTGCAACTACTAATACCGTAACAGTTGAATCAGTATGTACAAATACCAGTGTTCTTACATGGACCCTCAAACCCCACTATCATGTATAGGATCACATGCACTGGTAGGGTGGTTTTAACCCCCATCCCCAAACCCTACTATCAGATGTAGGATGGCTCTAACACTGCACCAAACCCTATCATCAGATATAGGATTGTTATAACACTCCATCAAACAACATAGTCACAACTAGGATGATTCTAACCCTCTTTTTAATCACTTTACCTCACTCATAGGTGTAGCTATATGGCACTTTGTCATCAACTTACCGGTTTCACAGTTGACACCTGTGTATCCTGCTGAACAGTTGCATTGGTAGCCATTCACATCATCTGTGCAATTGCCACCATTCAAACATGGATTGCTCGTACACTCATTCGTGTCTGTCAAAACATCAAGTTATCATTTAATAAAAAAACAAACACATCACTTAAAAGAGTAAGAATTGATAATTCTGCAACTACTAATACCGTAACAGTTGAATCAGTATGTACAAATACCAGTGTTCTTACATGGACCCTCAAACCCCACTATCATGTATAGAATCACATGAAGGATAGTTCTAACCCTCCCTCAAATCTCACAATCAAGAATAGGATAGTTCAAACCCTACCCCAAACCTCATCTTTGCATGTAGGAAGGTTCTACCCTCTCCCAAAACCAATCATCACTGGTAGGGTGGTTTTAACCCCCATCCCCAAACCCTACTATCAGATGTAGGATGGCTCTAACACTGCACCAAACCCTATCATCAGATATAGGATTGTTATAACACTCCCTCAAACAACATAGTCACAACTAGGATGATTCTAACCCTCTTTTTAATCACTTTACCTCACTCATAGGTGTAGCTATATGGCACTTTGTCATCAACTTACCGGTTTCACAGTTGACACCTGTGTATCCTGCTGAACAGTTGCATTGGTAGCCATTCACATCATCTGTGCAATTGCCACCATTCAAACATGGATTGCTCGTACACTCATTCGTGTCTGTCAAAACATCAAGTTATCATTTAATAAAAAAACAAACACATCACTTAAAAGAGTAAGAATTGATAATTCTGCAACTACTAATACCGTAACAGTTGAATCAGTCTGTACATGTGCCACTGTTCTTACATGGACCCTAAAACCCAACTATAATGTGTAGGATGGCTCTAACCCTCCCTCAAACCCTATCATCACATGAAGAATGGTTCTAACCCCATCATCACATCAAAGATGTGTCTAACTCTACCTCATACCCATCATCACATGTAGGATGGTTCTAATCCTCCCTCAAATCTCACCATTACATATACGATGGTTGAAACCCTACCCCAAACCCCATTTTCGCATGTAGGATAGTTGTACCCTCCCCAAAAACAATCATCTCTTGTAGGGCAGTTTTAACCCCCATCCCCAAACCCCATCATCAGATGCAGGATGGCTCTAACCCTGCACCAATCCCTATAATTATATATAGGATTGTTCTAACCCTCCCTCAAACCCTATCATCATGTGCAGTATGGTTCTAACCCTCCATCAAACCCCATCGTCACATATAGGATGATTCTAACCCTCCATCAAACCCCACCATAACATGTAGGATGGTTCTAAACCTCTTTATAATCTCTTTACCTCACTCATAGGTGTAGCTATATGGCACTTTGTCATCAACTTACCGGTTTCACAGTTGACACCTGTGTATCCTGCTGAACAGTTGCATTGGTAGCCATTCACATCATCTGTGCAATTGCCACCATTCAAACATGGATTGCTCGCACATTCATTCGTGTCTGTGAAAACAACACGTTATCATTTCATTAAAAACACACACACACATCTCATCATTTAAAAGAGTAAGAATTGATAATTCTGCAACTACTAATACTGTAGCGGTTGAGTCAGTCTGTAGAAGTGCCACTGTTCTAACATAGACCCTCAAACCCCATTATCATGTGTAGGATGGCTCTAACCCTCCTTCAAACCCTATCATCACATGAAGAATGGTTCTAACCCCATCATCACATCTATGATGTGACTACCCCTCCCTCATACCCATCGTCACATGAAGGATGGTTCTAACCCTCCCTCAAATCTCACCATCATATATAGGATGGTTCAAACCCTACCCCAAACCTCATCTTCACATGTAGGAAGGTTCTACCCTCTCCCAAAACCAATCATCACTGGTAGGGTGGTTTTAACCCCCATCTCCAAACCCCACTATCAGATGTAGGATGACTCTAACCCTGCACCAAACCCTATCATCAGATATAGGATTGTTCTAACACTCCCTCAAACAACATCACAACTAGGTTGATTCTAACCCTCTTTATAATCACTTAACCATGATTCATAGGTGTAGCTATATGGTACTTTGTCATCAACTTACTGGTTTCACAGTTGACACCTGTGTATCCTGCTGAACAGTTGCATTGGTAGCCATTCACATAATCTGTGCAATTGCCACCATTCAAACATGGATTGCTCGTACACTCATTCGTGTCTGTCAAAACATCACGTTATCATTTAATAAAAAAACAAACACATCACTTAAAAGAGTAAGAATTGATAATTCTGCAACTACTAATACCGTAACAGTTGAATCAGTCAGTACAAGTGCCACTGTTCTTACATGGACCCTAAAACCCAACTATAATGTATAGGATGGCTCTAACCCTCCCTCAAACCCAATCATCACATGAAGAATGGTTCTAACCGCATCATCACATCAAAGATGTGTCTAACCCTACCTCATACCCATCATCACATGTAGGATGGTTCTAATCCTCCCTCAAATCTAACCATCACGTATAGGATGGTTGAAACCCTACCCCAAACCCCATCTTCGCATGTAGGATAGTTGTACCCTCCCCAAAAAAATCATCTCTTGTAGGGCGGTTTTAACCCCCATCCCCAAACCCCATCATCAGATGCAGGATGGCTCTAACCCTGCACCAATCCCTATAATTATATATAGGATTGTTCTAACCCTCCCTCAAACCCTATCATCATGTGCAGTATGGTTCTAACCCTCCATCAAACCCCATCGTCACATATAGGATGATTCTAACCCTCCATCAAACCCCACCATAACATGTAGGATGGTTCTAAACCTCTTTATAATCACTTTACCTCACTCATAGGCACTTTGTCATCAACTTACCGGTTTCACAGTTGACACCTGTGTATCCTGCTGAACAGTTGCATTGGTAGCCATTCACATCATCTGTGCAATTGCCACTATTCAAACATGGATTGCTCGCACATTCATTCGTGTCTGTGAAAACAATACGTTATCATTTCATTAAAAACACACAAACATCTCATCATTTAAAAGAGTAAGAATTGATAATTCTGCAACTACTAAAACTGTAGCGGTTGAGTCAGTCTGTAGAAGTGCTACTGTTCTAACATGGACCCTCAAACCCCATTATCATGTGTAGGATGGCTCTAACCCTCCTTCAAACCCTATCATCACATGAAGAATGGTTCTAACCCCATCATCGCATCTATGATGTGTCTACCCCTCCCTCATACCCATCATCACATGAAGGATGGTTCTAACCCTCCCTCCCATCTCACCATCATGTAGAGGATGGTTCAAACCCTACCCCAAACCTCATCTTCACAGGTAGGAAGGTTCTACCCTCTCCCAAAACCAATCATCACTGGTAGGGTGGTTTTAACCCCCATCCCCAAACCCCACTAACAGATGTAGGATGGCTCTAACCCTGCACCAAACCATATCATCAGATATAGGATTGTTCTAACACTCCCTCAAACAACATCACAACTAGGTTGATTCTAACCCTCTTTATAATCACTTAACCATGATTCATAGGTGTAGCTATATGGTACTTTGTCATCAACTTACTGGTTTCACAGTTGACACCTGTGTATCCTGCTGAACAGTTGCATTGGTAGCCATTCACATAATCTGTGCAATTGCCACCATTCAAACATGGATTGCTCGTACACTCATTCGTGTCTGTCAAAACATCACGTTATCATTTAATAAAAAAACAAACACATCACTTAAAAGAGTAAGAATTGATAATTCTGCAACTACTAATACCGTAACAGTTGAATCAGTCAGTACAAGTGCCACTGTTCTTACATGGACCCTAAAACCCAACTATAATGTATAGGATGGCTCTAACCCTCCCTCAAACCCAATCATCACATGAAGAATGGTTCTAACCGCATCATCACATCAAAGATGTGTCTAACCCTACCTCATACCCATCATCACATGTAGGATGGTTCTAATCCTCCCTCAAATCTAACCATCACGTATAGGATGGTTGAAACCCTACCCCAAACCCCATCTTCGCATGTAGGATAGTTGTACCCTCCCCAAAAAAATCATCTCTTGTAGGGCGGTTTTAACCCCCATCCCCAAACCCCATCATCAGATGCAGGATGGCTCTAACCCTGCACCAATCCCTATAATTATATATAGGATTGTTCTAACCCTCCCTCAAACCCTATCATCATGTGCAGTATGGTTCTAACCCTCCATCAAACCCCATCGTCACATATAGGATGATTCTAACCCTCCATCAAACCCCACCATAACATGTAGGATGGTTCTAAACCTCTTTATAATCACTTTACCTCACTCATAGGCACTTTGTCATCAACTTACCGGTTTCACAGTTGACACCTGTGTATCCTGCTGAACAGTTGCATTGGTAGCCATTCACATCATCTGTGCAATTGCCACTATTCAAACATGGATTGCTCGCACATTCATTCGTGTCTGTGAAAACAATACGTTATCATTTCATTAAAAACACACAAACATCTCATCATTTAAAAGAGTAAGAATTGATAATTCTGCAACTACTAAAACTGTAGCGGTTGAGTCAGTCTGTAGAAGTGCTACTGTTCTAACATGGACCCTCAAACCCCATTATCATGTGTAGGATGGCTCTAACCCTCCTTCAAACCCTATCATCACATGAAGAATGGTTCTAACCCCATCATCGCATCTATGATGTGTCTACCCCTCCCTCATACCCATCATCACATGAAGGATGGTTCTAACCCTCCCTCCCATCTCACCATCATGTAGAGGATGGTTCAAACCCTACCCCAAACCTCATCTTCACAGGTAGGAAGGTTCTACCCTCTCCCAAAACCAATCATCACTGGTAGGGTGGTTTTAACCCCCATCCCCAAACCCCACTAACAGATGTAGGATGGCTCTAACCCTGCACCAAACCATATCATCAGATATAGGATTGTTCTAACACTCCCTCAAACAACATCACAACTAGGTTGATTTTAACCCTCTTTATAATCACTTTACCTGACTCATAGGTGTAGCTATATGGTACTTTGTCATCAACTTACTGGTTTCACAGTTGACACCTGTGTATCCTGCTGAACAGTTGCATTGGTAGCCATTCACATCATCTGTGCAATTGCCACCATTCAAACATGGTTTGCTCGTACACTCATTCATGTCTGTCAAAACATCATGTTATCATTTAATAACAAAACACACACATCACATCATTTAAAAGAGTAATAATTGATAATTTTGCAACTACTAATACCATAACAGTTGAATCAGTCTGTACAAATACCAGTGTTCTTACATAGACCCTCAAACCCCACTATCATTACTTCCGGCTACTTGGACTTGGTGCAGCGACTTGAATTTGGTGTAGATAATTTACAGAAAAACGCGGTATATCAAATAGAATAAGTATTACTATTGAATATATATTATACACAAACGTATTGTAGACATATATTAGGAAACAGGTTTTGTTAATTATTAGTCAGAGGGAGTATTTTAGAGTAAGTTAGTTTCGGATTCTGTCGGGGAATTCAGCGAGCGATAATAAGGTTGTTTACTATTGGAAAATTGAGATAGCATAGTGAATAGTTTACATTGGCTAATATATATATATATATATAAGATACAGTGATCTATTTACTTAAATTACATACATAAGGTAATATCTGACATAGTGGTAGTAAACGTTTTCGGTAAAAAGGAATTAACAGCAGGATTTTAGCGTAAATTAGTACACACTGACTTCGTTGTTTTGTTACACAGTGTTCTCCGTATTCGCTAGGTGGCAGGTTTTTTGTTTCTCATGCGAGGTTAATAGAAGACACAGTTAGCAAGTATATTAGACTAGTGTTCTTTTGATCACAAAAACAGCCTTATTCAAGGCTAACGTAGCAAACTAATTAAAATTAAATTGTATGATGGCGCCGTGCAAACGGCAGTTAAAGGCCACAAGGCACTTAATTTGTGGCAGTTGCAGCAACTGGGTGGACTTCGTTAAGTCTGGGTGCGAGAAGTCCTGGGCTGAGGTCCAGGCAGATAGTTTTAGTTTTGAGTGTAGGGGATGTACGAAGATGAAGGAACTAGAGGTGGAGTTGGAAGAGCTGAGGCTGCTCGTTGTGGCAATGGTGGGAAGGGAACAGGGTGGTTGTGCCAGTAGTTCCGGTGGGGGAACAGTAGATGATAAAGTGGGGAAAGACACAAGAGATGCTAGGGAGAGCTCACCGCAGCCTGGGAGGAAGCTGAGGGGAGGGAAGGTGACAGGTCGTAGGGAGACAGGACGTAAGGAGACGGGAAAGAAAGGAACGGGAGGGAAGACAACAGGAGCGAAGGAGAGGGGAGTAGGGGAGACAGGAGGGAAGGAGAAGGGAGTGGGGGAGACAGGAGGGAAGGAGAAGGGAGTGGGGGAGACAGGAGGGAAGGAGAAGGGAGTGGGGGAGACGGGAGGGAAAACAACCGGAGTGAAGGAGAGGGAAGTGGGGGAGACGGGAGGGAAAACAACCGGAGTGAAGGAGAGGGAAGTGGGAGAGACAAGAGCAAAGGAGTGGGAAGTGGGGGAGACAGGAGCGAAGGAGACAGGAGGGAAGGGGTCAGGACAGAATGTGATGGAGGGGATCGAACGGAAGAGTTATTCTGCAGCAGTGATAGAGGGGGTGAGGAAGAGAGCGAGGGTGTTTGTGGGGGATTCGATAGTTAGGAAGACCGACAGAGTCTTAAACAAGGGAGATGATGTGGTGGTCTGCTTGCCTGGAGCCAAAATAGAGGCGATAACTCAGAGGGTAAAAAACATCGTAGGCTCGGGAAAGGGTGGATCTGTTTTAGTACACGTAGGGACAAATAACGTAGAGAAGGAGGGTACAACTGCCATAGTTAGGAAATATAGGCAGTTGGTCAGAACACTAAAACAGACGCGGGTTGAGCAGGTAATACTGTCAGGGATTTTACCTGTAATGGGCAGGAGGGGTCACAAATATCGAAATTGTCGGGGGATGGCAATTAACATGTTAGTCCAGAAGTTATGTATGGAAGAGGAAGTTGGATTTGTGGATTTATGGGGAAGTTTTGTTGGGAGGGCTGATATGTACATGAAGGATGGGCTTCATTTAAGTGGAAAGGGGGCGGCAGTATTCGCGGACAAACTTTCAGCAGCAGTAGATAGTGACTTGGGTACAATGACAAATATTTTTGGAAGTAAACATTCTTTAAACTAGAAGTGCAGGGGGGTTACCTAGAGGTGTCTCAAGCAGAACAAGAGGCCACTAGCACAGATAAACCAATATCAAATCATCCGAAAAACATCACTGAAAAAGGTTATAGATGCGTATGTTTAAATGCAAGGAGCATAGTAAATAAGAAAAACGAATTAAACATTATGGTAGAAGATATTGACCCTCACATAATTGGTATAACTGAATCATGGGCCAACATAGATATAACAGATGCTGAATTAGGACTGACAGGATATGTAATGTTTAGGAAAGATCGAATAGGAAGAAGGGGCGGGGGAGTTATTTTATATGTTAAAGAATCTATTCAGGCTTATGAAATAAAACTAGAAAGGGAAGCAGATTGCGATGAAGCTGTTTGGTGCAAAATTGTTTCAGGAAATTCAAAATTAACTATTGGATTAGTTTACCGAAGTCCAAACATAAACGAAGAGGACAACACAAAAATAAAAAACGCTATAAAGGAAGTTAGTAAAGGGGAATGTATCATAATGGGAGATTTTAACCATGGACACATACAATGGAATTCTCTAGAGAGCACAGGGTTTGAGGACCAACAATTTCTATTTTTAATCCAGGATAGCTTTCTTACTCAGCACGTACTAGAACCAACCAGGGGAGAAAATGTATTAGATATAGTTTTGTCATCACAAAAAGAATTAGTGGACAATGTAAAAATATTTGAACCATTGGGTAATAGTGACCATAATCAAATACATTTTGACATCAATGTAAAATCAGAAAGTAAAAATAAGAAAACGTACAAGAGAAACTTCCACAAAGGTAACTACAAAGATATGAGAAAATACTTAGCAAAGCTAGATTGGAATAACATGCTGATGAATAAGACCGCAATTGAATGTTGGAATATTCTAAAATATGAAATTGAGAGTATCATCGATAAATTTGTTCCCTTCCAAAAACAAGGAAAACAGTGTAGAAAGAAACACTTGTCAAAAGAGGCTATTAGAAAAATAATGCTAAAACAAACTATGTGGAGGGTTTATAGGCGTACCAGAAAGGACGAAGACTATGCAAAATACAAAGAGGCACTTAATGCAGCTACAACTGAAATCAGACAATCTAAAAGAAGCTATGAGCAAAAACTAGCATGTAACATAAAAAATGACAGCAAGAGTTTTTATGCATATGTCAGGAGTAAACAAAACGTACAAGACAAGGTTGGACCTCTAGAAGACAGTGCTGGAAATATAATATCACAGGGGTTTTTAATGGCGGAAGACCTAAATGGTTACTTCAGTTCAGTGTTTACCAAAGAAGATATTAGTTCATTACCAGTTGCTGATGCTAAATTTCAGGGGGCTAAATCTGACTATTTAGGTCCGTTAGTTGTAACTCCAGAATTGGTAGCTAAGAAAATAAAGGCAATGAAGGATAACAAATCACCGGGAGTGGATGGGATTCCTCCAAAATTACTAATGGAAACAGTAGAACAAATCAGTATACCACTTGCAAGAGTATTCAACTTGTCATTAAAAGAGGGAGTTGTTCCGTTTGAATGGAAAGAAGCAAACATCATACCATTATTTAAAAAGGGTTCGAGAAATAAGTCAGAGAATTACAGACCAGTGAGTTTAACGTCAGTGATTTGTAAATTATTAGAAAGGTTAATTAAAGACCATATGGTGGACTTCCTCGTTAAGCATAAATTATTAAATTCATCTCAACATGGATTCCTTAAAGCGAGGTCATGCTTAACAAATATGTTATGTTTTTTGGAAGAAATCACTAAGTGGATAGACGTGGGATCGCCAGTAGATATTATCTACTTAGATTTTCAGAAAGCTTTTGACAAAGTGCCACATCAAAGATTACTACTTAAATTAAAAGCCCATGGTATCGGGGATAGCATAACTGACTGGATAGAACAATGGCTGACTGACAGAAGACAACGAGTTGTAGTAGATGGAGAAGTTTCAAATTGGAAATCGGTTTTGAGTGGGGTACCTCAAGGATCAGTATTAGGACCTATATTATTCTTAATTTATATCAATGACTTGGATGACAGTATAACAAGTAACGTACTGAAATTTGCGGATGACACAAAACTGTTTAGAAAGGTTAATACTGATGGTGATAAACAACATTTACAAAACGATCTAGACAGATTAGTGAAATGGTCTGAGAAATGGCAGATGTTGTTCAATTTTGGGAAATGTAAATGCCTACATACAGGACATAGGAACTTGAATGTAAACTATAGAATGGGAGATACTGTTCTGGGTACTACTGTAAAAGAAAAGGACTTAGGAGTTACAATAAGCGCTGATATGAAAGTTTCAGAGCAGTGTGGTATTGCAGCTTCAAAGGGTAATCAAATTCTTGGATTGATTAGAAGAAACATAACATACAAGGGAAAAAAGTTAATTATACCTCTTTATAAAGCAATAGTTAGACCTCATTTAGAATACTGTATACAAGCATGGAGACCATATCGTAAGAAGGATATAGATACGCTTGAACGCATACAAAGGAGAGCAACTAAAATGATTCCAGAACTGAGAGACCTTAGTTATGAAGAACGCCTGAAAGAATGTGGTTTAACAACTCTAGAGACAAGGAGGTTAAGAGGAGATCAGATTGAAGTTTTTAAGATATTGAATGGGTATGAAAATATTGATAGAAATATGTTTTTCTCACTCAAGAAGGATAGCAGAACTAGAGGACATGAGGTAAAATTAGTAAAGGATCAATGTAGATTGGACATCAGGAAGCACTCGTTCTCACAGAGGACAATAAATGAATGGAACAAATTGTCAACAGATTGTGTAACTGCTAGCAGCGTGAATATGTTTAAAAACAAGGTTGACACATATCTCAGGAGGGCGGGCTATAAGTAGATGAACATTGTTGGACTCTCGATAAGCCAATGGCTTCCTTGTCCACTTGCCATCTGGGCCTTTGGCTTGGATGGCAAATCTTGTTAAATCTTGTTAAATCATGAATAGGATCACATGAAGGATAGTTCTAACCCTCCCTCAAATCTCACCATCAAGAATAGGATAGTTCAAACCCTACCCCAAACCTCATCTTTGCATGTAGGAAGGTTCTACCCTCTCCCAAAACCAATCATCACTGGTAGGGTGGTTTTAACCCCCATCCCCAAACCCTACTATCAGATGTAGGATGGCTCTAACACTGCACCAAACCCTATCATCAGATATAGGATTGTTATAACACTCCCTCAAACAACATAGTCACAACTAGGATGATTCTAACCCTCTTTATAATCACTTTACCTCACTCATAGGTGTAGCTATATGGCACTTTGTCATCAACTTACCGGTTTCACAGTTGACACCTGTGTATCCTGCTGAACAGTTGCATTGGTAGCCATTCACATCATCTGTGCAATTGCCACCATTCAAACATGGATTGCTCGTACACTCATTCGTGTCTGTCAAAACATCACGTTATCATTTAATAAAAAAACAAACACATCACTTAAAAGAGTAAGAATTGATAATTCTGCAACTACTAATACCGTAACAGTTGAATCAGTCAGTACAAGTGCCACTGTTCTTACATGGACCCTAAAACCCAACTATAATGTATAGGATGGCTCTAACCCTCCCTCAAACCCAATCATCACATGAAGAATGGTTCTAACCGCATCATCACATCAAAGATGTGTCTAACCCTACCTCATACCTATCATCACATGTAGGATGGTTCTAATCCTCCCTCAAATCTCACCATCACGTATAGGATGGTTGAAACCCTACCCCAAACCCCATCTTCGCATGTAGGATAGTTGTACCCTCCCCAAAAACAATCATCTCTTGTAGGGCGGTTTTAACCCCCATCCCCAAACCCCATCATCAGATGCAGGATGGCTCTAACCCTGCACCAATCCCTATAATTATATATAGGATTGTTCTAACCCTCCCTCAAACCCTATCATCATGTGCAGTATGGTTCTAACCCTCCATCAAACCCCATCGTCACATGTAGGATGATTCTAACCCTCCATCAAACCCCACCATAACATGTAGGATGGTTCTAAACCTCTTTATAATCACTTTACCTCACTCATAGGCACTTTGTCATCAACTTACCGGTTTCACAGTTGACACCTGTGTATCCTGCTGAACAGTTGCATTGGTAGCCATTCACATCATCTGTGCAATTGCCACTATTCAAACATGGATTGCTCGCACATTCATTCGTGTCTGTGAAAACAATACGTTATCATTTCATTAAAAACACACAAACATCTCATCATTTATAAGAGTAAGAATTGATAATTCTGCAACTACTAAAACTGTAGCGGTTGAGTCAGTCTGTAGAAGTGCTACTGTTCTAACATGGACCCTCAAACCCCATTATCATGTGTAGGATGGCTCTAACCCTCCTTCAAACCCTATCATCACATGAAGAATGGTTCTAACCCCATCATCGCATCTATGATGTGTCTACCCCTCCCTCATACCCATCATCACATGAAGGATGGTTCTAACCCTCCCTCCAATCTCACCATCATGTAGAGGATGGTTCAAACCCTACCCCAAACCTCATCTTCACATGTAGGAAGGTTCTACCCTCTCCCAAAACCAATCATCACTGGTAGGGTGGTTTTAACCCCCATCCCCAAACCCCACTATCAGATGTAGGATGGCTCTAACCCTGCACCAAACCATATCATCAGATATAGGATTGTTCTAACACTCCCTCAAACAACATCACAACTAGGTTGATTTTAACCCTCTTTATAATCACTTTACCTGATTCATAGGTGTAGCTATATGGTACTTTGTCATCAACTTACTGGTTTCACAGTTGACACCTGTGTATCCTGCTGAACAGTTGCATTGGTAGCCATTCACATCATCTGTGCAATTGCCACCATTCAAACATGGTTTGCTCGTACACTCATTCATGTCTGTCAAAACATCATGTTATCATTTAATAACAAAACACACACATCACATCATTTAAAAGAGTAATAATTGATAATTTTGCAACTACTAATACCGTAACAGTTGAATCAGTCTGTACAAATACCAGTGTTCTTACATGGACCCTCAAACCCCACTATCATGAATAGGATCACATGAAGGATAGTTCTAACCCTCCCTCAAATCTCACCATCAAGAATAGGATAGTTCAAACCCTACCCCAAACCTCATCTTTGCATGTAGGAAGGTTCTACCCTCTCCCAAAACCAATCATCACTGGTAGGGTGGTTTTAACCCCCATCCCCAAACCCTACTATCAGATGTAGGATGGCTCTAACACTGCACCAAACCCTATCATCAGATATAGGATTGTTATAACACTCCCTCAAACAACATAGTCACAACTAGGATGATTCTAACCCTCTTTTTAATCACTTTACCTCACTCATAGGTGTAGCTATATGGCACTTTGTCATCAACTTACCGGTTTCACAGTTGACACCTGTGTATCCTGCTGAACAGTTGCATTGGTAGCCATTCACATCATCTGTGCAATTGCCACCATTCAAACATGGATTGCTCGTACACTCATTCGTGTCTGTCAAAACATCAAGTTATCATTTAATAAAAAAACAAACACATCACTTAAAAGAGTAAGAATTGATAATTCTGCAACTACTAATACCGTAACAGTTGAATCAGTCTGTACAAGTGCCACTGTTCTTACATGGACCCTAAAACCCAACTATAATGTGTAGGATGGCTCTAACCTTCCCTCAAACCCTATTATCACATGAAGAATGGTTCTAACCGCATCATCACATCAAAGATGTGTCTAACCCTACCTCATACCCATCATCACATGTAGGATGGTTCTAATCCTCCCTCAAATCCCACCATCACGTATAGGATGGTTGAAACCCTACCCCAAACCCCATCTTCGCATGTAGGATAGTTGTACCCTCCCCAAAAACAATCATCTCTTGTAGGGCGGTTTTAACCCCATCCCCAAACCCCATCATCAGATGCAGGATGGCTCTAACCCTGCACCAATCCCTATAATTATATATAGGATTGTTCTAACCCTCCCTCAAACCCTATCATCATGTGCAGTATGGTTCTAACCCTCCATCAAACCCCATCGTCACATGTAGGATTATTCTAACCCTCCATCAAACCCCACCATAACATGTAGGATGGTTCTAAACCTCTTTATAATCACTTTACCTCACTCATAGGCACTTTGTCATCAACTTACCGGTTTCACAGTTGACACCTGTGTATCCTGCTGAACAGTTGCATTGGTAGCCATTCACATCATCTGTGCAATTGCCACTATTCAAACATGGATTGCTCGCACATTCATTCGTGTCTGTGAAAACAATACGTTATCATTTCATTAAAAACACACAAACATCTCATCATTTAAAAGAGTAAGAATTGATAATTCTGCAACTACTAAAACTGTAGCGGTTGAGTCAGTCTGTAGAAGTGCTACTGTTCTAACATGGACCCTCAAACCCCATTATCATGTGTAGGATGGCTCTAACCCTCCTTCAAACCCTATCATCACATGAAGAATGGTTCTAACCCCATCATCGCATCTATGATGTGTCTACCCCTCCCTCATACCCATCATCACATGAAGGATGGTTCTAACCCTCCCTCCAATCTCACCATCATGTAGAGGATGGTTCAAACCCTACCCCAAACCTCATCTTCACATGTAGGAAGGTTCTACCCTCTCCCAAAACCAATCATCACTGGTAGGGTGGTTTTAACCCCCATCCCCAGACCCCACTATCAGATGTAGGATGGCTCTAACCCTGCACCAAACCATATCATCAGATATAGGATTGTTCTAACACTCCCTCAAACAACATCACAACTAGGTTGATTTTAACCCTCTTTATAATCACTTTACCTGACTCATAGGTGTAGCTATATGGTACTTTGTCATCAACTTACTGGTTTCACAGTTGACACCTGTGTATCCTGCTGAACAGTTGCATTGGTAGCCATTCACATCATCTGTGCAATTGCCACCATTCAAACATGGTTTGCTCGTACACTCATTCATGTCTGTCAAAACATCATGTTATCATTTAATAACAAAACACACACATCACATCATTTAAAAGAGTAATAATTGATAATTTTGCAACTACTAATACCGTAACAGTTGAATCAGTCTGTACAAATACCAGTGTTCTTACATGGACCCTCAAACCCCACTATCATGTATAGGATCACATGAAGGATAGTTCTAACCCTCCCTCAAATCTCACCATCAAGAATAGGATAGTTCAAACCCTACCCCAAACCTCATCTTCACATGTAGGAAGGTTCTACCCTCTCCCAAAACCAAACATCACTGGTAGGGTGGTTTTAACCCCCATCCCCAAACCCTACTATCAGATGTAGGATGGCTCTAACACTGCACCAAACCCTATCATCAGATATAGGATTGTTATAACACTCCCTCAAACAACATAGTCACAACTAGGATTCCAACCCTCTTTATAATCACTTTACCTCACTCATAGGTGTAGCTTTATGGCACTTTGTCATCAACTTACCGGTTTCACAGTTGACACCTGTGTATCCTGCTGAACAGTTGCATTGGTAGCCATTCACATCATCTGTGCAATTGCCACCATTCAAACATGGATTGCTCGTACACTCATTCGTGTCTGTCAAAACATCACATTATCATTTAATAAAAAAACAAACACATCACTTAAAAGAGTAAGAATTGATAATTCTGCAACTACTAATACAGTAACAGTTGAATCAGTCTGTACAAGTGCCACTGTTCTTACGTGGACCCTAAAACCCAACTATAATGTATAGGATGGCTTTAACCCTCCCTCAAACCCTATTATCACATGAAGAATGGTTCTAACCGCATCATCACATCAAAGATGTGTCTAACCCTACCTCATACCCATCATCACATGTAGGATGGTTCTAATCCTCCCTCAAATCTCACCATCACATATAGGATGGTTGAAACCCTACCCCAAACCCCATCTTCGCATGTAGGATAGTTGTACCCTCCCCAAAAACAATCATCTCTTGTAGGGCAGTTTTAACCCCCATCCCCAAACCCCATCATCAGATGCAGGATGGCTCTAACCCTGCACCAATCCCTATAATTATATATAGGATTGTTCTAACCCTCCCTCAAACCCTATCATCATGTGCAATATGGTTCTAACCCTCCATCAAACCCCATCGTCACATGTAGGATGATTCTAACCCTCCATCAAACCCCACCATAACATGTAGGATGGTTCTAAACCTCTTTATAATCACTTTACCTCACTCATAGGCACTTTGTCATCAACTTACCGGTTTCACAGTTGACACCTGTGTATCCTGCTGAACAGTTGCATTGGTAGCCATTCACATCATCTGTGCAATTGCCACTATTCAAACATGGATTGCTCGCACATTCATTCGTATCTGTGAAAACAATACGTTATCATTTCATTAAAAACACACAAACATCTCATCATTTAAAAGAGTAAGAATTGATAATTCTGCAACTACTAATACTGTAGCGGTTGAGTCAGTCTGTAGAAGTGCTACTGTTCTAACATGGACCCTCAAACCCCATTATCATGTGTAGGATGGCTCTAACCCTCCTTCAAACCCTATCATCACATGAAGAATAGTTCTAACCCCATCATCGCATCTATGATGTGTCTACCCCTCCCTCATACCCATCATCACATGAAGGATGGTTCTAACCCTCCCTCAAATCTCACCATCATGTATAGGATGGTTCAAACCCTACCCCAAACCTCATCTTCACATGTAGGAAGGTTCTACCCTCTCCCAAAACCAATCATCACTGGTAGAGTGGTTTTAACCCCCATCCCCAAACCCCACTATCAGATGTAGGATGGTTCTAACCCTGCACCAAACCCTATCATCAGATATAGGATTGTTCTAACACTCCCTCAAACAACATCACAACTAGGTTGATTCTAACCCTCTTTATAATCACTTTACCTGACTCATAGGTGTAGCTATATGGTACTTTGTCATCAACTTACTGGTTTCACAGTTGACACCTGTGTATCCTGCTGAACAGTTGCATTGGTAGCCATTCACATCATCTGTGCAATTGCCACCATTCAAACATGGTTTGCTCGTACACTCATTCATGTCTGTCAAAACATCATGTTATCATTTAATAATAAAACACACACATCACATCATTTAAAAGAGTAATAATTGATAATTTTGCAACTACTAATACCGTAACAGTTGAATCAGTATGTACAAATACCAGTGTTCTTACATGGACCCTCAAACCCCACTATCATGTATAGGATCACATGAAGGATAGTTCTAACCCTCCCTCAAATCTCACCATCAAGAATAGGATAGTTCAAACCCTACCCCAAACCTCATCTTTGCATGTAGGAAGGTTCTACCCTCTCCCAAAACCAATCATCACTGGTAGGGTGGTTTTAACCCCCATCCCCAAACCCCACTATCAGATGTAGGATGGCTCTAACCCTGCACCAAACCCTATCATCAGATATAGGATTGTTATAACACTCCCTCAAACAACATCGTCACAACTAGGATGATTCTAACCCTAATTATAATCACTTTACCTCACTCATAGGTGTAGCTATATGGCACTTTGTCATCAACTTACCGGTTTCACAGTTGACACCTGTGTATCCTGCTGAACAGTTGCATTGGTAGCCATTCACATCATCTGTGCAATTGCCACCATTCAAACATGGATTGCTCGTACACTCATTCGTGTCTGTCAAAACATCACGTTATCATTTAATAAAAAACAAACACATCACTTAAAAGAGTAAGAATTGATAATTCTGCAACTACTAATACCGTAACAGTTGAATCAGTCTGTACAAGTGCCACTGTTCTTACATGGACCCTAAAACCCAACTATAATGTATAGGATGGCTCTAACCCTCCCTCAAACCCTATCATCACATGAAGAATGGTTCTAACCGCATCATCACATCAAAGATGTGTCTAACCCTACCTCATACCCATCATCACATGTAGGATGGTTCTAATCCTCCCTCAAATCTCAACATCACGTATAGGATGGTTGAAACCCTACCCCAAACCCCATCTTCACATGTAGGATAGTTGTACCCTCCCCAAAAACAATCATCTCTTGTAGGGCGGTTTTAACCCCCATCCCCAAACCCCATCATCAGATGCAGGATGGCTCTAACCCTGCACCAATCCCTATAATTATATATAGGATTGTTCTAACCCTCCCTCAAACCCTATCATTATGTGCAGTATGGTTCTAACCCTCCATCAAACCCCATCGTCACATGTAGGATGATTCTAACCCTCCATCAAACCCCACCATAACATGTAGGATGGTTCTAAACCTCTTTATAATCACTTTACCTCACTCATAGGCACTTTGTCATCAACTTACCGGTTTCACAGTTGACACCTGTGTATCCTGCTGAACAGTTGCATTGGTAGCCATTCACATCATCTGTGCAATTGCCACTATTCAAACATGGATTGCTCGCACATTCATTCGTGTCTGTGAAAACAATACGTTATCATTTCATTAAAAACACACACACATCTCATCATTTAAAAGAGTAAGAATTGATAATTCTGCAACTACTAAAACTGTAGCGGTTGAGTCAGTCTGTAGAAGTGCTACTGTTCTAACATGGACCCTCAAACACCATTATCATGTGTAGGATGGCTCTAACCCTCCGTCAAACCCTATCATCACATGAAGAATGGTTCTAACCCCATCATCACATCTATGTGTCTACCCCTCCCTCATACCCATCATCACATGAAGGATGGTTCTAACCCTCCCTCAAATCTCACCATCATGTATAGGATGGTTCAAACCCTACCCCAAACCTCATCTTTGCATGTAGGAAGGTTCTACCCTCTCCCAAAACCAATCATCACTGGTAGGGTGGTTTTAACCCCCATCCCCAAACCCTACTATCAGATGTAGGATGGCTCTAACACTGCACCAAACCCTATCATCAGATATAGGATTGTTATAACACTCCCTCAAACAACATAGTCACAACTAGGATGATTCTAACCCTCTTTTTAATCACTTTACCTCACTCATAGGTGTAGCTATATGGCACTTTGTCATCAACTTACCGGTTTCACAGTTGACACCTGTGTATCCTGCTGAACAGTTGCATTGGTAGCCATTCACATCATCTGTGCAATTGCCACCATTCAAACATGGATTGCTCGTACACTCATTCGTATCTGTCAAAACATCAAGTTATCATTTAATAAAAAAACAAATACATCACTTAAAAGAGTAAGAATTGATAATTCTGCAACTACTAATACCGTAACAGTTGAATCAGTCTGTACAAGTGCCACTGTTCTTACATGGACCCTAAAACCCAACTATAATGTGTAGGATGGCTCTAACCCTCCCTCAAACCCTATTATCACATGAAGAATGGTTCTAACCGCATCATCACATCAAAGATGTGTCTAACCCTACCTAATACCCATCATCACATGTAGGATGGTTCTAATCCTCCCTCAAATCCCACCATCACGTATAGGATGGTTGAAACCCTACCCCAAACCCCATCTTCGTATGTAGGATAGTTGTACCCTCCACAAAACCAATCATCACTTGTAGGGCGATTTTAACCCCCATCCCCAAACCCCATCATCAGATGCAGGATGGCTCTAACCCTGCACCATTCCCTATAATTATATATAGGATTGTTCTAACCCTCCCTCAAACCCTATCATTATGTGCAGTATGGTTCTAACCCTCCATCAAACCCCATCGTCACATGTAGGATGATTCTAAACCTCCATCAAACCCAACCATAACATGTAGGATGGTTCTAAACCTCTTTATAATCACTTTACCTCACTCATAGGCACTTTGTCATCAACTTACCGGTTTCACAGTTGACACCTGTGTATCCTGCTGAACAGTTGCATTGGTAGCCATTCACATCATCTGTGCAATTGCCACTATTCAAACATGGATTGCTCGCACATTCATTCGTGTCTGTGAAAACAATACGTTATCATTTCATTAAAAACACACACACATCTCATCATTTAAAAGAGTAAGAATTGATAATTCTGCAACTACAAAAACTGTAGTGGTTGAGTCAGTCTGTAGAAGTGCTACTGTTCTAACATGGACCCTCAAACCCCATTATCATGTGTAGGATGGCTCTAACCCTCCTTCAAACCCTATCATCACATGAAGAATGGTTCTAACCCCATCATCACATCTATGATGTGACTACCCCTCCCTCATACCCATCATCACATGAAGGATGGTTCTAACCCTCCCTCAAATCTCACCATCATGTATAGGATGGTTCAAACCCTACCCCAAACCTCATCTTCACATGTAGGAAGGTTCTACCCTCTCCCAAAACCAATCATCACTGGTAGAGTGGTTTTAACCCCCATCCCCAAACCCCACTATCAGATGTAGGATGGCTCTAACCCTGCACCAAACCCTATCATCAGATATAGGATTGTTCTAACACTCCCTCAAACAACATCTCAACTAGGTTGATTCTAACCCTCTTTATAATCACTTTACCTGACTCATAGGTGTAGCTATATGGAACTTTGCCATCAACTTACTGGTTTCACAGTTGACACCCGTGTATCCTGCTGAACAGTTGCATTGGTAGCCATTCACATCATCTGTGCAATTGCCACCATTCAAACATGGTTTGCTCGTACACTCATTCATGTCTGTCAAAACATCATGTTATCATTTAATAATAAAACACAAACATCACATCATTTAAAAGAGTAATAATTGATAATTTTGCAACTACTAATACCGTAACAGTTGAATCAGTCTGTACAAAAACCAGCGTTCTTACATGGACCCTCAGACCCCACTATCATGTATAGGATCATATGAAGGATAGTTCTAACCCTCCCTCAAATCTCACCATCAAGAATAGGATAGTTCAAACCCTACCCCAAACCTCATCTTTGCATGTAGGAAGGTTCTACCCTCTCCCAAAACCAATCACTGGTAGGGTGGTTTTAACCCCCATCCCCAAACCCTACTATCAGATGTATGATGGCTCTAACACTGCACCAAACCCTATCATCAGATATAGGATTGTTATAACACTCCCTCAAACAACATCGTCACAACTAGGATGATTCTAACCCTCTTTATAATCACTTTACCTCACTCATAGGTGTAGCTATATGGCACTTTGTCATCAACTTACCGGTTTCACAGTTGACACCTGTGTATCCTGCTGAACAGTTGCATTGGTAGCCATTCACATCATCTGTGCAATTGCCACCATTCAAACATGGATTGCTCGTACACTCATTCGTGTCTGTCAAAACATCAAGTTATCATTTAATAAAAAAACAAACACATCACTTAAAAGAGTAAGAATTGATAATTCTGCAACTACTAATACCGTAACAGTTGAATCAGTCTGTACATGTGCCACTGTTCTTACATGGACCCTAAAACCCAACTATAATGTGTAGGATGGCTCTAACCCTCCCTCAAACCCTATCATCACATGAAGAATGGTTCTAACCCCATCATCACATCAAAGATGTGTCTAACTCTACCTCATACCCATCATCACATGTAGGATGGTTCTAATCCTCCCTCAAATCTCACCATTACATATACGATGGTTGAAACCCTACCCCAAACCCCATTTTCGCATGTAGGATAGTTGTACCCTCCCCAAAAACAATCATCTCTTGTAGGGCAGTTTTAACCCCCATCCCCAAACCCCATCATCAGATGCAGGATGGCTCTAACCCTGCACCAATCCCTATAATTATATATAGGATTGTTCTAACCCTCCCTCAAACCCTATCATCATGTGCAGTATGGTTCTAACCCTCCATCAAACCCCATCGTCACATGTAGGATGATTCTAACCCTCCATCAAACCCCACCATAACATGTAGGATGGTTCTAAACCTCTTTATAATCACTTTACCTCACTCATAGGCACTTTGTCATCAACTTACCGGTTTCACAGTTGACACCTGTGTATCCTGCTGAACAGTTGCATTGGTAGCCATTCACATCATCTGTGCAATTGCCACTATTCAAACATGGATTGCTCGCACATTCATTCGTGTCTGTGAAAACAATACGTTATCATTTCATTAAAAACACACACACATCTCATCATTTAAAAGAGTAAGAATTGATAATTCTGCAACTACTAAAACTGTAGCGGTTGAGTCAGTCTGTAGAAGTGCTACTGTTCTAACATGGACCCTCAAACACCATTATCATGTGTAGGATGGCTCTAACCCTCCTTCAAACCCTATCATCACATGAAGAATGGTTCTAACCCCATCATCACATCTATGTGTCTACCCCTCCCTCATACCCATCATCACATGAAGGATGGTTCTAACCCTCCCTCAAATCTCACCATCATGTATAGGATGGTTCAAACCCTACCCCAAACCTCATCTTTGCATGTAGGAAGGTTCTACCCTCTCCCAAAACCAATCATCACTGGTAGGGTGGTTTTAACCCCCATCCCCAAACCCTACTATCAGATGTAGGATGGCTCTAACACTGCACCAAACCCTATCATCAGATATAGGATTGTTATAACACTCCCTCAAACAACATAGTCACAACTAGGATGATTCTAACCCTCTTTTTAATCACTTTACCTCACTCATAGGTGTAGCTATATGGCACTTTGTCATCAACTTACCGGTTTCACAGTTGACACCTGTGTATCCTGCTGAACAGTTGCATTGGTAGCCATTCACACCATCTGTGCAATTGCCACCATTCAAACATGGATTGCTCGTACACTCATTCGTATCTGTCAAAACATCAAGTTATCATTTAATAAAAAAACAAATACATCACTTAAAAGAGTAAGAATTGATAATTCTGCAACTACTAATACCGTAACAGTTGAATCAGTCTGTACAAGTGCCACTGTTCTTACATGGACCCTAAAACCCAACTATAATGTGTAGGATGGCTCTAACCCTCCCTCAAACCCTATTATCACATGAAGAATGGTTCTAACCGCATCATCATATCAAAGATGTGTCTAACCCTACCTAATACCCATCATCACATGTAGGATGGTTCTAATCCTCCCTCAAATCCCACCATCACGTATAGGATGGTTGAAACCCTACCCCAAACCCCATCTTCGTATGTAGGATAGTTGTACCCTCCACAAAACCAATCATCACTTGTAGGGCGATTTTAACCCCCATCCCCAAACCCCATCATCAGATGCAGGATGGCTCTAACCCTGCACCATTCCCTATAATTATATATAGGATTGTTCTAACCCTCCCTCAAACCCTATCATTATGTGCAGTATGGTTCTAACCCTCCATCAAACCCCATCGTCACATGTAGGATGATTCTAAACCTCCATCAAACCCAAACATAACATGTAGGATGGTTCTAAACCTCTTTATAATCACTTTACCTCACTCATAGGCACTTTGTCATCAACTTACCGGTTTCACAGTTGACACCTGTGTATCCTGCTGAACAGTTGCATTGGTAGCCATTCACATCATCTGTGCAATTGCCACTATTCAAACATGGATTGCTCGCACATTCATTCGTGTCTGTGAAAACAATACGTTATCATTTCATTAAAAACACACACACATCTCATCATTTAAAAGAGTAAGAATTGATAATTCTGCAACTACAAAAACTGTAGCGGTTGAGTCAGTCTGTAGAAGTGCTACTGTTCTAACATGGACCCTCAAACCCCATTATCATGTGTAGGATGGCTCTAACCCTCCTTCAAACCCTATCATCACATGAAGAATGGTTCTAACCCCATCATCACATCTATGATGTGACTACCCCTCCCTCATACCCATCATCACATGAAGGATGGTTCTAACCCTCCCTCAAATCTCACCATCATGTATAGGATGGTTCAAACCCTACCCCAAACCTCATCTTCACATGTAGGAAGGTTCTACCCTCTCCCAAAACCAATCATCACTGGTAGAGTGGTTTTAACCCCCATCCCCAAACCCCACTATCAGATGTAGGATGGCTCTAACCCTGCACCAAACCCTATCATCAGATATAGGATTGTTCTAACACTCCCTCAAACAACATCTCAACTAGGTTGATTCTAACCCTCTTTATAATCACTTTACCTGACTCATAGGTGTAGCTATATGGAACTTTGCCATCAACTTACTGGTTTCACAGTTGACACCTGTGTATCCTGCTGAACAGTTGCATTGGTAGCCATTCACATCATCTGTGCAATTGCCACCATTCAAACATGGTTTGCTCGTACACTCATTCATGTCTGTCAAAACATCATGTTATCATTTAATAATAAAACACACACATCACATCATTTAAAAGAGTAATAATTGATAATTTTGCAACTACTAATACCGTAACAGTTGAATCAGTCTGTACAAAAACCAGTGTTCTTACATGGACCCTCAGACCCCACTATCATGTATAGGATCATATGAAGGATAGTTCTAACCCTCCCTCAAATCTCACCATCAAGAATAGGATAGTTCAAACCCTACCCCAAACCTCATCTTTGCATGTAGGAAGGTTCTACCCTCTCCCAAAACCAATCATCACTGGTAGGGTGGTTTTAACCCCCATCCCCAAACCCCACTATCAGATGTAGGATGGCTCTAACACTGCACCAAACCCTATCATCAGATATAGGATTGTTATAACACTCCCTCAAACAACATAGTCACAACTAGGATGATTCTAACCCTCTTTTTAATCACTTTACCTCACTCATAGGTGTAGCTATATGGCACTTTGTCATCAACTTACCGGTTTCACAGTTGACACCTGTGTATCCTGCTGAACAGTTGCATTGGTAGCCATTCACATCATCTGTGCAATTGCCACCATTCAAACATGGATTGCTCGTACACTCATTCGTGTCTGTCAAAACATCAAGTTATCATTTAATAAAAAAACAAACACATCACTTAAGAGTAAGAATTGATAATTCTGCAACTACTAATACCGTAACAGTTGAATCAGTCTGTACATGTGCCACTGTTCTTACATGGACCCTAAAACCCAACTATAATGTGTAGGATGGCTCTAACCTTCCCTCAAACCCTATTATCACATGAAGAATGGTTCTAACCGCATCATCACATCAAAGATGTGTCTAACCCTACCTCATACCCATCATCACATGTAGGATGGTTCTAATCCTCCCTCAAATCCCACCATCACGTATAGGATGGTTGAAACCCTACCCCAAACCCCATCTTCGCATGTAGGATAGTTGTACCCTCCCCAAAAACAATCATCTCTTGTAGGGCGGTTTTAACCCCATCCCCAAACCCCATCATCAGATGCAGGATGGCTCTAACCCTGCACCAATCCCTATAATTATATATAGGATTGTTCTAACCCTCCCTCAAACCCTATCATCATGTGCAGTATGGTTCTAACCCTCCATCAAACCCCATCGTCACATGTAGGATTATTCTAACCCTCCATCAAACCCCACCATAACATGTAGGATGGTTCTAAACCTCTTTATAATCACTTTACCTCACTCATAGGCACTTTGTCATCAACTTACCGGTTTCACAGTTGACACCTGTGTATCCTGCTGAACAGTTGCATTGGTAGCCATTCACATCATCTGTGCAATTGCCACTATTCAAACATGGATTGCTCGCACATTCATTCGTGTCTGTGAAAACAATACGTTATCATTTCATTAAAAACACACAAACATCTCATCATTTAAAAGAGTAAGAATTGATAATTCTGCAACTACTAAAACTGTAGCGGTTGAGTCAGTCTGTAGAAGTGCTACTGTTCTAACATGGACCCTCAAACCCCATTATCATGTGTAGGATGGCTCTAACCCTCCTTCAAACCCTATCATCACATGAAGAATGGTTCTAACCCCATCATCGCATCTATGATGTGTCTACCCCTCCCTCATACCCATCATCACATGAAGGATGGTTCTAACCCTCCCTCCAATCTCACCATCATGTAGAGGATGGTTCAAACCCTACCCCAAACCTCATCTTCACATGTAGGAAGGTTCTACCCTCTCCCAAAACCAATCATCACTGGTAGGGTGGTTTTAACCCCCATCCCCAGACCCCACTATCAGATGTAGGATGGCTCTAACCCTGCACCAAACCATATCATCAGATATAGGATTGTTCTAACACTCCCTCAAACAACATCACAACTAGGTTGATTTTAACCCTCTTTATAATCACTTTACCTGACTCATAGGTGTAGCTATATGGTACTTTGTCATCAACTTACTGGTTTCACAGTTGACACCTGTGTATCCTGCTGAACAGTTGCATTGGTAGCCATTCACATCATCTGTGCAATTGCCACCATTCAAACATGGTTTGCTCGTACACTCATTCATGTCTGTCAAAACATCATGTTATCATTTAATAACAAAACACACACATCACATCATTTAAAAGAGTAATAATTGATAATTTTGCAACTACTAATACCGTAACAGTTGAATCAGTCTGTACAAATACCAGTGTTCTTACATGGACCCTCAAACCCCACTATCATGTATAGGATCACATGAAGGATAGTTCTAACCCTCCCTCAAATCTCACCATCAAGAATAGGATAGTTCAAACCCTACCCCAAACCTCATCTTCACATGTAGGAAGGTTCTACCCTCTCCCAAAACCAAACATCACTGGTAGGGTGGTTTTAACCCCCATCCCCAAACCCTACTATCAGATGTAGGATGGCTCTAACACTGCACCAAACCCTATCATCAGATATAGGATTGTTATAACACTCCCTCAAACAACATAGTCACAACTAGGATTCCAACCCTCTTTATAATCACTTTACCTCACTCATAGGTGTAGCTTTATGGCACTTTGTCATCAACTTACCGGTTTCACAGTTGACACCTGTGTATCCTGCTGAACAGTTGCATTGGTAGCCATTCACATCATCTGTGCAATTGCCACCATTCAAACATGGATTGCTCGTACACTCATTCGTGTCTGTCAAAACATCACATTATCATTTAATAAAAAAACAAACACATCACTTAAAAGAGTAAGAATTGATAATTCTGCAACTACTAATACAGTAACAGTTGAATCAGTCTGTACAAGTGCCACTGTTCTTACGTGGACCCTAAAACCCAACTATAATGTATAGGATGGCTTTAACCCTCCCTCAAACCCTATTATCACATGAAGAATGGTTCTAACCGCATCATCACATCAAAGATGTGTCTAACCCTACCTCATACCCATCATCACATGTAGGATGGTTCTAATCCTCCCTCAAATCTCACCATCACATATAGGATGGTTGAAACCCTACCCCAAACCCCATCTTCGCATGTAGGATAGTTGTACCCTCCCCAAAAACAATCATCTCTTGTAGGGCAGTTTTAACCCCCATCCCCAAACCCCATCATCAGATGCAGGATGGCTCTAACCCTGCACCAATCCCTATAATTATATATAGGATTGTTCTAACCCTCCCTCAAACCCTATCATCATGTGCAATATGGTTCTAACCCTCCATCAAACCCCATCGTCACATGTAGGATGATTCTAACCCTCCATCAAACCCCACCATAACATGTAGGATGGTTCTAAACCTCTTTATAATCACTTTACCTCACTCATAGGCACTTTGTCATCAACTTACCGGTTTCACAGTTGACACCTGTGTATCCTGCTGAACAGTTGCATTGGTAGCCATTCACATCATCTGTGCAATTGCCACTATTCAAACATGGATTGCTCGCACATTCATTCGTATCTGTGAAAACAATACGTTATCATTTCATTAAAAACACACAAACATCTCATCATTTAAAAGAGTAAGAATTGATAATTCTGCAACTACTAATACTGTAGCGGTTGAGTCAGTCTGTAGAAGTGCTACTGTTCTAACATGGACCCTCAAACCCCATTATCATGTGTAGGATGGCTCTAACCCTCCTTCAAACCCTATCATCACATGAAGAATAGTTCTAACCCCATCATCGCATCTATGATGTGTCTACCCCTCCCTCATACCCATCATCACATGAAGGATGGTTCTAACCCTCCCTCAAATCTCACCATCATGTATAGGATGGTTCAAACCCTACCCCAAACCTCATCTTCACATGTAGGAAGGTTCTACCCTCTCCCAAAACCAATCATCACTGGTAGAGTGGTTTTAACCCCCATCCCCAAACCCCACTATCAGATGTAGGATGGTTCTAACCCTGCACCAAACCCTATCATCAGATATAGGATTGTTCTAACACTCCCTCAAACAACATCACAACTAGGTTGATTCTAACCCTCTTTATAATCACTTTACCTGACTCATAGGTGTAGCTATATGGTACTTTGTCATCAACTTACTGGTTTCACAGTTGACACCTGTGTATCCTGCTGAACAGTTGCATTGGTAGCCATTCACATCATCTGTGCAATTGCCACCATTCAAACATGGTTTGCTCGTACACTCATTCATGTCTGTCAAAACATCATGTTATCATTTAATAATAAAACACACACATCACATCATTTAAAAGAGTAATAATTGATAATTTTGCAACTACTAATACCGTAACAGTTGAATCAGTATGTACAAATACCAGTGTTCTTACATGGACCCTCAAACCCCACTATCATGTATAGGATCACATGAAGGATAGTTCTAACCCTCCCTCAAATCTCACCATCAAGAATAGGATAGTTCAAACCCTACCCCAAACCTCATCTTTGCATGTAGGAAGGTTCTACCCTCTCCCAAAACCAATCATCACTGGTAGGGTGGTTTTAACCCCCATCCCCAAACCCCACTATCAGATGTAGGATGGCTCTAACCCTGCACCAAACCCTATCATCAGATATAGGATTGTTATAACACTCCCTCAAACAACATCGTCACAACTAGGATGATTCTAACCCTAATTATAATCACTTTACCTCACTCATAGGTGTAGCTATATGGCACTTTGTCATCAACTTACCGGTTTCACAGTTGACACCTGTGTATCCTGCTGAACAGTTGCATTGGTAGCCATTCACATCATCTGTGCAATTGCCACCATTCAAACATGGATTGCTCGTACACTCATTCGTGTCTGTCAAAACATCACGTTATCATTTAATAAAAAACAAACACATCACTTAAAAGAGTAAGAATTGATAATTCTGCAACTACTAATACCGTAACAGTTGAATCAGTCTGTACAAGTGCCACTGTTCTTACATGGACCCTAAAACCCAACTATAATGTATAGGATGGCTCTAACCTTCCCTCAAACCCTATCATCACATGAAGAATGGTTCTAACCGCATCATCACATCAAAGATGTGTCTAACCCTACCTCATACCCATCATCACATGTAGGATGGTTCTAATCCTCCCTCAAATCTCAACATCACGTATAGGATGGTTGAAACCCTACCCCAAACCCCATCTTCACATGTAGGATAGTTGTACCCTCCCCAAAAACAATCATCTCTTGTAGGGCGGTTTTAACCCCCATCCCCAAACCCCATCATCAGATGCAGGATGGCTCTAACCCTGCACCAATCCCTATAATTATATATAGGATTGTTCTAACCCTCCCTCAAACCCTATCATTATGTGCAGTATGGTTCTAACCCTCCATCAAACCCCATCGTCACATGTAGGATGATTCTAACCCTCCATCAAACCCCACCATAACATGTAGGATGGTTCTAAACCTCTTTATA
The DNA here is from genome assembly GCA_963662155.1 of Lamellibrachia columna. Lineage (NCBI taxonomy): Eukaryota > Metazoa > Annelida > Polychaeta > Sabellida > Siboglinidae > Lamellibrachia > Lamellibrachia columna. The sequence continues at coordinate 37,066,145 of OY759262.1, forward strand.
ATCACTTTACCTCACTCATAGGCACTTTGTCATCAACTTACCGGTTTCACAGTTGACACCTGTGTATCCTGCTGAACAGTTGCATTGGTAGCCATTCACATCATCTGTGCAATTGCCACTATTCAAACATGGATTGCTCGCACATTCATTCGTGTCTGTGAAAACAATACGTTATCATTTCATTAAAAACACACACACATCTCATCATTTAAAAGAGTAAGAATTGATAATTCTGCAACTACTAAAACTGTAGCGGTTGAGTCAGTCTGTAGAAGTGCTACTGTTCTAACATGGACCCTCAAACACCATTATCATGTGTAGGATGGCTCTAACCCTCCTTCAAACCCTATCATCACATGAAGAATGGTTCTAACCCCATCATCACATCTATGTGTCTACCCCTCCCTCATACCCATCATCACATGAAGGATGGTTCTAACCCTCCCTCAAATCTCACCATCATGTATAGGATGGTTCAAACCCTACCCCAAACCTCATCTTTGCATGTAGGAAGGTTCTACCCTCTCCCAAAACCAATCATCACTGGTAGGGTGGTTTTAACCCCCATCCCCAAACCCTACTATCAGATGTAGGATGGCTCTAACACTGCACCAAACCCTATCATCAGATATAGGATTGTTATAACACTCCCTCAAACAACATAGTCACAACTAGGATGATTCTAACCCTCTTTTTAATCACTTTACCTCACTCATAGGTGTAGCTATATGGCACTTTGTCATCAACTTACCGGTTTCACAGTTGACACCTGTGTATCCTGCTGAACAGTTGCATTGGTAGCCATTCACATCATCTGTGCAATTGCCACCATTCAAACATGGATTGCTCGTACACTCATTCGTATCTGTCAAAACATCAAGTTATCATTTAATAAAAAAACAAATACATCACTTAAAAGAGTAAGAATTGATAATTCTGCAACTACTAATACCGTAACAGTTGAATCAGTCTGTACAAGTGCCACTGTTCTTACATGGACCCTAAAACCCAACTATAATGTGTAGGATGGCTCTAACCCTCCCTCAAACCCTATTATCACATGAAGAATGGTTCTAACCGCATCATCACATCAAAGATGTGTCTAACCCTACCTAATACCCATCATCACATGTAGGATGGTTCTAATCCTCCCTCAAATCCCACCATCACGTATAGGATGGTTGAAACCCTACCCCAAACCCCATCTTCGTATGTAGGATAGTTGTACCCTCCACAAAACCAATCATCACTTGTAGGGCGATTTTAACCCCCATCCCCAAACCCCATCATCAGATGCAGGATGGCTCTAACCCTGCACCATTCCCTATAATTATATATAGGATTGTTCTAACCCTCCCTCAAACCCTATCATTATGTGCAGTATGGTTCTAACCCTCCATCAAACCCCATCGTCACATGTAGGATGATTCTAAACCTCCATCAAACCCAACCATAACATGTAGGATGGTTCTAAACCTCTTTATAATCACTTTACCTCACTCATAGGCACTTTGTCATCAACTTACCGGTTTCACAGTTGACACCTGTGTATCCTGCTGAACAGTTGCATTGGTAGCCATTCACATCATCTGTGCAATTGCCACTATTCAAACATGGATTGCTCGCACATTCATTCGTGTCTGTGAAAACAATACGTTATCATTTCATTAAAAACACACACACATCTCATCATTTAAAAGAGTAAGAATTGATAATTCTGCAACTACAAAAACTGTAGTGGTTGAGTCAGTCTGTAGAAGTGCTACTGTTCTAACATGGACCCTCAAACCCCATTATCATGTGTAGGATGGCTCTAACCCTCCTTCAAACCCTATCATCACATGAAGAATGGTTCTAACCCCATCATCACATCTATGATGTGACTACCCCTCCCTCATACCCATCATCACATGAAGGATGGTTCTAACCCTCCCTCAAATCTCACCATCATGTATAGGATGGTTCAAACCCTACCCCAAACCTCATCTTCACATGTAGGAAGGTTCTACCCTCTCCCAAAACCAATCATCACTGGTAGAGTGGTTTTAACCCCCATCCCCAAACCCCACTATCAGATGTAGGATGGCTCTAACCCTGCACCAAACCCTATCATCAGATATAGGATTGTTCTAACACTCCCTCAAACAACATCTCAACTAGGTTGATTCTAACCCTCTTTATAATCACTTTACCTGACTCATAGGTGTAGCTATATGGAACTTTGCCATCAACTTACTGGTTTCACAGTTGACACCCGTGTATCCTGCTGAACAGTTGCATTGGTAGCCATTCACATCATCTGTGCAATTGCCACCATTCAAACATGGTTTGCTCGTACACTCATTCATGTCTGTCAAAACATCATGTTATCATTTAATAATAAAACACAAACATCACATCATTTAAAAGAGTAATAATTGATAATTTTGCAACTACTAATACCGTAACAGTTGAATCAGTCTGTACAAAAACCAGCGTTCTTACATGGACCCTCAGACCCCACTATCATGTATAGGATCATATGAAGGATAGTTCTAACCCTCCCTCAAATCTCACCATCAAGAATAGGATAGTTCAAACCCTACCCCAAACCTCATCTTTGCATGTAGGAAGGTTCTACCCTCTCCCAAAACCAATCACTGGTAGGGTGGTTTTAACCCCCATCCCCAAACCCTACTATCAGATGTATGATGGCTCTAACACTGCACCAAACCCTATCATCAGATATAGGATTGTTATAACACTCCCTCAAACAACATCGTCACAACTAGGATGATTCTAACCCTCTTTATAATCACTTTACCTCACTCATAGGTGTAGCTATATGGCACTTTGTCATCAACTTACCGGTTTCACAGTTGACACCTGTGTATCCTGCTGAACAGTTGCATTGGTAGCCATTCACATCATCTGTGCAATTGCCACCATTCAAACATGGATTGCTCGTACACTCATTCGTGTCTGTCAAAACATCAAGTTATCATTTAATAAAAAAACAAACACATCACTTAAAAGAGTAAGAATTGATAATTCTGCAACTACTAATACCGTAACAGTTGAATCAGTCTGTACATGTGCCACTGTTCTTACATGGACCCTAAAACCCAACTATAATGTGTAGGATGGCTCTAACCCTCCCTCAAACCCTATCATCACATGAAGAATGGTTCTAACCCCATCATCACATCAAAGATGTGTCTAACTCTACCTCATACCCATCATCACATGTAGGATGGTTCTAATCCTCCCTCAAATCTCACCATTACATATACGATGGTTGAAACCCTACCCCAAACCCCATTTTCGCATGTAGGATAGTTGTACCCTCCCCAAAAACAATCATCTCTTGTAGGGCAGTTTTAACCCCCATCCCCAAACCCCATCATCAGATGCAGGATGGCTCTAACCCTGCACCAATCCCTATAATTATATATAGGATTGTTCTAACCCTCCCTCAAACCCTATCATCATGTGCAGTATGGTTCTAACCCTCCATCAAACCCCATCGTCACATGTAGGATGATTCTAACCCTCCATCAAACCCCACCATAACATGTAGGATGGTTCTAAACCTCTTTATAATCACTTTACCTCACTCATAGGCACTTTGTCATCAACTTACCGGTTTCACAGTTGACACCTGTGTATCCTGCTGAACAGTTGCATTGGTAGCCATTCACATCATCTGTGCAATTGCCACTATTCAAACATGGATTGCTCGCACATTCATTCGTGTCTGTGAAAACAATACGTTATCATTTCATTAAAAACACACACACATCTCATCATTTAAAAGAGTAAGAATTGATAATTCTGCAACTACTAAAACTGTAGCGGTTGAGTCAGTCTGTAGAAGTGCTACTGTTCTAACATGGACCCTCAAACACCATTATCATGTGTAGGATGGCTCTAACCCTCCTTCAAACCCTATCATCACATGAAGAATGGTTCTAACCCCATCATCACATCTATGTGTCTACCCCTCCCTCATACCCATCATCACATGAAGGATGGTTCTAACCCTCCCTCAAATCTCACCATCATGTATAGGATGGTTCAAACCCTACCCCAAACCTCATCTTTGCATGTAGGAAGGTTCTACCCTCTCCCAAAACCAATCATCACTGGTAGGGTGGTTTTAACCCCCATCCCCAAACCCTACTATCAGATGTAGGATGGCTCTAACACTGCACCAAACCCTATCATCAGATATAGGATTGTTATAACACTCCCTCAAACAACATAGTCACAACTAGGATGATTCTAACCCTCTTTTTAATCACTTTACCTCACTCATAGGTGTAGCTATATGGCACTTTGTCATCAACTTACCGGTTTCACAGTTGACACCTGTGTATCCTGCTGAACAGTTGCATTGGTAGCCATTCACACCATCTGTGCAATTGCCACCATTCAAACATGGATTGCTCGTACACTCATTCGTATCTGTCAAAACATCAAGTTATCATTTAATAAAAAAACAAATACATCACTTAAAAGAGTAAGAATTGATAATTCTGCAACTACTAATACCGTAACAGTTGAATCAGTCTGTACAAGTGCCACTGTTCTTACATGGACCCTAAAACCCAACTATAATGTGTAGGATGGCTCTAACCCTCCCTCAAACCCTATTATCACATGAAGAATGGTTCTAACCGCATCATCATATCAAAGATGTGTCTAACCCTACCTAATACCCATCATCACATGTAGGATGGTTCTAATCCTCCCTCAAATCCCACCATCACGTATAGGATGGTTGAAACCCTACCCCAAACCCCATCTTCGTATGTAGGATAGTTGTACCCTCCACAAAACCAATCATCACTTGTAGGGCGATTTTAACCCCCATCCCCAAACCCCATCATCAGATGCAGGATGGCTCTAACCCTGCACCATTCCCTATAATTATATATAGGATTGTTCTAACCCTCCCTCAAACCCTATCATTATGTGCAGTATGGTTCTAACCCTCCATCAAACCCCATCGTCACATGTAGGATGATTCTAAACCTCCATCAAACCCAAACATAACATGTAGGATGGTTCTAAACCTCTTTATAATCACTTTACCTCACTCATAGGCACTTTGTCATCAACTTACCGGTTTCACAGTTGACACCTGTGTATCCTGCTGAACAGTTGCATTGGTAGCCATTCACATCATCTGTGCAATTGCCACTATTCAAACATGGATTGCTCGCACATTCATTCGTGTCTGTGAAAACAATACGTTATCATTTCATTAAAAACACACACACATCTCATCATTTAAAAGAGTAAGAATTGATAATTCTGCAACTACAAAAACTGTAGCGGTTGAGTCAGTCTGTAGAAGTGCTACTGTTCTAACATGGACCCTCAAACCCCATTATCATGTGTAGGATGGCTCTAACCCTCCTTCAAACCCTATCATCACATGAAGAATGGTTCTAACCCCATCATCACATCTATGATGTGACTACCCCTCCCTCATACCCATCATCACATGAAGGATGGTTCTAACCCTCCCTCAAATCTCACCATCATGTATAGGATGGTTCAAACCCTACCCCAAACCTCATCTTCACATGTAGGAAGGTTCTACCCTCTCCCAAAACCAATCATCACTGGTAGAGTGGTTTTAACCCCCATCCCCAAACCCCACTATCAGATGTAGGATGGCTCTAACCCTGCACCAAACCCTATCATCAGATATAGGATTGTTCTAACACTCCCTCAAACAACATCTCAACTAGGTTGATTCTAACCCTCTTTATAATCACTTTACCTGACTCATAGGTGTAGCTATATGGAACTTTGCCATCAACTTACTGGTTTCACAGTTGACACCTGTGTATCCTGCTGAACAGTTGCATTGGTAGCCATTCACATCATCTGTGCAATTGCCACCATTCAAACATGGTTTGCTCGTACACTCATTCATGTCTGTCAAAACATCATGTTATCATTTAATAATAAAACACACACATCACATCATTTAAAAGAGTAATAATTGATAATTTTGCAACTACTAATACCGTAACAGTTGAATCAGTCTGTACAAAAACCAGTGTTCTTACATGGACCCTCAGACCCCACTATCATGTATAGGATCATATGAAGGATAGTTCTAACCCTCCCTCAAATCTCACCATCAAGAATAGGATAGTTCAAACCCTACCCCAAACCTCATCTTTGCATGTAGGAAGGTTCTACCCTCTCCCAAAACCAATCATCACTGGTAGGGTGGTTTTAACCCCCATCCCCAAACCCTACTATCAGATGTATGATGGCTCTAACACTGCACCAAACCCTATCATCAGATATAGGATTGTTATAACACTCCCTCAAACAACATCGTCACAACTAGGATGATTCTAACCCTCTTTATTATCACTTTACCTCACTCATAGGTGTAGCTATATGGCACTTTGTCATCAACTTACCGGTTTCACAGTTGACACCTGTGTATCCTGCTGAACAGTTGCATTGGTAGCCATTCACATCATCTGTGCAATTGCCACCATTCAAACATGGATTGCTCGTACACTCATTCGTGTCTGTCAAAACATCAAGTTATCATTTAATAAAAAAACAAACACATCACTTAAAAGAGTAAGAATTGATAATTCTGCAACTACTAATACCGTAACAGTTGAATCAGTCTGTACATGTGCCACTGTTCTTACATGGACCCTAAAACCCAACTATAATGTGTAGGATGGCTCTAACCCTCCCTCAAACCCTATCATCACATGAAGAATGGTTCTAACCCCATCATCACATCAAAGATGTGTCTAACTCTACCTCATACCCATCATCACATGTAGGATGGTTCTAATCCTCCCTCAAATCTCACCATTACATATACGATGGTTGAAACCCTACCCCAAACCCCATTTTCGCATGTAGGATAGTTGTACCCTCCCAAAAACAATCATCTCTTGTAGGGCAGTTTTAACCCCCATCCCCAAACCCCATCATCAGATGCAGGATGGCTCTAACCCTGCACCAATCCCTATAATTATATATAGGATTGTTCTAACCCTCCCTCAAACCCTATCATCATGTGCAGTATGGTTCTAACCCTCCATCAAACCCCATCGTCACATGTAGGATGATTCTAACCCTCCATCAAACCCCACCATAACATGTAGGATGGTTCTAAACCTCTTTATAATCACTTTACCTCACTCATAGGCACTTTGTCATCAACTTACCGGTTTCACAGTTGACACCTGTGTATCCTGCTGAACAGTTGCATTGGTAGCCATTCACATCATCTGTGCAATTGCCACTATTCAAACATGGATTGCTCGCACATTCATTCGTGTCTGTGAAAACAATACGTTATCATTTCATTAAAAACACACACACATCTCATCATTTAAAAGAGTAAGAATTGATAATTCTGCAACTACTAAAACTGTAGCGGTTGAGTCAGTCTGTAGAAGTGCTACTGTTCTAACATGGACCCTCAAACACCATTATCATGTGTAGGATGGCTCTAACCCTCCTTCAAACCCTATCATCACATGAAGAATGGTTCCAACCCCATCATCACATCTATGTGTCTACCCCTCCCTCATACCCATCATGACATGAAGGATGGTTCTAACCCTCCCTCAAATCTCACCATCATGTATAGGATGGTTCAAACCCTACCCCAAACCTCATCTTTGCATGTAGGAAGGTTCTACCCTCTCCCAAAACCAATCATCACTGGTAGGGTGGTTTTAACCCCCATCCCCAAACCCCACTATCAGATGTAGGATGGCTCTAACACTGCACCAAACCCTATCATCAGATATAGGATTGTTATAACACTCCCTCAAACAACATAGTCACAACTAGGATGATTCTAACCCTCTTTTTAATCACTTTACCTCACTCATAGGTGTAGCTATATGGCACTTTGTCATCAACTTACCGGTTTCACAGTTGACACCTGTGTATCCTGCTGAACAGTTGCATTGGTAGCCATTCACATCATCTGTGCAATTGCCACCATTCAAACATGGATTGCTCGTACACTCATTCGTGTCTGTCAAAACATCAAGTTATCATTTAATAAAAAAACAAACACATCACTTAAGAGTAAGAATTGATAATTCTGCAACTACTAATACCGTAACAGTTGAATCAGTCTGTACATGTGCCACTGTTCTTACATGGACCCTAAAACCCAACTATAATGTATAGGATGGCTCTAACCCTCCCTCAAACCCAATCATCACATGAAGAATGGTTCTAACCGCATCATCACATCAAAGATGTGTATAACCCTACCTCATACCCATCATCACATGTAGGATGGTTCTAATCTTCCCTCAAATCCCACCATCACGTATAGGATGGTTGAAACCCTACCCCAAACCCCATCTTCGTATGTAGGATAGTTGTACCCTCCACAAAACCAATCATCACTTGTAGGGCGGTTTTATACCCCATCCCCAAACCCCATCATCAGATGCAGGATGGCTCTAACCCTGCACCATTCCCTGTAATTATATATAGGATTGTTCTAACCCTCCCTCAAACCCTATCATCATGTGCAGTATGGTTCTAACCCTCCATCAAACCCCATCGTCACATGTAGGATGATTCTAACCCTCTATCAAACCCCACCATAACATGTAGGATGGTTCTAAACCTCTTTATAATCACTTTACCTCACTCATAGGCACTTTGTCATCAACTTACCGGTTTCACAGTTGACACCTGTGTATCCTGCTGAACAATTGCATTGGTAGCCATTCACATCATCTGTGCAATTGCCACCATTCAAACATGGATTGCTCGTACACTCATTCGTGTCTGTGAAAACAACACGTTATCATTTCATTAAAAACACACACACACATCTCATCATTTAAAAGAGTAAGAATTGATAATTCTGCAACTACTAAAACTGTAGCGGTTGAGTCAGTCTGTAGAAGTGCCACTGTTCTAACATGGACCCTCAAACCCCATTATCATGTGTAGGATGGCTCTAACCCTCCTTCAAACCCTATCATCACATGAAGAATGGTTCTAACCCCATAATCACATCTATGATGTGTCTACCCCTCCCTCATACCCATCATCACATGAAGGATGGTTCTAACCCTCCCTCAAATCTCACCATCATGTATAGGATGGTTCAAACCCTACCCCAAACCTCATCTTCACATGTAGGAAGGTTCTACCCTCTCCCAAAACCAATCATAACTGGTAGAGTGGTTTTAACCCCCATCCCCAAACCCCACTATCAGATGTAGGATGGCTCTAACCCTGCACCAAACCCTATCATCAGATATAGGATTGTTCTAACACTCCCTCAAACAACATCCCAACTAGGTTGATTATAACTCTCTTCATAATCACTTTACCTGACTCATAGGTATAGCTATATGGTACTTTGTCATCAACTTACTGGTTTCACAGTTGACACCTGTGTATCCTGCTGAACAGTTGCATTGGTAGCCATTCACATCATCTGTGCAATTGCCACCATTCAAACATGGTTTGCTCGTACACTCATTCATGTCTGTCAAAACATCATGTTATCATTTAATAATAAAACACACACATCACATCATCTAAAAGAGTAATAATTGATAATTTTCATGATTTAATGAAGATTTACATCACTGGTCAAATTTTAATATTCCATAATGCTCGACCAAAATACCTCTGTCAAAATCCTTGATTTAGAGCATTAGAACTCCTGCCAAGTTAAACTTGAATTTGTTGATGCAGGTGGATGAAACGAATTGATCATAGCATACAAGATACATTGAATCGCGAGAAACCTGACTTACAGCCTCCTTATGGGACATAACACCCTTTACATATACTAACTTTACATAGTTCTTTACGTTCACTTAGAATACGGGCATAGCAAACGAAATGCAGATTGTTTTTATAAAAAATTTTAATTTTATCAGTCACCACAAATGTGGTTTAGTGAGCAGTAACCATAAAAACACAGAGACAAAGAATCGATTGTATATAGCGGACATTTTTTAAATATCAGCTTTGTGGATATTGCAGAAGCGAGACATAAAAGACAGTACTAATAATATGTAAACGATGAAATTTCAACACGTGTTATTAAGTTATTTTATATATGTACTGAAAAACTATGTTGTTAAACTTTTTTTGCATCTAATCGATAAAAGAGTGTTAGTCGTTTAATATACCAACATATTATGCAACCACATGCTTAGGGCATATATAATTAATAAAGAAAATGCACTTCAGTGAACGCAAATGTTGTAACTTCCACACTACTACTACAGCACAACAGCAATGTTACAATATCTGGCATTTCATAATATAAAGAAATCAAACTTTTACCTGACATGACAGTTGTAGTTTTTTCAGGGCCTGTGGTTGTGGTATCTGTCAAAATAAATGTACAATTGAATTATTAGATTGTTGATTCCATAATAACACTTCTTTCATCCAAGATTTACATCACTGGTCAAATTTTAATATTCCATAATGCTCGACCAAAATACCTCTGTCAAAATCCTTGATTTAGAGCATTAGAACTCCTGCCAAGTTAAATTTGAATTTGTTGATGCAGGTGGATGAAACGATTTTATCATAGCATACAAGATACATTGAATCGCGAGAAACCTGACTTACAGCCTCCTTATGGGACATAACACCCTTTACATATACTAACTTTACATAGTTCTTTACGTTCACTTAGAATACGGGCATAGCAAACGAAATGCAGATTGTTTTTATAAAAAAATTTAATTTTATCAGTCACCACAAATGTGGTTTAGTGAGCAGTAACCATAAAAACACAGAGACAAAGAATCGATTGTATATAGCGGACATTTTTTAAATATCAGCTTTGTGGATATTGCAGAAGCGAGTCATAAAAGACAGTACTAATAATATGTAAACGATGAAATTTCAACACGTGATATTAAGTTATTTTATATATGTACTCAAAAACTACGTTGTTAAACTTTTTTTGCATCTAATCGATAAAAGAGTGTTAGTCGTTTAATATACCAACATATTATGCAACCACATGCTTAGGGCATATATAATTAATTAAGAAAATGCACTTCAGTGAACGCAAATGTTGTAACTTCCACACTACTACTACAGCACAACAGCAATGTTACAATATCTGGCATTTCATAATATAAAGAAATCAAACTTTTACCTGACATGACAGTTGTAGTTTTTTCTGGGCCTGTGGTTGTGGTATCTGTCAAAATAAATGTACAATTGAATTATTAGATTGCTGATTTCACAATAATACTTCTTTTACCCAAGATTTACATCACTGGTAAAACTTTGACATTCCATAAAGCTAACTCCTGCCAAGTTAAACTTGGATTTTTTGATGCAGGTGGAAGGAACGATTTGATCATAGCATACAAGATACATTGAATCGCAAGAAACCTGACTTACAGCCTGCTTATGGGACATAAAACCCTTTACACATACACACTTTACAGAGCTCTTCACGTTCAGTTACAATACGGGTGCAACAAACGAAATACAGTAGATTATTTTCATAAAAATTTGAATTTGATCAGTCACCATAAGTGATTTAGTGAGCAGTAACCACACAAACACTGAGACAAAGAATTGATTGTATATAGTGGACATTTTTTGTATATAGCGGAATTTTTTTTTACTCAAGCATTGTGGATCTTGCAGAAGCGAGTCATAAAAGACACTACTAATAATATGTAAACGATGAAATTTCAACACGTGTTATTAAGTTATTTGATATATATACTCAAAAACTACGTTGTTAAAAAAATTTCGCATCTAATCGATAAGAGTGTTAGTCGTTTAATAGACCAACATATTATGCAAGCACATGCTTAGGGCATATATAAATAATTAAGAAAATGCACTTCAGTGAACGCAAATGTTGTAACTTCCACACTACTACTACAGCACAACAGCAATGTTACAATATCCGGTATTTCATAATATAAAGAAATAAATTTTTTACCTTGGTCTCCGGGTCTGGTACCTGGAAATCTGGCATCTGTGGTATCTAAAATAAATGTACAGTTGAATTATTCGATTGCTGATTCCACAATACTTCTTTCACTCAAGATTTACATCACTGATCAGTTTTACATTCCATAATGCTTGACCAAAATATTTCTGTTAAAATCCTTGATTTAGAACCTTAGAACTCCTGTCAAGTTAAACTTGGATTTGTTGATGCAGTTGGACGAAACTGTTTTATCACAGTATACAAGATACATTGAATCGCGAAAAACGTGACTTACTGGCTGCTTATGGGACATAACACCCTTTACATATACTAACTTTACATAGTTCTTCCCGTTCAATTAGAATATGGGCGCAGCAAACAAAATACAGTAGATTGTTTTCATAAAAAAATAGAATTTTATTAGATTTAGAATATTAAAAGCAGTAAATTTGTTTTTATGAAAATCAGAATTTTATCAGAGTCACCACTACTGTGGTTTAGTGAGCAGTAACCATACAAACACTGAGACAAAGAAACGATTGTATGAAGTGGACATTTTTTTACTAATCAGGGTTGTGGATCTTTCAGAAAGAAGCGAGTCATAAAAGACAGTACTAATAATATATAAACAGTGAAATTTCAACACGTCATATTAAGTTATTTTATATATGTACTCAAAAACTATTGTTAAAAATTATTTCGCATCTAATCGATAAAAGAGTGTTAGTCATTTAATATACCAACATATTATGCAACCACATGCTTAGGGCATATATAATTAATTAAGAAAATGCACTTCAGTGAACGCAAATGTTGTAACTTCCACACTACTACTACAGCACAACAGCAATGTTACAATATCTGGCATTTCATAATATAAAGAAATCAAACTTTTACCTGACATGACAGTTGTAGTTTTTTCTGGGCCTGTGGTTGTGGTATCTGTCAAAATAAATGTACAATTGAATTATTAGATTGCTGATTTCACAATAATACTTCTTTTACCCAAGATTTACATCACTGGTAAAACTTTGACATTCCATAAAGCTTGACCAAAATACCTGTGTAAAAATCCTTGATTTAGAGCCTTAGAACTCCTGCCAAGTTAAACTTGGATTTTTTGATGCAGGTGGAAGGAACGATTTGATCATAGCATACAAGATACATTGAATCGCAAGAAACCTGACTTACAGCCTGCTTATGGGACATAAAACCCTTTACACATACACACTTTACAGAGCTCTTCACGTTCAGTTACAATACGGGTGCAACAAACGAAATACAGTAGATTATTTTCATAAAAATTTGAATTTGATCAGTCACCATAAGTGATTTAGTGAGCAGTAACCACACAAACACTGAGACAAAGAATTGATTGTATATAGTGGACATTTTTTGTATATAGCGGAATTTTTTTTTACTCAAGCATTGTGGATCTTGCAGAAGCGAGTCATAAAAGACACTACTAATAATATGTAAACGATGAAATTTCAACACGTGTTATTAAGTTATTTGATATATATACTCAAAAACTACGTTGTTAAAAAAATTTCGCATCTAATCGATAAGAGTGTTAGTCGTTTAATAGACCAACATATTATGCAAGCACATGCTTAGGGCATATATAAATAATTAAGAAAATGCACTTCAGTGAACGCAAATGTTGTAACTTCCACACTACTACTACAGCACAACAGCAATGTTACAATATCCGGTATTTCATAATATAAAGAAATAAAATTTTTACCTTGGTCTCCGGGTCTGGTACCTGGAAATCTGGCATCTGTGGTATCTAAAATAAATGTACAGTTGAATTATTCGATTGCTGATTCCACAATACTTCTTTCACTCAAGATTTACATCACTGATCAGTTTTACATTCCATAATGCTTGACCAAAATATTTCTGTTAAAATCCTTGATTTAGAACCTTAGAACTCCTGTCAAGTTAAACTTGGATTTGTTGATGCAGTTGGACGAAACTGTTTTATCACAGTATACAAGATACATTGAATCGCGAAAAACGTGACTTACTGGCTGCTTATGGGACATAACACCCTTTACATATACTAACTTTACATAGTTCTTCCCGTTCAATTAGAATACGGGCGCAGCAAACAAAATACAGTAGATTGTTTTCATAAAAAAATAGAATTTTATTAGATTTAGAATATTAAAAGCAGTAAATTTGTTTTTATGAAAATCAGAATTTTATCAGAGTCACCACTACTGTGGTTTAGTGAGCAGTAACCATACAAACACTGAGACAAAGAAACGATTGTATGAAGTGGACATTTTTTTACTAATCAGGGTTGTGGATCTTTCAGAAAGAAGCGAGTCATAAAAGACAGTACTAATAATATATAAACAGTGAAATTTCAACACGTCATATTAAGTTATTTTATATATGTACTCAAAAACTATTGTTAAAAATTATTTCGCATCTAATCGATAAAAGAGTGTTAGTCATTTAATATACCAACATATTATGCAACCACATGCTTAGGGCATATATAATTAATTAAGAAAATGCACTTCAGTGAACGCAAATGTTGTAACTTCCACACTACTACTACAGCACAACAGCAATGTTACAATATCTGGCATTTCATAATATAAAGAAATCAAACTTTTACCTGACATGACAGTTGTAGTTTTTTCTGGGCCTGTGGTTGTGGTATCTGTCAAAATAAATGTACAATTGAATTATTAGATTGCTGATTTCACAATAATACTTCTTTTACCCAAGATTTACATCACTGGTAAAACTTTGACATTCCATAAAGCTAACTCCTGCCAAGTTAAACTTGGATTTTTTGATGCAGGTGGAAGGAACGATTTGATCATAGCATACAAGATACATTGAATCGCAAGAAACCTGACTTACAGCCTGCTTATGGGACATAAAACCCTTTACACATACACACTTTACAGAGCTCTTCACGTTCAGTTACAATACGGGTGCAACAAACGAAATACAGTAGATTATTTTCATAAAAATTTGAATTTGATCAGTCACCATAAGTGATTTAGTGAGCAGTAACCACACAAACACTGAGACAAAGAATTGATTGTATATAGTGGACATTTTTTGTATATAGCGGAATTTTTTTTTACTCAAGCATTCTTGCAGAAGCGAGTCATAAAAGACACTACTAATAATATGTAAACGATGAAATTTCAACACGTGTTATTAAGTTATTTGATATATATACTCAAAAACTACGTTGTTAAAAAAATTTCGCATCTAATCGATAAGAGTGTTAGTCGTTTAATAGACCAACATATTATGCAAGCACATGCTTAGGGCATATATAAATAATTAAGAAAATGCACTTCAGTGAACGCAAATGTTGTAACTTCCACACTACTACTACAGCACAACAGCAATGTTACAATATCCGGTATTTCATAATATAAAGAAATAAATTTTTTACCTTGGTCTCCGGGTCTGGTACCTGGAAATCTGGCATCTGTGGTATCTAAAATAAATGTACAGTTGAATTATTCGATTGCTGATTCCACAATACTTCTTTCACTCAAGATTTACATCACTGATCAGTTTTACATTCCATAATGCTTGACCAAAATATTTCTGTTAAAATCCTTGATTTAGAACCTTAGAACTCCTGTCAAGTTAAACTTGGATTTGTTGATGCAGTTGGACGAAACTGTTTTATCACAGTATACAAGATACATTGAATCGCGAAAAACGTGACTTACTGGCTGCTTATGGGACATAACACCCTTTACATATACTAACTTTACATAGTTCTTCCCGTTCAATTAGAATATGGGCGCAGCAAACAAAATACAGTAGATTGTTTTCATAAAAAAATAGAATTTTATTAGATTTAGAATATTAAAAGCAGTAAATTTGTTTTTATGAAAATCAGAATTTTATCAGAGTCACCACTACTGTGGTTTAGTGAGCAGTAACCATACAAACACTGAGACAAAGAAACGATTGTATGAAGTGGACATTTTTTTACTAATCAGGGTTGTGGATCTTTCAGAAAGAAGCGAGTCATAAAAGACAGTACTAATAATATATAAACAGTGAAATTTCAACACGTCATATTAAGTTATTTTATATATGTACTCAAAAACTATTGTTAAAAATTATTTCGCATCTAATCGATAAAAGAGTGTTAGTCATTTAATATACCAACATATTATGCAACCACATGCTTAGGGCATATATAATTAATTAAGAAAATGCACTTCAGTGAACGCAAATGTTGTAACTTCCACACTACTACTACAGCACAACAGCAATGTTACAATATCTGGCATTTCATAATATAAAGAAATCAAACTTTTACCTGACATGACAGTTGTAGTTTTTTCTGGGCCTGTGGTTGTGGTATCTGTCAAAATAAATGTACAATTGAATTATTAGATTGCTGATTTCACAATAATACTTCTTTTACCCAAGATTTACATCACTGGTAAAACTTTGACATTCCATAAAGCTTGACCAAAATACCTGTGTAAAAATCCTTGATTTAGAGCCTTAGAACTCCTGCCAAGTTAAACTTGGATTTTTTGATGCAGGTGGAAGGAACGATTTGATCATAGCATACAAGATACATTGAATCGCAAGAAACCTGACTTACAGCCTGCTTATGGGACATAAAACCCTTTACACATACACACTTTACAGAGCTCTTCACGTTCAGTTACAATACGGGTGCAACAAACGAAATACAGTAGATTATTTTCATAAAAATTTGAATTTGATCAGTCACCATAAGTGATTTAGTGAGCAGTAACCACACAAACACTGAGACAAAGAATTGATTGTATATAGTGGACATTTTTTGTATATAGCGGAATTTTTTTTTACTCAAGCATTGTGGATCTTGCAGAAGCGAGTCATAAAAGACACTACTAATAATATGTAAACGATGAAATTTCAACACGTGTTATTAAGTTATTTGATATATATACTCAAAAACTACGTTGTTAAAAAAATTTCGCATCTAATCGATAAGAGTGTTAGTCGTTTAATAGACCAACATATTATGCAAGCACATGCTTAGGGCATATATAAATAATTAAGAAAATGCACTTCAGTGAACGCAAATGTTGTAACTTCCACACTACTACTACAGCACAACAGCAATGTTACAATATCCGGTATTTCATAATATAAAGAAATAAAATTTTTACCTTGGTCTCCGGGTCTGGTACCTGGAAATCTGGCATCTGTGGTATCTAAAATAAATGTACAGTTGAATTATTCGATTGCTGATTCCACAATACTTCTTTCACTCAAGATTTACATCACTGATCAGTTTTACATTCCATAATGCTTGACCAAAATATTTCTGTTAAAATCCTTGATTTAGAACCTTAGAACTCCTGTCAAGTTAAACTTGGATTTGTTGATGCAGTTGGACGAAACTGTTTTATCACAGTATACAAGATACATTGAATCGCGAAAAACGTGACTTACTGGCTGCTTATGGGACATAACACCCTTTACATATACTAACTTTACATAGTTCTTCCCGTTCAATTAGAATACGGGCGCAGCAAACAAAATACAGTAGATTGTTTTCATAAAAAAATAGAATTTTATTAGATTTAGAATATTAAAAGCAGTAAATTTGTTTTTATGAAAATCAGAATTTTATCAGAGTCACCACTACTGTGGTTTAGTGAGCAGTAACCATACAAACACTGAGACAAAGAAACGATTGTATGAAGTGGACATTTTTTTACTAATCAGGGTTGTGGATCTTTCAGAAAGAAGCGAGTCATAAAAGACAGTACTAATAATATATAAACAGTGAAATTTCAACACGTCATATTAAGTTATTTTATATATGTACTCAAAAACTATTGTTAAAAATTATTTCGCATCTAATCGATAAAAGAGTGTTAGTCATTTAATATACCAACATATTATGCAACCACATGCTTAGGGCATATATAATTAATTAAGAAAATGCACTTCAGTGAACGCAAATGTTGTAACTTCCACACTACTACTACAGCACAACAGCAATGTTACAATATCTGGCATTTCATAATATAAAGAAATCAAACTTTTACCTGACATGACAGTTGTAGTTTTTTCTGGGCCTGTGGTTGTGGTATCTGTCAAAATAAATGTACAATTGAATTATTAGATTGCTGATTTCACAATAATACTTCTTTTACCCAAGATTTACATCACTGGTAAAACTTTGACATTCCATAAAGCTTGACCAAAATACCTGTGTAAAAATCCTTGATTTAGAGCCTTAGAACTCCTGCCAAGTTAAACTTGGATTTTTTGATGCAGGTGGAAGGAACGATTTGATCATAGCATACAAGATACATTGAATCGCAAGAAACCTGACTTACAGCCTGCTTATGGGACATAAAACCCTTTACACATACACACTTTACAGAGCTCTTCACGTTCAGTTACAATACGGGTGCAACAAACGAAATACAGTAGATTATTTTCATAAAAATTTGAATTTGATCAGTCACCATAAGTGATTTAGTGAGCAGTAACCACACAAACACTGAGACAAAGAATTGATTGTATATAGTGGACATTTTTTGTATATAGCGGAATTTTTTTTTACTCAAGCATTGTGGATCTTGCAGAAGCGAGTCATAAAAGACACTACTAATAATATGTAAACGATGAAATTTCAACACGTGTTATTAAGTTATTTGATATATATACTCAAAAACTACGTTGTTAAAAAAATTTCGCATCTAATCGATAAGAGTGTTAGTCGTTTAATAGACCAACATATTATGCAAGCACATGCTTAGGGCATATATAAATAATTAAGAAAATGCACTTCAGTGAACGCAAATGTTGTAACTTCCACACTACTACTACAGCACAACAGCAATGTTACAATATCCGGTATTTCATAATATAAAGAAATAAAATTTTTACCTTGGTCTCCGGGTCTGGTACCTGGAAATCTGGCATCTGTGGTATCTAAAATAAATGTACAGTTGAATTATTCGATTGCTGATTCCACAATACTTCTTTCACTCAAGATTTACATCACTGATCAGTTTTACATTCCATAATGCTTGACCAAAATATTTCTGTTAAAATCCTTGATTTAGAACCTTAGAACTCCTGTCAAGTTAAACTTGGATTTGTTGATGCAGTTGGACGAAACTGTTTTATCACAGTATACAAGATACACTGAATCGCGAAAAACGTGACTTACTGGCTGCTTATGGGACATAACACCCTTTACATATACTAACTTTACATAGTTCTTCCCGTTCAATTAGAATACGGGCGCAGCAAACAAAATACAGTAGATTGTTTTCATAAAAAAATAGAATTTTATTAGATTTAGAATATTAAAAGCAGTAAATTTGTTTTTATGAAAATCAGAATTTTATCAGAGTCACCACTACTGTGGTTTAGTGAGCAGTAACCATACAAACACTGAGACAAAGAAACGATTGTATGAAGTGGACATTTTTTTACTAATCAGGGTTGTGGATCTTTCAGAAAGAAGCGAGTCATAAAAGACAGTACTAATAATATATAAACAGTGAAATTTCAACACGTCATATTAAGTTATTTTATATATGTACTCAAAAACTATTGTTAAAAATTATTTCGCATCTAATCGATAAAAGAGTGTTAGTCATTTAATATACCAACATATTATGCAACCACATGCTTAGGGCATATATAATTAATTAAGAAAATGCACTTCAGTGAACGCAAATGTTGTAACTTCCACACTACTACTACAGCACAACAGCAATGTTACAATATCTGGCATTTCATAATATAAAGAAATCAAACTTTTACCTGACATGACAGTTGTAGTTTTTTCTGGGCCTGTGGTTGTGGTATCTGTCAAAATAAATGTACAATTGAATTATTAGATTGCTGATTTCACAATAATACTTCTTTTACCCAAGATTTACATCACTGGTAAAACTTTGACATTCCATAAAGCTTGACCAAAATACCTGTGTAAAAATCCTTGATTTAGAGCCTTAGAACTCCTGCCAAGTTAAACTTGGATTTTTTGATGCAGGTGGAAGGAACGATTTGATCATAGCATACAAGATACATTGAATCGCAAGAAACCTGACTTACAGCCTGCTTATGGGACATAAAACCCTTTACACATACACACTTTACAGAGCTCTTCACGTTCAGTTACAATACGGGTGCAACAAACGAAATACAGTAGATTATTTTCATAAAAATTTGAATTTGATCAGTCACCATAAGTGATTTAGTGAGCAGTAACCACACAAACACTGAGACAAAGAATTGATTGTATATAGTGGACATTTTTTGTATATAGCGGAATTTTTTTTTACTCAAGCATTGTGGATCTTGCAGAAGCGAGTCATAAAAGACACTACTAATAATATGTAAACGATGAAATTTCAACACGTGTTATTAAGTTATTTGATATATATACTCAAAAACTACGTTGTTAAAAAAATTTCGCATCTAATCGATAAGAGTGTTAGTCGTTTAATAGACCAACATATTATGCAAGCACATGCTTAGGGCATATATAAATAATTAAGAAAATGCACTTCAGTGAACGCAAATGTTGTAACTTCCACACTACTACTACAGCACAACAGCAATGTTACAATATCCGGTATTTCATAATATAAAGAAATAAAATTTTTACCTTGGTCTCCGGGTCTGGTACCTGGAAATCTGGCATCTGTGGTATCTAAAATAAATGTACAGTTGAATTATTCGATTGCTGATTCCACAATACTTCTTTCACTCAAGATTTACATCACTGATCAGTTTTACATTCCATAATGCTTGACCAAAATATTTCTGTTAAAATCCTTGATTTAGAACCTTAGAACTCCTGTCAAGTTAAACTTGGATTTGTTGATGCAGTTGGACGAAACTGTTTTATCACAGTATACAAGATACACTGAATCGCGAAAAACGTGACTTACTGGCTGCTTATGGGACATAACACCCTTTACATATACTAACTTTACATAGTTCTTCCCGTTCAATTAGAATACGGGCGCAGCAAACAAAATACAGTAGATTGTTTTCATAAAAAAATAGAATTTTATTAGATTTAGAATATTAAAAGCAGTAAATTTGTTTTTATGAAAATCAGAATTTTATCAGAGTCACCACTACTGTGGTTTAGTGAGCAGTAACCATACAAACACTGAGACAAAGAAACGATTGTATGAAGTGGACATTTTTTTACTAATCAGGGTTGTGGATCTTTCAGAAAGAAGCGAGTCATAAAAGACAGTACTAATAATATATAAACAGTGAAATTTCAACACGTCATATTAAGTTATTTTATATATGTACTCAAAAACTATTGTTAAAAATTATTTCGCATCTAATCGATAAAAGAGTGTTAGTCATTTAATATACCAACATATTATGCAACCACATGCTTAGGGCATATATAATTAATTAAGAAAATGCACTTCAGTGAACGCAAATGTTGTAACTTCCACACTACTACTACAGCACAACAGCAATGTTACAATATCTGGCATTTCATAATATAAAGAAATCAAACTTTTACCTGACATGACAGTTGTAGTTTTTTCTGGGCCTGTGGTTGTGGTATCTGTCAAAATAAATGTACAATTGAATTATTAGATTGCTGATTTCACAATAATACTTCTTTTACCCAAGATTTACATCACTGGTAAAACTTTGACATTCCATAAAGCTTGACCAAAATACCTGTGTAAAAATCCTTGATTTAGAGCCTTAGAACTCCTGCCAAGTTAAACTTGGATTTTTTGATGCAGGTGGAAGGAACGATTTGATCATAGCATACAAGATACATTGAATCGCAAGAAACCTGACTTACAGCCTGCTTATGGGACATAAAACCCTTTACACATACACACTTTACAGAGCTCTTCACGTTCAGTTACAATACGGGTGCAACAAACGAAATACAGTAGATTATTTTCATAAAAATTTGAATTTGATCAGTCACCATAAGTGATTTAGTGAGCAGTAACCACACAAACACTGAGACAAAGAATTGATTGTATATAGTGGACATTTTTTGTATATAGCGGAATTTTTTTTTACTCAAGCATTGTGGATCTTGCAGAAGCGAGTCATAAAAGACACTACTAATAATATGTAAACGATGAAATTTCAACACGTGTTATTAAGTTATTTGATATATATACTCAAAAACTACGTTGTTAAAAAAATTTCGCATCTAATCGATAAGAGTGTTAGTCGTTTAATAGACCAACATATTATGCAAGCACATGCTTAGGGCATATATAAATAATTAAGAAAATGCACTTCAGTGAACGCAAATGTTGTAACTTCCACACTACTACTACAGCACAACAGCAATGTTACAATATCCGGTATTTCATAATATAAAGAAATAAAATTTTTACCTTGGTCTCCGGGTCTGGTACCTGGAAATCTGGCATCTGTGGTATCTAAAATAAATGTACAGTTGAATTATTCGATTGCTGATTCCACAATACTTCTTTCACTCAAGATTTACATCACTGATCAGTTTTACATTCCATAATGCTTGACCAAAATATTTCTGTTAAAATCCTTGATTTAGAACCTTAGAACTCCTGTCAAGTTAAACTTGGATTTGTTGATGCAGTTGGACGAAACTGTTTTATCACAGTATACAAGATACATTGAATCGCGAAAAACGTGACTTACTGGCTGCTTATGGGACATAACACCCTTTACATATACTAACTTTACATAGTTCTTCCCGTTCAATTAGAATACGGGCGCAGCAAACAAAATACAGTAGATTGTTTTCATAAAAAAATAGAATTTTATTAGATTTAGAATATTAAAAGCAGTAAATTTGTTTTTATGAAAATCAGAATTTTATCAGAGTCACCACTACTGTGGTTTAGTGAGCAGTAACCATACAAACACTGAGACAAAGAAACGATTGTATGAAGTGGACATTTTTTTACTAATCAGGGTTGTGGATCTTTCAGAAAGAAGCGAGTCATAAAAGACAGTACTAATAATATATAAACAGTGAAATTTCAACACGTCATATTAAGTTATTTTATATATGTACTCAAAAACTATTGTTAAAAATTATTTCGCATCTAATCGATAAAAGAGTGTTAGTCATTTAATATACCAACATATTATGCAACCACATGCTTAGGGCATATATAATTAATTAAGAAAATGCACTTCAGTGAACGCAAATGTTGTAACTTCCACACTACTACTACAGCACAACAGCAATGTTACAATATCTGGCATTTCATAATATAAAGAAATCAAACTTTTACCTGACATGACAGTTGTAGTTTTTTCTGGGCCTGTGGTTGTGGTATCTGTCAAAATAAATGTACAATTGAATTATTAGATTGCTGATTTCACAATAATACTTCTTTTACCCAAGATTTACATCACTGGTAAAACTTTGACATTCCATAAAGCTTGACCAAAATACCTGTGTAAAAATCCTTGATTTAGAGCCTTAGAACTCCTGCCAAGTTAAACTTGGATTTTTTGATGCAGGTGGAAGGAACGATTTGATCATAGCATACAAGATACATTGAATCGCAAGAAACCTGACTTACAGCCTGCTTATGGGACATAAAACCCTTTACACATACACACTTTACAGAGCTCTTCACGTTCAGTTACAATACGGGTGCAACAAACGAAATACAGTAGATTATTTTCATAAAAATTTGAATTTGATCAGTCACCATAAGTGATTTAGTGAGCAGTAACCACACAAACACTGAGACAAAGAATTGATTGTATATAGTGGACATTTTTTGTATATAGCGGAATTTTTTTTTACTCAAGCATTGTGGATCTTGCAGAAGCGAGTCATAAAAGACACTACTAATAATATGTAAACGATGAAATTTCAACACGTGTTATTAAGTTATTTGATATATATACTCAAAAACTACGTTGTTAAAAAAATTTCGCATCTAATCGATAAGAGTGTTAGTCGTTTAATAGACCAACATATTATGCAAGCACATGCTTAGGGCATATATAAATAATTAAGAAAATGCACTTCAGTGAACGCAAATGTTGTAACTTCCACACTACTACTACAGCACAACAGCAATGTTACAATATCCGGTATTTCATAATATAAAGAAATAAAATTTTTACCTTGGTCTCCGGGTCTGGTACCTGGAAATCTGGCATCTGTGGTATCTAAAATAAATGTACAGTTGAATTATTCGATTGCTGATTCCACAATACTTCTTTCACTCAAGATTTACATCACTGATCAGTTTTACATTCCATAATGCTTGACCAAAATATTTCTGTTAAAATCCTTGATTTAGAACCTTAGAACTCCTGTCAAGTTAAACTTGGATTTGTTGATGCAGTTGGACGAAACTGTTTTATCACAGTATACAAGATACACTGAATCGCGAAAAACGTGACTTACTGGCTGCTTATGGGACATAACACCCTTTACATATACTAACTTTACATAGTTCTTCCCGTTCAATTAGAATACGGGCGCAGCAAACAAAATACAGTAGATTGTTTTCATAAAAAAATAGAATTTTATTAGATTTAGAATATTAAAAGCAGTAAATTTGTTTTTATGAAAATCAGAATTTTATCAGAGTCACCACTACTGTGGTTTAGTGAGCAGTAACCATACAAACACTGAGACAAAGAAACGATTGTATGAAGTGGAAATTTTTTTACTAATCAGGGTTGTGGATCTTTCAGAAAGAAGCGAGTCATAAAAGACAGTACTAATAATATATAAACAGTGAAATTTCAACACGTCATATTAAGTTATTTTATATATGTACTCAAAAACTATTGTTAAAAATTATTTCGCATCTAATCGATAAAAGAGTGTTAGTCATTTAATATACCAACATATTATGCAACCACATGCTTAGGGCATATATAATTAATTAAGAAAATGCACTTCAGTGAACGCAAATGTTGTAACTTCCACACTACTACTACAGCACAACAGCAATGTTACAATATCTGGCATTTCATAATATAAAGAAATCAAACTTTTACCTGACATGACAGTTGTAGTTTTTTCTGGGCCTGTGGTTGTGGTATCTGTCAAAATAAATGTACAATTGAATTATTAGATTGCTGATTTCACAATAATACTTCTTTTACCCAAGATTTACATCACTGGTAAAACTTTGACATTCCATAAAGCTTGACCAAAATACCTGTGTAAAAATCCTTGATTTAGAGCCTTAGAACTCCTGCCAAGTTAAACTTGGATTTTTTGATGCAGGTGGAAGGAACGATTTGATCATAGCATACAAGATACATTGAATCGCAAGAAACCTGACTTACAGCCTGCTTATGGGACATAAAACCCTTTACACATACACACTTTACAGAGCTCTTCACGTTCAGTTACAATACGGGTGCAACAAACGAAATACAGTAGATTATTTTCATAAAAATTTGAATTTGATCAGTCACCATAAGTGATTTAGTGAGCAGTAACCACACAAACACTGAGACAAAGAATTGATTGTATATAGTGGACATTTTTTGTATATAGCGGAATTTTTTTTTACTCAAGCATTGTGGATCTTGCAGAAGCGAGTCATAAAAGACACTACTAATAATATGTAAACGATGAAATTTCAACACGTGTTATTAAGTTATTTGATATATATACTCAAAAACTACGTTGTTAAAAAAATTTCGCATCTAATCGATAAGAGTGTTAGTCGTTTAATAGACCAACATATTATGCAAGCACATGCTTAGGGCATATATAAATAATTAAGAAAATGCACTTCAGTGAACGCAAATGTTGTAACTTCCACACTACTACTACAGCACAACAGCAATGTTACAATATCCGGTATTTCATAATATAAAGAAATAAAATTTTTACCTTGGTCTCCGGGTCTGGTACCTGGAAATCTGGCATCTGTGGTATCTAAAATAAATGTACAGTTGAATTATTCGATTGCTGATTCCACAATACTTCTTTCACTCAAGATTTACATCACTGATCAGTTTTACATTCCATAATGCTTGACCAAAATATTTCTGTTAAAATCCTTGATTTAGAACCTTAGAACTCCTGTCAAGTTAAACTTGGATTTGTTGATGCAGTTGGACGAAACTGTTTTATCACAGTATACAAGATACATTGAATCGCGAAAAACGTGACTTACTGGCTGCTTATGGGACATAACACCCTTTACATATACTAACTTTACATAGTTCTTCCCGTTCAATTAGAATACGGGCGCAGCAAACAAAATACAGTAGATTGTTTTCATAAAAAAATAGAATTTTATTAGATTTAGAATATTAAAAGCAGTAAATTTGTTTTTATGAAAATCAGAATTTTATCAGAGTCACCACTACTGTGGTTTAGTGAGCAGTAACCATACAAACACTGAGACAAAGAAACGATTGTATGAAGTGGACATTTTTTTACTAATCAGGGTTGTGGATCTTTCAGAAAGAAGCGAGTCATAAAAGACAGTACTAATAATATATAAACAGTGAAATTTCAACACGTCATATTAAGTTATTTTATATATGTACTCAAAAACTATTGTTAAAAATTATTTCGCATCTAATCGATAAAAGAGTGTTAGTCATTTAATATACCAACATATTATGCAACCACATGCTTAGGGCATATATAATTAATTAAGAAAATGCACTTCAGTGAACGCAAATGTTGTAACTTCCACACTACTACTACAGCACAACAGCAATGTTACAATATCTGGCATTTCATAATATAAAGAAATCAAACTTTTACCTGACATGACAGTTGTAGTTTTTTCTGGGCCTGTGGTTGTGGTATCTGTCAAAATAAATGTACAATTGAATTATTAGATTGCTGATTTCACAATAATACTTCTTTTACCCAAGATTTACATCACTGGTAAAACTTTGACATTCCATAAAGCTTGACCAAAATACCTGTGTAAAAATCCTTGATTTAGAGCCTTAGAACTCCTGCCAAGTTAAACTTGGATTTTTTGATGCAGGTGGAAGGAACGATTTGATCATAGCATACAAGATACATTGAATCGCAAGAAACCTGACTTACAGCCTGCTTATGGGACATAAAACCCTTTACACATACACACTTTACAGAGCTCTTCACGTTCAGTTACAATACGGGTGCAACAAACGAAATACAGTAGATTATTTTCATAAAAATTTGAATTTGATCAGTCACCATAAGTGATTTAGTGAGCAGTAACCACACAAACACTGAGACAAAGAATTGATTGTATATAGTGGACATTTTTTGTATATAGCGGAATTTTTTTTTACTCAAGCATTGTGGATCTTGCAGAAGCGAGTCATAAAAGACACTACTAATAATATGTAAACGATGAAATTTCAACACGTGTTATTAAGTTATTTGATATATATACTCAAAAACTACGTTGTTAAAAAAATTTCGCATCTAATCGATAAGAGTGTTAGTCGTTTAATAGACCAACATATTATGCAAGCACATGCTTAGGGCATATATAAATAATTAAGAAAATGCACTTCAGTGAACGCAAATGTTGTAACTTCCACACTACTACTACAGCACAACAGCAATGTTACAATATCCGGTATTTCATAATATAAAGAAATAAATTTTTTACCTTGGTCTCCGGGTCTGGTACCTGGAAATCTGGCATCTGTGGTATCTAAAATAAATGTACAGTTGAATTATTCGATTGCTGATTCCACAATACTTCTTTCACTCAAGATTTACATCACTGATCAGTTTTACATTCCATAATGCTTGACCAAAATATTTCTGTTAAAATCCTTGATTTAGAACCTTAGAACTCCTGTCAAGTTAAACTTGGATTTGTTGATGCAGTTGGACGAAACTGTTTTATCATAGTATACAAGATACATTGAATCGCGAAAAACGTGACTTACTGGCTGCTTATGGGACATAACACCCTTTACATATACTAACTTTACATAGTTCTTCCCGTTCAATTAGAATATGGGCGCAGCAAACAAAATACAGTAGATTGTTTTCATAAAAAAATAGAATTTTATTAGATTTAGAATATTAAAAGCAGTAAATTTGTTTTTATGAAAATCAGAATTTTATCAGAGTCACCACTACTGTGGTTTAGTGAGCAGTAACCATACAAACACTGAGACAAAGAAACGATTGTATGAAGTGGACATTTTTTTACTAATCAGGGTTGTGGATCTTTCAGAAAGAAGCGAGTCATAAAAGACAGTACTAATAATATATAAACAGTGAAATTTCAACACGTCATATTAAGTTATTTTATATATGTACTCAAAAACTATTGTTAAAAATTATTTCGCATCTAATCGATAAAAGAGTGTTAGTCATTTAATATACCAACATATTATGCAACCACATGCTTAGGGCATATATAATTAATTAAGAAAATGCACTTCAGTGAACGCAAATGTTGTAACTTCCACACTACTACTACAGCACAACAGCAATGTTACAATATCTGGCATTTCATAATATAAAGAAATCAAACTTTTACCTGACATGACAGTTGTAGTTTTTTCTGGGCCTGTGGTTGTGGTATCTGTCAAAATAAATGTACAATTGAATTATTAGATTGCTGATTTCACAATAATACTTCTTTTACCCAAGATTTACATCACTGGTAAAACTTTGACATTCCATAAAGCTTGACCAAAATACCTGTGTAAAAATCCTTGATTTAGAGCCTTAGAACTCCTGCCAAGTTAAACTTGGATTTTTTGATGCAGGTGGAAGGAACGATTTGATCATAGCATACAAGATACATTGAATCGCAAGAAACCTGACTTACAGCCTGCTTATGGGACATAAAACCCTTTACACATACACACTTTACAGAGCTCTTCACGTTCAGTTACAATACGGGTGCAACAAACGAAATACAGTAGATTATTTTCATAAAAATTTGAATTTGATCAGTCACCATAAGTGATTTAGTGAGCAGTAACCACACAAACACTGAGACAAAGAATTGATTGTATATAGTGGACATTTTTTGTATATAGCGGAATTTTTTTTTTACTCAAGCATTGTGGATCTTGCAGAAGCGAGTCATAAAAGACACTACTAATAATATGTAAACGATGAAATTTCAACACGTGTTATTAAGTTATTTGATATATATACTCAAAAACTACGTTGTTAAAAAAATTTCGCATCTAATCGATAAGAGTGTTAGTCGTTTAATAGACCAACATATTATGCAAGCACATGCTTAGGGCATATATAAATAATTAAGAAAATGCACTTCAGTGAACGCAAATGTTGTAACTTCCACACTACTACTACAGCACAACAGCAATGTTACAATATCCGGTATTTCATAATATAAAGAAATAAAATTTTTACCTTGGTCTCCGGGTCTGGTACCTGGAAATCTGGCATCTGTGGTATCTAAAATAAATGTACAGTTGAATTATTCGATTGCTGATTCCACAATACTTCTTTCACTCAAGATTTACATCACTGATCAGTTTTACATTCCATAATGCTTGACCAAAATATTTCTGTTAAAATCCTTGATTTAGAACCTTAGAACTCCTGTCAAGTTAAACTTGGATTTGTTGATGCAGTTGGACGAAACTGTTTTATCACAGTATACAAGATACATTGAATCGCGAAAAACGTGACTTACTGGCTGCTTATGGGACATAACACCCTTTACATATACTAACTTTACATAGTTCTTCCCGTTCAATTAGAATACGGGCGCAGCAAACAAAATACAGTAGATTGTTTTCATAAAAAAATAGAATTTTATTAGATTTAGAATATTAAAAGCAGTAAATTTGTTTTTATGAAAATCAGAATTTTATCAGAGTCACCACTACTGTGGTTTAGTGAGCAGTAACCATACAAACACTGAGACAAAGAAACGATTGTATGAAGTGGACATTTTTTTACTAATCAGGGTTGTGGATCTTTCAGAAAGAAGCGAGTCATAAAAGACAGTACTAATAATATATAAACAGTGAAATTTCAACACGTCATATTAAGTTATTTTATATATGTACTCAAAAACTATTGTTAAAAATTATTTCGCATCTAATCGATAAAAGAGTGTTAGTCATTTAATATACCAACATATTATGCAACCACATGCTTAGGGCATATATAATTAATTAAGAAAATGCACTTCAGTGAACGCAAATGTTGTAACTTCCACACTACTACTACAGCACAACAGCAATGTTACAATATCTGGCATTTCATAATATAAAGAAATCAAACTTTTACCTGACATGACAGTTGTAGTTTTTTCTGGGCCTGTGGTTGTGGTATCTGTCAAAATAAATGTACAATTGAATTATTAGATTGCTGATTTCACAATAATACTTCTTTTACCCAAGATTTACATCACTGGTAAAACTTTGACATTCCATAAAGCTTGACCAAAATACCTGTGTAAAAATCCTTGATTTAGAGCCTTAGAACTCCTGCCAAGTTAAACTTGGATTTTTTGATGCAGGTGGAAGGAACGATTTGATCATAGCATACAAGATACATTGAATCGCAAGAAACCTGACTTACAGCCTGCTTATGGGACATAAAACCCTTTACACATACACACTTTACAGAGCTCTTCACGTTCAGTTACAATACGGGTGCAACAAACGAAATACAGTAGATTATTTTCATAAAAATTTGAATTTGATCAGTCACCATAAGTGATTTAGTGAGCAGTAACCACACAAACACTGAGACAAAGAATTGATTGTATATAGTGGAAATTTTTTGTATATAGCGGAATTTTTTTTTACTCAAGCATTGTGGATCTTGCAGAAGCGAGTCATAAAAGACACTACTAATAATATGTAAACGATGAAATTTCAACACGTGTTATTAAGTTATTTGATATATATACTCAAAAACTACGTTGTTAAAAAAATTTTCGCATCTAATCGATAAGAGTGTTAGTCGTTTAATAGACCAACATATTATGCAAGCACATGCTTAGGGCATATATAAATAATTAAGAAAATGCACTTCAGTGAACGCAAATGTTGTAACTTCCACACTACTACTACAGCACAACAGCAATGTTACAATATCCGGTATTTCATAATATAAAGAAATAAAATTTTTACCTTGGTCTCCGGGTCTGGTACCTGGAAATCTGGCATCTGTGGTATCTAAAATAAATGTACAGTTGAATTATTCGATTGCTGATTCCACAATACTTCTTTCACTCAAGATTTACATCACTGATCAGTTTTACATTCCATAATGCTTGACCAAAATATTTCTGTTAAAATCCTTGATTTAGAACCTTAGAACTCCTGTCAAGTTAAACTTGGATTTGTTGATGCAGTTGGACGAAACTGTTTTATCACAGTATACAAGATACATTGAATCGCGAAAAACGTGACTTACTGGCTGCTTATGGGACATAACACCCTTTACATATACTAACTTTACATAGTTCTTCCCGTTCAATTAGAATACGGGCGCAGCAAACAAAATACAGTAGATTGTTTTCATAAAAAAATAGAATTTTATTAGATTTAGAATATTAAAAGCAGTAAATTTGTTTTTATGAAAATCAGAATTTTATCAGTCACCACTACTGTGGTTTAGTGAGCAGTAACCATACAAACACTGAGACAAAGAAACGATTGTATGAAGTGGACATTTTTTTACTAATCAGGGTTGTGGATCTTTCAGAAAGAAGCGAGTCATAAAAGACAGTACTAATAATATATAAACAGTGAAATTTCAACACGTCATATTAAGTTATTTTATATATGTACTCAAAAACTATTGTTAAAAATTATTTCGCATCTAATCGATAAAAGAGTGTTAGTCGTTTAATATACCAACATATTATGCAAGCACATGCTTAGGGCATATATAATTACTTAAGAAAATGCACTTCAGTGAACGCAAATGTTGTAACTTCCACACTACTACTACCTCACAACATCAATGTTACAATATCCGGCATTTCATAATATAAAGAAATCAAACTTTTACCTGACATGACAGTTGTAGTTTTTTCTGGGCCTGTGGTTGCGGTATCTGTCAAAATAAATGTACAATTGAATTATTAGATTGTTGATTCCATAATCACACTTCTTTCATCCAAGATTTACATCACTGGTCAAATTTTAATATTCCATAATGCTCGACCAAAATACCTCTGTCAAAATCCTTGATTTAGAGCATTAGAACTCCTGCCAAGTTAAACTTGAATTTGTTGATGCAGGTGGATGAAACGATTTTATCATAGCATACAAGATACATTGAATCGCGAGAAACCTGACTTACAGCCTCCTTATCGGACATAACACCCTTTATATATACTAACTTTACATAGTTCTTTACGTTCACTTAGAATACGGGCATAGCAAACGAAATGCAGGAGATTGTTTTTATAAAAAAAAATTATTTGATCAGAGTCACCACAAATGTGGTTTAGTGAGCAGTAACCATAAAAACACAGAGACAAAGAATCGATTGTATATAGCGGACATTTTTTAAATATCAGCTTTGTGGATATTGCAGAAGCGAGTCATAAAAGACAGTACTAATAATATGTAAACGATGAAATTTCAACACGTGTTATTAAGTTATTTTATATATGTACTCAAAAACTACGTTGTTAAACTTTTTTTGCATCTAATCGATAAAAGAGTGTTAGTCGTTTAATATACCAACATATTATGCAACCACATGCTTAGGGCATATATAATTAATTAAGAAAATGCACTTCAGTGAACGCAAATGTTGTAACTTCCACACTACTACTACAGCACAACAGCAATGTTACAATATCTGGCATTTCATAATATAAAGAAATCAAACTTTTACCTGACATGACAGTTGTAGTTTTTTCTGGGCCTGTGGTTGTGGTATCTGTCAAAATAAATGTACAATTGAATTATTTGATTGCTGATTTCACAATAATACTTCTTTTACCCAAGATTTACATCACTGGTAAAACTTTGACATTCCATAAAGCTTGACCAAAATACCTGTGTAAAAATCCTTGATTTAGAGCCTTAGAACTCCTGCCAAGTTAAACTTGGATTTGTTGATGCAGGTGGAAGGAACGATTTGATCATAGCATACAAGATACATTGAATCGCAAGAAACCTGACTTACAGCCTGCTTATGGGACATAAAACCCTTTACACATACACACTTTACAGAGCTCTTTACGTTCACTTAGAATACGGGCATAGCAAACGAAATGCAGATTGTTTTTATAAAAAATTTTAATTTTATCAGAGTCACCACAAATGTGGTTTAGTGAGCAGTAACCATAAAAACACAGAGACAAAGAATCGATTGTATATAGCGGACATTTTTTAAATATCAGCTTTGTGGATATTGCAGAAGCGAGACATAAAAGACAGTACTAATAATATGTAAACGATGAAATTTCAACACGTGTTATTAAGTTATTTTATATATGTACTGAAAAACTATGTTGTTAAACTTTTTTTGCATCTAATCGATAAAAGAGTGTTAGTCGTTTAATATACCAACATATTATGCAACCACATGCTTAGGGCATATATAATTAATTAAGAAAATGCACTTCAGTGAACGCAAATGTTGTAACTTCCACACTACTACTACAGCACAACAGCAATGTTACAATATCTGGCATTTCATAATATAAAGAAATCAAACTTTTACCTGACATGACAGTTGTAGTTTTTTCAGGGCCTGTGGTTGTGGTATCTGTCAAAATAAATGTACAATTGAATTATTAGATTGCTGATTTCACAATAATACTTCTTTTACCCAAGATTTACATCACTGGTAAAACTTTGACATTCCATAAAGCTTGACCAAAATACCTGTGTAAAAATCCTTGATTTAGAGCCTTAGAACTCCTGCCAAGTTAAACTTGGATTTGTTGATGCAGGTGGAAGGAACGATTTGATCATAGCATACAAGATACATTGAATCGCAAGAAACCTGACTTACAGCCTGCTTATGGGACATAAAACCCTTTACACATACACACTTTACAGAGCTCTTCACGTTCAGTTACAATACGGGTGCAACAAACGAAATACAGTAGATTATTTTCATAAAAATTTGAATTTGATCAGTCACCATAAGTGATTTAGTGAGCAGTAACCACACAAACACTGAGACAAAGAATTGATTGTATATAGTGGAAATTTTGTGTATATAGCGGAAATTTTTTTTACTCATAAGCATTGTGGATCTTGCAGAAGCGAGTCATAAAAGACACTACTAATAATATGTAAACGATGAAATTTCAACACGTGTTATTAAGTTATTTGATATATATACTCAAAAACTACGTTGTTAAAAAATTTTTCGCATCTAATCGATAAGAGTGTTAGTCGTTTAATAGACCAACATATTATGCAAGCACATGCTTAGGGCATATATAAATAATTAAGAAAATGCACTTCAGTGAACGCAAATGTTGTAACTTCCACACTACTACTACAGCACAACAGCAATGTTACAATATCCGGTATTTCATAATATAAAGAAATAAAATTTTTACCTTGGTCTCCGGGTCTGGTAACTGGAAATCTGGCATCTGTGGTATCTAAAATAAATGTACAGTTGAATTATTCGATTGCTGATTCCACAATACTTCTTTCACTCAAGATTTACATCACTGATCAGTTTTACATTCCATAATGCTTGACCAAAATATTTCTGTTAAAATCCTTGATTTAGAACCTTAGAACTCCTGTCAAGTAAAACTTGGATTTGTTGATGCAGTTGGACGAAACTGTTTTATCACAATATACAAGATACATTGAATCGCGAAAAACGTGACTTACTGGCTGCTTATGGGACATAACACCCTTTACATATACTAACTTTACATAGTTCTTCCCGTTCAATTAGAATACGGGCGCAGCAAACAAAATACAGTAGATTGTTTTCATAAAAAATAGAATTTTATTAGATTTAGAATATTAAAAGCAGTATATTTGTTTTTATGAAAATCAGAATTTTATCAGTCACCACTAGTGTGGTTTAGTGAGCAGTAACCATACAAACACTGAGACAAAGAAACGATTGTATGAAGTGGAAATTTTTTTACTAATCAGGGTTGTGGATCTTTCAGAAAGAAGTGAGTCATAAAAGACAGTACTAATAATATATAAACAGTGAAATTTCAACACGTCATATTAAGTTATTTTATATATGTACTCAAAAACTACATTGTTAAAAATTATTTCGCATCTAATCGATAAAAGAGTGTTAGTCGTTTAATATACCAACATATTATGCAAGCACATGCTTAGGGCATATATAATTACTTAAGAAAATGCACTTCAGTGAACGCAAATGTTGTAACTTCCACACTACTACTACCTCACAACATCAATGTTACAATATCCGGCATTTCATAATATAAAGAAATCAAACTTTTACCTGACATGACAGTTGTAGTTTTTTCTGGGCCTGTGGTTGCGGTATCTGTCAAAATAAATGTACAATTGAATTATTAGATTGTTGATTCCATAATAACACTTCTTTCATCGAAGATTTACATCACTGGTCAAATTTTAATATTCCATAATGCTCGACCAAAATACCTCTGTCAAAATCCTTGATTTAGAGCATTAGAACTCCTGCCAAGTTAAACTTGAATTTGTTGATGCAGGTGGATGAAACGAATTTATCATAGCATACAAGATACATTGAATCGCGAGAAACCTGACTTACAGCCTCCTTATGGGACATAACACCCTTTACATATACTAACTTTACATAGTTCTTTACGTTCACTTAGAATACGGGCATAGCAAACGAAATGCAGAAGATTGTTTTTATAAAAAAATTTAATTTTATCAGTCACCACAAATGTGGTTTAGTGAGCAGTAACCATAAAAACACTGAGACAAAGAATCGATTGTATATAGCGGACATTTTTTAAATATCAGCTTTGTGGATATTGCAGAAGCGAGTCATAAAAGACAGTACTAATAATATGTAAACGATGAAATTTCAACACGTGTTATTAAGTTATTTTATATATGTACTCAAAAACTACGTTGTTAAACTTTTTTTGCATCTAATCGATAAAAGAGTGTTAGTCGTTTAATATACCAACATATTATGCAACCACATGCTTAGGGCATATATAATTAATTAAGAAAATGCACTTCAGTGAACGCAA
This sequence comes from Lamellibrachia columna, assembly GCA_963662155.1. Taxonomy (NCBI): domain Eukaryota; kingdom Metazoa; phylum Annelida; class Polychaeta; order Sabellida; family Siboglinidae; genus Lamellibrachia; species Lamellibrachia columna. The sequence goes on from OY759262.1 coordinate 37,102,226, forward strand.
ATGTTGTAACTTCCACACTACTACTACAGCACAACAGCAATGTTACAATATCTGGCATTTCATAATATAAAGAAATCAAACTTTTACCTGACATGACAGTTGTAGTTTTTTCTGGGCCTGTGGTTGTGGTATCTGTCAAAATAAATGTACAATTGAATTATTTGATTGCTGATTTCACAATAATACTTCTTTTACCCAAGATTTACATCACTGGTAAAACTTTGACATTCCATAAAGCTTGACCAAAATACCTGTGTAAAAATCTTTGATTTAGAGCCTTAGAACTCCTGCTAAGTTAAACTTGGATTTGTTGATGCAGGTGGAAGGAACGATTTGATCATAGCATACAAGATACATTGAATCGCAAGAAACCTGACTTACAGCCTGCTTATGGGACATAAAACCCTTTACACATACACACTTTACAGAGCTCTTTACGTTCACTTAGAATACGGGCATAGCAAACGAAATGCAGATTGTTTTTATAAAAAATGTTAATTTTATCAGAGTCACCACAAATGTGGTTTAGTGAGCAGTAACCATAAAAACACAGAGACAAAGAATCGATTGTATATAGCGGACATTTTTTAAATATCAGCTTTGTGGATATTGCAGAAGCGAGACATAAAAGACAGTACTAATAATATGTAAACGATGAAATTTCAACACGTGTTATTAAGTTATTTTATATATGTACTGAAAAACTATGTTGTTAAACTTTTTTTGCATCTAATCGATAAAAGAGTGTTAGTCGTTTAATATACCAACATATTATGCAACCACATGCTTAGGGCATATATAATTAATTAAGAAAATGCACTTCAGTGAACGCAAATGTTGTAACTTCCACACTACTACTACAGCACAACAGCAATGTTACAATATCTGGCATTTCATAATATAAAGAAATCAAACTTTTACCTGACATGACAGTTGTAGTTTTTTCAGGGCCTGTGGTTGTGGTATCTGTCAAAATAAATGTACAATTGAATTATTAGATTGCTGATTTCACAATAATACTTCTTTTACCCAAGATTTACATCACTGGTAAAACTTTGACATTCCATAAAGCTTGACCAAAATACCTGTGTAAAAATCCTTGATTTAGAGCCTTAGAACTCCTGCCAAGTTAAACTTGGATTTGTTGATGCAGGTGGAAGGAACGATTTGATCATAGCATACAAGATACATTGAATCGCAAGAAACCTGACTTACAGCCTGCTTATGGGACATAAAACCCTTTACACATACACACTTTACAGAGCTCTTCACGTTCAGTTACAATACGGGCGCAACAAACGAAATACAGTAGATTATTTTCATAAAAATTTGAATTTGATCAGTCACCATAAGTGGTTTAGTGAGCAGTAACCACACAAACACTGAGACAAAGAATTGATTGTACATAGTGGAAATTTTTTGTATATAGCGGACATTTTTTTTACTCATAAGCATTGTGGATCTTGCAGAAGCGAGTCATAAAAGACACTACTAATAATATGTAAACGATGAAATTTCAACACGTGTTATTAAGTTATTTGATATATGTACTCAAAAACTACGTTGTTAAAATTTTTTTCGCATCTAATCGATAAAAGAGTGTTAGTCGTTTAATAGACCAACATATTATGCAAGCACATGCTTAGGGCATATATAAATAATTAAGAAAATGCACTTCAGTGAACGCAAATGTTGTAACTTCCACACTACTACTACAGCACAACAGCAATGTTACAATATCCGGTATTTCATAATATAAAGAAATCAAAATTTTACCTTGGTCTCCGGGTCTGGTACCTGGAAATCTGGCATCTGTGGTATCTAAAATAAATGTACAGTTGAATTATTCGATTGCTGATTCCACAATACTTCTTTCACTCAAGATTTACATCACTGATAAGTTTTACATTCCATAATGCTTGACCAAAATATTTCTGTTAAAATCCTTGATTTAGAACCTTAGAACTCCTGTCAAGTTAAACTTGGATTTGTTGATGCAGTTGGACGAAACTGTTTTATCACAGTATACAAGATACATTGAATCGCGAAAAACGTGACTTACTGGCTGCTTATGGGACATAACACTCTTTACATATACTAACTTTACATAGTTCTTCCCGTACAGTTAGAATACGGGCGCAGCAAACAAAATACAGTAGATTGTTTTCATAAAAAATAGAATTTTATTAGATTTAGAATATTAAAAGCAGTATATTTGTTTTTATGAAAATCAGAATTTTATCAGTCACCACTAGTGTGGTTTAGTGAGCAGTAACCATACAAACACTGAGACAAAGAAACGATTGTATGAAGTGGAAATTTTTTTACTAATCAGGGTTGTGGATCTTTCAGAAAGAAGTGAGTCATAAAAGACAGTACTAATAATATATAAACAGTGAAATTTCAACACGTCATATTAAGTTATTTTATATATGTACTCAAAAACTACATTGTTAAAAATTATTTCGCATCTAATCGATAAAAGAGTGTTAGTCGTTTAATATACCAACATATTATGCAAGCACATGCTTAGGGCATATATAATTACTTAAGAAAATGCACTTCAGTGAACGCAAATGTTGTAACTTCCACACTACTACTACCTCACAACATCAATGTTACAATATCCGGCATTTCATAATATAAAGAAATCAAACTTTTACCTGACATGACAGTTGTAGTTTTTTCTGGGCCTGTGGTTGCGGTATCTGTCAAAATAAATGTACAATTGAATTATTAGATTGTTGATTCCATAATAACACTTCTTTCATCCAAGATTTACATCACTGGTCAAATTTTAATATTCCATAATGCTCGACCAAAATACCTCTGTCAAAATCCTTGATTTAGAGCATTAGAACTCCTGCCAAGTTAAACTTGAATTTGTTGATGCAGGTGGATGAAACGAATTTATCATAGCATACAAGATACATTGAATCGCGAGAAACCTGACTTACAGCCTCCTTATGGGACATAACACCCTTTACATATACTAACTTTACATAGTTCTTTACGTTCACTTAGAATACGGGCATAGCAAACGAAATGCAGAAGATTGTTTTTATAAAAAAATTTAATTTTATCAGTCACCACAAATGTGGTTTAGTGAGCAGTAACCATAAAAACACAGAGACAAAGAATCGATTGTATATAGCGGACATTTTTTAAATATCAGCTTTGTGGATATTGCAGAAGCGAGTCATAAAAGACAGTACTAATAATATGTAAACGATGAAATTTCAACACGTGTTATTAAGTTATTTTATATATGTACTCAAAAACTACGTTGTTAAACTTTTTTTGCATCTAATCGATAAAAGAGTGTTAGTCGTTTAATATACCAACATATTATGCAACCACATGCTTAGGGCATATATAATTAATTAAGAAAATGCACTTCAGTGAACACAAATGTTGTAACTTCCACACTACTACTACAGCACAACAGCAATGTTACAATATCTGGCATTTCATAATATAAAGAAATCAAACTTTTACCTGACATGACAGTTGTAGTTTTTTCTGGGCCTGTGGTTGTGGTATCTGTCAAAATAAATGTACAATTGAATTATTTGATTGCTGATTTCACAATAATACTTCTTTTACCCAAGATTTACATCACTGGTAAAACTTTGACATTCCATAAAGCTTGACCAAAATACCTGTGTAAAAATCCTTAATTTAGAGCCTTAGAACTCCTGCTAAGTTAAACTTGGATTTGTTGATGCAGGTGGAAGGAACGATTTGATCATAGCATACAAGATACATTGAATCGCAAGAAACCTGACTTACAGCCTGCTTATGGGACATAAAACCCTTTACACATACACACTTTACAGAGCTCTTCACGTTCAGTTACAATACGGGCGCAACAAACGAAATACAGTAGATTATTTTCATAAAAATTTGAATTTGATCAGTCACCATAAGTGGTTTAGTGAGCAGTAACCACACAAACACCGAGACAAAGAATTGATTGTATATAGTGGACATTTTTTGTATATAGCGGACATTTTTTTTACTCATAAGCATTGTGGATCTTGCAGAAGCGAGTCATAAAAGACACTACTAATAATATGTAAACGATGAAATTTCAACACGTGTTATTAAGTTATTTGATATATGTACTCAAAAACTACGTTGTTAAAAAAATTTTCGCATCTAATCGATAAAAGAGTGTTAGTCGTTTAATAGACCAACATATTATGCAAGCACATGCTTAGAGCATATATAAATAATTAAGAAAATGCACTTCAGTGAACGCAAATGTTGTAACTTCCACACTACTACTACTACAGCACAACAGCAATGTTACAATATCCGGTATTTCATAATATAAAGAAATAAAAATTTTACCTTGGTCTCCGGGTCTGGTACCTGGAAATCTGGCATCTGTGGTATCTAAAATAAATGTACAGTTGAATTATTCGATTGCTGATTCCACAATACTTCTTTCACTCAAGATTTACATCACTGATCAGTTTTACATTCCATAATGCTTGACCAAAATATTTCTGTTAAAATCCTTGATTTAGAACCTTAGAACTCCTGTCAAGTTAAACTTGGATTTGTTGATGCAGTTGGACGAAACTGTTTTATCACAGTATACAAGATACATTGATTCGCGAAAAACGTGACTTACTGGCTGCTTATGGGACATAACACCCTTTACATATACTAACTTTACATAGTTCTTCCCGCTCAGTTAGAATACGGGCGCAGCAAACAAAATACAGTAGATTGTTTTCATAAAAAATAGAATTTTATTAGATTTAAAATATTAAAAGCAGTATATTTGTTTTTATGAAAATCAGAATTTTATCAGAGTCACCACTACTGTGGTTTAGTGAGCAGTAACCATACAAACACTGAGACAAAGAAACGATTGTATGAAGTGGACATTTTTTTACTAATCAGGGTTGTGGATCTTTCAGAAAGAAGCGAGTCATAAAAGACAGTACTAATAATATATAAACAGTGAAATTTCAACACGTCATATTGTTATTTTATATATGTACTCAAAAACTACATTGTTAAAAATTATTTCGCATCTAATCGATAAAAGAGTGTTAGTCGTTTAATATACCAACATATTATGCAAGCACATGCTTAGGGCATATATAATTACTTAAGAAAATGCACTTCAGTGAACGCAAATGTTGTAACTTCCACACTACTACTACCTCACAACATCAATGTTACAATATCCGGCATTTCATAATATAAAGAAATCAAACTTTTACCTGACATGACAGTTGTAGTTTTTTCTGGGCCTGTGGTTGCGGTATCTGTCAAAATAAATGTACAATTGAATTATTAGATTGTTGATTCCATAATAACACTTCTTTCATCCAAGATTTACATCACTGGTCAAATTTTAATATTCCATAATGCTCGACCAAAATACCTCTGTCAAAATCCTTGATTTAGAGCATTAGAACTCCTGCCAAGTTAAACTTGAATTTGTTGATGCAGGTGGATGAAACGATTTTATCATAGCATACAAGATACATTGAATCGCGAGAAACCTGACTTACAGCCTCCTTATGGGACATAACATCCTTTACATATACTAACTTTACATAGTTCTTTACGTTCACTTAGAATACGGGCATAGCAAACGAAATGCAGATTGTTTTTATAAAAAAAATTAATTTTATCAGAGTCACCATAAGTGGTTTAGTGAGTAGTAACCACACAAACACAGAGACAAAGAATTGATTGTATATAGTGGAAATTTTTTGTATATAGCGGACATTTTTTTTTACTCATAAGCATTGTGGATCTTGCAGAAGCGAGTCATAAAAGACACTACTAATTATATGTAAACGGTGAAATTTGAATATTGAACCCATGGGATAAAGTTATTTTATAGATGTACTCAAAACCTACTTAATTGAAAATTGTTTCACATCTAATCGATAAAACAGCGCGTTAGTCATTTATTATACCCACATATTAAGCAAGCACATGCTTAGGGCATATGTAATTAAGAATAAAATGCACCTCAGTGAATGCAAATGTTGTAACTTCCACACTACTACTACCTCACAACATCAATGTTACAATATCCGGCATTCCATAATATAAAGAAATCAAACTTTTACCTGACATGACAGTTGTAGTTTTTTCTGGGCCTGTGGTTGCGGTATCTGTCAAAATAAATGTACAATTGAATTATTAGATTGTTGATTCCATAATAACACTTCTTTCATCCAAGATTTACATCACTAGTCAAATTTTAATATTCCATAATGCTTGACCAAAATACCTCTGTCAAAATCCTTGATTTAGAGCATTAGAACTCCTGCCAAGTTAAACTTGAATTTGTTGATGCAGGTGGATGAAACGATTTTATCATAGCATACAAGATACATTGAATCGCGAGAAACCAGACTTACAGCCTGCTTATGGGACATAACACCCTTTACATATACTAACATTACATAGTTCTTTACGTTCACTTAGAATACGGGCATAGCAAACGAAATGCAGTAGATTGTTTTTATAAAAATTTGAATTTAATCAGAGTCACCACAAATGTGGTTTAGTGAGCAGTAACCATAAAAACACTGAGACAAAGAATTGATTGTATATAGTGGAAATTTTTTTAATATCAGCGTTGTGGATCTTGCAGAAGCGAGTCAAAAAAGACAGTACTAATAATATGTAAACGATGAAATTTCAACATGTGTTATTAAGTTATTTGATATATGTACTAAAAAATTACGTTGTTAAATTTTTTTTCGCATCTAATCGATAAGAGTGTTAGTCGTTTAATAGACTAACATATAATGCAAGCACATGCTTAGGGCATATATAAATAATTAAGAAAATGCACTTCAGTGAACGCAAATGTTGTAACTTCCACACTACTACTACAGCACAACAGCAATGTTACAATATCTGGCATTTCATAATATAAAGAAATAAAACTTTTACCTGACATGACAGTTGTAGTTTTTTCTGGGCCTGTGGTTGTGGTATCTGTCAAAATAAATGTACAATTGAATTATTAGATTGCTGATTCCACAATAATACTTTTTTTACCCAAGATTTACATCACTGGTCAAACTTTGACATTCCATAAAGCTTTACCAAAATACCTGTGTAAAAATCCTTGATTTAGAGCCTTAGAACTCCTGCCAAGTTAAACTTGGATATGTTGATGCAGGAGGATGGAACGATTTGATCATAGCATACAAGATACATTGCATCGCGAGAAACGTGACTTACAGCCTGCTTATGGGACATAACACCCTTTACACATACACACTTTACAGAGCTCTTCACGTTCAGTTACAAAACGGGCGCAACAAACGAAATACAGTAGATTATTTTCATAAAAATTTGAATTTGATCAGTCACCATAAGTGGTTTAGTGAGCAGTAACCACACAAACACTGAGACAAAGAATTGATTGTATATAGTGGAATTTTTTTGTATATAGCGGAATTTTTTTTTACTCATAAGCATTGTGGATCTTGCAGAAGCGAGTCATAAAAGACACTACTAATTATATGTAAACGGTGAAATTGGAATATTGAACCCATGGGATAAAGTTATTTTATACATGTACTCAAAACCTACTTAATTGAAAATTGTTTCGCATCTAATCGATAAAACAGCGCATTACTCATTTATTATACCCACATATTAAGCAAGCACATGCTTAGGGCATATGTAATTAAGAATAAAATGCACCTCAGTGAATGCAAATGTTGTAACTTCCACACTACTACTACCTCACAACATCAATGTTACAATATCCGGCATTCCATAATATAAAGAAATCAAACTTTTACCTGAGATGACAGTTGTAGTTTTTTCTGGGCCTGTGGTTGCGGTATCTGTCAAAATAAATGTACAATTGAATTATTAGATTGTTGATTCCATAATAACACTTCTTTCATCCAAGATTTACATCACTGGTCAAATTTTAATATTCCATAATGCTTGACCAAAATACCTCTGTCAAAATCCTTAATTTAGAGCATTAGAACTCCTGCCAAGTTAAACTTGAATTTGTTGATGCAGGTGGATGAAACGATTTTATCATAGCATACAAGATACATTGAATCGCGAGAAACCTGACTTACAGCCTGCTTATGGGACATAACACCCTTTACATATACTAACATTACATAGTTCTTTACGTTCACTTAGAATACGGGCATAGCAAACGAAATGCAGTAGATTGTTTTTATAAAAATTTGAATTTAATCAGAGTCACCACAAATGTGGTTTAGTGAGCAGTAACCATAAAAACACTGAGACAAAGAATTGATTGTATATAGTGGAAATTTTTTTAATATCAGCGTTGTGGATCTTGCAGAAGCGAGTCATAAAAGACAGTACTAATAATATGTAAACGATGAAATTTCAACATGTGTTATTAAGTTATTTGATATATGTACTAAAAAATTACGTTGTTAAATTTTTTTTCGCATCTAATCGACAAGAGTGTTAGTCGTTTAATAGACTAACATATAATGCAAGCACATGCTTAGGGCATATATAAATAATTAAGAAAATGCACTTCAGTGAACGCAAATGTTGTAACTTCCACACTACTACTACTACAGCACAACAGCAATGTTACAATATCTGGCATTTCATAATATAAAGAAATCAAACTTTTACCTGACATGACAGTTGTAGTTTTTTCTAGGCCTGTGGTTGTGGTATCTGTCAAAATAAATGTACAATTGAATTATTAGATTGCTGATTCCACAATAATACTTTTTTTACCCAAGATTTACATCACTGGTCAAACTTTGACATTCCATAAAGCTTTACCAAAATACCTGTGTAAAAATCCTTGATTTAGAGCCTTAGAACTCCTGCCAAGTTAAACTTGGATATGTTGATGCAGGAGGATGGAACGATTTGATCATAGCATACAAGATACATTGCATCGCGAGAAACGTGACTTACAGCCTGCTTATGGGACATAACACCCTTTACACATACACACTTTACAGAGCTCTTCACGTTCAGTTACAATACGGGCGCAACAAACGAAATACAGTAGATTATTTTCATAAAAATTTGAATTTGATCAGTCACCATAAGTGGTTTAGTGAGCAGTAACCACACAAACACTGAGACAAAGAATTGATTGTATATAGTGGACATTTTTTGCATATAGCGGAATTTTTTTTTACTCATAAGCATTGTGGATCTTGCAGAAGCGAGTCATAAAAGACACTACTAATTATATGTAAACGGTGAAATTTGAATATTGAACCCATGGGATAAAGTTATTTTATACATGTACTCAAAACCTACTTAATTGAAAATTGTTTCGCATCTAATCGATAAAACAGCGTGTTAGTCATTTATTATACCCACATATTAAGCAAGCACATGCTTAGGGCATATGTAATTAAGAATAAAATGCACCTCAGTGAATGCAAATGTTGTACCTTCCACACTACTACTACCTCACAACATCAATGTTACAATATCCGGCATTCCATAATATAAAGAAATAAAACTTTTACCTGACATGACAGTTGTAGTTTTTTCTGGGCCTGTGGTTGTGGTATCTGTCAAAATAAATGTACAATTGAATTATTAGATTGCTGATTCCACAATAATACTTTTTTTACCCAAGATTTACATCACTGGTCAAACTTTGACATTCCATAAAGCTTTACCAAAATACCTGTGTAAAAATCCTTGATTTAGAGCCTTAGAACTCCTGCCAAGTTAAACTTGGATATGTTGATGCAGGAGGATGGAACGATTTGATCATAGCATACAAGATACATTGCATCGCGAGAAACGTGACTTACAGCCTGCTTATGGGACATAACACCCTTTACACATACACACTTTACAGAGCTCTTCACGTTCAGTTACAATACAGGCGCAACAAACGAAATACAGTAGATTATTTTCATAAAAATTTGAATTTGATCAGTCACCATAAGTGGTTTAGTGAGCAGTAACCACACAAACACTGAGACAAAGAATTGATTGTATATAGTGGACATTTTTTGTATATAGCGGAATTTTTTTTTACTCATAAGCATTGTGGATCTTGAAGAAGCGAGTCATAAAAGACATTACTAATTATATGTAAACGGTGAAATTTGAATATTGAACCCATGGGATAAAGTTATTTTATACATGTACTCAAAACCTACTTAATTGAAAATTGTTTCACATCTAATCGATAAAACAGCGTGTTACTCATTTATTATACCCACATATTAAGCAAGCACATGCTTAGGGCATATGTAATTAAGAATAAAATGCACCTCAGTGAATGCAAATGTTGTAACTTCCACACTACTACTACCTCACAACATCAATGTTACAATATCCGGCATTCCATAATATAAAGAAATCAAACTTTTACCTGAGATGACAGTTGTAGTTTTTTCTGGGCCTGTGGTTGCGGTATCTGTCAAAATAAATGTACAATTGAATTATTAGATTGTTGATTCCATAATAACACTTCTTTCATCCAAGATTTACATAACTGGTCAAATTTTAATATTCCATAATGCTTGACCAAAATACCTCTGTCAAAATCCTTGATTTAGAGCATTAGAACTCCTGCCAAGTTAAACTTGAATTTGTTGATGCAGGTGGATGAAACGATTTTATCATAGCATACAAGATACATTGAATCGCGAGAAACCTGACTTACAGCCTGCTTATGGGACATAACACCCTTTACATATACTAACATTACATAGTTCTTTACGTTCACTTTGAATACGGGCATAGCAAACGAAATGCAGTAGATTGTTTTTATAAAAATTTGAATTTAATCAGTCACCACAAATGTGGTTTAGTGAGCAGTAACCATAAAAACACTGAGACAAAGAATTGATTGTATATAGTGGAAATTTTTTTAATATCAGCGTTGTGGATCTTGCAGAAGCGAGTCATAAAAGACAGTACTAATAATATGTAAACGATGAAATTTCAACATGTGTTATTAAGTTATTTGATATATGTACTAAAAAATTACGTTGTTAACGGGAGACTCGGGTCGGATTTGACGGATTTTTGACAATAAAATGAATTTCGGGTTGTTGCTATTTCCGTGTATAAATATTATTCAACTTGCCATTCATGTAAGTTGCACTGTCGAAATAAACACTTTTCTGTCATAAAACGTGTCTTTTGTATAATGCCTATCATTGCTAAGTCTTTGTTTATGTCAAATGAACCGAGACTAATGGGACATTAGGTGATTTTCCGCGAGCCATTGCATGCCGGAAAACGCTGCCATTCCAACATGGCGCATATCACGGGAAAGCCCCATTTTCGCTCTGTATGATGGTACAAACAGTTTTAAAATGTGCCCGGAGGTATCCGAGTAATTCCGACTATAAATGACCGCCTCTGAACCATCTCGGTGACAAAGGAATGGGGAATGCCACGACGATTCGCCGGACATCACCACGTGATGTCGGATTCCCTCAAATCAAGCGCTCTAATTGGTTGTAATACTAATTTCCATCCTCTGACGTCAGCTTGAAATACCAGCTACGTTCGATTCGATCGACTTTTTTATCCCATGAGTTTCGTTCATTTATATCGCTTTGTAAAACGACATTATGCCGTTTGGTCGAAAGCGAGTGGGCGGTTACGGTACTGGGAGGCAGCGAAAGTTTGCATCGTTGCAGTTAGCGCGTGATGCGAAGGCATCGAGGGTTGAATTCGCCAATGAACCTGCGGCGACAACTTCGTCTTCTTCGACCATCACCGTCCGTGGTGCCAGCGAGAATGGCACGCAGTGTAAGTTTAATTCTGATATTTCATATGTTCACTTGCGTTTTATCCAAACATCGCCTTTGTGGCATAACTATTACTGTATAAACGATTTGACGCTGATCTAGTTCATGCTGTTGATGTTCGTGGTTGTGTTGACATTCAGGCCCAGGGGCCATCCAGGCACATCAGAAGCAGAGTTGTAACTATGGTTTATTATATTACTACAATTTGCCCTGGTAATTATTGTATACATAGCCTATATACACACACGCGCGCGGGTGTGTGTGTATAATATGGCAATGCCAATAAAATAAATTGCATTCAATGCCATACCCCTGCATACGTAGTAAGGGGGGGGGGCTTTTGTTGTTGAACATGTCTTGGATACTTTTTGTTCATGAAATACATTTATATTGTGTATTTTTTCCAGGCATCAAGGCGGTCATCAACAGTACCAGCTGATCCGTCTCGGAGACTGTCTGTCACTGAACGGAAGTTTGGTTATGCAGATCTTCTGGAGGAGATCGGTGTCCCGCGATTCCTGGTTGAGGATGAGACAGATGCTGATGGAGATCTTTCAACAGTACTTGTATGCTGTGCCGTGTTGCCATCACTTGTTGCGAACCTGCTATGCACGTTGTGTAGGAAGCATACACTCTCCACCCCAGCTGTCGACCGCACCGCACCCTCGGCATGGTGTGTGGCCTCGAGACTTTCTGCACCAGTTGCGACAAGGTCATCAATGCAACTGTCATCAGACTGTATCGATGGGACTCAGGCGACGAATGTCCCATTTGTCGTGGTGAGATCAGCTGTGTCGGCAACGATGGACATGGGTGTCGGGTACTCGGGACTTGTGTGAAATTTATTTTACAATGCCAATGACTCTTAACTTTGCCTTTTGATAGATTATACATTCAGTAATATGTATGCAAAGTTTCAATAATCTAGGTTGCTTTTCAGATGTTGAAATGTATGTGCCAATGTACATAAACTTTGAACACGATTTTCTCAAAAACATGTTTTCCCTCACACCTACTGCCTCCCGTGTCACTTATCTCTGCTATTGTTTGACAGAATTACTTGAAACTTTCTACAGTGTTTCTTGATAGTATGCTCTTGAAAACTATGTAGTAACTTTTTAGAAAACATTATTTATATTTTATATAATGAACCATCAATGTAAAATTTCATGATGAAAAAATACATTCAGATGTAAAAAAATCATGAAAACAAAAGTTTTTTGAAAACTTGGAAAGTCAACTGACTGTTTTCATTGGGATTATGTGGAGTAACTATACACCAAATTTGAGTCCTCTAAATCCAATGGTTACTGATATAAGTCACACGCAACATTCAATCCAAGATGGCTGCATACCGTGGGAAAATATGTATGAAACTTTCTGAAAAAATTTCACAGCATTACTCTTACCTGGACTTGCAATCTATGAAAGTTTCAGCTCTGTAGGTTCAGTGATAATGAAATAAGAAAATAAAACGCGTTTAGACCCAAGCGACGCCTTAAAATTTTTTTCGCATCTAATCGACAAGAGTGTTAGTCGTTTAATAGACTAACATATAATGCAAGCACATGCTTAGGGCATATATAAATAATTAAGAAAATGCACTTCAGTGAACGCAAATGTTGTAAATTCCACACTACTACTACAGCACAACAGCAATGTTACAATATCTGGCATTTCATAATATAAAGAAATCAAACTTTTACCTGACATGACAGTTGTAGTTTTTTCTGGGCCTGTGGTTGTGGTATCTGTCAAAATAAATGTACAATTGAATTATTAGATTGCTGATTCCACAATAATACTTTTTTTACCCAAGATTTACATCACTGGTCAAACTTTGACATTCCATAAAGCTTTACCAAAATACCTGTGTAAAAATCCTTGATTTAGAGCCTTAGAACTCCTGCCAAGTTAAACTTGGATATGTTGATGCAGGAGGATGGAACGATTTGATCATAGCATACAAGATACATTGCATCGCGAGAAACCTGACTTACAGCCTGCTTATGGGACATAACACCCTTTACACATACACACTTTACAGAGCTCTTCACGTTCAGTTACAATACAGGCGCAACAAACGAAATACAGTAGATTATTTTCATAAAAATTTGAATTTGATCAGTCACCATAAGTGGTTTAGTGAGCAGTAACCACACAAACACTGAGACAAAGAATTGATTGTATATAGTGGAAATTTTTTGTATATAGCGGAATTTTTTTTTACTCATAAGCATTGTGGATCTTGCAGAAGCGAGTCATAAAAGACACTACTAATTATATGTAAACGGTGAAATTTGAATATTGAACCCATGGGATAAAGTTATTTTATACATGTACTCAAAACCTACTTAATTGAAAATTGTTTCGCATCTAATCGATAAAACAGCGCGTTAGTCATTTATTATACCCACATATTAAGCAAGCACATGCTTAGGGCATATGTAATTAAGAATAAAATGCACCTCAGTGAATGCAAATGTTGTACCTTCCACACTACTACTACCTCACAACATCAATGTTACAATATCCGGCATTCCATAATATAAAGAAATAAAACTTTTACCTGACATGACAGTTGTAGTTTTTTCTGGGCCTGTGGTTGTGGTATCTGTCAAAATAAATGTACAATTGAATTATTAGATTGCTGATTCCACAATAATACTTTTTTTACCCAAGATTTACATCACTGGTCAAACTTTGACATTCCATAAAGCTTTACCAAAATACCTGTGTAAAAATCCTTGATTTAGAGCCTTAGAACTCCTGCCAAGTTAAACTTGGATATGTTGATGCAGGAGGATGGAACGATTTGATCATAGCATACAAGATACATTGCATCGCGAGAAACGTGACTTACAGCCTGCTTATGGGACATAACACCCTTTACACATACACACTTTACAGAGCTCTTCACGTTCAGTTACAATACAGGCGCAACAAACGAAATACAGTAGATTATTTTCATAAAAATTTGAATTTGATCAGTCACCATAAGTGGTTTAGTGAGCAGTAACCACACAAACACTGAGACAAAGAATTGATTGTATATAGTGGAAATTTTTTGTATATAGCGGAATTTTTTTTTACTCATAAGCATTGTGGATCTTGCAGAAGCGAGTCATAAAAGACACTACTAATTATATGTAACCGGTGAAATTTGAATATTGAACCCATGGGATAAAGTTATTTTATACATGTACTCAAAACCTACTTAATTGAAAATTGTTTCGCATTTAATCGATAAAACAGCGCGTTACTCATTTATTATACCCACATATTAAGCAAGCACATGCTTAGGGCATATGTAATTAAGAATAAAATGCACCTCAGTGAATGCAAATGTTGTAACTTCCACACTACTACTACCTCACAACATCAATGTTACAATATCCGGCATTCCATAATATAAAGAAATCAAACTTTTACCTGAGATGACAGTTGTAGTTTTTTCTGGGCCTGTGGTTGCGGTATCTGTCAAAATAAATGTACAATTGAATTATTAGATTGTTGATTCCATAATAACACTTCTTTCATCCAAGATTTACATCACTGGTCAAATTTTAATATTCCATAATGCTTGACCAAAATACCTCTGTCAAAATCCTTGATTTAGAGCATTAGAACTCCTGCCAAGTTAAACTTGAATTTGTTGATGCAGGTGGATGAAACGATTTTATCATAGCATACAAGATACATTGAATCGCGAGAAACCTGACTTACAGCCTGCTTATGGGACATAACACCCTTTACATATACTAACATTACATAGTTCTTTACGTTCACTTTGAATACGGGCATAGCAAACGAAATGCAGTAGATTGTTTTTATAAAAATTTGAATTTAATCAGAGTCACCACAAATGTGGTTTAGTGAGCAGTAACCATAAAAACACTGAGACAAAGAATTGATTGTATATAGTGGAAATTTTTTTAATATCAGCGTTGTGGATCTTGCAGAAGCGAGTCATAAAAGACAGTACTAACAATATGTAAACGATGAAATTTCAACATGTGTTATTAAGTTATTTGATATATGTACTAAAAAATTACGTTGTTAAAATTTTTTTCGCATCTAATTGACAAGAGTGTTAGTCGTTTAATAGACTAACATATAATGCAAGCACATGCTTAGGGCATATATAAATAATTAAGAAAATGCACTTCAGTGAACGCAAATGTTGTAAATTTCACACTACTACTACAGCACAACAGCAATGTTACAATATCTGGCATTTCATAATATAAAGAAATCAAACTTTTACCTGACATGACAGTTGTAGTTTTTTCTGGGCCTGTGGTTGTGGTATCTGTCAAAATAAATGTACAATTGAATTATTAGATTGCTGATTCCACAATAATACTTTTTTTACCCAAGATTTACATCACTGGTCAAACTTTGACATTCCATAAAGCTTTACCAAAATACCTGTGTAAAAATCTTTGATTTAGAGCCTTAGAACTCCTGCCAAGTTAAACTTGGATATGTTGATGCAGGAGGATGGAACGATTTGATCATAGCATACAAGATACATTGCATCGCGAGAAACCTGACATACAGCCTGCTTATGGGACATAACACCCTTTACACATACACACTTTACAGAGCTCTTCACGTTCAGTTACAATACGGGCGCAACAAACGAAATACAGTAGATTATTTTCATAAAAATTTGAATTTGATCAGTCACCATAAGTGGTTTAGTGAGCAGTAACCACACAAACACTGAGACAAAGAATTGATTGTATATAGTGGAAATTTTTTGTATATAGCGGAATTTTTTTTTACTCATAAGCATTGTGGATCTTGCAGAAGCGAGTCATAAAAGACACTACTAATTATATGTAAACGGTGAAATTTGAATATTGAACCCATGGGATAAAGTTATTTTATACATGTACTCAAAACCTACTTAATTGAAAATTGTTTCGCATCTAATCGATAAAACAGCGCGTTAGTCATTTATTATACCCACATATTAAGCAAGCACATGCTTAGGGCATATGTAATTAAGAATAAAATGCACCTCAGTGAATGCAAATGTTGTAACTTCCACACTACTACTACCTCACAACATCAATGTTACAATATCCGGCATTCCATAATATAAAGAAATCAAACTTTTACCTGAGATGACAGTTGTAGTTTTTTCTGGGCCTGTGGTTGCGGTATCTGTCAAAATAAATGTACAATTGAATTATTAGATTGTTGATTCCATAATAACACTTCTTTCATCCAAGATTTACATCACTGGTCAAATTTTAATATTCCATAATGCTTGACCAAAATACCTCTGTCAAAATCCTTGATTTAGAGCATTAGAACTCCTGCCAAGTTAAACTTGAATTTGTTGATGCAGGTGGATGAAACGATTTTATCATAGCATACAAGATACATTGAATCGCGAGAAACCTGACTTACAGCCTGCTTATGGGACATAACACCCTTTACATATACTAACATTACATAGTTCTTTACGTTCACTTAGAATACGGGCATAGCAAACGAAATGCAGTAGATTGTTTTTATAAAAATTTGAATTTAATCAGAGTCACCACAAATGTGGTTTAGTGAGCAGTAACCATAAAAACACTAAGACAAAGAATTGATTGTATATAGTGGAAATTTTTTTAATATCAGCGTTGTGGATCTTGCAGAAGCGAGTCATAAAAGACAGTACTAATAATATGTAAACGGTGAAATTTGAATATTGAACCCATGGGATAAAGTTATTTTATACATGTACTCAAAACCTACTTAATTGAAAATTGTTTCGCATCTAATCGATAAAACAGCGCGTTACTCATTTATTATACCCACATATTAAGCAAGCACATGCTTAGGGCATATGTAATTAAGAATAAAATGCACCTCAGTGAATGCAAATGTTGTAACTTCCACACTACTACTACCTCACAACATCAATGTTACAATATCCGGCATTCCATAATATAAAGAAATCAAACTTTTACCTGAGATGACAGTTGTAGTTTTTTCTGGGCCTGTGGTTGCGGTATCTGTCAAAATAAATGTACAATTGAATTATTAGATTGTTGATTCCATAATAACACTTCTTTCATCCAAGATTTACATCACTGGTCAAATTTTAATATTCCATAATGCTTGACCAAAATACCTCTGTCAAAATCCTTGATTTAGAGCATTAGAACTCCTGCCAAGTTAAACTTGAATTTGTTGATGCAGGTGGATGAAACGATTTTATCATAGCATACAAGATACATTGAATCGCGAGAAACCTGACTTACAGCCTGCTTATGGGACATAACACCCTTTACATATACTAACATTACATAGTTCTTTACGTTCACTTTGAATACGGGCATAGCAAACGAAATGCAGTAGATTGTTTTTATAAAAATTTGAATTTAATCAGAGTCACCACAAATGTGGTTTAGTGAGCAGTAACCATAAAAACACTGAGACAAAGAATTGATTGTATATAGTGGAAATTTTTTTAATATCAGCGTTGTGGATCTTGCAGAAGCGAGTCATAAAAGACAGTACTAACAATATGTAAACGATGAAATTTCAACATGTGTTATTAAGTTATTTGATATATGTACTAAAAAATTACGTTGTTAAAATTTTTTTCGCATCTAATTGACAAGAGTGTTAGTCGTTTAATAGACTAACATATAATGCAAGCACATGCTTAGGGCATATATAAATAATTAAGAAAATGCACTTCAGTGAACGCAAATGTTGTAAATTCCACACTACTACTACAGCACAACAGCAATGTTACAATATCTGGCATTTCATAATATAAAGAAATCAAACTTTTACCTGACATGACAGTTGTAGTTTTTTCTGGGCCTGTGGTTGTGGTATCTGTCAAAATAAATGTACAATTGAATTATTAGATTGCTGATTCCACAATAATACTTTTTTTACCCAAGATTTACATCACTGGTCAAACTTTGACATTCCATAAAGCTTTACCAAAATACCTGTGTAAAAATCCTTGATTTAGAGCCTTAGAACTCCTGCCAAGTTAAACTTGGATATGTTGATGCAGGAGGATGGAACGATTTGATCATAGCATACAAGATACATTGCATCGCGAGAAACCTGACTTACAGCCTGCTTATGGGACATAACACCCTTTACACATACACACTTTACAGAGCTCTTCACGTTCAGTTACAATACGGGCGCAACAAACGAAATACAGTAGATTATTTTCATAAAAATTTGAATTTGATCAGTCACCATAAGTGGTTTAGTGAGCAGTAACCACACAAACACTGAGACAAAGAATTGATTGTATATAGTGGACATTTTTTGTATATAGCGGAATTTTTTTTTACTCATAAGCATTGTGGATCTTGCAGAAGCGAGTCATAAAAGACACTACTAATTATATGTAAACGGTGAAATTTGAATATTGAACCCATGGGATAAAGTTATTTTATACATGTACTCAAAACCTACTTAATTGAAAATTGTTTCGCATCTAATCGATAAAACAGCGCGTTACTCATTTATTATACCCACATATTAAGCAAGCACATGCTTAGGGCATATGTAATTAAGAATAAAATGCACCTCAGTGAATGCAAATGTTGTAACTTCCACACTACTACTACCTCACAACATCAATGTTACAATATCCGGCATTCCATAATATAAAGAAATCAAACTTTTACCTGAGATGACAGTTGTAGTTTTTTCTGGGCCTGTGGTTGCGGTATCTGTCAAAATAAATGTACAATTGAATTATTAGATTGTTGATTCCATAATAACACTTCTTTCATCCAAGATTTACATCACTGGTCAAATTTTAATATTCCATAATGCTTGACCAAAATACCTCTGTCAAAATCCTTGATTTAGAGCATTAGAACTCCTGCCAAGTTAAACTTGAATTTGTTGATGCAGGTGGATGAAACGAATTTATCATAGCATACAAGATACATTGAATCGCGAGAAACCTGACTTACAGCCTCCTTATGGGACATAACACCCTTTACATATACTAACTTTACATAGTTCTTTACGTTCACTTAGAATACGGGCATAGCAAACGAAATGCAGGAGATTGTTTTTATAAATTTTTTTAATTTGATCAGTCACCACAAATGTGGTTTAGTGAGCAGTAACCACACAAACACTGAGACAAAGAATTGATTGTATATAGTGGACATTTTTTGTATATAGCGGACATTTTTTTTACTCATAAGCATTGTGGATCTTGCAGAAGCGAGTCATAAAAGACACTACTAATTATATGTAAACGGTGAAATTTGAATATTGAACCCATGGGATAAAGTTATTTTATACATGTACTCAAAACCTACTTAATTGAAAATTGTTTCGCATCTAATCGATAAAACAGCGCGTTAGTCATTTATTATACCCACATATTAAGCAAGCACATGCTTAGGGCATATGTAATTAAGAATAAAATGCACCTCAGTGAATGCAAATGTTGTAACTTCCACACTACTACTACCTCACAACATCAATGTTACAATATCCGGCATTCCATAATATAAAGAAATCAAACTTTTACCTGAGATGACAGTTGTAATTTTTTCTTGGCCTGTGGTTGCGGTATCTGTCAAAATAAATGTACAATTGAATTATTAGATTGTTGATTCCATAATAACACTTCTTTCATCCAAGATTTACATCACTGGTCAAATTTTAATATTCCATAATGCTTGACCAAAATACCTCTGTCAAAATCCTTGATTTAGAGCATTAGAACTCCTGCCAAGTTAAACTTGAATTTGTTGATGCAGGTGGATGAAACGATTTTATCATAGCATACAAGATACATTGAATCGCGAGAAACCTGACTTACAGCCTGCTTATGGGACATAACACCCTTTACATATACTAACATTACATAGTTCTTTACATTCACTTAGAATACTGGCATAGCAAACGAAATGCAGTAGATTGTTTTTATAAAAATTTGAATTTTATCAGAGTCACCACAAATGTGGTTTAGTGAGCAGTAACCATAAAAACACCGAGACAAAGAATTGATTGTATATAGTGGAAATTTTTTTAATATCAGCGTTGTGGATCTTGCAGAATCGAGTCATAAAAGACAGTACTAATAATATGTAAACGATGAAATTTCAACATGTGTTATTAAGTTATTTGATATATGTACTAAAAAATTACGTTGTTAAAATTTTTTTCGCATCTAATCGATAAAAGAGTGTTAGTTGTTTAATAGACTAACATATAATGCAAGCACATGCTTAGGGCATATATAAATAATTAAGAAAATGCACTTCAGTAAACGCAAATGTTGTAACTTCCACACTACTACTACAGCACAACAGCAATGTTACAATATCTGGCATTTCATAATATAAAGAAATCAAACTTTTACCTGACATGACAGTTGTAGTTTTTTCTGGGCCTGTGGTTGCGGTATCTGTCAAAATAAATGTACAATTGAATTATTAGATTGTTGATTCCATAATAACACTTCTTTCATCCAAGATTTACATCACTGGTCAAATTTTAATATTCCATAATGCTTGACCAAAATACCTCTGTCAAAATCCTTGATTTAGAGCCTTAGAACTCCTGCCAAGTTAAACTTGAATTTGTTGATGCAGGTGGATGAAACGATTTTATCATAGCATACAAGATACATTGAATCGCGAGAAACGTGACTTACAGCCTGCTTATGGGACAAAACACCCTTTACATATACTAACTTTACATAGTTCTTCACTTTCACTTAGAATACGGGCATAGCAAACGAAATGCAGTAGATTGTTTTTATAAAAATTTGAATTTTATCAGAGTCACCACAAATGTGGTTTAGTGAGCAGTAACCATAAAAACACTGAGACAAAGAATCGATTGTATATACCGGACATATTTTAAATATCAGCTTTGTGGATATTGCAGAAGCGAATCATAAAAGACAGTATTAATAATATGTAAACCATGAAATTTCAACACGTGTTATTAAGTTATTTTATATATGTACTCAAAAACTACGTTGTTAAATTTTTTTGGCATCTAATCGATAAAAGAGTGTTAGTCGTTTAATATACCAACATATTATGCAACCACATGCTTAGGGCATATATAATTTAATAAGAAAATGCACTTCAGTGAACGCAAATGTTGTAACTTCCACACTACTACTATCGCACAACAGCAATGTTACAATATCTGGCATTTCATAATATAAAAAAATCGAACTTTTACTTGAGATGACAGTTGTAGTTTTTTCTTGGCCTGTGGTTGTGGTATCTATCAAAAGAAATGTACAATTGAATTATTAGATTGCTGATTCCACAATAATACTTCTTTTACCCAAGATTTACATCACTGGTCAAACTTTGACATTCCATAATGCTTGACCAAAATACATGTGTAAAAATCCTTGATTTAGAGCCTTAGAACTCCTGCCAGATTAAACTGGATTTGTTGATGCAGGTGGATGGAACGATTTGTTCATAGCATACAAGATACATTGAATCGCGAGAAACGTGACTTACAGCCTGCTTATGGAACATAAAACCCTTTACACATACACACTTTACAGAGCTCTTCACGTTCAGTTACAATACGGTCGCAACAAACGAAATACAGTAGACTATTTTCATAAAAATTAGAATTTGATCAGTCACCATAAGTGGTTTAGTGAGCAGTAACCACACAAACACTGAGACAAAGAATTGATTGTATATAGTGGACATTTTTTGTATATAGCAGACATTTTTTTTATTCATAAGCATTGTGGATCTTGCAGAAGCGAGTCATAAAAGACACTACTAATTATATGTAAACGGTGAAATTTGAATATTGAACCCATGGGATAAAGTTATTTTATACATGTACTCAAAAACTACATAATTGAAAATTGTTTCGCATCTAATCGATAAAACAGCGCGTTAGTCATTTATTATACCCACATATTAAGCAAGCACATGCTTAGGGCATATGTAATTAAGAATAAAATGCACCTCAGTGAACGTAAATGTTGTACCTTCCACACTACTACTACCTCACAACATCAATGTTACAATATCCGGCATTCCATAATATAAAGAAATCAAACTTTTACCTGAGATGACAGTTGTAGTTTTTTCTGGGACTGTGGTTTCGGTATCTGTCAAAATAAATGTACAATTGAATTATTAGATTGTTGATTCCATAATAACACTTCTTTCATCCAAGATTTACATCACTGGTCAAATTTTAATATTCCATAATGCTTGACCAAAATACCTCTGTCAAAATTCTTGATTTAGAGCCTTAGAACTCCTGCCAACTTAAACTTGAATTTGTTGATGCAGGTGGATGAAACGATTTTATCATAGCATACAAGATACATTGAATCGCGAGAAACGTGACTTACAGCCTGCTTATGGGACATAACACCCTTTACATATACTAACTTTACATAGTTCTTCACTTTCACTTAGAATACGGGCATAGCAAACGAAATGCAGTAGATTGTTTTTATAAAAATTTAAATTTTATCAGAGTCACCACAAATGTGGTTTAGTGAGCAGTAACCATAAAAACACTGAGACAAAGAATCGATTGTATATACCGGACATTTTTTAAATATCAGATTTGTGGATATTGCAGAAGCGAGTCATAAAAGACAGTACTAATAATATGTAAACGATGAAATTTCAACACGTGTTATTAAGTTATTTTATATATGTACTCAAAAACTACGTTGTTAAACTTTTTTTGCGTCTAATCGATAAAAGAGTGCTAGTCGTTTAATATACCAACATATTATGCAACCACATGCTTAGGGCATATATAATTAATTAAGAAAATGCACTTCAGTGAACGCAAATGTTGTAACTTCCACACTACTACTACAGCACAACAGCAATGTTACAATATCTGGCATTTCATAATATAAAGAAATCAAACTTTTACCTGACATGACAGTTGTAGTTTTTTCTGGGCCTGTGGTTGTGGTATCTGTCAAAATAAATGTACAATTGAATTATTAGATTGCTGATTTCACAATAATACTTCTTTTACCCAAGATTTACATCACTGGTAAAACTTTGACATTCCATAAAGCTTGACCAAAATACCTGTGTAAAAATCCTTGATTTAGAGCCTTAGAACTCCTGCCAAGTTAAAATTGGATTTGTTGATGCAGGAGGATGGAACGATTTGATCATAGCATACAAGATACATTGCATCGCGAGAAACCTGACTTACAGCCTGCTTATGGGACATAAAACCCTTTACACACACACTTTACAGAGCTCTTCACGTTCAGTTACAATACGGGCGCAACAAACGAAATACAGTAGATTATTTTCATAAAAATTTGAATTTGATCAGTCACCATAAGTGGTTTAGTGAGCAGTAACCACACAAACACTGAGACAAAGAATTGATTGTATATAGTGGACATTTTTTGTATATAGCGGACATTTTTTTAACTCATAAGCATTGTGGATCTTGCAGAAGCGAGTCATAAAAGACACTACTAATAATATGTAAACGATGAAATTTCAACACGTGTTATTAAGTTATTTGATATATGTACTCAAAAACTACGTTGTTAAAAAAATTTCGCATCTAATCGATAAAAGAGTGTTAGTCGTTTAATAGACCAACATATTATGCAAGCACATGCTTAGGGCATATATAAATAATTAAGAAAATGCACTTCAGTGAACGCAAATGTTGTAACTTCCACACTACTACTACAGCACAACAGCAATGTTACAATATCCGGTATTTCATAATATAAAGAAATAAAAATTTTACCTTGGTCTCCGGGTCTGGTACCTGGAAATCTGGCATCTGTGGTATCTAAAATAAATGTACAGTTGAATTATTCGATTGCTGATTCCACAATACTTCTTTCACTCAAGATTTACATCACTGATCAGTTTTACATTCCATAATGCTTGACCAAAATATTTCTGTTAAAATCCTTGATTTAGAACCTTAGAACTCCTGTCAAGTTAAACTTGGATTTGTTGATGCAGTTGGACGAAACTGTTTTATCACAGTATACAAGATACATTGAATCGCGAAAAACGTGACTTACTGGCTGCTTATGGGACATAACACCCTTTACATATACTAACTTTACATAGTTCTTCCCGTTCAATTAGAATACGGGCGCAGCAAACAAAATACAGTAGATTGTTTTCATAAAAAAATAGAATTTTATTAGATTTAGAATATTAAAAGCAGTAAATTTGTTTTTATGAAAATCAGAATTTTATCAGAGTCACCACTACTGTGGTTTAGTGAGCAGTAACCATACAAACACTGAGACAAAGAAACGATTGTATGAAGTGGACATTTTTTTACTAATCAGGGTTGTGGATCTTTCAGAAAGAAGCGAGTCATAAAAGACAGTACTAATAATATATAAACAGTGAAATTTCAACACGTCATATTAAGTTATTTTATATATGTACTCAAAAACTATTGTTAAAAATTATTTCGCATCTAATCGATAAAAGAGTGTTAGTCATTTAATATACCAACATATTATGCAACCACATGCTTAGGGCATATATAATTAATTAAGAAAATGCACTTCAGTGAACGCAAATGTTGTAACTTCCACACTACTACTACAGCACAACAGCAATGTTACAATATCTGGCATTTCATAATATAAAGAAATCAAACTTTTACCTGACATGACAGTTGTAGTTTTTTCTGGGCCTGTGGTTGTGGTATCTGTCAAAATAAATGTACAATTGAATTATTAGATTGCTGATTTCACAATAATACTTCTTTTACCCAAGATTTACATCACTGGTAAAACTTTGACATTCCATAAAGCTTGACCAAAATACCTGTGTAAAAATCCTTGATTTAGAGCCTTAGAACTCCTGCCAAGTTAAACTTGGATTTTTTGATGCAGGTGGAAGGAACGATTTGATCATAGCATACAAGATACATTGAATCGCAAGAAACCTGACTTACAGCCTGCTTATGGGACATAAAACCCTTTACACATACACACTTTACAGAGCTCTTCACGTTCAGTTACAATACGGGTGCAACAAACGAAATACAGTAGATTATTTTCATAAAAATTTGAATTTGATCAGTCACCATAAGTGATTTAGTGAGCAGTAACCACACAAACACTGAGACAAAGAATTGATTGTATATAGTGGACATTTTTTGTATATAGCGGAATTTTTTTTTACTCAAGCATTGTGGATCTTGCAGAAGCGAGTCATAAAAGACACTACTAATAATATGTAAACGATGAAATTTCAACACGTGTTATTAAGTTATTTGATATATATACTCAAAAACTACGTTGTTAAAAAAATTTCGCATCTAATCGATAAGAGTGTTAGTCGTTTAATAGACCAACATATTATGCAAGCACATGCTTAGGGCATATATAAATAATTAAGAAAATGCACTTCAGTGAACGCAAATGTTGTAACTTCCACACTACTACTACAGCACAACAGCAATGTTACAATATCCGGTATTTCATAATATAAAGAAATAAAATTTTTACCTTGGTCTCCGGGTCTGGTACCTGGAAATCTGGCATCTGTGGTATCTAAAATAAATGTACAGTTGAATTATTCGATTGCTGATTCCACAATACTTCTTTCACTCAAGATTTACATCACTGATCAGTTTTACATTCCATAATGCTTGACCAAAATATTTCTGTTAAAATCCTTGATTTAGAACCTTAGAACTCCTGTCAAGTTAAACTTGGATTTGTTGATGCAGTTGGACGAAACTGTTTTATCACAGTATACAAGATACATTAAATCGCGAAAAACGTGACTTACTGGCTGCTTATGGGACATAACACCCTTTACATATACTAACTTTACATAGTTCTTCCCGTTCAATTAGAATACGGGCGCAGCAAACAAAATACAGTAGATTGTTTTCATAAAAAAATAGAATTTTATTAGATTTAGAATATTAAAAGCAGTAAATTTGTTTTTATGAAAATCAGAATTTTATCAGAGTCACCACTACTGTGGTTTAGTGAGCAGTAACCATACAAACACTGAGACAAAGAAACGATTGTATGAAGTGGACATTTTTTTACTAATCAGGGTTGTGGATCTTTCAGAAAGAAGCGAGTCATAAAAGACAGTACTAATAATATATAAACAGTGAAATTTCAACACGTCATATTAAGTTATTTTATATATGTACTCAAAAACTATTGTTAAAAATTATTTCGCATCTAATCGATAAAAGAGTGTTAGTCATTTAATATACCAACATATTATGCAACCACATGCTTAGGGCATATATAATTAATTAAGAAAATGCACTTCAGTGAACGCAAATGTTGTAACTTCCACACTACTACTACAGCACAACAGCAATGTTACAATATCTGGCATTTCATAATATAAAGAAATCAAACTTTTACCTGACATGACAGTTGTAGTTTTTTCTGGGCCTGTGGTTGTGGTATCTGTCAAAATAAATGTACAATTGAATTATTAGATTGCTGATTTCACAATAATACTTCTTTTACCCAAGATTTACATCACTGGTAAAACTTTGACATTCCATAAAGCTTGACCAAAATACCTGTGTAAAAATCCTTGATTTAGAGCCTTAGAACTCCTGCCAAGTTAAACTTGGATTTTTTGATGCAGGTGGAAGGAACGATTTGATCATAGCATACAAGATACATTGAATCGCAAGAAACCTGACTTACAGCCTGCTTATGGGACATAAAACCCTTTACACATACACACTTTACAGAGCTCTTCACGTTCAGTTACAATACGGGTGCAACAAACGAAATACAGTAGATTATTTTCATAAAAATTTGAATTTGATCAGTCACCATAAGTGATTTAGTGAGCAGTAACCACACAAACACTGAGACAAAGAATTGATTGTATATAGTGGAAATTTTTTGTATATAGCGGAATTTTTTTTTACTCAAGCATTGTGGATCTTGCAGAAGCGAGTCATAAAAGACACTACTAATAATATGTAAACGATGAAATTTCAACACGTGTTATTAAGTTATTTGATATATATACTCAAAAACTACGTTGTTAAAAAAATTTCGCATCTAATCGATAAGAGTGTTAGTCGTTTAATAGACCAACATATTATGCAAGCACATGCTTAGGGCATATATAAATAATTAAGAAAATGCACTTCAGTGAACGCAAATGTTGTAACTTCCACACTACTACTACAGCACAACAGCAATGTTACAATATCCGGTATTTCATAATATAAAGAAATAAATTTTTTACCTTGGTCTCCGGGTCTGGTACCTGGAAATCTGGCATCTGTGGTATCTAAAATAAATGTACAGTTGAATTATTCGATTGCTGATTCCACAATACTTCTTTCACTCAAGATTTACATCACTGATCAGTTTTACATTCCATAATGCTTGACCAAAATATTTCTGTTAAAATCCTTGATTTAGAACCTTAGAACTCCTGTCAAGTTAAACTTGGATTTGTTGATGCAGTTGGACGAAACTGTTTTATCACAGTATACAAGATACATTGAATCGCGAAAAACGTGACTTACTGGCTGCTTATGGGACATAACACCCTTTACATATACTAACTTTACATAGTTCTTCCCGTTCAATTAGAATATGGGCGCAGCAAACAAAATACAGTAGATTGTTTTCATAAAAAAATAGAATTTTATTAGATTTAGAATATTAAAAGCAGTAAATTTGTTTTTATGAAAATCAGAATTTTATCAGAGTCACCACTACTGTGGTTTAGTGAGCAGTAACCATACAAACACTGAGACAAAGAAACGATTGTATGAAGTGGACATTTTTTTACTAATCAGGGTTGTGGATCTTTCAGAAAGAAGCGAGTCATAAAAGACAGTACTAATAATATATAAACAGTGAAATTTCAACACGTCATATTAAGTTATTTTATATATGTACTCAAAAACTATTGTTAAAAATTATTTCGCATCTAATCGATAAAAGAGTGTTAGTCATTTAATATACCAACATATTATGCAACCACATGCTTAGGGCATATATAATTAATTAAGAAAATGCACTTCAGTGAACGCAAATGTTGTAACTTCCACACTACTACTACAGCACAACAGCAATGTTACAATATCTGGCATTTCATAATATAAAGAAATCAAACTTTTACCTGACATGACAGTTGTAGTTTTTTCTGGGCCTGTGGTTGTGGTATCTGTCAAAATAAATGTACAATTGAATTATTAGATTGCTGATTTCACAATAATACTTCTTTTACCCAAGATTTACATCACTGGTAAAACTTTGACATTCCATAAAGCTTGACCAAAATACCTGTGTAAAAATCCTTGATTTAGAGCCTTAGAACTCCTGCCAAGTTAAACTTGGATTTTTTGATGCAGGTGGAAGGAACGATTTGATCATAGCATACAAGATACATTGAATCGCAAGAAACCTGACTTACAGCCTGCTTATGGGACATAAAACCCTTTACACATACACACTTTACAGAGCTCTTCACGTTCAGTTACAATACGGGTGCAACAAACGAAATACAGTAGATTATTTTCATAAAAATTTGAATTTGATCAGTCACCATAAGTGATTTAGTGAGCAGTAACCACACAAACACTGAGACAAAGAATTGATTGTATATAGTGGACATTTTTTGTATATAGCGGAATTTTTTTTTACTCAAGCATTGTGGATCTTGCAGAAGCGAGTCATAAAAGACACTACTAATAATATGTAAACGATGAAATTTCAACACGTGTTATTAAGTTATTTGATATATATACTCAAAAACTACGTTGTTAAAAAAATTTCGCATCTAATCGATAAGAGTGTTAGTCGTTTAATAGACCAACATATTATGCAAGCACATGCTTAGGGCATATATAAATAATTAAGAAAATGCACTTCAGTGAACGCAAATGTTGTAACTTCCACACTACTACTACAGCACAACAGCAATGTTACAATATCCGGTATTTCATAATATAAAGAAATAAAAATTTTACCTTGGTCTCCGGGTCTGGTACCTGGAAATCTGGCATCTGTGGTATCTAAAATAAATGTACAGTTGAATTATTCGATTGCTGATTCCACAATACTTCTTTCACTCAAGATTTACATCACTGATCAGTTTTACATTCCATAATGCTTGACCAAAATATTTCTGTTAAAATCCTTGATTTAGAACCTTAGAACTCCTGTCAAGTTAAACTTGGATTTGTTGATGCAGTTGGACGAAACTGTTTTATCACAGTATACAAGATACATTGAATCGCGAAAAACGTGACTTACTGGCTGCTTATGGGACATAACACCCTTTACATATACTAACTTTACATAGTTCTTCCCGTTCAGTTAGAATACGGGCGCAGCAAACAAAATACAGTAGATTGTTTTCATAAAAAATAGAATTTTATAAGATTTAGAATATTAAAAGCAGTATATTTGTTTTTATGAAAATCAGAATTTTATCAGTCACCACTAGTGTGGTTTAGTGAGCAGTAACCATACAAACACTGAGACAAAGAAACGATTGTATGAAGTGGAATTTTTTTTACTAATCAGGGTTGTGGATCTTTCAGAAAGAAGCGAGTCATAAAAGACAGTACTAATAATATATAAACAGTGAAATTTCAACACGTCATATTAAGTTATTTTATATATGTACTCAAAAACTACATTGTTAAAAATTATTTCGCATCTAATCGATAAAAGAGTGTTAGTCGTTTAATATACCAACATATTATGCAAGCACATGCTTAGGGCATATATAATTACTTAAGAAAATGCACTTCAGTGAACGCAAATGTTGTAACTTCCACACTACTACTACCTCACAACATCAATGTTACAATATCCGGCATTTCATAATATAAAGAAATCAAACTTTTACCTGACATGACAGTTGTAGTTTTTTCTGGGCCTGTGGTTGCGGTATCTGTCAAAATAAATGTACAATTGAATTATTAGATTGTTGATTCCATAATAACACTTCTTTCATCCAAGATTTACATCACTGGTCAAATTTTAATATTCCATAATGCTCGACCAAAATACCTCTGTCAAAATCCTTGATTTAGAGCATTAGAACTCCTGCCAAGTTAAACTTGAATTTGTTGATGCAGGTGGATGAAACGAATTTATCATAGCATACAAGATACATTGAATCGCGAGAAACCTGACTTACAGCCTCCTTATGGGACATAACACCCTTTACATATACTAACTTTACATAGTTCTTTACGTTCACTTAGAATACGGGCATAGCAAACGAAATGCAGGAGATTGTTTTTATAAAAATTTTTACTACTTTATATAGTTCTTCACATTCACTTAGAATACGGGCACAGCAAACGAAATGCAGTAAATTGTTTTCATAAAAATTTTAGTTTCATCAGAGTCACCACAAATGTGGTTTAGTGAGCATTAACCATACAAATACAGAGACAAAGGATCGATTGTATATAGCGGACATTTTTTTAATATCAGCGTTGTGGATCTTGCAGAAGCGAGTCATAAAAGACAGTACTAATAATATGTAAACTGTGAAATTTCAACACGTGGTATTAAGGCGTCGCTTGGGTCTAAACGCGTTTTATTTTCTTATTTCATTATCACTGAACCTACAGAGCTGAAACTTTCATAGATTGCAAGTCCAGGTAAGAGTAATGCTGTGAATTTTTTCCAGAAAGTTTCATACATATTTTCCCACGGTATGCAGCCATCTTGGATTGAATGTTGCGTGTGACTTATATCAGTAACCATTGGATTTAGAGGACTCAAATTTGGTGTGTAATTACTCCACATAATCCCAATGAAAACAGTCAGTTGACTTTCCAAGTTTTCAAAAAACTTTTGTTTTCATGATTTTTTTTACATCTGAATGTATTTTTTCATCATGAAATTTTACATTGATGGTTCATTATATAAAATATAAATAATGTTTTCTAAAAAGTTACTACATAGTTTTCAAGAGCATACTATCAAGAAACACTGTAGAAAGTTTCAAGTAATTCTGTCAAACAATAGCAGAGATAAGTGACACGGGAGGCAGTAGGTGTGAGGGAAAACATGTTTTTGAGAAAATCGTGTTCAAAGTTTATGTACATTGGCACATACATTTCAACATCTCAAAAGCAACCTAGATGATTGAAACTTTGCATACATATTACTGAATGTATAATCTATCAAAAGGCAAAGTTAAGAGTCATTGGCATTGTAAAATAAATTTCACACAAGTCCCGAGTACCCGACACCCATGTCCATCGTTGCCGACACAGCTGATCTCACCACGACAAATGGGACATTCGTCGCCTGAGTCCCATCGATACAGTCTGATGACAGAGTTGCATTGATGACCTTGTCGCAACTGGTGCAGAAAGTCTCGAGGCCACACACCATGCCGAGGGTGCGGTCGACAGCTGGGGTGGAGAGTGTATGCTTCCTACACAACGTGCATAGCAGGTTCGCAACAAGTGATGGCAACACGGCACAGCGTACAAGTACTGTTGAAAGATCTCCATCAGCATCTGTCTCATCCTCAACCAGGAATCGCGGGACACCTATCTCCTCCAGAAGATCTGCATAACCAAACTTCCGTTCAGTGACAGACAGTCTCCGAGACGGATCAGCTGGTACTGTTGATGACCGCCTTGATGCCTGGAAAACATACACAATATAAATGTATTTCATGAACAAAAAGTATCCAAGACATGTTCAACAACAAAAGCCCCCCCTTACTACGTATGCAGGGGTATGGCATTGAATGCAATTTATTTTATTGGCATTGCCATATTATACACACACACCCACGCGCGCGTGTGTGTATATAGGCTATGTATACAATAATTACCAGGGCAAATTGTAGTAATATAATAAACCATAGTTACAACTCTGCTTCTGATGTGCCTGGATGGCCCCTGGGCCTGAATGTCAACACAACCACGAACATCAACAGCATGAACTAGATCAGCGTCAAATCGTCTATACAGTAATAGTTATGCCACAAAGGCGATGTTTGGATAAAACGCAAGTGAACATATGAAATATCAGAATTAAACTTACACTGCGTGCCATTCTCGCTGGCACCACGGACGGTGATGGTCGAAGAAGACGAAGTTGTCGCCGCAGGTTCATTGGCGAATTCAACCCTCGATGCCTTCGCATCACGCGCTAATTGCAACGATGCAAACTTTCGCTGCCTCCCAGTACCGTAACCGCCCACTCGCTTTCGACCAAACGGCATAATGTCGTTTTACAAAGCGATATAAATGAACGAAACTCATGGGATAAAAAAGTCGATCGAATCGAACGTAGCTGGTATTTCAAGCTGACGTCAGAGGATGGAAATTAGTATTACAACCAATTAGAGCGCTTGATTTGAGGGAATCCGACATCACGTGGTGATGTCCGGCGAATCGTCGTGGCATTCCCCATTCCTTTGTCACCGAGATGGTTCAGAGGCGGTCATTTATAGTCGGAATTACTCGGATACCTCCGGGCACATTTTAAAACTGTTTGTACCATCATACAGAGCGAAAATGGGGCTTTCCCGTGATATGCGCCATGTTGGAATGGCAGCGTTTTCCGGCATGCAATGGCTCGCGGAAAATCACCTAATGTCCCATTAGTCTCGGTTCATTTGACATAAACAAAGACTTAGCAATGATAGGCATCATACAAAAGACACGTTTTATGACAGAAACGTGTTTATTTCGACAGTGCAACTTACATGAATGGCAAGTTGAATAATAAATATAAAATTCATTTTATTGTCAAAAATCCGTCAAATCCGACCCGAGTCTCCCGTTAAGTTATTCTATATATGTACTCAAAAACTACTTTGTTAAATTTTTTTCCGCATCTAATCGATAATAGAGCGTTAGTTGTTTAATATACCCAAATATTATGCAAGCACATGTTTAGGGCATATATAATTAATTAAGAAAATGCACTTCAGTGAATGCAAATGTTGTAACTTCCACACTACTAATACAGCACAACAGCAATGTTACAATATCCGGCATTTCATAATATAAAGAAATAAAATTTTTACCTGACATGATAGTTGTAGCTTTTTCTGGGACTGTGGTTCCGGTACCTGTCAAAATAAATGTACAATTGAATTATTAGATTGTTGATTCCATAATAACACTTCTTTCATCTAAGATTCACATCACTGGTCAAACTTTGACATTCCATAATGCTCGACCAAAATACCTCTGTCAAAATCCTTGATTTGGAGCCTTAGAACTCCTGCCAAGTTAAACTTTGATTTGTTGATGCAGGTGGATGAAACGATTTTATCATAGTATACAAGAGACATTGCATCGCGAGAAACCTGACTTACAGCCTGCTTATGGGACATAACACCCTTTACATATACTAACTTTATATAGTTCTTCACATTCACTTAGAATACGGGCACAGCAAACGAAATGCAGTAAATTGTTTTCATAAAAATTTTAGTTTCATCAGAGTCACCACAAATGTGGTTTAGTGAGCATTAACCATACAAATACAGAGACAAAGGATCGATTGTATATAGCGGAAATTTTTTTAATATCAGCGTTGTGGATCTTGCAGAAGCGAGTCATAAAAGACAGTACTAATAATATGTAAACTGTGAAATTTCAACACGTGGTATTAAGTTATTCTATATATGTACTCAAAAACTACTTTGTTAAAAAAAAATTCGCATCTAATCGATAAAAGAGCGTTAGTTGTTTAATATACCCAAATATTATGCAAGCACATGTTTAGGGCATATATAATTAATTAAGAAAATGCACTTCAGTGAATGCAAATGTTGTAACTTCCACACTACTAATACAGCACAACAGCAATGTTACAATATCCGGCATTTCATAATATAAAGAAATAAAAATTTTACCTGACATGATAGTTGTAGTTTTTTCTGGGACTGTGGTTCCGGTACCTGTCAAAATAAATGTACAATTGAATTATTAGATTGTTGATTCCATAATAACACTTCTTTCATCCAAGATTTACATCACTGGTCAAACTTTAACATTCCATAATGCTTGACCAAAATACCTCTGTCAAAATCCTTGATTTGGAGCCTCAGAACTCCTGCCAAGTTAAACTTGGATTTGTTGATGCAGGTGGATAAAACGATTTAATCATAGCATACAACAGACATTGAATCGCGAGAAACCTGACTTACAGCCTGCTTATGGGATATAACACCCTTTACATATACTAACTTTACATAGTTCTTTACGTTCACTTAGAATACGGGTACAGCAAACGAAATGCAGTAAATTGTTTGCACCTCAGTGAATGCAAATGTTGTAACTTCTACACTACTACTACTACTTCATAACAGCAATGTTATAATATCCAGCATTTCAAAATTTTACCTGAGATGCCAGTTGTAGTTTTTTCTAGGTTTGTGGTTGTGGTATCTGTCAAAATAAATGTACAATTGAATTATTAGATTGTTGATTCCATAATAACACTTCTTTCATCCAAGATTTACATCACTGGTCAAACTTTGACATTCCATAATGCTTGACCAAAATACCTCTGTCAAAATCCTTGATTTGGAGCCTTAGAACTCCTGCCAAGTTAAACTTGGATTTGTTGATGCAGGTGGATGAAACGATTTTATCATAGTATACAAGAGACATTGAATTGCGAGAAACCTGACTTCCATCCTGCTTATGGGACATAACACCCTTTACATATACTAACTTTATATAGTTCTTCACATTCACTTAGAATACGGACACAGCAAACGAAATGCAGTAAATTGTTTTCATAAAAATTTTAGTTTCATCAGAGTCACTACAAATGTGGTTTAGTGAGCAGTAACCATACAAATACCGAGACAAAGAATCGATTGTATATAGCGGAAATTTTTTTAATATCAGCGTTGTGGATCTTGCAGAAGCGAGTCATAAAAGACAGTACTAATAATATGTAAACTGTGAAATTTCAACACGTGGTATTAAGTTATTCTATATATGTACTCAAAAACTTTGTTAAATTTTTTTTCGCATCTAATCGATAAAAGAGCGTTAGTTGTTTAATATACCCAAATATTATGCAAGCACATGTTTAGGGCATATATAATTAATTAAGAAAATGCACCTCAGTGAATGCAAATGTTGTAACTTCCACACTACTAATACAGCACAACAGCAATGTTACAATATCCGGCATTTCATAATATAAAGAAATAAAAATTTTACCTGACATGACAGTTGTAGCTTTTTCTGGGACTGTGGTTCCGGTACCTGTCAAAATAAATGTACAATTGAATTATTAGATTGTTGATTCCATAATAACACTTCTTTCATCTAAGATTCACATCACTGGTCAAACTTTGACATTCCATAATGCTCGACCAAAATACCTCTGTCAAAATCCTTCATTTGGAGCCTTAGAACTCCTGCCAAGTTAAACTTGGATTTGTTGATGCAGGTGGATGAAACGATTTTATCATAGTATACAAGAGACATTGCATCGCGAGAAACCTGACTTACAGCCTGCTTATGGGACATAACACCCTTTACATATACTAACTTTATATAGTTCTTCACATTCACTTAGAATACGGGCACAGCAAACGAAATGCAGTAAATTGTTTTCATAAAAATTTTAGTTTCATCAGAGTCACCACAAATGTGGTTTAGTGAGCATTAACCATACAAATACAGAGACAAAGGATCGATTGTATATAGCGGACATTTTTTTAATATCAGCGTTGTGGATCTTGCAGAAGCGAGTCATAAAAGACAGTACTAGTAATATGTAAATTGTGAAATTTCAACACGTGGTATTAAGTTATTCTATATATGTACTCAAAAACTACTTTGTTAAATTTTTTTCCGCATCTAATCGATAAAAGAGCGTTAGTTGTTTAATATACCCAAATATTATGCAAGCACATGTTTAGGGCATATATAATTAATTAAGAAAATGCACTTCAGTGAATGCAAATGTTGTAACTTCCACACTACTAATACAGCACAACAGCAATGTTACAATATCCGGCATTTCATAATATAAAGAAATAAAAATTTTACCTGACATGATAGTTGTAGCTTTTTCTGGGACTGTGGTTCCGGTACCTGTCAAAATAAATGTACAATTGAATTATTAGATTGTTGATTCCATAATAACACTTCTTTCATCTAAGATTCACATCACTGGTCAAACTTTGACATTCCATAATGCTCGACCAAAATACCTCTGTCAAAATCCTTGATTTGGAGCCTTAGAACTCCTGCCAAGTTAAACTTGGATTTGTTGATGCAAGTGGATGAAACGATTTTATCATAGTATACAAGAGACATTGAATTGCGAGAAACCTGACTTCCATCCTGCTTATGGGACATAACACCCTTTACATATACTAACTTTATATAGTTCTTCACATTCACTTAGAATACGGGCACAGCAAACGAAATGCAGTAAATTGTTTTCATAAAAATTTGAGTTTCATCAGAGTCACTACAAATGTGGTTTAGTGAGCAGTAACCATACAAATACCGAGACAAAGAATCGATTGTATATAGCGGAAATTTTTTTAATATCAGCGTTGTGGATCTTGCAGAAGCGAGTCATAAAAGACAGTACTAATAATATGTAAACTGTGAAATTTCAACACGTGGTATTAAGTTATTCTATATATGTACTCAAAAACTTTGTTAAATTTTTTTTCGCATCTAATCGATAAAAGAGCGTTAGTTGTTTAATATACCCAAATATTATGCAAGCACATGTTTAGGGCATATATAATTAATTAAGAAAATGCACCTCAGTGAATGCAAATGTTGTAACTTCCACACTACTAATACAGCACAACAGCAATGTTACAATATCCGGCATTTCATAATATAAAGAAATAAAATTTTTACCTGACATGATAGTTGTAGCTTTTTCTGGGACTGTGGTTTCGGTACCTGTCAAAATAAATGTACAATTGAATTATTAGATTGTTGATTCCATAATAACACTTCTTTCATCTAAGATTCACATCACTGGTCAAACTATGACATTCCATAATGCTCGACCAAAATACCTCTGTCAAAATCCTTGATTTGGAGCCTTAGAACTCCTGCCAAGTTAAACTTGGATTTGTTGATGCAGGTGGATGAAACGATTTTATCATAGTATACAAGAGACATTGCATCGCGAGAAACCTGACTTACAGCCTGCTTATGGGACATAACACCCTTTACATATACTAACTTTATATAGTTCTTCACATTCACTTAGAATACGGGCACAGCAAACGAAATGCAGTAAATTGTTTTCATAAAAATTTTAGTTTCATCAGAGTCACCACAAATGTGGTTTAGTGAGCATTAACCATACAAATACAGAGACAAAGGATCGATTGTATATAGCGGAAATTTTTTTAATATCAGCGTTGTGGATCTTGCAGAAGCGAGTCATAAAAGACAGTACTAATAATATGTAAATTGTGAAATTTCAACACGTGGTATTAAGTTATTCTATATATGTACTCAAAAACTACTTTGTTAAATTTTTTTCCGCATCTAATCGATAAAAGAGCGTTAGTTGTTTAATATACCCAAATATTATGCAAGCACATGTTTAGGGCATATATAATTAATTAAGAAAATGCACTTCAGTGAATGCAAATGTTGTAACTTCCACACTACTAATACAGCACAACAGCAATGTTACAATATCCGGCATTTCATAATATAAAGAAATAAAAATTTTACCTGACATGATAGTTGTAGCTTTTTCTGGGACTGTGGTTCCGGTACCTGTCAAAATAAATGTACAATTGAATTATTAGATTGTTGATTCCATAATAACACTTCTTTCATCTAAGATTCACATCACTGGTCAAACTTTGACATTCCATAATGCTCGACCAAAATACCTCTGTCAAAATCCTTGATTTGGAGCCTTAGAACTCCTGCCAAGTTAAACTTGGATTTGTTGATGCAGGTGGATGAAACGATTTTATCATAGTATACAAGAGACATTGCATCGCGAGAAACCTGACTTACAGCCTGCTTATGGGACATAACACCCTTTACATATACTAACTTTATATAGTTCTTCACATTCACTTAGAATACGGGCACAGCAAACGAAATGCAGTAAATTGTTTTCATAAAAATTTTAGTTTCATCAGAGTCACCACAAATGTGGTTTAGTGAGCATTAACCATACAAATACAGAGACAAAGGATCGATTGTATATAGCGGACATTTTTTTAATATCAGCGTTGTGGATCTTGCAGAAGCGAGTCATAAAAGACAGTACTAATAATATGTAAATTGTGAAATTTCAACACGTGGTATTAAGTTATTCTATATATGTACTCAAAAACTACTTTGTTAAATTTTTTTCCGCATCTAATCGATAAAAGAGCGTTAGTTGTTTAATATACCCAAATATTATGCAAGCACATGTTTAGGGCATATATAATTAATTAAGAAAATGCACTTCAGTGAATGCAAATGTTGTAACTTCCACACTACTAATACAGCACAACAGCAATGTTACAATATCCGGCATTTCATAATATAAAGAAATAATTTTTTTTACCTGACATAATAGTTGTAGCTTTTTCTGGGACTGTGGTTCCGGTACCTGTCAAAATAAATGTACAATTGAATTATTAGATTGTTGATTCCATAATAACACTTCTTTCATCTAAGATTCACATCACTGGTCAAACTTTGACATTCCATAATGCTCGAACAAAATACCTCTGTCAAAATCCTTGATTTGGAGCCTTAGAACTCCTGCCAAGTTAAACTTGGATTTGTTGATGCAGCTGGATGAAACGATTTTATCATAGTATACAAGAGACATTGCATCGCGAGAAACCTGACTTACAGCCTGCTTATGGGACATAACACCCTTTACATATACTAACTTTATATAGTTCTTCACATTCACTTAGAATACGGGCACAGCAAACGAAATGCAGTAAATTGTTTTCATAAAAATTTTAGTTTCATCAGAGTCACCACAAATGTGGTTTAGTGAGCATTAACCATACAAATACAGAGACAAAGGATCGATTGTATATAGCGGACATTTTTTTAAAATCAGCATTGTGGATCTTGCAGAAGCGAGTCATAAAAGACAGTACTAATAATATGTAAACTGTGAAATTTCAACACGTGGTATTAAGTTATTCTATATATGTACTCAAAAACTACTTTGTTAAATTTTTGTTCGCATCTAATCGATAAAAGAGCGTTAGTTGTTTAATATACCCAAATATTATGCAAGCACATGTTTAGGGCATATATAATTAATTAAGAAAATGCACTTCAGTGAATGCAAATGTTGTAACTTCCACACTACTAATACAGCACAACAGCAATGTTACAATATCCGGCATTTCATAATATAAAGAAATAAAAATTTTACCTGACATGATAGTTGTAGCTTTTTCTGGGACTGTGGTTCCGGTACCTGTCAAAATAAATGTACAATTGAATTATTAGATTGTTGATTCCATAATAACACTTCTTTCATCTAAGATTCACATCACTGGTCAAACTTTGACATTCCATAATGCTCGACCAAAATACCTCTGTCAAAATCCTTGATTTGGAGCCTTAGAACTCCTGCCAAGTTAAACTTGGATTTGTTGATGCAGGTGGATGAAACGATTTTATCATAGTATACAAGAGACATTGCATCGCGAGAAACCTGACTTACAGCCTGCTTATGGGACATAACACCCTTTACATATACTAACTTTATATAGTTCTTCACATTCACTTAGAATACGGGCACAGCAAACGAAATGCAGTAAATTGTTTTCATAAAAATTTTAGTTTCATCAGAGTCACCACAAATGTGGTTTAGTGAGCATTAACCATACAAATACAGAGACAAAGGATCGATTGTATATAGCGGACATTTTTTTAATATCAGCGTTGTGGATCTTGCAGAAGCGAGTCATAAAAGACAGTACTAATAATATGTAAATTGTGAAATTTCAACACGTGGTATTAAGTTATTCTATATATGTACTCAAAAACTACTTTGTTAAATTTTTTTCCGCATCTAATCGATAAAAGAGCGTTAGTTGTTTAATATACCCAAATATTATGCAAGCACATGTTTAGGGCATATATAATTAATTAAGAAAATGCACTTCAGTGAATGCAAATGTTGTAACTTCCACACTACTAATACAGCACAACAGCAATGTTACAATATCCGGCATTTCATAATATAAAGAAATAATTTTTTTTACCTGACATAATAGTTGTAGCTTTTTCTGGGACTGTGGTTCCGGTACCTGTCAAAATAAATGTACAATTGAATTATTAGATTGTTGATTCCATAATAACACTTCTTTCATCTAAGATTCACATCACTGGTCAAACTTTGACATTCCATAATGCTCGAACAAAATACCTCTGTCAAAATCCTTGATTTGGAGCCTTAGAACTCCTGCCAAGTTAAACTTGGATTTGTTGATGCAGCTGGATGAAACGATTTTATCATAGTATACAAGAGACATTGCATCGCGAGAAACCTGACTTACAGCCTGCTTATGGGACATAACACCCTTTACATATACTAACTTTATATAGTTCTTCACATTCACTTAGAATACGGGCACAGCAAACGAAATGCAGTAAATTGTTTTCATAAAAATTTTAGTTTCATCAGAGTCACCACAAATGTGGTTTAGTGAGCATTAACCATACAAATACAGAGACAAAGGATCGATTGTATATAGCGGACATTTTTTTAAAATCAGCATTGTGGATCTTGCAGAAGCGAGTCATAAAAGACAGTACTAATAATATGTAAACTGTGAAATTTCAACACGTGGTATTAAGTTATTCTATATATGTACTCAAAAACTACTTTGTTAAATTTTTGTTCGCATCTAATCGATAAAAGAGCGTTAGTTGTTTAATATACCCAAATATTATGCAAGCACATGTTTAGGGCATATATAATTAATTAAGAAAATGCACTTCAGTGAATGCAAATGTTGTAACTTCCACACTACTAATACAGCACAACAGCAATGTTACAATATCCGGCATTTCATAATATAAAGAAATAAAAATTTTACCTGACATGATAGTTGTAGTTTTTTCTGGGACTGTGGTTCCGGTACCTTGTCAAAATAAATGTACAATTGAATTATTAGATTGTTGATTCCATAATAACACTTCTTTCATCCAAGATTTACATCACTGGTCAAACTTTGACATTCCATAATGCTTGACCAAAATACCTCTGTCAAAATCCTTGATTTGGAGCCTTAGAACTCCTGCCAAGTTAAACTTGGATTTGTTGATGCAGGTGGATAAAACGATTTTATCATAGTATACAAGAGACATTGAATTGCGAGAAACCTAACTTCCATCCTGCTTATGGGACATAACACCCTTTACATATACTAACTTTATATAGTTCTTCACATTCACTTAGAATACGGGCACAGCAAACGAAATGCAGTAAATTGTTTTCATAAAAATTTTAGTTTCATCA
Organism: Lamellibrachia columna; assembly: GCA_963662155.1. Lineage (NCBI taxonomy): Eukaryota > Metazoa > Annelida > Polychaeta > Sabellida > Siboglinidae > Lamellibrachia > Lamellibrachia columna. The sequence goes on from OY759262.1 coordinate 37,144,454, forward strand.
GTCACCACAAATGTGGTTTAGTGAGCATTAACCATACAAATACAGAGACAAAGGATCGATTGTATATAGCGGACATTTTTTTAATATCAGCGTTGTGGATCTTGCAGAAGCGAGTCATAAAAGACAGTACTAATAATATGTAAACTGTGAAATTTCAACACGTTGTATTAAGTTATTCTATATATGTACTCAAAAACTACTTTGTTAAAATTGTTTTCGCATCTAATCGATAAAAGAGCGTTAGTTGTTTAATATACCCAAATATTATGCAAGCACATGTTTAGGGCATATATAATTAATTAAGAAAATGCACTTCAGTGAATGCAAATGTTGTAACTTCCACACTACTAATACAGCACAACAGCAATGTTAAAATATCCGGCATTTCATAATATAAAGAAATAAAAATTTTACCTGACATGATAGTTGTAGTTTTTTCTGGGACTGTGGTTCCGGTACCTGTCAAAATAAATGTACAATTGAATTATTAGATTGTTGATTCCATAATAACACTTCTTTCATCCAAGATTTACATCACTGGTCAAACTTTGACATTCCATAATGCTTGACCAAAATACCTCTGTCAAAATCCTTGATTTGGAGCCTTAGAACTCCTCCCAAGTTAAACTTGGATTTGTTGATGCAGGTGGATGAAACGATTTAATCATAGCATACAAGAGACATTGAATCGCGAGAAACCTGACTTACAGCCTGCTTATGGGATATAACACCCTTTACATATACTAACTTTACATAGTTCTTTACGTTCACTTAGAATACGGGTACAGCAAACGAAATGCAGTAAATTGTTTGCACCTCAGTGAATGCAAATGTTGTAACTTCTACACTACTACTACTACTTCACAACAGCAATGTTATAATATCCGGCATTTCAAAATTTTACCTGAGATGCCAGTTGTAGTTTTTTCTAGGTTTGTGGTTGTGGTATCTGTAAAAATAAATGTACAATTGAATTATTAGATTGTTGATTCCATAATAACACTTCTTTCATCCAAGATTCACATCACTGGTCAAACTTTGACATTCCATAATGCTCGACCAAAATACCTCTGTCAAAATCCTTGATTTGGAGCCTTAGAACTCCTGCCAAGTTAAACTTGGATTTGTTGATGCAGGTGGATGAAACGATTTTATCATAGTATACAAGAGACATTGCATCGCGAGAAACCTGACTTACAGCCTGCTTATGGGACATAACACCCTTTACATATACTAACTTTATATAGTTCTTCACATTCACTTAGAATACGGGCACAGCAAACGAAATGCAGTAAATTGTTTTCATAAAAATTTTAGTTTCATCAGAGTCACCACAAATGTGGTTTAGTGAGCATTAACCATACAAATACAGAGACAAAGGATCGATTGTATATAGCGGACATTTTTTTAATATCAGCGTTGTGGATCTTGCAGAAGCGAGTCATAAAAGACAGTACTAATAATATGTAAACTGTGAAATTTCAACACGTGGTATTAAGTTATTCTATATATGTACTCAAAAACTACTTTGTTAAAATTGTTTTCGCATCTAATCGATAAAAGAGCGTTAGTTGTTTAATATACCCAAATATTATGCAAGCACATGTTTAGGGCATATATAATTAATTAAGAAAATGCACTTCAGTGAATGCAAATGTTGTAACTTCCACACTACTAATACAGCACAACAGCAATGTTAAAATATCCGGCATTTCATAATATAAAGAAATAAAAATTTTACCTGACATGATAGTTGTAGTTTTTTCTGGGACTGTGGTTCCGGTACCTGTCAAAATAAATGTACAATTGAATTATTAGATTGTTGATTCCATAATAACACTTCTTTCATCCAAGATTTACATCACTGGTCAAACTTTGACATTCCATAATGCTTGACCAAAATACCTCTGTCAAAATCCTTGATTTGGAGCCTTAGAACTCCTCCCAAGTTAAACTTGGATTTGTTGATGCAGGTGGATGAAACGATTTAATCATAGCATACAAGAGACATTGAATCGCGAGAAACCTGACTTACAGCCTGCTTATGGGACATAACACCCTTTACATATACTAACTTTACATAGTTCTTTACGTTCACTTAGAATACGGGTACAGCAAACGAAATGCAGTAAATTGTTTGCACCTCAGTGAATGCAAATGTTGTAACTTCTACACTACTACTACTACTTCACAACAGCAATGTTATAATATCGGGCATTTCAAAATTTTACCTGAGATGCCAGTTGTAGTTTTTTCTAGGTTTGTGGTTGTGGTATCTGTCAAAATAAATGTACAATTGAATTATTAGATTGTTGATTCCATAATAACACTTCTTTCTTCCAAGATTTACATCACTGGTCAAACGTTGACATTTCATAATGCTCGATCAAAATACATATGTCAAAATCCTTAATTTGAAGCCTTAGAACTCCTGCCAAGTTAAACTTGGATTTGTTGATGTAGGTGGATGAAACGATTTGATCATAGCATACAAGATACATTGAATCGCGAGAAACGTGACTTACAGCCTGCTTATAGGACATAACATCCTTTACATATACTAACTTTACATAGTTCTTTACGTTCACTTAGAATACGGGTACAGCAAACGAAATGCAGTAAATTGTTTTCATAAAAATTTGTATTTGATCACTCACCACAAATGTGGTTTAGTGAGCAGTAACAATACAAATACCGATACAAAGAATCGATTGTATATAGCGGACATTTTTTTAATATCAGCGTTGTGGATCTTGCAGAAGCGAGTCATAAAAGACAGTACTAATAATACGTAAACGGTGAAATTTGAACACATGGTATTAAGGTATTCTATATATGTACTCAAAAACTACTTTGTTAAATTTTTTTTTGCATCTAATCGATAAAAGAGCGTTTGTTGTTTAATATACCCACATATTATGCAAGCACATGCTTAGGGCATATATAATTAATTAAGAAAATTCACTTCAGTGAATGCAAATGTTGTAACTTCCACACTACTAATACAGCACAACAGCAATGTTACAATATCCGGCATTTCATAATATAAAGAAATAAAAATTTTACCTGAGATGACAGTTGTAGTTTTTTCTGGGACTGTGGTTGCGGTACCTGTCAAAATTAATGTACAACTGAATTATTAGATTGTTGATTCCATAATAATACTTCTTTCATCCAAGGTTTATATCACAGGTCAAACTTTGACATTCCATAATGCTTGACCAAAATACCTCTGTCAAAATCCTTGATTTAGAGCCTTAGAACTCCTGCCAAGTTAAACTTGAATTTGTTGATGCAGGTGGATGAAACGATTTTATCATAGCATACAAGATACATTGAATCGCGAGAAACGTGACTTACAGCCTGCTTATGGGACAAAACACCCTTTACATATACTAACTTTACATAGTTCTTCACTTTCACTTAGAATACGGGCATAGCAAACGAAATGCAGTAGATTGTTTTTATAAAAATTTGAATTTTATCAGAGTCACCACAAATGTGGTTTAGTGAGCAGTAACCATAAAAACACTGAGACAAAGAATCGATTGTATATACCGGACATATTTTAAATATCAGCTTTGTGGATATTGCAGAAGCGAATCATAAAAGACAGTATTAATAATATGTAAACCATGAAATTTCAACACGTGTTATTAAGTTATTTTATATATGTACTCAAAAACTACGTTGTTAAATTTTTTTGGCATCTAATCGATAAAAGAGTGTTAGTCGTTTAATATACCAACATATTATGCAACCACATGCTTAGGGCATATATAATTTAATAAGAAAATGCACTTCAGTGAACGCAAATGTTGTAACTTCCACACTACTACTATCGCACAACAGCAATGTTACAATATCTGGCATTTCATAATATAAAAAAATCGAACTTTTACTTGAGATGACAGTTGTAGTTTTTTCTTGGCCTGTGGTTGTGGTATCTATCAAAAGAAATGTACAATTGAATTATTAGATTGCTGATTCCACAATAATACTTCTTTTACCCAAGATTTACATCACTGGTCAAACTTTGACATTCCATAATGCTCGACCAAAATACCTCTGTCAAAATCCTTGATTTGGAGCCTTAGAACTCCTGCCAAGTTAAACTTGGACTTGTTGATGCAGGTGGATGGAACGATTTTATCATAGCATATAAGATACATTGAATCGCGAGAAACGTGATTTACAGCCTGCTTATGGGACATAAAACCCTTTACACATACACACTTTACAGAGCTCTTCATGTTCAGTTACAATACGGGTGCAACAAACGAAATACAGTAGATTATTTTCATAAAATTTTTAATTTGATCAGTCACCATAAGTGGTTTAGTGAGCAGTAACCACACAAACACCGAGACAAAGAATTGATTGCTTATAGTGGACACAAATTTTACCGATCAGCGGTGTGGATCTTGCAGAAGCGAGTCATAAAAACACTACTAATTATATGTAAACGGTGAAATTTGAATATTGAACCCATGGGATAAAGTTATTTTATATATGTACACAAAAACTACTTAGTTGAAAATTGTTTCGCATCTAATCGATAAAAGAGCGCGTTAGTCATTTATTATACCCACATATTATGCAAGCACATGCTTAGGGCATACGTAATTAAGAATAAAATGCACCTCAGTGAATGCAAATGTAACTTCTACACTACTACTACTACTTCACAACAGCAATGTTACAATATCCGGCATTTCATAATATAAAGAAATAATTTTTTTTACCTGAGATGACAGTTGTAGTTTTTTCTGGGACTGTGGTTGTGGTACCTGTCAAAATTAATGTACAATTGAATTATTAGATTGTTGATTCCATAATAATACTTCTTTCATCCAAGATTTACATCACAGGTCAAACTTTGACATTCCATAATGATTGACCAAAATACCTCTGTCAAAATCCTTGATTTAGAGCATTAGAACTCCTGCCAAGTTAAACTTGGATTTGTTGATGCAGGTGGATGGAACGATTTTATCATAGCATACAAGATACATTGAATCGCGAGAAACCTGACTTACAGCCTGCTTATGGGAGATAACACCCTTTACATATACATACTTTACACAGCTCTTCACGTTCAGTTACAATACGGGTGCAACAAACGAAATACAGTAGATTGTTTTCATAATTTTTTTTATTTAATCAGTCACCATAAGTGGTTTAGTGAGCAGTAACCACACAAACATTGAGACAAAGAATTGATTGTATATAGTGGACAAATTTTTTACTCATAAGCGTTGTGGATCTCGAGTTATAAAAACATTACTAATTATATGTAAATGGTGAAATTTGAATATTGAACCCATGGGATAAAGTTATTTTATATATGTACTCAAAAACTACTTAGTTGAAAATTGTTTCGCATCTAATCGATAAAAGAGCGCGTTAGACATTTATTATACCCACATGTTATGCAAGCACATGCTTAGGGCATATGTAATTAAGAATAAAATGCACCTCAGTGAATGCAAATGTTGTAACTTCTACACTACTACTACTACTTCACAACAGCAATGTTATAATATCCGGCATTTAAAATTTTTACCTGAGATGTCAGTTGTATTTTTTTCTGGGCCTGTGGTTGTGGTATCTGTCAAAATAAATGTACAATTGAATTATTAGATTGTTGATTCCATAATAACACTTCTTTCATCCAAGATTTACATCACTGGTCAAACTTTGACATTCCATAATGCATGACCAAAATACCTTTGTCAAAATCCTTTATTTGGAGCCTTAGAACTCCTGCCAAGTTAAACTTGGATTTGTTGATGCAGGTGGATGGAACGATTTTATCATAGCATACAAGATACATTGAATCGCAAGAAACCTGACTGACAGCGTGCTTATGGGACATAACACCCTTTACATATACTAACTTTACATAGTTCTTCACTTTCACTTAGAATACGAGCACAGCAAACGAAATGCAGTAAATTGTTTTCATAAAAATTTGAATTTGATCAGAGACACCACAAATGTGGTTTAGTGAGCAGTAACCATACAAATACTGAGACAAAGAATCGATTGTATATAGCGGAATTTTTTTTTATAACAGCGTTGTGGATCTTGCAGAAGCGAGTCATAAAAGACAGTACTAATAATACGTAAATGGTGAAATTTCAACACGTAGTATTAAGTTATTCTATATATGTACTCAAAAACTACTTTGTTAACTTTTTTTCAATCTAATCGATAAAAGAGCGTTATTTGTTTAATATACCCACATATTATGCAAGCACATGCTTAGGGCATATATAATTAATTAAGAAAATGCACTTCAGTGAACGCAAATGTTGTAACTTCCACACTACTACTAAATCACAACAGCAATGTTACAATATGCGGCATTTCCTAATATAAAGAAATAAAATTTTTACCTGAAATGACAGTTGTAGTTTTTTGTGGGCCTGTGGTTGTGGTATCTGTCAAAATAAATGTACAATTGAATTATTAGATTGTTAATTCCATAATAACACTTCTTTCATCCAAGATTTACATCACTGGTCAAACTTTGACATTCCATAATGCTTGACCAAAATACCTCTGTCAAAATCCATGATTTGGAGCCTTAAAACTCCTGCCAAGTTAAACTTGGATTTGTTGATGCAGGTGGATGAAACGATTTTATCATAGCATACAAGATACATTGAATCGAGAGAAACCTGACTTACAGCCTGCTTATGAGACATAACACCCTTTACATATACTAACTTTACATAGTTCTTCACGTTCACTTAGAATACGGGCACAGCAAACGAAATGCAGTAAATTGTTTTCATAAAAATTTGAATTTTATCAGAGTTAGAATACAAAAAGCAGTAGATAGTTTTCATAAAAATTTGAATTTTATCAGAGTCACTACAAATGTGGTTTAGTGAGCAGTAACCATACAAATACTGAGACAAAGAATCGATTGTATATAGCGGACATTTTTTTAATATCAGCGTTGTGGATCTTGCAGAAGCGAGTCATAAAAGACACTACTAATTATATGTAAACGGTGAAATTTTAATATTGAACCCGTGGGATAAAGTTATTTTATACATGTACTCAAAAACTACTTAGTTGAAAATTGTTTCACATCTAATTGATAAAAGAGCGTCAGTAGTTTAAAGTTGGATTTGTTGATGCAGGTGGATCGCACGATGTACCATTTGAACAAGAACCTAATTCTGACGATTTCATTCACTGATATTTGCAGTTAAAAAATCATTAATCATTGTCTTGGTGGCATCTAAAGTCAACTATAATAAAAAATTATGAACTCAAAACAGTTATAAGATATATATAATTATGGTAAAGTTAAAATGAACCCACATTTATAAAATTCACACCATTCAAAAGATAATTTAATTAGCTTTAATTTCATATACAGTTGATGGTACTTGCCGACACATAAAGCGTAACAAATACAACATGAACACAAAAAGCATGAAATCGGTGCGAAAGCAAATGTGCTTGGGAACTTATTTTGGATGGGCTTGTGGGATAAAAAGAGTTCGCTGCTTTTAGGTACACACAATTGCCAAGCAACTAGATGAGCAGATCTAAGGTGTTCAGGATAATGTATTACCATTAAACTCAAGCCATGAACAGTCACTGTCTGACTTACCAGTCTTCCTCATCTGATCCATCTATACAGTCATCACTGCCATTACATCTCCCGCTCTTTGAAATACATTTGCCATTCATGCATGTGAACTGGTCTGATGTACAGATACTGTCCACTCCTTAAGACTGGTCAAATCACCTTACACTTCACCTCCTGGTAGACCTGTTCATTCCAACACCTCAACTCTCGTAACTGCATCAAGACTAATCGTTCATATGTATCCACCATTCCATATGGCCAGGTACTCATTTACACGTTCAGTGAACTGAGGCGATATGGGGTGAATGAAATTGCCCAAGCTTCAAAGAGCAAGAGGATGCGAACCCCAGTCCTGTCGCAGAGAGTCTAACATCCTAACACACTGTCTGCTGTGTCTCCAGTTGTGCAGTAAAACCTCAAGTCATACTGCCATCACTACACTTTTCAACATTGTACATGCACACAACCAAATAAAAGTTCATGACAACTGGATGCAACTTTGGTTAGTTGAGGATTCAGAAACGGATTGTGATTTTGAGGGTTTCCCAGGTGGATGGGTTTTTGACAATTTTGTGCATAGAGATGCTCTCGAATGGGGTATGGATGGCGGTCCCAGAATAACTCTTTTCTAGTTGTTTTGTTTCCTAAAAAAATTAAAAGTTGAAATAAAGGTTGTACACATCTTGTGCTTGTGTTTGTGGTCACTATTATAACAAGTATTCAAGTTAAAAAATGCAATCAATTTAGCTGTCATTCTTTCAAAACTGATATATTTCAAAATGAAGACAAAATGGTGGCACATTTGGTGATTTTGGTCATTACCGTACTTGATAAAACATACCATAACTTGGTAATGGATAATCATGTTTTAATACTTTTCTTACCATTTGAATCAGAACTTAATTCTGAAGGTTACATTTGATACTTGCGGTTAAAAAATATTAATCATTGTCATTGTGGCATCTGAAGTCGACTGTATTTATAAATTTTATTTTTTTAATCAACTCAAAACATTTATAAAAATATATTTTAAAGTTAAAATGGACCTACATTTATAAAATTCATACCATTCAAAAGATTATTTAATTAGCTTTCTTTTGATATATATATATATATATATATATATATATATATATATATATATATATATATATATATATATATATATATATATAATGTATGGTACTTGTTGACAAATAAACCATAACAAATACAACATAAACAAGGAATGTTCAGACAAAAACATGAAATCACTGTGAAAGCAAATTTTCTTGGTAACTACGAGGCTTATTTTGGATGGACCTCTGGGTTAAAAGAGATAGATACGAGCGCTGCAGGGATGAGTAAAGAAGATGTGCAAACGTAGGCTACACAGCATTGAAATATGACTTGAAACTACACTCACTATTAGTGTTATGAAATATAATATATGTTCCCTTTATTGATTAATTCTAAACATCAGACTACAAATCGGCATGGGAAATTGTAGTGCAGAAAAATTCATCAGTTACTAGCAGCTAGCTAGCTAATTGTCTAAATTATTCCACTGATATATATCATTACTTAAAAACAAGGTTGTAGAAGAAAATGCACCTCAGTGAATGCAAATGTTGTAACTTCCACACTACTACTAATACAGCACAACAGCAATGTTATGAAATCCGGCATTTCATAATATAAATAATTTTTTTTTACCTGGGTCCCCGGGTCCCGGATCTGGTCCTGGATCTGGTCCTGGTCCTGGATCTGTGGTATCAAAAATAAATGTGCAGTTGAATTATTAGATTGCTGATTCCACAATACTTCTTTCACCCAAGTTCAGCCATTTATTTCAATAATTTCATATAGTCCAGATATTAACATTAATAAAAAAAGTTTTAACTTCCACACAACTATATATATGTTCCCTTTATTGATTAATTCTAAACATCAGACTACAAATCGGCATGGGAAATTGTAGTGCAGAAAAATTCATCAGTTACTAGCAGCTAGCTAGCTAATTGTCTAAATTATTCCACTGATATATATCATTACTTAAAAACAAGGTTGTAGAAGAAAATGCACCTCAGTGAATGCAAATGTTGTAACTTCCACACTACTACTAATACAGCACAACAGCAATGTTATGAAATCCGGCATTTCATAATATAAATAATTTTTTTTTACCTGGGTCCCCGGGTCCCGGATCTGGTCCTGGTCCTGGTCCTGGATCTGGTCTTGGATCTGTGGTATCAAAAATAAATGTGCAGTTGAATTATTAGATTGCTGATTCCACAATACTTCTTTCACCCAAGTTCAGCCATTTATTTCAATAATTTCATATAGTCCAGATATTAACATTAATCAAAAAAGTTTTAACTTCCACACAACTACTACTACCTCACAAAACCAATGTTACAATATCCGGCATTTCATAATATAAAAATTTTACCTGGGTCTCCGGGTCTGGTATCTGGTAGTCTTGGATCTGTGGTATCAAAAATAAATGTACAGTTAAATTATTAGATTGCTGATTCCACAATTCTTCTTTCACCCAAATTTAGCCAGTTATTTCAATAATTTCATATAGTCCAGATATTAAAAAAATTACAACGATAATTTTAATTTCAAATACAGCGAGAACTACTGTCTAGATTTTATGTCATATATCATATACTACAGCGTAAAATGTTTAAGTGTAATGTTGAAGCACTTCATGACAGAACAACACAACTCATGTAATAAAAGCTTCATATTTATTATTCATCTTGGCAATAAAATGGGACAGTCCTGCCAGATCTCTCTGGGACCAGTTGTGACACCCTGAGAACTGGATGCGAGACGTGGATATTTCATGTGACCAGACTGTAGTCCTGGGCCAGCTACTTGATCATGATCATGTGACTGCAGTCACATGACCAGATAATCCTGGGATCTGCATTCCTCTGGATGTCTAGCCAGCCCAAAAACAGGGTTTAGATCAAATGCCCCAAGATATAAGGACAGGGTGGAAATTGGATAATACTGAATGGTTGTTAATCAACAATCAACCTGTTGCAGTAAACTCAAAAAACTAAATTCATAAAATAAGAGTTAACCTTTATCAGTTTATACAATGCAATTCAAATTAACTTTAAACTTTGATTATATTGCCACAACTGTAAAACTGAAAAGTTAAATCAGGCAAAAAATGTGTGTAGCATCTCGATAATAACGCCGATTGGCTGCTGTCACTTCACGGGAAAGTAACCGCACTTTATATCTAAGAAAAACCTGGGAATTTTCTGTTTTTTAAATGGACATTAAAGTTTTATTGAACTGAATACCCAAAGCCAAGCCTGTTTCATGGGAAACCAGCCAGCCGGTTGGACCGGTTTGAGGCGCTGCACATAGCAGCCATTTACAGTCTGTGATAATGGGGTTTTAACTAATAATATACCATACTGAGTAACTAAGGATTCCGACATATTCACCTAATCATGGAAATCTGACAGTCTAACACTTCAGGATCAAAATTTAGGATCCTGCTAAATTCACGACTGTCATTCGAAAGGATGAAAACGTAGGCATCAGAGGGAGCCACAAGTTCCAGTTGGGAGCAAGTGATTTTAGCACGAGCGGTAAACCACACTGTGGATGACTACTTAATATGAGCAATAGAGAGTGAGAGCAATTGCTCTCCTAAACAATGATGCCCTGCATAATTTGCCACGATTATCGGAGAATATAGGCTGGCACAAATGTTTAATCTAATAGTAGTATAGCGCCAAATAAGGTGCGTATCAGGCCTTTATGCAGCAACCAGTCCACCTGTCCTTTGGACAGGTAAAGTTCGTCATGGACGGGCAAGAATTTTAGAAGACCCGTCTTAGTATGGTAACGCATAATGTACAACGGGCGTCATCATAGGAATATTATGTTTCTTATCAGGGAAAAACAAGCCCACCCGGTATAGTTTGGATTCTATGTAGCATTGTTACATATTTTCCTTGTCGCTTGCTGTCGTAGAATTTTACGCTCAGAACCTGACTTCCAATCAAATCTACGTTCTTTTTGCACCTGCACGTAGATCAGCGAATGAGGATCATAATTTACAAATGAACACTCTGTGGATCTACACGTGGCCTTCATTTGCTGGTAGAGGGGTAAACGCAATGCACGAATGCCCTGACTGTCACTCAGTAAACAACACGCGTGATTGGATAACTCCTTGTGGGGATCACTCTTCAATGTTAATAATATAAACTACTTATGCATATTTTATATGTATTAAACCGGTATAATTTCAGAGAAATTAGGTCTCTGAAAAGGATATGATCTCAAGGGAAAAAATCACCCCAAAAATGGCTCTTTTACGTGTGTACTAAAATAATTATAGTATCAGCATAGATCGTGGGTACATTCATAACAAGTTTACATTACCACTATGGTTGCCTGTAAACATTATCAATTATCGTTCACATAGTCACGATGCCTCCACCAAAAATTCGAAGAAAGAATGCGGTAAAAAAAATTTTTAACCACTGCTTTGACACCAATGACTATCACTTTGGCGACGCCTCCACCTACAATATTTACAGTTTTGTGCATCATACCATCGAGCACCTGGACCAACTGGTCCGCCTCAGCTATGGTAAAATCCTGACCAAAGACTGACTGTTGCGCTGCTTTACGCTGCAGATATGTTTCTTGTCGATAAATGGTGCTTGCATTTAAAGTTTTACGTGTGACTTATTCCGTTGTACCGGTTATCAGTATAAAAGCAACGCAACATTGTTAACCAGAGATTCCGCTAGACCGGCATATGCCGGTTCTTACCGGTAAAATTGGATCAAGTACCAACAAAATAAAAGATGTCGATATGGAGGAAAATAAATTACGGTGCTGCATTCGGTTTCCATTCCAGGTCTAAATCTGGGTGAACTTTATGAAGGCAAGCTAGCTCTGGAGCGCTTTGCGTGGGAGGACCAGTGTTGACAGCAAGAATGCAGACCTCTGGCCGCATTTAGGGGGTTGACTTTAAACTTAGCAGCCTGATTTCGTCTTCCTGCGTGTCGTCCACGATGCCTTGGCTTTGATGTGGTTACAATGTTGACAACGACCGTAAAGCAAATAGTTTGGGAACTGATACAGCACACCATTCGCAGGCACTAATAATTAGGACAATACACTCGGTGGTGGCATCAGGGCTGGGTCCAATTATGTAATTGCAATTGTAATTGATTACCGCAAAATGCTGTAATTGACTTCGGTTTTGAAATTCTGCTGTAATTGTAATTGACATATGTTGTGTAATTACAATAAATTACAATCAATTACAATATTTTTTTCTATAACAAGCTACCAGAAAAAACTCTACAAAAATATAAATGCTCTCACACAAATTGAAAATCAAGATCTTAATTATAACACCTGCAGGACCTGCTCATATAATCAAAGGAATATTCAGATACAACAAGTGCACCAACAGAATACCTCTGGCCTTCCTAAGCAATGTTTAATTGCAATCTGCCAGCAGACAGTTCACAACTGGCTTCCAAAGGGCTCCAAATATGCCAAAAGGCATCACCATTAGCTGTTTTCAAGGTATACCCCAAATGGTCATTGGTCTGTCTTTTCTTTGATTCTGTAATCTTCTATCAGTGTACACAGTGAAGGGCCAGATGATGGTTTATGTTCATACAGTACTTAGATCATGTAATTAACCTTTTCCGACAGGAATATACAAGATAGAATTATATGTTTACCGGTTTTAATCTTATTCAATAGTTATTATTATTATTTTGTCTTATTTAATTCCTTGTATACCTTAATTTATTTTACTATTTTAATCCCATTTGATACTTATAATTGTATTGCTCTTAATGTAATTTATCATTTCTATTATTTTATTCCATGTATACATTTTAGTTGTAATGCCCTTAAATTGTACTTGTATTTTTAGCTGTTTAATTTGATGTATGATTTTTAGTTGTATTATTCTTAATTTATTTATTATTTTAATTATTTAATTGCCTATGTACGTTTAGCTGTATTATTACTGTATTGTAAAGCATCATAGAGCACTATGTGATTATGGCACTATATAAATATCGTATTTTATTATTATTAATTTCTTTTCTTATTTCTTTACTATTGTTTACACATTTTACAAGTTGTTCCCATAATGTGCATTAGCCAGTGCCAGTGGTCAAGAGTATTGTTTAGTATTAATTGAGCTAATGCGTTTCTTTTTTATTTGTTCTACTCACTAGAGTCACTACATGTGATAATATTTTTAATTATTGTGGAGCCGTCGTGCATGAGCAGTTCAGCATGTGTTAAGGCATTGTTTAATTTTTATACATGTATCATTTGTTTTTCATCACTTGCTAAGTTGCTAGGAGTGAAACGTGTGCACAATTACTTTTTTCACATGTGTATGTGCATACTAATTCCACATTATAAATATATTCATGACTGAGGGTTCATTTATCTTTTATACGCTTTTATCAGTGCTTTGGGTGTTGTTATTTTATTTGAATTTGGCCACATGATTTGTCGTGGCTGTAATTAGCGTATGACTATGTGAAAATAAATAGTATTGATCTTATAAGTGTTACTGTTATTTATATATATATATATAATGTGTGTGTCAAGCTTGCAGGAAATGCGCTTCAAACACTATGTATATAATAGCATTTCATACGTGCAACAGTACATCGTGCATTCACCCATGTGCATGTTCGCGAATATCCACAGGGAATTTTTTGGACTGGCAAAAATGTTATCCTGCAAAAAGGCCTGGTGTGTATAGGGTAGCATTTTTCATCAAATAAATATGCATATAGGGACACTTATTCAGCACTCAAGGGTACCCAATGTGAAATGAAATTTGCCTAAATGATTCATACATTTCTTGTGGCAGTTGTGATTTGTTATAATTATCTTGATTAAGTGTACAAGTATTGTTAAATTGTATTTCAAACCCCCAGCCCCATTAATATAAGTGTGAAAATTCACATAATATATTATTAGATCACAAACAAAATCTTGCAACTTGGTTGTGAGAGTTATAACTATATGTTTATACAGCAATTGTTTTACAAGTATTTTTTTTACAATCAGTTTGCACTTAATCAATAAAATAATTGTGTCTTTCATACAATTTTTTTTCAGTCATTGAAAAATTGCATTATTTTTTAAATTTTTAGTATTTTTCTAGGCTCTAGCCAAGGCCCAAACATAACTATTAATAGTAGGTACCGGCAGCCTATGTAACACCCTGTCTCAGCAGTCAGATCATGGAAAATTTTGCATTTTCAAGTCGTTGTAACTTCCATGTTTTCTCATGAAATAAAATATGTGTGTACTTGTTGATTGACTTCTTATCTTTCATTTGTGTGTTTTTTTTGTATGTGTTTGCTTCGAAACACAAGAAAAACAACGATCAACCACAGTATCGTGAATGAGGTTCGCCGCAGGAAGCGCTTGCCGTCACAGCAGAAAAACAGTCGGTAGTTTTTCGCGTGGCTCGCAGATTTGCTATAATTAGAACAATGCTTTGACCTACATCACAGGAAAGAGATCGAGATCTTTCCATTGGTGTAAGGCAGTACACCGTTTTCCCTAACATTGTAAACGAAACAGCTTTTTTAATATTTTAAAGGCAATTTTTTAACAGAAATAATGAAAATACCATGATCAATCCAGGTAATTTTCGAAAGAGCATTAAATTTTGGGTCAGTCAAAACATCTGGTTAGAGGCTACGATTGTAATACGCCAACAGATTGGTCGAAAACTAAGCCCACAAAGCAGCATGGCGGCCTCCTTTGCCAACTCGATCTGAACTATGTAATTTTCCACATAGTTTAGCCATTCTTCCTTATAAGTGATGCATCAACTATAACTACAGGGAATAATTTCATACATATGCTGACATTGACATATTTAGAGCACTTTTTGGTCGAAATGGGGCCCGACACTAGTTCGAGTACGAACGTAGCAAGATGCCGCTAGATGGTGCCACCCATGCAGCGATAAATTTCTACTACATAAATAATGATTTACGGCACTAATTTTTAATATTTAGCGTCCAGTGAAGGGTGAACTTTTATTTACAAACACGAATACACATAAATTCTGCATTTTATTGATATATTTTCATAGTCTAGCAGGATGCTTAAAATAAAAAACGGCGCCACCTAGTGTGCATGTTGCAAACCGATACTCATGTCACAGTGAGCATTTCAAATTAGCTTGTTTAATTGATTAATTACACGTGTATCTACATAAACACAGTCCCTTGATCTATGCAATCTGATATATATGACCTGGGGGCAACATTCTGAAGACAAATTGGAGTTGATTCCTTCATGAAATTCAGTTACATTTGTGATAGAAAGATGTATGCGACACTTCTTTTATTTGCTTATTTCAATATTTCATAAGTTTTTGGCACACGGAAAACTGAATTGTTTTTCCAAAAAAATAATAAAATGCACTTGACAACTGAACTCTTCTTCTTGCTGACTTTTATGTTTGGATTGTGACTGGTGATTGTGACTGGTGATGATCACTGAATAAGGGACGACTTCAGGTGTTTGGCGGTAAAGTTGTATTTTTTTTTTGGAAAATCTCTTTTTCTGAACATCAGTGCAGGCATATTTACTTTTTGGCAGCAATGAGCCTACATGTAAAGTAAAGAACATAACTTCCTCTAAGTCATGTCAAAATTTCTTGAAGATAGGTAGAATGGTTCAAGTGTTATGACCCACTGAATATGGGGATAAAATGGCGTAAATCGAGTACTTTGTAACAGTACTAATTGCACATTTTGCCATTTTTGAAGGAATGCTAAAGCCATATGGTGTGCGTGAAAGTTCTAAAAAAATTGGATACAGTCTCTATGTATAGTAGGCCATGTTGAGTGATTTAGATGTGTTGCTGTTTAAATGGATGTGTGACACACTGTCAAACATCGATCGTAGTAAAGGTTGCCAAATCGCAACATTTTACACAGACAAAAACGGCCGTAATTTCCTTAATTTTTAAGATAGAACGTAAATTATTTTTACTTGTTTTTTATTTTCTATACATTGCAATAAATTTCACTGTCATAAATCCTCATTGCATTTTTGGCTGCCGGTACCTATTAATAGTAATATAATACAGATGGTATTGGTTTTGTAGTGGATTAAATTCAGAGAAAGGTAAATAAGTCATGATTTCTTTCTGGAAACCTGCTCTCAGTGTCAGATCCATAAAACTTCACAATGTTGCATATCTCTAAAACCACATTTCACGTTCGAATGGAATGACAATTTTTCCCAGACATAATAACTTCGACCTATAGAACATGTTACATTTAAAAATAAAAGTTGTACTTGCATATGAATGGTGACAGGATAATAATGCATTAATATATTCATTTTAAATTACAGTCTACACATTAATGGCACATAACTTTTAGTTTCTGATGCTTTATAGTTATACATCAGAAAGGTATTTCTGACGGTTTCTGATGCTTTAGGTGTCAGAAAGGTATTTCTGATGAGGCGGTAAACACTATTGTATTTACCGTGGTATTTACAGTCTAGTCAGAAACTTGCCAACTCTGTGTTACAAACACTAACATGTTCTGAGGAATTTACTAATTTAGACTACTTGCTTTAGAAACACATAATGCCATCTAATCGACATTTATCAGCCTTATTTTGGTTGAATTTTGATAAGAAAAAGACAGTTGACCGCTTTCAAATGTGTCATCAAAGCTGACGAAAATGAACGGAAACAGCCGACAAAACACAAGGCGAAAACAAATGTTGTGCCTACTTACTGTCACCGACACTGGGCGACACCAGTACAGACACCGGACTTGACACTGACAGTGCCGACTCATACAGTTTCAGGACTAAGTCAGCTTGATGAAGGCGCAAGCGTGAGGCAGGTCATTCCATTTGTGTAATTATGGGATGGCAGGCTTTGGCATGGGGAAAAGTGTCCAACAGAAATTGATATCCCAGCTTCACGCCAATGCTGGGCTAAATGATAGCCTTGCTTACTGTCACTGGGCGACACAAATACCGGTAAAGGTGCATTAACCTGGCCGAAATTATTAACGCTATTAAATGAGTTTTACCTAATTTTTTCGATGCTAATGTGTTCTTTGCATCACTCCCCATCAGATCAGGTACAAAACGGACGTATGTTTGCAAAAAATATTGTGTTTTAGCGCACTTTTAGTGCCCAAAACAATGCTATACCGGCAATAGCCGGTGTTCTTAATATGGCGATCATCCGAAATGTGCTGTAACAATATCACGGTGGCATCAGAACCGGAAAGGCGATTTCGCTGTCAAATATTTCGTACCGCAGTATAGGAGTCAGACCACAGTTGAAAATTGCATTGGTGGCCATGTTAACGTTTAGTTAGATTATAAGAAAAAGTGACAACTAAAAATTCTGAAACTTTTTCACAGCAACTGCCATCATCTCATTGACATGCTGACCAAGTTTTATCAAAATCACATACCTCCAGCTCTTTTAAAACGCCCCGACGTGCGATGCCCATCAATTTTGACAAAAATAGCCTTGTATTCATGCGCCCACGTGGCCCATAGCAGAAAAATTCCCATAAATCCCTCCGCCTTTTAAACTCTAAAAAAAATGCACCATTTCACAGCCAATAGCTTCTACAAACAAACATGTGAATATACCTGCTCAATTGCACTTATGTCACATCATATGAATTCTTTAAATTCACATATCGAAATTAAATACGCCCTACATTCGTGTGAAACAATAAACAGGTAGGTCAACTGTGGTCTTACCCCTATAAGAAAATTCGATAGACAGAAGAAAAAGTGCAATTTAATGTTACGAAAAACTCTAAAAATTGACAATTTAATGTTAAAAAGCCCCCAAAAATCGAACCAGACAGGTTATTTCACTGACAAATATTTTGTCCGCAGTCTAAGGGGAAAAAAGTAGAGTTCAATTTAATTTTGAAAATCCCAAAAAAAATCCACCAACAAATATCTCGGCAAAAAATATGGTAATGTAAAAAAAAGCAGACATCACTTTTTCTTCTATTTTTCGTATTTTCTTATACTGCGGTACGAAATATTTGACAGCGAAATCGCCTTTCCGGTTCTGATGCCACCGTGATATTGTTACAGCACATTTCGGATGATCGCCATATTAAGAACACCGGCTATTGCCGGTATAGCGTTGTTTTGGGCACTAAAAGTGCGCTAAAACACAATATTTTTTGCAAATATACATCCGTTTTGTACCTGATCCGATGGGGAGTGATGCAAAGAACACATTAGCATCGAAAAAATTAGGTAAAACTGTCATTTAATAGCGTTAATAATTTCGGCCAGGTTAATGCACCTTTAGTAGGTACGCGACAATCGGCATACATACGCGCTAATCGCTTTGGCCGCGACGTCGATCTCCATGCTCGTTCGTTCGCCCGGTGACCGTGTTTTTGCTGGCGTATTTTAGGAGCTCCCGGAGAACACTCATTGTGATGATGTAGTTAACATGTTCCGCTGACGCGTCGTTTTCGAAATTTTCCAATCCGATTTGTAGAAGTCAAAAAATATTTACGTCAAAGTTTTTGACTGTCAAAGTCATCGACCATTCACCTGAAGGTAACTAAATTTTTCTTTCAAATCTTTATAATTTGTATTTCCATATACTTGTCTATGTGTGTGCCAAATCTGAGGCAAATTAAACTATTAGCACATTGTTTTCTAGAGTTAGCAAAATTTCATGTCAAACCGACAAATGGTTGATCGGGTTGAATTTCATAGCGACAATCCCGTTTGTCATCGTTTAAATGACCGTGGCCCACCATGATCATACTAAAATAATTCTTTTTGGTGTATTGTATTATTTAGCACCTTCTATTTTATGAATTTAAGTTAATTTTGTGGGTTGTTGATTCTGCTAAAAAAAATTATCATTACTTCATACATTTACTTGAACTTTCTAAACGTTTGTTTCTACCTTATTCATGATATTAAATAGTAAGCCTACCCAAGTTTTTTAGGCTGGGTAGTTATCGAGTGAAGTTTTGAAAAAATACATGAAAGACCCCTAAAAATCAATCAAAACTATAAAAAAAACGTCTGTGTCGTCACATATGGGCCAGTGAGTCGGTCGATTACGGCAGACAGTTAATTAAGGGTGAACTAATTATAATATCTTGATATGCAGAACCTTACATTTCTTTACTTTGCATGATTTTTACTTCAGAGGTTTATTGAATTCAGGTCTGTCCTGAAACGGTTGATATTCACTAATTTAGCTAATTATTAATTAATAATAACATCAAGTTATTACCAGAAAGATAGAAAAAAGCTAAAGAAACAGTGTACTATGATCACATTTGTTATTTCTTGGTATAGATGCAATGAAAAAAAATACTATAATACAAATTGGGGGGAAATGTTGCATTCTGATATTTTAATTTATCAATGAATGTGTATTGTTTATCAATCAAAGTAATTAAGATCATTAATTGATGATTTAGTTAAATCATTAATTAAGTGAAGACTGCATCAACAGTTTGTGTTTTAAAGGGGCTATCTCCCCTAAAGTTTCATTAGAATCTCTTCAGTATTAAAAAAGTTATGACACTTTGTATTCTCAAAGTGAACCATAATTGGCCCAAAAGGTCACAACTTTTCTTTTGTTTTTCTAGTAAAACAAGGCCGAAAAACGGGTGGTGCACCTAATCTTTAAAATGTCATAACTTGTCTAATATTCAACCTAGAACAAATATCTCAGGCATTTTAAAGTTTTTTTCAGGCTCTGTACAATGATACTCAATTGATGTCTATCCACTTAGGCTAGCCTAGGTTGAATTTTTTTGTCACATACCTACCTTTAGGCTTTACCCAAATACCAACACCGGATTTAACTGATACGGCAGTTTTCCTGTATTTATACCATCAATGTCAAACTTTCATCTTGGGCATTTGTCGGACGCAACGTCGACGTCACATGGCATGGTCGGGCGGCGGACACCAACAACGGGCACGGCACATTGCCATGGCATTGGGTGACCCGGCACATGGTCCCGGTTCTCACAAAAATTGTACACACAGATTTGACAAATTCTTCGTGGTTCTGCACTGACAGCATTCCACTACCGCTCCGATAGATGCCTGCCACCATACGCTTGCTTCCCACCGTCATGTTGCTGTCTGTTTCCCCCATTTATCCTTACGTTTTCTTTCAAACTCGTCTCCAGACATAAGACAGTTAATTCTACCACAACCAGCTTTATTTTCCTTGCAAGAGGAGAGTTCTCAATGGCTCTATATCAAAACAGCAGGGGGCAGCACCAGACGGTAGTAATATCCATAACATATGTCAGACCACAGTACAACATTGCATTGGTGGCCATGTTAACGTTTTGTCTGATTATAAGAAAACCTGACCACTAAAACTTTTTTCACAGCAACTGCCATCATCTCATTGATATGCTGACCAAGTTTTGTCAAAATCACATACCTCTACCTCTTTTAAAACGCCCCCACGTGCGATGCCCGTCAATATTTACAAAAATAGCCACGTATTCATGCGCCCACGTGTGTGTGTGTGTGTGTGTGTGTGTGTGTGTGTGCGTGTGTGCGTGCGTGCGTGCGTGCGTGCGTGCGTGCGTGCGTGCGTGCGTGCGTGCGTGCGTGCGTGCGTGCGTGCGTGCGTGCGTGCGTGCGTGCGTGCGTGCGTGCGTGCGTGCGTGCGTGCGTGCGTGCGTGCGTGTGAGGTCATCATGTCAAATATCACATTCCAAAATACTGGAATGTCAGTCCATTCAAGTATTAAAATAATGTTAACACGACTAAAAAATTAACATCAATTGTTGCATTTGGAATAAAAAAGCATTTATTTATAATTTGGTAAATCATCATACTACGTCATTGCATAGCTGCTCATCTTGTCTTTGAGTCTTAATAGTTGGATTTGCAGTCTTATATCGTTTTCATAAAAAAAAATACATATTTAGTGGTGAATGGCGCTTAAACTTGCCGTATCTTCGAAAATCCTCCATCTAGGAAAACCCTTCCAAGACGAGGTCGAAGAATGGAATCCCCTTTTCCTATTGGCTATTTTTTACGCCATAAGCAGCGTAAATACCAAAAATAGAAACGGAATAGTACCCCGACGCCAGTCTGGCGTGGCAGCGGACAAAAACAGCGTTTAATTTCAGCGACAAACTGTTTTCACAGCAACTGCCATCATCTCATTGATATACTGACCAAGTTTTGTCAAAATCAAATACCTCTACCTCTTTTAAAACGCCCCCACGTGCGATGCCCGTCAATATTTAAAAAAAATAGCCATGTATTCATGCGCCCCCGTGGCCCATAGCAGAACAATTTCCATAAATCCCTCCGCCTGTTAAACTCTCACAAAATGCACTATTTCACAGTGTGTGCTCCCACACCTGGTGCTACGGCTTACTGTCGCGCCGAATACATTAGGTGCGCTGGCAGTTCGGGCAAGCAAGTGTGAAGTGATCCATTAGTTTATATACTACCACTTTTAGATACAATGAAAATTGTTACCTGATAGATGAATCATGCATAAACATGAAAACTGTATCTATACACTTCTTTGAGGCGTTCGCCATGATCATGATTGTTGTACGTCTAGGAACTTTGTAATGCTCGTGTATGTGTGTGTGTGTGCGTGCGTGCGTGCGTGCGTGCGTGCGTGCGTGCGTGCGTGCGTGCGTGCGTGCGTGCGTGCGTGCGTGCGTGCGTGCGTGCGTGCGTGCGTGCGTGCGTGCGTGCGTGCGTGCGTGCGTGCGTATGTGTGAGGTCATCATATCAAATATTACATTCCAAAATACTGGAATGTCAGTCCGTTCAGCTGGTCGCGGCGTTTGGCCAAGTAACTACCATTGTAAATACATAACGTATGAGGCGCCATCCATGTCAGTGAAGCGCGCATGGGATTGGTTAGTGGGATCATCCTTTAGTTACACTTCCTGGTGCGTAGTAATTCATGCAGAAACTGGTAAAAATTTAGGGGTGTGGCACATTCAGGCATTTTAAATGAGTTAGAAGTATGATATTTTGATTAAACTCGATCAGCATGTCAGTGAGATGATGACAACGGCAAGTAAGAAGTTTCAGAATTTTCCATGGTCTCGTTTTCTTATAATCATGCAAAACGTTAACATGGTCGTCAATGGGAAACGTAACAGTAGGCGGAACCCCAGACACCGCAGCGCGTAGCTCGTCTTACACGGTCCCGAAGTAGCAATCCGCGTTGCAGCGACGTCAAAATCAAAATCATCCATGTGGTCGTCTTGCCCGCCGCCGCCGCCGCCGCCGCCGCCGCCGCCGCTGTTGGTCGTTTTGTTAAATTTCTCTAAAGGTGGTGTTAAGCAGGCCTGGGGCCGAAGTACTCTGTACTCGTGTACTCGAGTACATTTTTGAAATACTCGTACTCGTAGAAATCATGGTCATGTACTCGTACTCGTGTTCAATGTACTCAGCTTTTACGAGTACATTACGAGTGCATCTGAGTACTTTTTTAATATTATATTGGTTAAAATTATTTAATTTCTTATTTTATCAAATCATTAACAACGAAATTAAAGTAAAATGTTATGTTCTTGCAAGACTTGCATGCACCTCAGCTGAGTTATATATATTTTATAATGCAGGATCATTAAAAATACTTTTATTATGTCAATTCTATTGCAATAACCATGATATTAATTGCAAAGTAATAGCCCCTGATTTGTAATGATTAGTATTGTTAAATTTAGTAGATGTGGTTTAATTTTTACTTGGTATTGATAAGTGTTCACAAATTCACACCATGGATCACTTTTCTGCATTTAATGCACCGAAGCCACAAAGGCTTCGCTTCAAGAGGCAGCATCTTTTGATTCTTTTCCCAGTCTGAAACCCCTAGTTCATATCCATAGTTGTACTAGTTACCAGTCCAGGCCATAATCCTTGCGTTTGTTTAAATTAGCCAGGAAGTCCAGTAAGCCCATAATGAAAGGGTCATGCATCAGTTAGCCATAAAATGCCTTTGTTGCTCTCACAAGTGATCATGCTAAGTACTGCTAGCTGAGTCTTCTTCTGAAGAAGTTTGGTGACTCAAGTCAGACAGCCTGCACCAGTATTGTCTGGTGCCAAATTGTAGTGTGGTTAAAGTACAAAGGGGATATTGAGACCTGGACATTGGCAGGTGCTAATCCACCCTTTCAGCAAACATTAGTTGGGGACTTGTGGTCACTGCCAGCCACGGCATGCCTAACAGTGTTCGTTGATTCATATATATATATATATATATATATATATATATATATATATATATATATATATATATATATATATATATATATATATATATATATATATATATATATATATATATATATATATATATATATATATATATATATATATATATATATATTTAATGGTTATATTTCTTTATTTCTTTTCTCTTGTTATGTTGTGCTATAAAATGTATTTTGAAAAGTACTTTAAATTTAAATATATTTTAACCAATATTTAAATGCATACCCTGTACATTTGTATTTGAATGCGAATTGCATCTTTGAATGGAATGCAACCCCCAGTTTGGTCCAAAACATAAAGAGGTTTTTTACAGTTTTCCTCATAAAAAAATCAGATCAGCTGCCGTTGCATAGTCAAATCTTCCTGAATTATATAACTTAATTCACAATGTTTATTTTTAAAATACATTATTAGTACTATACAAAGTTACTATATAATATCATACAAGATGTACTCGTACTCGTGGAAATGTACTCGTACTCAGCCTTCACCAATGTACTCGTACCCAGCCTTCACCAATGTGCTCGTACTCAGCCTTCACCAATGTGCTCGTACTCGTACTTTACTCATGAAAATGTACTCGGCCCCAAGTCTGGTGTTAACTGAAATCGCTCTCGAATATTCGACATTTTCGCGGTTCTTTTGGTGTTCCGGTCGGCATGCGAGTAATACGATTCCTTAATCTCAGCTAGTGACCCGCGGGTTAACTATAATCCATCATTAGTTGCACTACCCCACGGGGGCCGCTCAATGCATTGCCAGTATACCATCCTTGAGGACTGATCGAACTAAGTCCCTCAATACATTTTACACTTTCAGTAAAAAAGATACCGTTTTCACGTTGAGCGGGTTGAAATACACACATTTTTCCTTGGACATGAGTCACATTCTACAAAAATTACTGCACAGCGTTTTAAGCGCAAATGACGGGTTTATCTTTCAACTTGTTCAGACTCGCATACATCCAGTGGGCGAACCAACGCTTTAACTACAGTGCTAATATGATTACATTTAAAACGCGCATTTCCCGAGTACCAAAATCCACTAGTCAGCTGTTAGTATCGCCTTAATGCGTCCTTTCGGAAACACGACAGAGGGTGTCATATTACGGGATACAACACGATCGCATTCCTAACATGGTATGTAGCCCGCTGCATTCCGCGAAACGCGAATATATACCCTACTCCCTCCAGATAGACCCAAGAGCCATTCATCCTCCTTAATTACCTCATTAATCATGCACGATATTTTAGAATGAAATTCATTTGCATATTTGCTTATTCTTAAAGTGGGTTTCCCCCAACTAACCGCCATACAATGATACTGTTTTCAAGTTGAGGAAGCAGCTAATGTCTAAATGATTCAACTGACAGGCCGTCATTAGTATTTAAAACTAAAGTAGTCGGTGAAAATGCACCTCGGTTAATGCAAAATACAATATCGTGAAGATACATTGAATGGCGAGTTGCGTGACTTGCCGCTTGCAGAATATGAGATCAACATCGACTTTTGTTATTTAATTATGTGGGGCAAAAGGCCAACATTAATTGGGGCAAAACGCACAGAGTGACAGTGGTTTTATTTTCAATACGACTCCTTGCGGAGTATGAAAGAACTGTATCTCTGTATTATAGAGTAAAGTAAAACTTTAGCTACAGGCCCAATCCACGATAACTGGTACAATTACATGTGTTATGTGTGTCTGGTAAATGTATATAAATATTTCTTATGGAGTAAATTATACATGCATTTTTCTTGTATATATTTGTGTATAGATTATTTCCTTTCTGTCGGTATGTAGTTTACAATGTTAGCCCTTATTCACAACAGTACTGAATATGTACGACGTTATTAGATAATCGAAGTTGCCTAGACTTTCTTTCAGGAATGAGCAGCATATGTCAATATGTCTGTTGCTTCCATGAAACTGTTTGATAGGTAGGGTGATTTTTGAACGTTATAAAATATGGCACCTCGTTTAGTGAATATAGTAGCGAAATACAACATTATTCTTACGAAATCTATGCAACAGTGTAAAAGGCTGTAACTAAATAAACGTGGTTTTGTTGTGGACATCCCATCTCCGTCCGCGAGATTAGGGTTCTTAGTTCTTACCTTCGTTGGCGACAGCCACGTAAACCAGCGCGAACATGAAGATATACAGCATTGTTCGAGACGCCATCTTTGCAGCGAGTTCAGCCGTCACGGCCGCTGAAAACCAGATCAGTACAATTATGTTAGCCTTGTTCGTTCCCTTTGGAGTATTCCAGAGTATTCCTGCACATCTTTGTCAAGAATGCACAAATGAATTGGATCATATGCCCCAAAAATTGTCGTGGGTATATATATATATATATATACTTTCCCCCGACCCCCAACATTCAATAGCTTCCGACTGGTCAATTCGCCGTGATATCATTCTACCATGACTGTGTATTTGCCCATAAACGCACTAGAACTTGCAACCTATGACACTTGAGAATTGCATCCTTATCGTCCATGAGTGGCAATCTTGACAGGTTTGGCTCGACACCGATGTTTACATGCGCTTGTTAAAGGAAATGTTAATTATGTAGATAATGATACTTGAGTAAAATTAATTTTAACTTTGCTGCAAAAACAACATGCCCGCCTTTTTTGCAAACTGGTGACGTAGTGAGGTCTTTCGATACAGCAAAGAAGATCTGGCCGGAAACGTCTGTGGCCAATAGGCCGTGTTGTCTTTCGTTAGCCTTGATTGTACTAAACGGAAACGTCCGAATCTACGGACTGGAATGCACGCAGTGGTTCTTACTCTACGGACCGGAATGCACGCAGTGGTTCTTACTCTACGGACCGAAATGCACGCAGTGATTCTTAATCTACGGACCGGAATGCACGCGGTGGTTCTTAATCTACGGACCGGAATGCACACAGTGGTTCTTAATCTACGGACCGGAATGCACGCAGTGATTCTTAATCTACGGACCGGAATGCACGCGGTGGTTCTTAATCTACGGACCGGAATGCACACAGTGGTTCTTAATCTACGGACCGGAATGCATGCAGTTGTTCTTAATCTGCGGACACACCAAAATGCACGCAGTGATTCTTAATTTACGGACCGGAATGCACGCAGTGGTTCTTAATCTACGGACCGGAATGCATGTAGTGGTTCTTAATCTACGGACCGGAATGCACGCAGTGGTTCTTAAAGTAATTGTAAGAATTTGTTTCAACCTACAAACATGGTAAACTATTTAGTTAATCTATTTAAAACAATAATGTAATTTAAAAGTCAGTCGTTTTCCATGCGATCTACCTACCAACGAAAGAGTGCGATCCTGCGGTCTGAGATGAGGCTAGTGTCTCGCTAGAAAGATTCGTTCTCGTCGACCGCGCCGTTTGACAGCTGCAGTCACTACTGCCCCTCGCACAACTTGACGAATGAGTTTAGACAACTCCGACCGTAAGATTACATGGCGACTCTTAGCAACACTGGTTTTTATGCATTGTTTATATTTGCTTATGAAAATTGCCCAGCAACCTTAAACATACATTATGTTTCCTGAATTGTCGCCCGAGTTGAAGACACCCATTCTTGTCGATAATTGCATCATTCACAGTGTGTAATTACATGTTAACTTGATACATTGCATGTCCGTGCCGTCATGTAGATAGATATCGGGTGTAAATCTTACTCGAGCTGCTGCATTGTTCCGTCGACGACGCGTTTGTGCACTGTCTGTGAAACATCGACTTGTTGAAACACGGGACGGTTCTGCTGGACAACTGTGAATCTTCCAGAGAATGTTGTCAAACGACTCAACACATATAGCCCTATATGAAGATATTCACCCGTAACTACTGACTGTATCGGGTCGGCGGGTCATGGCAACCCCTGTTTAACAAGATTGAACAAAGCCCAAAGCAAAACGTCATATGTCACGCGGATCAGGAACCCATTGGCTTATCGACAGTCTAACGGTCAATCTGTGTACATTCCTGTAAGATTTCTGTCAGTTCTGCTTTTAAATATATTCACATTTGATACCATTCACACAGTCAGCAAATTATGTGTTCCATTTATTTATCGTCCACATCTAAGCTACGCATATCTAAGTATTACGGCTACTTCTATTTTCTTTAAGTTTAATGAACAAATTTATGTCAAAATATATCTCCATAACCATTCAATGTTTCAGTAACTTCAGTTTGATCTCCTCTTAATTTATTGAGAACACGAAGACTTCCATGCTACTCGGATCTACCTCATATCTAATAGTAATAGTGTGTCAGTGGTTACCTGCTGCAAATAGCGAAGTAGGAGTCTAGTTTGTAGATTTGTGGTTCTACTTTATAAATTATCTTTGCAAATGAAAGTCAGGGGTCAGTTGGTCATAGTAGATCTAGTGTGTTTTATGTGTTATTCAACCCCCAAAGTCTGTCTGAATCTGTAGTAGGCCTAAATGGTGGATGATGAAGAACAATTTCATGGGAAATGGCGGGCGTGAATGTACACGAACAAGTTGTGGTTGGGTAATAATCTAACAGTTTTATACCAACGAGTTTTTTGTTGCGTGTTTTATTACAGGGTCGAAGAAGGAGGGCTCATCGTGGAGCGGTTACTCTCCGAAAATCGAGAAACGGAAGGTCGCCTATAGAAATGTTTATGAACGTGGCGGTGTGTTGATCGAGACTCGATCGCTCGCCGACAGCGATATCACGTACAAGCGCGAACAATTCACGCGCTATTACGATAAAGATATTGAGCCTGTTTTTTTAGAAAGAATTCCGTCTGTTCACAAAATACGATGTTATATCCTTTCTTCGTGAAAATAAGCTGATCACCAGTTTCCCCAACGTTCACATTGCGCACCGGATCTATATGTAAATTTTCAGCGTCAGCTGCGAAGGAGAGCAATCGTTTTTAATATTGAAACGTATCAAAGACAACCAGTGTTCCACACTGGATCAATCGCGCTTGTTGGCACTCTCACTTTTAACTACAGAGTCGGATATGTTGCGTTCAGTCTCACTTAATAATACCATTAGTTATTTTGTCATAACGAAAATACGCAAGGTAAAATTGTGGAGCACAGCTGTACTAATAAAACATGCTAACTGGCACCTTTCCGATGTAAACATCGTAATTACTGTCTGGCCCACAACACCTTCCATTTGGAGTCCCGCAAGGATCCGTCCTTGGACCTTTTCTCTCAACCAAATCGTTACTAATCACACTCTCAGTCATCACCTGTATGCCGATGACGTACAGGTTCACGTATCACTTTCACAAATGCACAATACTTTCTTTCGATTTTAAGTGATTGTCTCACTGACATCTTGTTTTATTATTGGCACTAAGCAACAACGAAATAGGGTCATCAGCCATTTCCCAGTTAACTTGCTTGGCAGTGATACATCCCCATCTGATACCGTAATCTGAGTGTTGTCTTTGACAGTGACTTCAACTTTGGCCAGCATATTTCTCTAGCAATAAAATCCTGTTCAAGGGTAAATTGGACTAAAGAGCTAATGTCCAGTTCAGATGTTCTCTACATCATTCAAGCCCGTGTTGTCGGTGTCTGCCTCTCAGTAGACCGCTGGTGTTCTCGCTCTCAGGCCAGCTGCACGGAGTCTGTTACTCATTGTCTTGGTGGAGACAGTAACTCCAGAAGCGTTTCTAATTGATCTCTGAAGAATTGTAACATTCAAAGTTCGATTTCTGCTCACTTACGTAATCATATATCGGTCCTGTTGACTTGCTATTGTCCTTTGTCAACCACCATCCACCACCAACCACCATCCACCACCAACCACCATCCACCATCCACCACCATCCACCACCAACCACCATCCACCACCAACCACCAACCACCACCAACCACCATCCACCACCAACCACCACCAACCACCATCCACCACCAACCACCACCAACCACCAACCATCATCCACCACCAACCACCATCCACCACCAACCACCATCAACCACCACCACCAACCACCACCCACCATCCACCACCAACCACCACCAACCACCATCCACCATCCACCACCAACCACCACCAACCACCATCCACCACCAACCACCACCAAGCCAATGGCTTCCACTTGCCAAGAGGGTTTTCTTCTGTTTTGGATGGCAACCTTGATAACTCTTGTTAAATCTATTTAGACACTGACACATCCAGATGTGACTCAATGTCAGTGTAACTTGCCGCTCAGTGTCACTCGACGCATCAACCATTCACCCGCTCACGCGTCCATTTTTCTATCCGCGGTGGCGAGGCTGCGTTATTCATTTTGTGGGCGTAGCGTCGCGTATGGTTGTTTAAATGGGGTACAACTTAAATGTACACGTACTCGTTCACCGGTAGGGCCTACATTTGTTGGGCTCAGGCCTCCACAAAATCAATCATAATTAATTAATTAATTAGCCGCTTTAAGAGTAAGCCCCTGCTTCGCTTCCCTTGAACAGGGCTCTGACATCTGTTCAACTGCTGTGCTATAGTCGTGAACGTGACACCGCCTCAAAGTGATGTTGGGCGACGAGGATAAAGAGAACGTCAGAAAATACGGACGTGACGTTTGTGAACTGTATTACTAACGCTATCTACCGTATTAGTTCTGTGTCAGTCTTGACTCTTCTGGTAGAGTGACGCCACGTACACGTAGCGCGTTTTACAATAAAACGAAGTGTTTACGTAGGCCTACATCCTTGTTTTGGTATAATCTGATTTAGCAATTTATCCCTATCCAATTGAAACCGCGTAACACTCCATGGTGGCAGTCGGGTTTCAGGCACATCTTAATAATAATCTCGATCTTCATATTTCACGCCCTCGGTTAGAGCCCCCCACCACACACAAAGTGTGTATCAGGCCTCCACAGTGTTAATCGGGCACTGCATAGGATCGAGTACCGACGGAGGCCTCGCTGGTGGGGGCTGAATTAAAACACAGCTTGAAATCTTGCAGTTTGCCTCTACACGTGACCACAAAACACATCACAATGCTCTGCTCTTTCATACGCGACTTAATTATAGGCTACGTGTACTGTGTGACATTGCTTACGAGTCAATGCATAGTCACAGAGGCCGTGCCCTGACAGCGATCTAGACCAGGACAGCAAACCAGGAAGGAACACTTCTATAGAAATTCTTGAAATTGACGATAGGCCAGACATTAATTGATGCCGATCGCTAGGCAGGCGGATCTAAAATATAATCAAAGTTGTTACGAAAGAAGCTAATACACTAGATAGTATCATAATTCTATAAGGTATGCATTTTACATTATGTATCACTGTTCATTATTCTGGGCGTCCCGGTGTAAGGAGGTTGCGTGCAGGGCGGAGACGTTCGACTCGGTGAGTCATGCACAGAGTCACGAGAGACAGACAGCGTCAGACACACGTCGCAGTAGCCAATAGTTGACATTTTGATCCGTCTACCATGAAAACAATATATACACACACGTGTGTGTGTGTGTGTGTGTGTGTGTGTGTGTGTGTGTGTGTGTGTGTGTGTGTGTGTGTGGTGTGGTGTGGTGTGTGTGGTGTGGTGTGGTGTGGTGTGGTGTGGTGTGTGTGTGTGTGTGTGTGTGTGTGTGTGTGTGTGTGTGTGTGTGTGTGTGTGTGTGTGTGTGTGTGTGTGTGGTGTGGTGGTGGTGGTGTGGTGTGGTGTGGTGTGGTGTGTGTGTGTGTGTGTGTGTGTGTGTGTGTGTGTGTGTGTGTGTGTGTGTGTGTGTGTGTGTGTGTGTGTGTGTGTGTGTGTGTGTGTGTGTGTGTGTGTGTGTGTGTGCAGACGGGGTTCAACAGTGTTAAGGTGAGAAAGACAGGATATTATTGATCTGAATTCATGCAATTAATTTAAACCTCCCTTCTCAATTCATTTGAACCTCCCTCCTCAATTCATTTAAACCTCCCTCCTCAGTTCATTTAAACCTCCCTTCTCAGTTCATTAAAACCTCCTTCCTCAATTCATTCAAACATCCCTCCTCAGTTCATTCAAACCTCCCTCCTCAGTTAATTTAAACCTCCCTTCTCAATTCATTAAAACCTCCCTCCTTAATTCATACAAATCTCCCTCCTCATGTCATTTAAACCTCCCTTCTCAGTTCATTAAAACCCCCCTCCTTAATTCATTAAAACCTTCCTCCTCAGTTAATTTAAACCTCCCTCCTCAATTCATTCAGTCCATCGCAAATCAGTTTCATTGATGTTCAAATCAATAGTGTGTGTGGATAATTTATGAGAGCAGACTTTTGTTAAAACTCATCGAAATAATTTATTTTGATCGTTAGACCGAATAACTTGCAAAAGTATGAGTAACGTTATGTCATGGTTTTGACTGGATCCAGTAAAACATTATTTAATCGTTTGTCCAATGATTTCATCAAGAGTAAATAACACATTTGCACAAACGTGCTGGCATGTCATAGCGGATGCTAGATAGGTTAGATTTTGCGCAAAATGGTTTTTAAATGAAATGAGCGAAAAAATTTAACTTTTTAATAAATTATTACAATGATGTATCTAGTCTGTGTAGTTGATCATGATGCTTTACATTTCACCCCTGCAAACCTATTCTCTTTAACACCAATAGGGCATATCTGGGAACTATTCAGCCGTGTGGCAATTACTGCACACAAAAACTGACCTGTCTTAACTGTCCTTGCTTTCTCTAGCATACAAGTCACCCCTGTGAACACAGATGATGAAGTTTAACGGTGTTGTATCCAGTTGTTGTTTTTTTTTTTAATTTATTTAAAGTTGGAAACTGACTAAAAACAAGATTTGTCAATTTGGTGACAGTTCCTGGTCAATTACAATTAGCTAATATGATTATTTTTACAAAATATATCTAACAATCCTGAAATGGGCAGACAGAAAATAATATAAATGTTCCATAATGTTTGTTAATCAGATGTGTAGCATATGTTTCCATAGAACCGACACAATCTCAGAAAATACGCGCGCACGTTCTGATTATATAACTGAGTACCTACATAAGGTCATGTTAATTGACACACTGGTTTTTATGCATTGTCTATATTTGTTTATGAAAATTGCCCAGCAACCTTAAACATATATTATGTTTCCGGAATTGTCGCCCGAATTGAAGACACCCATTCTTGTCGATAATTGCATCATTCACACAGTGTGTAATTACGTGTTAACTTGATACATTGCATGACCGTGCCGTCATGTAGATAGGTATCGGGTGTAAATCTTACTCGAGCTGCTGTATTGTTCCGTCGACGACGCGTTTGTGCACTGTCTGTGAAACATCGACTTGTTGAAACACGGGACGGTTCTGCTGGACAACTGTGAATCTTCCAGAGAATGTAGTCAAACGACTCAACACATATAGCCCTATATGAAAATATTCACCCGTAACCACTGAGTGTAACCATTCACACAGTCAGCAAATTATGAGTTCCATTTATTTATCGTCCACATCTAGGCTACGCATATCTAAATATTACGGCTACTTCTATTTTCTTTAAGTTTAATGAACAAATTTATGTCAAAACATATCTCCATAACCATTCAATGTTTCAGTAACTTCAGTTTGATCTCCTCTTAATTTATTGAGAACACGAAGACTTCCATGCTACTCGGATCTACCTCATATCTAATAGTAATAGTGTGTCAGTGGTTACCTGTTGTAAATAGCGAAGTAGGAGTCTAGTTTGTAGATTTGTGGTTCTACTTTATAAATTATCTTTGCAAATGAAAGTCAGGGGTCAGTTGGTCATAGTAGATCTAGTGTGCTTTATGTGTTATTCAACCCCCAAAGTCTGTCTGAATCTGTAGTAGGCCTAAATGGTGGATGATGAAGAACAATTTCATGGGAAATGGCGGGCGTGAATGTACACGAACAAGTTGTGGTTGGGTAATAATCTAACAGTTTTATACCAACGAGGTTTTTTTTGCGTGTTTTATTACAGGGTCGAAGAAAGAGGGCTCATCGTGGAGCGGTTACTCTCCGAAAATCGAGAAACGGAAGGTCGCCTATAGAAATGTTTATGAACGTGACGGTGTGTTGATCGAGACTCGATCGCTCGCCGACAGCGATATCACGTACAAGCGCGAACAATTCACGCGCTATTACGATAAAGATATTGAGCCTGTTTTTTCTCTGGGTGTTGTCTTTGACAGTGACTTCAACTTTCGCCAGCATATTTCTCTAGTAATCAAATCCTGTTCACGTGAATGGTAAATTGGACTAAAGAGCCAATGTCCAGTTCAGATGTTCTCTACACAATTTAAGCCCGTGTTGTCGGTGTCTGCGTTTCTAATTGATCTCTGAAGAATTGTAACATTCAAAGTTCGATTTCTGCTCACTTACGTAATCATATATCGGTCCTGTTGACTTGCTATTGTCCTTTGTCAACCACCATCCACCACCAACCACCATCCACCACCAACCACCATCCACCATCCACCACCAACCACCATCCACCACCAACCACCAACCACCACCAACCACCAACCACCAACCACCAACCACCATCCACCATCCACCATCCACCACCAACCACCAACCACCAACCACCATCCACCACCAACCACCACCAACCACCAACCATCATCCACCACCAACCACCATCCACCACCAACCACCACCAACCACCATCCACCACCAACCACCATCCACCACCAACCACCACCAACCACCACCCACCATCCACCACCAACCACCACCAACCACCATCCACCATCCACCACCAACCACCACCAAGCCAATGGCTTCCACTTGCCAAGAGGGTTTTCTTCTGTTTTGGATGGCAACCTTGATAACTCTTGTTAAATCTATTTAGACACTGACACATCCAGATGTGACTCAATGTCAGTGTAACTTGCCGCTCAGTGTCACTCGACGCATCAACCATTCACCCGCTCACGCGTCCATTTTTCTATCCGCGGTGGCGAGGCTGCGTTATTCATTTTGTGGGCGTAGCGTCGCGTATGGTTGTTTAAATGGGGTACAACTTAAATGTACACGTACTCGTTCACCGGTAGGGCCTACATTTGTTGGGCTCAGGCCTCCACAAAATCAATCATAATTAATTAATTAATTAGCCGCTTTAAGAGTAAGCCCCTGCTTCGCTTCCCTTGAACAGGGCTCTGACATCTGTTCAACTGCTGTGCTATAGTCGTGAACGTGACACCGCCTCAAAGTGATGTTGGGCGACGAGGATAAAGAGAACGTCAGAAAATACGGACGTGACGTTTGTGAACTGTATTACTAACGCTATCTACCGTATTAGTTCTGTGTCAGTCTTGACTCTTCTGGTAGAGTGACGCCACGTACACGTAGCGCGTTTTACAATAAAACGAAGTGTTTACGTAGG
The DNA here is from genome assembly GCA_963662155.1 of Lamellibrachia columna. NCBI lineage: Eukaryota > Metazoa > Annelida > Polychaeta > Sabellida > Siboglinidae > Lamellibrachia > Lamellibrachia columna. The sequence continues at coordinate 37,179,720 of OY759262.1, forward strand.
CCTACATCCTTGTTTTGGTATAATCTGATTTAGCAATTTATCCCTATCCAATTGAAACCGCGTAACACTCCATGGTGGCAGTCGGGTTTCAGGCACATCTTAATAATAATCTCGATCTTCATATTTCACGCCCTCGGTTAGACATTTTGATCCGTCTACCATGAAAACAATATATACACACACGTGTGTGTGTGTGTGTGTGTGTGTGTGTGTGTGTGTGTGTGTGTGTGTGTGTGTGTGTGTGTGTGTGTGTGTGTGTGTGGTGTGGTGTGGTGTGGTGGTGTGTGTGGTGTGGTGTGGTGTGGTGTGGTGTGGTGTGTGTGTGTGTGTGTGTGTGTGTGTGTGTGTGTGTGTGTGTGTGTGTGTGTGTGTGTGTGTGTGTGTGTGTGTGTGTGTGTGTGTGTGTGTGTGTGTGTGTGTGTGTGTGTGTGTGTGCAGACGGGGTTTAACAGTGTTAAGGTGAGAAAGACAGGATATTCTTGATCTGAATTCATGCAATTAATTTAAACCTCCCTTCTCAATTCATTTAAACCTCCCTCCTCAATTCATTTAAACCTCCCTCCTCAGTTCATTTAAACCTCCCTTCTCAGTTCATTAAAACCTCCTTCCTCAATTCATTCAAACATCCCTCCTCAGTTCATTCAAACCTCCCTCCTCAGTTAATTTAAACCTCCCTTCTCAATTCATTAAAACCTCCCTCCTTAATTCATACAAATCTCCCTCCTCATGTCATTTAAACCTCCCTTCTCAGTTCATTAAAACCCCCCTCCTTAATTCATTAAAACCTTCCTCCTCAGTTAATTTAAACCTCCCTCCTCAATTCATTCAGTCCATCGCAAATCAGTTTCATTGATGTTCAAATCAATAGTGTGTGTGGATAATTTATGAGAGCAGACTTTTGTTAAAACTCATCGAAATAATTTATTTTGATCGTTAGACCGAATAACTTGCAAAAGTATGAGTAACGTTATGTCATGGTTTTGACTGGATCCAGTAAAACATTATTTAATCGTTTGTCCAATGATTTCGTCAAGAGTAAATAACACATTTGCACAAACGTGCTGGCATGTCATAGCGGATGCTAGATAGGTTAGATTTTGCGCAAAATGGTTTTTAAATGAAATGAGCGAAAAAATTTAACTTTTTAATAAATTATTACAATGTTGTATCTAGTCTGTGTAGTTGATCATGATGCTTTACATTTCACCCCTGCAAACCTATTCTCTTTAACACCAATATGGCATATCTGGGAACTATTCAGCCATGTGGCAATTACTGCACACAAAAACTGACCTGTCTTAACTGTCCTTGCTTTCTCTAGCATACAAGTCACCCCTGTGAACACAGATGATGAAGTTTAACGGTGTTGTATCCAGTTGTTTGTTTTTTTTATTATTTATTATTTTTACAAAATATATCTAACAATCCTGAAATGGGCAGACAGAAAATAATATAAATGTTCCATAATGTTTGTTAATCAGATGTGTAGCATATGTTTCCATAGAACTGACACAATCTCAGAAAATACGCACACACGTTCTGATTATATAACTGAGTACCTACATAAGGTCATGTTAATTGACACTGCACGTTTTGACTGCACATGTGAACTGTGTAATCATTCGTGGAATCAACGAGGAAAAACTGACAGACGTTGTGCGACTTACAGAGCACAATGTACGTTGTAATGAATGCAGAACATTTAAATAGAACACATGACTGCGTGAATAGAGAACTGCTAATGTGCATAAACTATTATGAATAATTTAAGCATTCTAGGAAATACTTAGCTGTGCTGTTGTGGAAGTGCACTGTGTGTGACTTTATTTATAATGACATATTGTTGGCGAGTGTAAACAATCTTATCTTCGATTACCAGAAGACACGGCACGCTTTGACTTAAGTGTTTTTTTTTTAGCCTATTGAAAATGCAGTTCGTTGGTGTCCAAATATGTAGTGTGTGAATAGTTTATGTAACATCCGCAATCGATTTAATAAAAAAATGCCTATTTTTGTTCAAATGATCGAAATAATTGACTTTAGTCGTTAGATCTGGTAAGGATAAAAATTGTGGATACTTAAAATGGTAAACACTGTGTGGGTCAATACTAATCATGGGTGTAACCTCCATCCTCTCGCCGATCACATGACAAAGTTACGAAATTTCACCAAGGAAGAAAATCATGATTTTTCAGCATTTCGATTTTCATTTCAGTTAATGCTTGAACATGCAAGCATTAACTAATGTAATAGTTTGTCTGATGATTTCACAAGAACTACATATAAAAGTTGCACAAACGAGCTAGAATGTTGTAGTGGATACTAGGTAGGTTTGGTTTTTCGCTAAATTAATTTGAAATGAGAGTAGAAAATGTTTTTTATTGATTAAGCACCTTTACATAAAACAGTCCATTTATGATTTTGACTCTAGACAATAAGGGAAATGAATGGTGTTTAATTATCACATTCAGTTACATTTTGATGTCATATTGACTCATTTTTATAACTGTTTATGACATTAGTGTTGAAAAAAACTTATTCAAATGGCATTCCTTACAGCAATTCATGTGAAGTTGATCTGTCGGGAGTCATTCCTGAAAACCACCTTGGTGTAGTTTTGGACACTAGTGACACCTGGTGAACACAAGAACCAGGAATTGTTTATTCAAGATTTAACAAGATTTAACAAGATTTGCCATCCAAGCCAAAGGCCCAGATGGCAAGTGGACAAGGAAGCCATTGGCTTATCGAGAGTCCAACAATGTTCATCTACTTATAGCCCGCCCTCCTGAGATATGTGTCAACCCTGTTTTTAAACATATTCACGCTGGTAGCAGTTACACAATCTGTAGACAATTTGTTCCATTCATTTATTGTCCTCTGTGAGAACGAGTGCTTCCTGATGTCCAATCTACATTGATCCTTTACTAATTTTACCTCATGTCCTCTAGTTCTGCTATCCTTCTTGAGTGAGAAAAACATATTTCTATCAATAATTTCATACCCATTCAATATCTTAAAAACTTCAATCTGATCTCCTCTTAACCTCCTTGTCTCTAGAGTTGTTAAACCACATTCTTTCAGGCGTTCTTCATAACTAAGGTCTCTAAGTTCTGGAATCATTTTAGTTGCTCTCCTTTGTATGCGTTCAAGCGTATCTATATCCTTCTTACGATATGGTCTCCATGCTTGTATACAGTATTCTAAATGAGGTCTAACTATTGCTTTATAAAGAGGTATAATTAACTTTTTTCCCTTGTATGTTATGTTTCTTCTAATCAATCCAAGAATTTGATTACCCTTTGAAGCTGCAATACCACACTGCTCTGAAACTTTCATATCAGCGCTTATTGTAACTCCTAAGTCCTTTTCTTTTACAGTAGTACCCAGAACAGTATCTCCCATTTTATAGTTTACATTCAAGTTCCCATGTCCTGTATGTAGGCATTTACATTTCCCAAAATTGAACAGCATCTGCCATTTCTCAGACCATTTCACTAATCTGTCTAGATCGTTTTGTAAATGTTGTTTATCACCATCAGTATTAACCTTTCTAAACAGTTTTGTGTCATCCGCAAATTTCAGTACGTTACTTGTTATACTGTCGTCCAAGTCATTGATATAAATTAAGAATAACATAGGTCCTAGTACTGACCCTTGAGGTACCCCACTCAAAACCGATTTCCAATTTGAAACTTCTCCATCTACTACAACTCGTTGTCTTCTGTCAGTCAGCCATTGTTCTATCCAGTCAGTTATGCTATCCCCGATACCATGGGCTTTTAATTTAAGTAGCAATCTTTGATGTGGCACTTTGTCAAAAGCTTTCTGAAAATCTAAGTAGATAATATCTACTGGCGATCCCACGTCTATCCACTTAGTGATTTCTTCCAAAAAACATAACATATTTGTTAAGCATGACCTTGCTTTAAGGAATCCATGTTGAGATGAATTTAATAATTTATGCTTAACGAGGAAGTCCACCATATGGTCTTTAATTAACCTTTCTAATAATTTACAAATCACTGACGTTAAACTCACTGGTCTGTAATTCTCTGACTTATTTCTCGAACCCTTTTTAAATAATGGTATGATGTTTGCTTCTTTCCATTCAAACGGAACAACTCCCTCTTTTAATGACAAGTTGAATACTCTTGCAAGTGGTATACTGATTTGATCTACTGTTTCCATTAGTAATTTTGGAGGAATCCCATCCACTCCCGGTGATTTGTTATCCTTCATTGCCCTTATTTTCTTAGCTACCAATTCTGGAGTTACAACTAACGGTCCTAAATATTCAGATTTAGCCCCCTGAAATTTAGCATCAGCAACTGGTAATGAACTAATATCTTCCTTGGTAAACACTGAACTGAAGTAACCATTTAGGTCTTCCGCCATTAAAAACCCCTGTGATATTATATTTCCAGCACTGTCTTCTAGAGGTCCAACCTTGTCTTGTACGTTTTGTTTACTCCTGACATATGCATAAAAACTCTTGCTGTCATTTTTTATGTTACATGCCAGTTTTTGCTCATAGCTTCTTTTAGATTGTCTGATTTCAGTTGTAGCTGCATTAAGTGCCTCTTTGTATTTTGCATAGTCTTCTTCCTTTCTGGTACGCCTATAAACCCTCCACATAGTTTGTTTTAGCATTATTTTTCTAATAGCCTCTTTTGACAAATGTTTCTTTCTACACCGTTTTCCTTGTTTTCGGAAGGGAACAAATTTATCGATGATACTCTCAATTTCATATTTAAGAATGTTCCAGCATTCAATTGCGGTCTTATTCATCAGCATGTTATTCCAATCTAGCTGTGCTAAGTATTTTCTCATATCTTTGTAGTTACCTTTGTGGAAGTTTCTCTTGTACGTTTTCTTATTTTTACTTTCTGATTTTACATTGATGTCAAAATGTATTTGATTATGGTCACTATTACCCAATGGTTCAAATATTTTTACATTGTCCACTAATTCTTTTTGTGATGACAAAACTATATCTAATACATTTTCTCCCCTGGTTGGTTCTAGTACGTGCTGAGTAAGAAAGCTATCCTGGATTAAACATAGAAATTGTTGATCCTCAATCCCTGTGCTCTCTAGAGAATTCCATTGTATGTGTCCATGGTTAAAATCTCCCATTATGATACATTCCCCTTTACTAACTTCCTTTATAGTGTTTTTTATTTTTGTGTTGTCCTCTTCGTTTATGTTTGGACTTCGGTAAACTAATCCAATAGTTAATTTTGAATTTCCTGAAACAATTTTGCACCAAACAGCTTCATCGCAATCTGCTTCCCTTTCTAGTTTTATTTCATAAGCCTGAATAGATTCTTTAACATATAAAATAACTCCCCCGCCCCTTCTTCCTATTCGATCTTTCCTAAACATTACGTATCCTGTCAGTCCTAATTCAGCATCTGTAATATCTATGTTGGCCCATGATTCAGTTATACCAATTATGTGAGGGTCAATATCTTCTACCATAATGTTTAATTCGTTTTTCTTATTTACTATGCTCCTTGCATTTAAACATACGCATATATAACCTTTTTCAGAGATGTTTTTCGGATGATTTGATATTGGTTTATCTGTGCTAGTGGCCTCTTGTTCTGCTTGAGACACCTCTAGGTAACCCCCCTGCACTTCTAGTTTAAAGAATGTTTACTTCCAAAAACATTTGTCATTGTACCCAAGTCGCTATCTACTGCTGCTGAAAGTTTGTCCGCGAATACTGCCGCCCCCTTTCCACTTAAATGAAGCCCATCCTTCATGTACATATCTGCCCTCCCAACAAAACTTCCCCATAAATCCACAAATCCAACTTCCTCTTCCCTACACAGCCTCTGGACTAACATGTTAATTGCCATCCCCCGACAATTTCGATATTTGTGACCCCTCCTGCCCATTACAGGTAAAATCCCTGACAGTATTACCTGCTCAACCCGCGTCTGTTTTAGTGTTCTGACCAACTGCCTATATTTCCTAACTATGGCAGTTGTACCCTCCCTCTCTACGTTATTTGTCCCTACGTGTACTAAAACAGATCCACCCTTACCCGAGCCTACGATGTTTTTTACCCTCTCAGTTATCGCCTCTATTTTGGCTCCAGGCAAGCAGACCACCACATCATCTCCCTTGTTTAAGACTCTGTCGGTCTTCCTAACTATCGAATCCCCCACAAACACCCTCGCTCTCTTCCTCACCCCCTCTATCACTGCTGCAGAATAACTCTTCCTTTCGATCCCCTCCATCATACGACATTCTACACTTCGACAAGACATGTAACATAAATTAAGAAATACAAAAAACATACTATGAATTTCTACAAAATGAGTATATTCATAAATATTAATGTTTATTGTATAGGTGTAAAATCATGTCTGTCTGGGAGATTGCCACTAAGACCATAATTTCGTCGCTAATGTGACAGCCATCCATATAAAATTATAGGATTAAAGACAAATAACTTGAACGTATTGCATGAGCATATGCTTAAATAAAGTGTAAGAATAAGACAATTAATATATAGCATATATTATTATAATAATTTCACCCAAAAAAATAAAACACATTTCATGAAGAATTGAACCAATCTAGTATCGGCTACGATTAGCTCGTTTGCACACATTTGTTATTTATTTAGTTTTGACGTTATCTATTTTTTACTGGATCCTGTAAAAATTTTGAGAATAAATGGCAAAAGTAGTCTGGCTCTATATACTACAATATAAGGCTATTCACACTTTCGTAAGTTACCCAATCTAACGATCATAGTCAATTGTTTCATCAACATATTTAACAAAAGTACTCTTTTATTAAACTGACTACACATATTCCTTAAACTATTCACACACTACAAATGTGAACATCAACAAACCTGATTCACGATGGGCAAATAGAATGCACCTGGATTGTCGTATTGTTAATCGCCAGATGGCGAATACGTCGAATGTTGACAGGATGTTCTGTAAAAAGCACGTGGTTTATGGTTTTTGTTGATGTTTTAGATACTATGACAACACACATTTTCATCATAGTGTAGAATGTCGTATTATATCTAAATTCATGAGTGGCTGACATAATTATGTATTGTAGCTGTGTACTGGGGGTGAAGTGACTAGTTGTGTACTTGGGGGATGCAGTGACTATGTATTCTCGCTCTATACTGGGGGTGTAGTGACTATGTAGTCTAGCTGTATACTGGGGGTGTAGTGACTATGTAGTCTAGCTGTATACTGGGGGTGTAGTGACTATGTAGTCTAGCTGTATACTGGGGGTGTAGTGACTATGTAGTCTAGCTGTATACTGGGGGTGTAGTGACTATGTAGTCTAGCTGTATACTGGGGGTGTAGTGACTATGTAGTCTAGCTGTATACTGGGGGTGTAGTGACTATGTAGTCTAGCTGTATACTGGGGGTGTAGTGACTATGTAGTCTAGCTGTATACTGGGGGTGTAGTGACTATGTAGTCTAGCTGTATACTGGGGGTGTAGTGACTATGTAGTCTAGCTGTATACTGGGGGTGTAGTGACTATGTAGTCTAGCTGTATACTGGGTGTGTAGTGACTATGTAGTCTAGCTGTATACTGGGGGTGTAGTGACTATGTAGTCTAGCTGTATACTGGGGGTGTAGTGACTATGTAGTCTAGCTGTATACTGGGGGTGTAGTGACTATGTAGTCTAGCTGTATACTGGGGGTGTAGTGACTATGTAGTCTAGCTGTATACTGGGGGTGTAGTGACTATGTAGTCTAGCTGTATACTGGGGGTGTAGTGACTATGTAATCTAGCTGTATACTGGGGGTGTAGTGACTATGTAGTCTAGCTGTATACTGGGGGTGTAGTGACTATGTAGTCTAGCTGTATACTGGGGGTGTAGTGACTATGTAATCTAGCTGTATACTGGGGGTGTAGTGACTATGTAATCTAGCTGTATACTGGGGGTGTAGTGACTATGTAGTCTAGCAGTATACTGGGGGTGTAGTGACTATGTAATCTAGCTGTATACTGGGGGTGTAGTGACTATGTAGTCTAGCTGTATACTGGGGGTGTAGTGACTATGTAGTCTAGCTGTATACTGGGGGTGTAGTGACTATGTATTCTCACTGTATACTGGGGGTGTATAGTGATTATGTAGTCTAGCTGTATACTGGGGGTGTAGTGACTATGTAATCTAGCTGTATACTGGGGGTGTAGTGACTATGTAGTCTAGCTGTATACTGGGGGTGTAGTGACTATGTAATCTAGCTGTATACTGGGGGTGTAATGACTATTTAGTCTAGCTGTATACTGGGGGTGTATTGACTATGTAGTCTAGCTGTATACCGGAGGTGTAGTGACTATGTAGTCTAGCTGTATACTGGAGGTGTAGTGACTATGTATTCTAGCTGTATACTGGGGGTGTAGTGACTATGTAGTCTAGCTGTATACTGGGGGTGTAGTGACTATGTAATCTAGCTGTATACTGGGGGTGTAGTGACTATGTAGTCTAGCTGTATACTGGGGGTGTAGTGACTATGTAGTCTAGCTGTATACTGGGGGTGTAGTGACTATGTATTCTCACTGTATACTGGGGGTGTAGTGACTATGTAATCTAGCTGTATACTGGGGGTGTAGTGACTATGTAATCTAGCTGTATACTGGGGGTGTAGTGACTATGTAGTCTAGCTGTATACTGGAGGTGTAGTGACTATGTAGTCTAGCTGTATACTGGGGGTGTAGTGACTATGTAGTCTAGCTGTATACTGGAGGTGTAGTGACTATGTATTTTAGCTGTATACTGGGGGTGTAGTGACTATGTAGTCTAGCTGTGTACTGGGGGTGTAGTGACTATGTATTCTAGCTGTATACTGGGGGTGTAGTGACTATGTAATCTAGCTGTATACTGGGGGTGTAGTGACTATGTAGTCTAGCTGTATACTGGAGGTGTAGTGACTATGTAGTCTAGCTGTATACTGGGGGTGTAGTGACTATGTAGTCTAGCTGTATACTGGGGGTGTAGTGACTATGTAATCTAGCTGTATACTGGGGGTGTAGTGACTATGTAATCTAGCTGTATACTGGGGGTGTAGTGACTATGTAGTCTAGCTGTATACTGGGGGTGTAGTGACTATGTAATCTAGCTGTATACTGGGGGTGTAGTGACTATGTAATCTAGCTGTATACTGGGGGTGTAGTGACTATGTAGTCTAGCTGTATACTGGGGGTGTAGTGACCATGTAATCTAGCTGTATACTGGGGGTGTAGTGACTATGTAATCTAGCTGTATACTGGGGGTGTAGTGACTATGTAGTTTAGCTGTATACTGGGGGTGTAGTGACTATGTAATCTAGCTGTATACTGGGGGTGTAGTGACTATGTAATCTAGCTGTATACTGGGGGTGTAGTGACTATGTAGTCTAGCTGTATACTGGGGGTGTAGTGACTATGTAATCTAGCTGTATACTGGAGGTGTAGTGACTATGTATTCTAGCTGTATACTGGGGGTGTAGTGACTATGTAGTCTAGCTGTATACTGAGGGTGTAGTGACTATGTAGTCTAGCTGTATACTGGGGGTGTAGTGACTATGTAGTCTAGCTGTATACTGGGGGTGTAGTGACTATGTAGTCTAGCTGTATACTGGAGGTGTAGTGACTATGTAGTCTAGCTGTATACTGGGTGTGTAGTGACTATGTAGTCTAGCTGTATACTGGGTGTGTAGTGACTATGTAGTCTAGCTGTATACTGGGGTGTTGTGACTATGTAGTCTAGCTGTATACTGGGGGTGTAGTGACTATGTAATCTAGCTGTACACTGGGTGTGTAGTGACTATGTAGTCTACCTGTATACTGGGGGTGTAGTGACTATGTAGTCTAGCTGTATACTGGGGGTGTAGTGACTATGTAATCTAGCTGTATAATGGGTGTGTAGTGACTATGTAGTCTAGCTGTATACTGGGGGTGTATTGACTAAGTAGTCTAGCTGCATACCGGAGGTGTAGTGACTATGTAGTCTAGCTGTATACTGGGGGTGTAGTGACTATGTAGTCTAGCTGTATACTGGGGGTGTAGTGACTATGTAGTCTAGCTGTATACTGGGGGTGTAGTGACTGTAATCTAGCTGTATACTGGGGGTGTAGTGACTATGTAGTCTAGCTGTATACTGGGGGTGTAGTGACTATGTAATCTAGCTGTATACTGGGGGTGTAGTGACTATGTAATCTAGCTGTATACTGGGGGTGTAGTGACTATGTAATCTAGCTGTATACTGGGGGTGTAGTGACTATGTAATCTAGCTGTATACTGGGGGTGTAGTGACTATGTAGTCTAGCTGTATACTGGAGGTGTAGTGACTATGTAGTCTAGCTGTATACTGGGGGTGTAGTGACTATGTAGTCTAGCTGTATACTGGAGGTGTAGTGACTATGTATTTTAGCTGTATACTGGGGGTGTAGTGACTATGTAGTCTAGCTGTGTACTGGGGGTGTAGTGACTATGTATTCTAGCTGTATACTGGGGGTGTAGTGACTATGTAATCTAGCTGTATACTGGGGATGTAGTGACTATGTAATTTAGCTGTATACTGGGGGTGTAGTGACTATGTAGTCTAGCTGTATACTGGAGGTGTAGTGACTATGTAGTCTAGCTGTATACTGGGGGTGTAGTGACCATGTAGTCTAGCTGTATACTGGGGGTGTAGTGACTACGTAGTCTAGCTGTATACTGGGGGTGTAGTGATTATGTATTCTACCTGTGTACTGGGGGTGTAGTGACTATGTAATCTAGCTGTGTACTGGGGGTGAAGAGACTATGTAATCTACCTGTGTACTGGGGGTGTAGTGACTATGTAGTCTAGCTGTATACTGGGGGTGTAGTGACTATGTAATCTAGCTGTGTACTGGGGGTGTAGTGACTATGTAATCTAGCTGTATACTGGGGGTGTAGTGACTATGTAGTCTAGCTGTATACTGGGGGTGTAGTGACTATGTAATCTAGCTGTATACTGGGGGTGTAGTGACTATGTAATCTAGCTGTATACTGGGGGTGTAGTGACTATGTAGTCTAGCTGTATACTGGGGGTGTAGTGACTATGTAATCTAGCTGTATACTGGAGGTGTAGTGACTATGTATTCTAGCTGTATACTGGGGGTGTAGTGACTATGTAGTCTAGCTGTATACTGAGGGTGTAGTGACTATGTAGTCTAGCTGTATACTGGGGGTGTAGTGACTATGTAGTCTAGCTGTATACTGGGGGTGTAGTGACTATGTAATCTAGCTGTATACTGGGTGTGTAGTGACTATGTAGTCTAGCTGTATACTGGGGGTGTAGTGACTATGTAGTCTAGCTGTATACTGGGTGTGTAGTGACTATGTAATCTAGCTGTATACTGGGTGTGTAGTGACTATGTAGTCTAGCTGTATACTGGGGGTGTAGTGACTATGTAGTCTAGCTGTATACTGGGTGTGTAGTGACTATGTAGTCTAGCTGTATACTGGGTGTGTAGTGACTATGTAGTCTAGCTGTATACTGGGTGTGTAGTGACTATGTAGTCTAGCTGTATACTGGGGGTGTTGTGACTATGTAGTCTAGCTGTATACTGGGGGTGTAGTGACTATGTAATCTAGCTGTACACTGGGTGTGTAGTGACTATGTAGTCTACCTGTATACTGGGGGTGTAGTGACTATGTAGTCTAGCTGTATACTGGGGGTGTAGTGACTATGTAATCTAGCTGTATACTGGGTGTGTAGTGACTATGTAGTCTAGCTGTATACTGGGGGTGTAGTGACTATGTAGTCTAGCTGTATACTGGGGGTGTAGTGACTATGTAATCTAGCTGTATACTGGAGGTGTAGTGACTATGTATTCTAGCTGTATACTGGGGGTGTAGTGACTATGTAGTCTAGCTGTATACTGCGGGTGTAGTGACTATGTAGTCTAGCTGTGTACTGGGGGTGTAGTGACTATGTAGTCTAGCTGTGTACTGGGGGTGTAGTGACTATGTAATCTAGCTGTATACTGGGGGTGTAGTGACTATGTATTCTAGCTGTATACTGCGGGTGTAGTGACTATGTAGTCTAGCTGTGTACTGGGGGTGTAGTGACTATGTAGTCTAGCTGTATACTGGGGGTGTAGTGACTATGTAGTCTAGCTGTATACTGGGTGTGTAGTGACTATGTAATCTAGCTGTATACTGGGTGTGTAGTGACTATGTAGTCTAGCTGTATACTGGGGGTGTAGTGACTATGTAGTCTAGCTGTATACTGGGGGTGTAGTGACTATGTAATCTAGCTGTATACTGGGTGTGTAGTGACTATGTAATCTAGCTGTATACTGGGTGTGTAGTGACTATGTAGTCTAGCTGTATACTGGGGGTGTAGTGACTATGTAGTCTAGCTGTATACTGGGTGTGTAGTGACTATGTAATCTAGCTGTATACTGGGTGTGTAGTGACTATGTAATCTAGCTGTATACTGGGTGTGTAGTGACTATGTAGTCTAGCTGTATACTGGGGGTGTAGTGACTATGTAGTCTAGCTGTATACTGGGGGTGTAGTGACTATGTAGTCTAGCTGTATACTGGGTGTGTAGTGACTATGTAATCTAGCTGTATACTGGGTGTGTAGTGACTATGTAGTCTAGCTGTATACTGGGGGTGTAGTGACTATGTAGTCTAGCTGTATACTGGGGGTGTAGTGACTATGTAGTCTAGCTGTATACTGGGGGTGTAGTGACTATGTAATCTAGCTGTATACTGGGTGTGTAGTGACTATGTAATCTAGCTGTATACTGGGTGTGTAGTGACTATGTAGTCTAGCTGTATACTGGGGGTGTAGTGACTATGTAGTCTAGCTGTATACTGGGTGTGTAGTGACTATGTAATCTAGCTGTATACTGGGTGTGTAGTGACTATGTAGTCTAGCTGTATACTGGGGGTGTAGTGACTATGTAGTCTAGCTGTGTACTGGGGGTGTAGTGACTATGTAATCTAGCTGTATACTGGGTGTGTAGTGACTATGTAGTCTAGCTGTATACTGGGGGTGTAGTGACTATGTAGTCTAGCTGTGTACTGGGGGTGTAGTGACTATGTAGTCTAGCTGTATACTGGGGGTGTAGTGACTATGTAATCTAGCTGTATACTGGGGGTGTAGTGACTATGTAGTCTAGCTGTATACTGGGGGTGTAGTGACTATGTAGTCTAGCTGTGTACTGGGGGTGTAGTGACTATGTAGTCTAGCTGTATACTGGGTGTGTAGTGACTATGTAGTCTAGCTGTATACTGGGGGTGTAGTGACTATGTAGTCTAGCTGTGTACTGGGGGTGTAGTGACTATGTAATCTAGCTGTATACTGGGTGTGTAGTGACTATGTAGTCTAGCTGTATACTGGGGGTGTAGTGACTATGTAGTCTAGCTGTGTACTGGGGGTGTAGTGACTATGTAGTCTAGCTGTATACTGGGGGTGTAGTGACTATGTAATCTAGCTGTATACTGGGGGTGTAGTGACTATGTAGTCTAGCTGTATACTGGGGGTGTAGTGACTATGTAATCTAGCTGTATACTGGGGGTGTAGTGACTATGTAATCTAGCTGTATACTGGGGGTGTAGTGACTATGTAGTCTAGCTGTATACTGGGGGTGTAGTGACTATGTAGTCTAGCTGTATACTGGGGGTGTAGTGACTATGTAATCTAGCTGTATACTGGGGGTGTAGTGACTATGTAGTCTAGCTGTATACTGGGGGTGTAGTGACTATGTAGTCTAGCTGTGTACTGGGGGTGTAGTGACTATGTAGTCTAGCTGTATACTGGGGGTGTAGTGACTATGTAGTCTAGCTGTATACTGCGGGTGTAGTGACTATGTAGTCTAGCTGTGTACTGGGGGTGTAGTGACTATGTAGTCTAGCTGTGTACTGGGTGTGTAGTGACTATGTAGTCTAGCTGTATACTGCGGGTGTAGTGACTATGTAGTCTAGCTGTATACTGGGGGTGTAGTGACTATGTAGTCTAGCTGTATACTGCGGGTGTAGTGACTATGTAGTCTAGCTGTATACTGGGGGTGTAGTGACTATGTATTCTAGCTGTGTACTGGGGGTGTATTGACTATGTAGTCTAGCTGTATACTGCGGGTGTAGTGACTATGTAGTCTAGCTGTATACTGGGGGTGTAGTGACTATGTAGTCTAGCTGTATACTGCGGGTGTAGTGACTATGTAGTCTAGCTGTATACTGGGGGTGTAGTGACTATGTAGTCTAGCTGTGTACTGCGGGTGTAGTGACTATGTAGTCTAGCTGTATACTGGGGGTGTAGTGACTATGTAGTCTAGCTGTGTACTGGGGGTGTATTGACTATGTAGTCTAGCTGTATACTGGGGGTGTAGTGACTATGTAGTCTAGCTGTATACTGGGGGTGTAGTGACTATGTAGTCTAGCTGTATACTGGGGGCGTAGTGACTATGTAGTCTAGCTGTATACTGGGGGTGTAGTGACTATGTAGTCTAGCTGTATACTGGGGGTGTAGTGACTATGTAGTCTAGCTGTATACTGGGGGTGTAGTGACTATGTAGTCTAGCTGTGTACTGGGGGTGTAGTGACTATGTAGTCTAGCTGTATACTGGGAGTGTAGTGACTATGTAGTCTAGCTGTATACTGGGGGTGTAGTGACTATGTAGTCTAGCTGTGTACTGGGGGTGTAGTGACTATGTAGTCTAGCTGTATACTGGGAGTGTAGTGACTATGTAGTCTAGCTGTATACTGGGGGTGTAGTGACTATGTAGTCTAGCTGTGTACTGGGGGTGTAGTGACTATGTAGTCTAGCTGTATACTGGGGGTGTAGTGACTATGTAATCTCGCTGTATACTGGAGGTGTACTTACTTACTTAGGCCCTTAACTCCTCCTGGAGCATTGGCCATCCATAACATTTCTCCAGCGCCTCCTGTCTTGGGCAATCCTCTCCAGTTGTTGCCAGCCATTCCCTGTTTGCTTGATGTCTGCCTCGAGGTCACGCCGCCAGGTGTTTTTTGGTCTTCCCCTCTTTCTCTTGCCTTGGGGGTCCACATCAGGACCTGTCTGGTTATGTTGGTGCTTGGCTTTCTCAAGGTGTGGCCAAGCCATCCCCATCTCCTCTTAAGGATCCCTATCTCTATTTGGGCTTGGTGTGTTCTATCCCAGAGGTCTTTGTTGCTCACCCTGTCTATCCAGTGTATTTGCAGAATTCTTCTCAGGCAATGGTTGACAAATGTCTGAATCCTTTTCAGCGTGGTCTTGTTCATTCGCCACGTTTCCGCTCCGTACAGCAACACGGACTTTACATTTGTGTTAAACAAGCGTATTTTGGTGGTTTCTCCAATTACCTTTGACTTCCACACATTTCTCAACAGGTGGAAAGCTACCCTTGCTTTGCTGATCCTTTTCTTTACGTCAGCCTCTGTCCCTCCAATCGTATCCACTATGCTGCCTAGATATCTGAAATCTTTAACCTCTTCCAGTGTCTCTCCCTCAAGCATGATTGGTGTTTCGCAAGTAGCATTTGTTCTCAGGATCTTTGTTTTCCTTTTGTGGATTTTCAACCCAACCTGCGCTGAAATCAATGCCAGTTCTGTTGTTTTGTCCTGCATCTGCATATGGCTGTGAGACAGGAGTGCAAGGTCATCCGCAAAGTCCAGGTCATCAAGTTGGGTCAGCATCGTCCACTGGATTCCATTTCGTTTCTCCTTGGTTGCTGTTTTCATGACCCAGTCTATGACTAGAATGAAGAGGAATGGTGACAGTAAGCATCCCTGTCTCACCCCCGTCATAACCTCAAAGTTCTTTGTAAGTTGACCTTCATGAATAACTCTGCATGACATTCCCTCATAGGAGTTTTTAATCATGTTGACTAGTTTCTTGGGCACCCCATAGTGTCTTAGCACTTTCCAGAGTGTCTCCCTGTCCACACTGTCAAAGGCTTTCTCGTAATCAACAAAGTTGATGTATAGGGATGAGTTCCATTCGATGGATTGTTCCACTATGATTCGCAGTGTTGCAATCTGGTCAGTACACGATCTGTCCTGCCTGAAGCCTGCTTGCTGTTCACGCAAAGTTTGGTCCACTGTGCCTTTCATCCTCTCTAGGATTATTCTGTTTAGAACCTTCCCAGGTACTGACAACAACGTGATTCCTCTGTAGTTATCACAGCGGCTCAGGTCTCCTTTCTTGGGGATCTTGATAAGGTAACCTTCTTTCCATTCTGCTGGAATTTCTTCTTTTTCCCAGATCTCCTCAAAAAGACTGTACAGCATTTCTACTGAAGTATTTATATCTGCCTTTAGTGCTTCTGCAGGGATACCATCAGGGCCTGCTACTTTCCCATTTTTCATATGTGCGATTGCCTTTTTTATCTCTTCTCTAGTGGGTTTGTTACAGTCTATTGGGAGATCTGTCTCAGCTGGTTGGATGTCTGGTTGATTCTGCGGTGCTGGTCTGTTGAGCAGCTCTTCAAAATGCTCTGCCCATCTGTTAAGCTGTTTGTCTGCCCCCATCAGGACGCTCCCATTTTTGTCTCTGATTGGCCGCTCTGATTTCTTAAACTTTCCAGCTAACTTCCTTGTTGTATCGTAGAGTTGCTTCATGTTCCTGCTAGCTGCTGCCTTTTCTGCCTCTTGTGCAAGTCCCTCCACGAAGTTCCTTTTGTCTGTTTTGACACTTTTCTTCACCTCTCTATTTGCTGCTGTGTGCTCTTTCTGAGCTATTACCTTTGCCGCCCTTGTGCGGCTGCTGTTGACTGCCTCCTTCTTTTCTCTTCTGGTCTGTATTTTCTTCATTGTTTCTACTGAAATCCAGTCTTTCTGTTGGGGTTTCCTTCTGCCAATTATCTCTTCGCATGTGGTGTTTACTGCATCCTTGATGTGACTCCATTGGCTGTTGATGTCTACTCCCTTATCTTCATCATACAGCTCTTGCAGGGCTTTGAATCTATTAGCTAATGCGACTTTATATTCTTCTGCTGTTCTTGGATCCTTCAGGAAATCCACATTATATCTTGCCTTTCGTCTTTCTTGTTCTACTCCATTTCTTCTTAGCTTGAGTTTTAGCCTGGCTGTTACAAGGTGGTGATCAGAAGCGACGTCAGCGCCTCTCTTCACACGCACGTCTTGTAGCGATCTTCTGAACATTTTGTTTATGCCAATGTGGTCTATCTGATTTTCAGTGACTTGGTCAGGAGATACCCATGTCGCCTTATGTATTCTTTTGTGTGTGAACACGCTTCCCCCAATCACAATATTGTTTATTGCACAGGCATTCACAAACCGCTCCCCATTGTCATTCATCACACCCAGCCCATGAACCTCCATCACATTTTCATATCCTTGGTTGTCCGATCCAATCTTTGCATTGAAATCCCCCATAATCAGGTTGATGTTTTTATCCCCTAAATTGCTCATGATATCAAAGAGTTGGTTGTAGAATTCATCTTTGATTTCATCAGTCTTGTCGTTGGTTGGGGCGTAGCACTGCACTATGTTCATTTTAATCCTTTTGTTCTTTGTTCTAAAGGTTGCTGTTATGCACCTCGGTCCTCTGGCTTCCCAGCTAATAAGTGCTCTCTGTGCCTCCTTCCCCAATAAGAGGGCAACCCCCTCTGAGTGAGGGGCATCATCTTCCTCATGTCCGGAGTATAGTATAATATCTCCTGTTGTTAGTCGCAGTCGTCCTGACTGGGTCCATCGGGTTTCGCAGAGCCCGAGTAGAGCGAGGTTGAATCTCCGCATTTCTGCTGCCACTTGGGCAGTTTTCCCCGCCTCGTACATTGTACGCACATTCCATGTGCCGATGTTTAAATTTTTCCTGATCGAAAGAAGAGTAGTCGGCATTGTGGCTTCCTTTCGGCTTTGACCGCAACACTTCATGCGCCCTGGTAAACCAGGCCCTACCTCTTCCAGGACAGACGTCATAGTTTTATTTGTTGTGAATGTTTCTGTAGCGTTGGGTTTCTTTACAGGGTGGGGGTGCTAGCCCCACGCCCAACCCTCCTCCTTTCTCAGCCGGGCTTGGGACCGTCCATGGCGGAGTTATACTGGAGGGGTAGTGACTATGTATTCTAGCTGTATACTGGGGGTGTAGTGACTATGTAATCTAGCTGTATACTGGGGGTGTAGTGACTATGTAGTCTAGCTGTATACTGGGGGTGTAGTGACTATGTAGTCTAGCTGTATACTGGGGGTGTAGTGACTATGTAATCTAGCTGTATACTGGGGGTGTAGTGACTATGTAGTCTAGCTGTGTACTGGGGGTGTAGTGACTATGTATTCTAGCTGTATACTGGGGGTGTAGTGACTATGTAATCTAGCTGTATACTGGGGGTGTAGTGACTATGTATTCTAGCTGTATACTGGGGGTGTAGTGACTATGTAGTCTAGCTGTGTACTGGGGGTGTAGTGACTATGTAATCTAGCTGTATACTGGGGGTGTAGTGACTATGTAGTCTAGCTGTATACTGGGGGTGTAGTGACTATGTAGTCTAGCTGTGTACTGGGGGTGTAGTGACTATGTAATCTAGCTGTATACTGGGGGTGTAGTGACTATGTAATCTAGCTGTATACTGGGGGTGTAGTGACTATGTAATCTAGCTGTGTACTGGGGGTATAGTGACTATGTAATCTAGCTGTATACTGGGGGTGTAGTGACTATGTAGTCTAGCTGTGTACTGGGGGTGTAGTGACTATGTAATCTAGCTGTATACTGGGGGTGTAGTGACTATGTAGTCTAGCTGTATACTTGGAGTAAAGTGTCTATGTATTCTTGCTGTGTACTGGGGGGTGCAGTGACTATGTATTTTAGCTGTATACTGGGGGTGTAGTGACTATGTAGTCTAGCTGTGTACTGGGGGTGTAGTGACTATGTATTCTAGCTGTATACTGGGGGTGTAGTGACTATGTAGTCTAGCTGTGTACTGGGGGTGTAGTGACTATGTATTCTAGCTGTATACTGGGGGTGTAGTGACTATGTAATCTAGCTGTATACTGGGGTTGTAGTGACTATGTAATCTAGCTGTATACTGGGGGTGTAGTGACTATGTAGTCTAGCTGTATACTGGGGGTGTAGTGACTATGTAGTCTAGCTGTGTACTGGGGGTGTAGTGACTATGTAGTCTAGCTGTGTACTGGGGGTGTAGTGACTATGTAGTCTAGCTGTATACTGGGGGTGTAGTGACTATGTAGTCTAGCTGTATACTGGGGGTGTAGTGACTATGTAGTCTAGCTGTATACTGGGGGTGTAGTGACTATGTAGTCTAGCTGTATACTGGGAGTGTAGTGACTATGTAGTCTAGCTGTATACTGGGAGTGTAGTGACTATGTAGTCTAGCTGTATACTGGGAGTGTAGTGACTATGTAGTCTAGCTGTATACTGGGGGTGTAGTGACTATGTAGTCTAGCTGTATACTGGGGGTGTAGTGACTATGTAGTCTAGCTGTATACTGGGAGTGTAGTGACTATGTAGTCTAGCTGTATACTGGGAGTGTAGTGACTATGTAGTCTAGCTGTATACTGGGAGTGTAGTGACTATGTAGTCTAGCTGTATACTGGGAGTGTAGTGACTATGTAGTCTAGCTGTATACTGGGAGTGTAGTGACTATGTAGTCTAGCTGTATACTGGGAGTGTAGTGACTATGTAGTCTAGCTGTATACTGGGAGTGTAGTGACTATGTAGTCTAGCTGTATACTGGGAGTGTAGTGACTATGTAGTCTAGCTGTATACTGGGAGTGTAGTGACTATGTAGTCTAGCTGTATACCGGGAGTGTAGTGACTATGTAGTCTAGCTGTATACTGGGCGTGTAGTGACTATGTAGTCTAGCTGTATACTGGGAGTGTAGTGACTATGTAGTCTAGCTGTATACTGGGAGTGTAGTGACTATGTAGTCTAGCTGTATACTGGGAGTGTAGTGACTATGTAGTCTAGCTGTATACTGGGAGTGTAGTGACTATGTAGTCTAGCTGTGTACTGGAGGTGTAGTGACTATGTAGTCTAGCTGTATACTGGGAGTGTAGTGACTGTGTAGTCTAGCTGTATACTGGGAGTGTAGTGACTGTGTAGTCTAGCTGTGTACTGGGGGTGTAGTGACTGTGTAGTCTAGCTGTGTACTGGGGGTGTAGTGACTGTGTAGTCTAGCTGTGTACTGGGGGTGTAGTGACTATGTAGTCTAGCTGTATACTGGGAGTGTAGTGACTGTGTAGTCTAGCTGTATACTGGGGGTGTAGTGACTATGTAGTCTAGCTGTATACTGGGAGTGTAGTGACTATGTAGTCTAGCTGTATACTGGGAGTGTAGTGACTATGTAGTCTAGCTGTATACTGGGGGTGTAGTGACTATGTAGTCTAGCTGTATACTGGGGGTGTAGTGACTATGTAGTCTAGCTGTATACTGGGGGTGTAGTGACTATGTAGTCTAGCTGTATACTGGGGGTGTAGTGACTATGTATTGTAGCTGTGTATTTGGAGTACAGTGACTTTGTATTGTAGCTGTGTACTTGGAGTAAAGTGTCTATGTATTCTTGCTGTGTACTGGGGGTGCAGTGACTATGTATTCTTGCCTTGTATTGGGGGTGCAGTGACTATGTATTCTAGCTGTGCATTGGGGATAGTGACTATGTACTCTGTGCACTGGGGGTGTAGTGGCTATGTATCATAGCTGTGTACCATGGTACAGTGACTGTGTATTGTGGAATACAGTCACTGTACCACAGTAAATAACTGTGTAAATGCATATACATAGGATTGGAAACATGGGAAAAAAATATATAATGGGGGATGCTATACTAGATAGAACCACAAAAGAAAAGGACTTAGGAATAGCATTTTGTGCTGACATGAAAGTTTCAGAGCAATGTGGGATTGCTGCTTCAAAGAGTAATCAAATTGTAGGGCAAATTGGGATAACTGTCACATACAAGGGTAAACAGCTAGTTGTACCCCTGTACAAAGTGATAACTGTCACATACAAGGGTAAACAGCTAGTTGTACCCCTGTACAAAGTGATAACTGTCACATACAAGGGTAAACAGCTAGTTGTACCCCTGTACAAAGTGATAATTGTCACGTACAAGGGTAAACAGCTAGTTGTACCCCTGTACAAAGTGATAACTGTCACATACAAGGGTAAACAGCTAGTTGTACCCCTGTACAAAGTGATAAGTATTACAAACATTGAGGCCATATCATAAGAAAGACGTCGATAAGCTAGAAAGAATACAATGAAGAGCAACAAGATGATTCTAGAATTGAGAGATCTTAGTTATGAAGGCTGCTTATTAGAATGTGGTTTAACAACACTAGAGACCAGGAGACCAAATATAAGTGTTTAAAATAGTGAACGGTTATGAGGATGTTGATAGGAATATGTTCTTCAAACTTAAAGAAGGCAGTAGAACCAGAGGACACAAAGCAGCATTACTTAAGGAACAGTGTAGGTTGGACATGAGAAAGAACTCTTTCTCACAGAGGGTGATAAATGAATGGAATAAACTGTCAAATGATTGTGTTAATGTTAGTACATCTGTAGTGTGAATGTTTAAAAATAAAATTAACAGCTATCTGATAAGGGCGGGCTATACATAGATGATAATAATAAAATTATTGTTGGACTCTTGATAAGCCAATGGCTTCCTTGTCCACTTGCCATCTGGAACATGTAGTTTTGGATGGCACTCTTGTCAAATCTTGTTAAAAGAGGCTAATTCAAACACATTCATTGTGCACACTTTGCAAAACTGTTGTCGATCAGGAACTCTTGATGGATGGTGAAGCAGAAGTGTGCAACCTATATGGGCACTTACAAGAATGTGATGTGAACAGATTACATTGTGCCATGTTTGGGCCAAGAACAACTGGTCCAGCCAAGGTGTAACAATGCAATGATACGTGTGACAAACTCTAACTACCAGGCAGTCATTTGGCAGCACTGCTCATGGCCAACAGTTCGTTTGACAGTTAGTGCTAATAGGCAGATGAAAAACAAAATAAAGACTGTAACAACAATTCCAATTTATTTTATTGTGTAAAGTATGACAATATAATCAATTTTGTAAATTGTTTCGAATGCGCCGTATTCACCTATACAATAGCATACTGGAACTAATAAGAGGGTTTCGTCAGAATGTGTTATGAATCTAGAGGTCACTAGAAAGTGCTATGTCATTAATATGTAATAAATAGGAGTGTTCCTAAAACACACCACTGGAAACATAAGTAGTTGTTGGTGCTTCTTCCGACTTGAAATCTCCAACTTCTACATCTTTTCTACGATTTTATAGGTAATTTTTACAGCAGTCAAGTGTAGCAAATTTTTTTCTGTAGTAATTTAATTTCTGTATCAGTATACTGTGACCAATGGTTGTAACCGTTAATGTAAGTAGCTACATATCTATCTGGTGACTGTGAAGACAAATGCATATCGAGTCATGGATGCTCTGTTCCTCACAGAAATGTTGGTCTTCGACAGAATAAACCCTCGAACATATGTAATTATCTGGAATATTATCATACATCATCAAACACAGTATTTGTCCCTGGCAAACAAGCACTCATTAATATACATAATAGTATTATTTCCATTTGTAAAGTTTTAATTACACAATAGTGCACGTTATAACCTGATCCATAATCCACACAAATTACACTTTAGGGTCTGACAACAGGTTGGTGTGTCTGAAGGAAAAGGACTGCTAGTGCAACTGAAACAACAAAAAATATCAAAATACGGACACTGGAAAAGACGAAGCCAAAGTCTGGTTTTAACATCAATTGAAGATGAAGTCGAAGGAAAAAACAAAACAGGAAGAAGACGAACTGCCTGGATCGACAATGTGAGGCGGTGGACAACTGGAGGCCTGCATACTGCATGGAAAATGGCGATGACGAGAAATGGCAGGAAGATGTCAACGACCCCCATGGGCTATGGCTGAGATTATGATGATTATCGTACCGAAATGTGTAGCAAACCCTGAGAATGGCCGATATGATTCAACAATGTGGGTCTCTCACATAGTTTCCCCTCTGTCCTCCACGTTTGTTCTCGAGTCTCACATCCGTGATGACAATATCATGTGTGACAGCTTTGCACATGTCATAAACAGTGAGAGCTGCAACACTGACTCCCACCAGGGCCTCCATCTCAACCCCAGTCTGTCCCCTGGTGTGTGCCTCGCACGAAATCAACACCGAGTAATCGTCACTACACAATGTCAATGTCACATTGACTTTCGTCAAGCTGATATTGTGACACAGTGGTATCATGCGCCCCGTATCCTTGGCCGCCATGATTCCCGCAATCTGTGCCACTGTGAGAACGTCGCCTTTCTTCGAGCGATTCTCCCACACGAGTTGGAATGCTTTGCGACCAAGCAACACTTTTCCAGCTGCCATGGCGACACGTTTTGTTTCTGGCTTATCGCCCACCTGCACCATGGTGGCGCCACCGTGATCATCCGTGTGCGTAAGTCTCTTTTCTGTTTCATTATCGCTTAATCCTGCGTCAATACACTGACTTCTCACTGTGCGTTCGTCCTCGTTGTTGCTGTGTGGAACCCGTGAAAATAATTCAATGTATTTGTCATAATAAGTGTCTCTGTGTACGCCATCATTGTGAGTAGAATCATCTTTGGTTGAGCGGGAGTCGCATCCACTTGAGAATGAAGGGGGATCATTGCTCCTTGTTGAATAGCTCCTTTGGGATGCAGCATATAAATTGTGTGTTGTTTTCTGATTGCAAAACACAGCTGGGTTGAAGCTGCAATGGTTGAAATAATACACATTTGGTGACTTCTTCTCCTCGATACCAATGCGAGGCCAGTGGACATTCACTGATGGAACGCTCATGTGTGTTGTCTGTCCAATTTTATCTGAAAATAAAACAACATATTAATTTTGAAGTCTTATTTTCACATATAAATCTGTTAGATTGTACTGCCACAATTGATACAGGAACTAGTAATGTGTGCATATGGATCAAACCACTCACTCACTCACTCACTCACTCACTCACTCACTCACTCACTCACTCACTCACTCACTCACTCACTCACTCACTCACTCACTCACTCACTCACTCACTCACTCACTCACTCACAACCCACCTGCTAAAAGCACTGACCCATCCAACTCATTGATTCACTGGTGCGGCAGGGTATCTTCCCCCTGGACATCTTCCTCCCTAGGGGGAAGATATCTTTCCCCCCAGGGGGAAGATATCTTACCTCCCCTTTATAAATGTGCAAGAAAGTTTATAATTAGCAAATATGAGTCAGAATAATATATACTACATGTTATTGTGCAAGACAACTTGTGTGTGATTAAAACACACAGCTCTTTTTTCAAGGCACTGGTTTAATAACTAAATCCTTTTTTCAAGGCACTGGTTTAATAACTAAATCCTTTCATCCACTTCATAAAAAAATAATCGTTTCATCCCAAGCCTTTGAAAATGTCCAGTCGCCTATTTAAGGAAGGTGTCTACAAGACTTTAAATTACCATGAAACAATATGGGTTGTACACATTTAATGTAATACAATTTTTGTGGATGTGCAATTTGTGTGATAAGAGTAGACACTTAATGTATTACTGTATACAAGATGGTGAATGATTTTGTACGAGATTTTTTGTGACAATTGCAAGTAATGGAGGACAGATTTTTGTGATTTATCGCACGTGAACTGTTGTAATAATTGTAAGTCATTACATGATTAAATTTATAATAAATATCGATTTAATTGCACCATGTTCTTGATTTTAGTTGTGGGGAAAAAATAGTTTGGAGTCAAGACAACCTGGGTATTGGGAGGGGGTAAGATATCCAGGGTGGGGGGAAGATATCCTAGGGTATCTTCCTTCCTGGGGGGAATCTATCTGGGGGGGAGAAATACTGTTACACCGGCAGTAATTCCCAATAATCATTATCCATATTTTCCTATACAGTGGACTCTCTCTATAATGAACGTGTTGGGACTTGGACAAATTGTTTCATATATTCAATGTTTCTTATATACCCAGGTATATAACACAGTGCTCCTTTTAAAGGGGTGTTCCTTATATCGCAAGTCTTTATAGTGAGAGTCCGTTGTACTATTTTATTTTATTAAAAAAGTAGCCAAGTTACCCGGCGTTGCATGGAACAAAAGGAAGCCACTGCAAGACCTTACGAGTTCTTGCAGTGCCCCGGCAAGCTGTCATAGGGCAATGCAAATGACAATGATGGAGACAACTTCACGCCCACAAAACCATGTACTACTGCCAGTTTCTCAAAGCGTTCATACCGTACGGAGGAACTTATGTGGACATTTGATGTGGATCACGTAACTTGGAACAATCATAGAAAACATGCATGGTGTTACAAACAATCTACTATTGTCTTGAGTTAAGTAATCTACATCAAACGTCTACTTAAGTTCTTTCGTAAGATCCACACACCCGGGGTAATTTAAATTTCTTTATTTACAAACCATCCCCCAAGCATCCCTATAAAATGTCAGCAACATACATACAAAACTGACTGAGATATGAAAGAACACACAGACAGACAGGCAGGCAGAAAGGCAGGCACAGCCGCAAACTACTTTAAAGTATAGATTCTTACTTGTATGGAATTTCAATAATTCTACATCTTAAAAATATATCAACATATTGGATTAGGTCAATATTCGCATGTTCATCTTGGGTCTCAAGACGAACATGCGACAGACACCCTCCCTCACACTGACACACCCTCCCTCGCACTGACACACCCTGTATCTACTGACACACCCTCCATCTACTGACACACCCTCCATCTACTGACACACCCTCCATCTACTAACACACCCTCCATCTACTGACACACCCTCCATCTACTGACACACCCTCCATCTACTGACACACCCTCCATCTACTGACACACTCTCCATTGACTGACACACCTTCCATCTACTGACACACCCTCCCTCGCACTGATACGCTCTCCATCTACTGAGACACACTCCATCTACTGGACATACCCTCCATCTACTGACACACCCTCCATCTACTGACACACCCTCCATCTACTGACACACTCTCCATCTACACCCTCCATTTACTGGCACACCCTCCCTCACACTGAGACACCCTCCATCTACTGACACACTCTCCATCTACTGACACAACCTCCATCTACTGAGACACCCTCCCTCGCACTGATATGCCCTCCATTTACTGAGACACCCTCCATCTATTGTCAATCCATCTACTAACACACCCTCCCTCTCACTGACTGACACACCCTACCTCCCACTGACATGTCCTCCCCCACTAACACATGGCAGCATAAAGACAACTCACCCACCAATGAGAACCATGGGTCGGTTCTTGTTGCTGGCCAGACTCGACACACCTGCAGCAGACAGTAGCAATGACAGACAAACAACCACCAACAGACAGTAGCAATGACAGACAAACAACCACCAACAGACAGTAGCAATGACAGACAAACAACCACCAACAGACAGTAGCAATGACAGACAAACAACCACCAACAGCTGTTCCACAATACTGTGCAACAGAATGAGAAAATACCGGGCAACAGAATGAAGACAATACTGGACAACAGAATGAGAAAATACCGGGCAACAGAATGAAGACAATACTGGACAACAGAACGAGAAAATACTGGGCAACAGAATGAAGACAATACTGGACAACAGAACGAAGACACTACTGGACAACAGAACGAAGACACTACTGGACAACAGAATGAAGACAATACTGGACAACAGAATGAAGACAATACTGGGCAACAGAATGAAGACAATACTGGACAACATAATGAAGACAATACTGGGCAACAGCATGAAGACAATACTGGACAACAGAATGAAGACACTACTGGACAACAGAATGGAGACACTACTGGACAACAGAATGAAGACAATACTGGACAACAGAACGAAGACACTACTGGACAACAGAATGAAGACAATACTGGACAACAGAATGAAGACAATACTGGACAACAGAACGAAGACACTACTGGACAACAGAATGAAGACACTACTGGACAACAGAATGAAGACACTACTGGACAACAGAATGAAGACAATACTGGACAACAGAACGAAGACAATACTGGACAACAGAATGAAGACAATACTGGACAACAGAATGAAGACACTACTGGACAACAGAATGAAGACAATACTGGACAACAGAATGAAGACACTACTGGACAACAGAATGAAGACAATACTGGACAACAGAATGAAGACAATACTGGACAACAGAATGAAGACAATACTGGGCAACAGAATGATGACAATACTGGACAACAGAATGAAGACAATACTGGGCAACAGAATGAAGACAATACTGGACAACAGAATGAAGACACTACTGGACAACAGAATGAAGACAATACTGGACAACAGAATGATGACACTACTGGACAACAGAATGAAGACAATACTGGACAACAGAATGAAGACAATACTGGGCAACAGAATGATGACAATACTGGGCAACAGAATGAAGACACTACTGGACAACAGAATGAAGACAATACTGGACAACAGAATGAGAAAATACCGGGCAACAGAATGAAGACAATACCAGGCAACAGAATGAAGACAATACTGGACAACAGAATGAGAAAATACCGGGCAACAGAATGAAGACAATACTGGACAACAGAATGAGAAAATACCGGGCAACAGTATGAAGACAATACTGGGCAACAGAATGAAGACAATACTGGACAACAGAATGAGAAAATACCGGGCAACAGAATGAAGATAATACTGGGCAACAGAATGAAGATAATACTGGACAACAAAATGAAGAAAATATTGGGTAATAGAATGAAGACAATACTGGGCAATAGAATGAAGGTAACTAGACATGCAGAAAATGTCATCATTGGTTTCTTGTAAATGTAAGGACTTTGTCTCAACCAACAACGATATTCTACATGTGACAATGAGTTCCTCTTGCGGATGATGCCTGTGTAGCAAGTGATGTGTTACAATGCGCACTACATCAGGGCTACATGAGACAATGAGTGCCTCTTGTGGATGATGCCTGAGTAGCAAGTGCCGTGTTGCACTGTGCACTACACCAGGGCTACATGAGACAATGAGTTCCTCTTGTGGATGATGCCTGTGTAGCAAGTGCCGTGTTGCAATGCGCACTACATCACAGCTATGAGACAATGAGTTCCTGGATGATGCCTGTGTATCAAGGGCCGTGTCAAGGTGAAAATGAACAAACGTTGTTTAGAAAGGGATAATGCTAGGTAGAATTTTTTAATTTACATTTTGTTTTCACTTTACATGGCCCCTGTTGATTGGAGATCATTTCTTTGCATCTGTTTTTACTGGTTATAAACATGTATACACTAAGATTTGCAATAGAGCTGAGGCATTCACAAAGGATTACCAGAACCATACACATTCTCAGAGTCAGTCTGCATGCGATACTTGTTCACTGCATGTAAGAGGACCATAAAATATCAGCTGCAGTCACTGTCAGCAGTGGCGCGTTGGGTAGAACATCAGACTCGCTATCAAGAGAACCCGGGTTCGAATCCTCTTACGGCCATTTCAAAACTTAGGCAATTCAGTTCAGGTCTGCCAGGGGGTTCATGAAGTGAAGTGTAAAGCGCTTTGAGTAGCCCCAAGGACTGGATACCGCGCTATATAAGAGTGAGCCTTTACAAACCTGCATGCCCTCGTTCCTTCTTCTTCACCGCGCCTCCAATCACCTCCATCACATCTGCCTCACTGGCTCCGGACCGCAGCACGTCACGGAGAGACACCTCGGTGTTACCGAAGAGACAAACCTACAGGAATGACACACACACAGACTAAGTGGTGCTCAACTATGACTAAGGGGCTTACAAATAAAAAAAATCCCAAACCCCCAAAATTGGATGTGGGTGGGTGGGTGAATTTGGATTATCACAAAAAAATTCAAAAGGTGTCTTTTTAAGAGTTTCTCCCTGTTGAAATGTTGCAATGATCAGCTTTACATTCACTGCATTGTTAATACAGAGGGGTTTGGGTGGATGGAGTACATCCTGTCCAAATAATATTTTTTTATTGGAATTTGTTTATATTTACAAAGCCCCTTTAAAAGCTCTATTTCACATCTAAATATGATAACTAGTTTTTGCTAGACATCAGCGTATGTGTACAGCAGAATATTGCAGTATCGGAGTCAAATGGCGTTGTGAGAGAGGAAGTAGATGCTAGCTTAGCAATTTAGCACAGTAAGTTATTGGTTTTAAATCACAGCACATTTATTAAATATATTGTGACAGTATATCATAATAAAACTGTTTTGTATGATACTTGATCATGTACTTCATATATACTTCATATTAAATACTTATAATATATTACCTAAAAAAAAAAACTGAGATGTTAACAAGCCCACTTATATTAATATGTGACAATTAGACATTATGTGGTTCCCTGTGTGGAATTTGAAACTGTTTATTGTAGGGGTAATCCAGCCTGCAGTGTGATGAAGTGGTACACAGTTAACATGTGCTACTACCTTGAGGCTGCCGTCTGCTGTTAGTCGCAGTCGGTTGCAGCTGTGACAGAAGTTCTCGCTCATCGATGTAATGAATCCGATCTGACCTTCAAAGCCATCGACCTTCCATGCCTGTCGAAGGTCAAACAAAAACGAAACAATTAGTGCAGTGGTGTAGGACAGAACTTTATAAGGTCAGCACATCAATCACTCCTGGCCAACACTTCGGTGTAAAAGACACACAGAGATACAGATAACGCAGAGAGCAAGCTCATTGTATTTAAAAGTACATCCTGAATAAAGGCGACACGGAATAACCTGTGGCGCCTCTGGTGCATAATATAACACTAATATAATGGTGAATTCGTGAGCAAATACCAACAGAAATATGACATATAACTTTGTACTTTAAATTAGAGAGTCAGAACAGTGATCCACGACAACGACAAAAAACGCGATAGAGCACGCGCTGGCAAAGATACGTGATTGTTTTGGTACATTGTAAAATAATCATGCAAATCTTTTCAGTATCTAATGTTCACTTTATTAAAATGATGTCAGCCACTCGACGACTTAGATATAATACATGTAATCTTCTACACTATGATGAAAATTTGTGTTGTCATAGTATCTAAAACATCCAAAAAACCATAAACCATGTGCATTTTATGGAACATCCATTCAACATTCGACGTATTCGCCATCTGGAGATTAACAATACGACAATCCAGGTGCATTCTATTTGCCCATCGTGAATCAGGATTGTTGATGTTCACATTTGTAGCGTGTGAATAGCTTAAGGAATAGTGCCGAAATGATCGAGTACACTACGATATGCGATAGCGGTACTGTGTCACCTTTGTAAATAAACATTCAACGCGAACCACACCTGCCTGTGTATCGATAAAATAGAGAAATATAACATGTAGTATATTTCCCACATGTATATCTAACTATAATCTATGTCAAATCTTTACACTATTTTTTTTTCCAATGTGCACGTGCAATTTGGACCTTATGTGAGTGACGACGTGACGTCTGCTGTAGCGTTGCCTTGTCATCATGATAAATAAATGTGTTTTACTGTTGTATCATTCTAGTCAGTGTAGTCTGTATTGCAATATGTGTCACATTGTATCGTGATACATATCGTAACGTGAAGTACCAGGGTAGAGTATCGTTCTGGCCCTATTAAGGAATATGCGCAGTTGGTTTAATAGAAGAGTTTGTACTAAATATGTTGAAACAATTGAGTTTGATTGTTAGATTGGGTAATTTACAGTAAAAAATGTATAATGTCAAAACTAAATAACACATTTGTGCATATGAGCTAGTCGTAGCTGATACCAGATTTTTCATGAAATGTGTTTGAAGTGAGATGAGCAAAAAAATGTAGTTGAGGAGGGACCTTTAAGAAAATCTCCACCGAATAGAAAAACAACTTCAATAATTTTTGTCATTAGGAAAATAAAAGAACTCACCTTTGATGTATTGTTCGGTTCATCTTTCAGTTTATATAGAGTTGGCCATTTCAGTTGGATTGTGTCGAGCATCTCCTTGTATGGAACCAGCTTCTTGAAGTTCCACTTGTTCCCATCAAACGGCATGTACTCAATGAAGCGAATGTCTAACTTCTGAATGTTTAACACAACTAATTATCCACTGAGTACAGTGTGTAATATTAAATTGTAAATAACATGACACGAATCAACTTAAAGGCACTGCTTTTTTTCTAGTTTTAAAAACAAGAAATTGCAGAAACTGCCTAGTGACAATGAGACACCTTGTGTTCACCAGGTGTCGCTAGTGTTCACCAGGTGTTGCTAGGTGTCACTAGTGTCCAAAACTATACCAAGGTGGTTTTCAGGAATGACTCCCGACAGATCAACTTCTCATGAATTGCTATAAGGAATGCTATTTGAATAAGTTTTTTCAATACTAATGTAATAAACTGGTATAAAAATTAGTCAATATGACATCAAAATGTAAATGAATGTGATAATTAAACACCATTCAATTCCCTTATTGTCTAGAGCCAAAATCATAAATGGACTGTTTTATGTAATGGTAACTTGGTGGGTTAATGTGATGCGTTTCATACAAAAAAAACACTTTAAGTCAAAGCATGCCATGTCTTCTGGGAATTGCTGATAAGATTGTTTACACTCGCCGACAGCATGTCAGTATAAATAAAGTCACACACAGTGCACTTACACAACAGAACAGCTAAATATTTCCTAGAATGCTTCAATGAACGTGCCTATCTGAGGTAACAGTGCAGTATGTGTGAATACATCATTCATCATAGTTTATGCACATTTGAAGTTCTCTATTCATGCAAATTCATGTGTTAAATGTTCTGCATTCTTTACAACGTACCTTGTGCTCTGTAAGTTGCACAAAGTCTGTCAGTTCTTCCTCGTTGATTCCGCGCATGACTACACAGTTGACCTGTGCAGTCAAAACTTGCAGCGTCAATTAACTCTAATAGGTTTTACATGACCTTATATAGGTACTCAGTTATATAATCAGAAAGTGTGCACGTATTTTCTGAGATCGTGTCTATAGAAACATGCTATACCTCTCGGTAAAGGATTAGTTGATCTATCACAGTGAATTCATTAAAACCTCCCTCCTCAGTTCATTCAAACCTCCCTCCTCAGTTCATTAAAACCTCCCTCCTCAGTTCATTCAAACCTCCCTCCTCAGTTCATTGGGACACGGGCTAGCTACCTGGAAATATTAACATTTTAATTAAGCGTAGGTAAAATAGAACATATTCAGTTAAATGTATATATTAATTACATGCTGATTTTTCTTGTTCAATTACAATGCCAAATGTGATTACAAAACGTCAATTGCCATTACTGACTTACAAACATTATGGAACATTAATAACATTTTCTGTCTGCCCATTTCAGGATTGTTAGATATATTTTGTAAAAATAATCATATTAGTCGACTGTAGTAGGAACTGTCACCAAATTGGCTAAACAGCTTGTTTCAGTCAGTTTGCAACTTTAAATAAATTTTCCAAAAAAACAAGCATCTGAATACAACACCATTAAAATGTAAAGCATCATGATCAGTTACATAGATTAAATACTTTAGAGTAATCATTTATTTAAAGGTCCCTCGTTAATTAATTTTTTGTCCTCATTTCATTAAAAAACATTTTGCAAAAAATCTAACCTATCTAGCATCCGCTATGACATGCCAGCACGTTAGTGCAAATGTGCTATTTACTCTTGACAAAATCATAACACAAACTATTAAATTATTTTTTACTGGATCCAGTCAACACTATGACATAACGTTATTCAGACTTTTGCAAGTTATTCGATCTAACGATCAAAGTCAATTATTTTTAGTCTGCACTCATAAATTATTCACACACACTATTGATTTGAACATCAATTAAACTGACTTGTGATGGACTGAACGAATTGAGGAGGGAGGTTTTAATGAATTGAGGAGGGAGGTTTAAAGGAACTGAGGAGGGAGGTTTAAATGAACTGAGGAGGGAGGTTTAAATGAACTGAGGAGGGAGGTTTAAATGAATTGAGGAGGGAGGTCTAAATGAATTGAGGAGGGAGGTTTAAATGAATAGAGGAGGGAGGTTTAAATGAACTGAGGAGGGAGGTTTAAATGAACTAAGGAGGGAGGTTTAAATGAATTGTATGAATTCAGATCAAGAAGACCCTGTCTTTCTCACCTTAACACTGTTGAACCCCATCTGCAGAGCGTTGTTGATGCCGTCGAGCACTCTACTGAGACCTTTCCGACGCGTGATGAATTCAAACTTGGCAGGCACCAGAGTGTCAATGCTGACATTCACTTGATCGAGTCCGGCAGCTTTCAACTGTGCCGCTTTTTTGTGCAGCACAATTCCATTGGTGGTCATGGCGACCTGCTTCAGGCCGTATTCCGAGAGGCTGCTGAGACGTCCTGAAAGAATAGTTTCAGCAGCGTTTGTTGTAAAAATATACGAAAGTTACATGCAACTACCTTGTGTAATGAAAACGTTTTGCTTTCAACCTTTTATATATATATTTATTCTTTCTTGCCCCTCCCTGGAAAAATTAATGCGGATGCCCCTGACCTTGTGTAATGAAAATGTTTTGCTTTCAACCTTTTCTTGTTCTGTTAAAATGGTGATATATTAAAGCAATGATAACTGAATTGTTTGCTGAAAAACATGACTATCAAATATCAGTCTTACTTTGTCTCTCAAAACAGCAATGGGATATTCATATAAATAGTGTGACACATACTGAACTTGAGTATATTAGAATTAGAATATCCAAGCTGCATATTAAACTGGAACTTTATCTTACAATAGTCCTAATATCATTATTTTCAATAAAAAATTTCATGAAAGCATAAAATAAATGTTGATCTTACTCATATCAGTATTTAGTCTTTTATCCCTAAACTTTGTATTTAATTTAACTGAGATAAGACACTCAATGTGCATACAGATGAATGACCTTGAACACATGTCGTACCAATGATATCAAGGACATCTGGTCTGACCATTGGCTCCCCACCGGTCAGCCGAATCTTTGTGATTCCTTGCCTCACAAACAGGCTGGCCAGTGTGATGATCTCATCAGTGGTCAGTAGTTTGCTGGGGATGGTCAGTTTGACCCCCTCCTCTGGCATACAATACTGACCTTTTGAAAAACACATCAAATCAGTCTTTATTTCAAGCTGAAGGATCATTAATAATGTTATATTTTATGTTTATAGTAAAAAATGTATAACAGTACAACTGGCCCATAGTGACATCATCAAACTTAAGCTTTCATTTCACAGTAATGATGAAAAACATCCATCATCTCTGTAGTAAAACTTAATATGTGGAACAGTAAACAAAAGCGGCACATAAACTTCTAGTAACCTGGTTTTTTTTCCAGTTAAAACCATTTTATAGATTTGTTCCAGTTTCTTCCATTTTTCAGGAAGGAAAACTATTTCTTCTGGGGCAGCTCCATCCAGCCTTTTATACCAGCCATAGAAAAAAAACATTGCATAATTATCTTGTTGTACACCCAATCACCACGGTGTACACCTGCTCATCTCTGTTGCTCTATATGATTAACTTGAAATGGACTTCATATAACAAAGGACTTACACAAAATACTATTATAGCAATAACTTATATAGAACAATTATCATTTGCAAAGCAGAACATGCAGCCAGTCTTTAAAAATACAATGGTGGAGTTTTAGTCATTAACCTGTCTGAAAATCTCTTGTTCTTCTGGGACCGGACATATCGGAGGCAAAAGATCATTAATGTCATTCTGAGGAGTGGGATTATCAAGTTATCATACGATATGGAATGTTCTGCACAGAAAAAGCAAATCCAATAAACCATTCCCATTACTACTACTCTACCTGCTGGATTAATTGGAACTACTGAATCAAGTAACAGAATATCTTTAGCCTAGGTAAGTGGATGATGGTGCTGATTCTTGTAGGCATATTTCTCGGGTGTAGTGACTGTTAACATCAGTGAGAGATAATCTGTGTTTCAACTATTTTACTTGAATTTAATGTAATTTTTGCTGGATTTGCATGCATAAATCTTCTCAAACTTTGCTAATAATTTTCCTCACCAGTTGATATACACCGTAGTAGTGAGTATGGCTGCCTGATGCTGAAACAGTGTGTCGTTGTTGTGTTAATTTACTGTGTTATTTACTGTCATGTACATTGATGTGTCACAAAAACTGGCATAATGACTATACAGTTGAGTTTTTAGGATATTAAGAATGTGTGATTATTACTGAATATGTGAGGAAATTAACTGTTTAGGTGTGGAGCCTGGCTATATTATGCTCCAGGGGAGAGTGCTTTTTACATCGATCAATGATTTTCAGTATAGACCTAGCTGGCTAACATTAGTTCATGTTTTACTAAGAATAGTTCATTGAATATACCTGTTGTTATTCAAAACCTCGTCTAGCAGTTTCATAATTCATGGATTGTATTATTAAAATGGCATATTCTTATTACATAAATACTTACAGCTCCCAGTTCAGGTGACGTTCCATGTGGGCTGGCTGTTATGCAGTTGACTAATCAACAACAGGGGCAACGTTTGTGGCTTAAAATATTTATTATTTTGAGACAAGAAAAGGACATAATTATACAGATACGACATAGCCATGTGCAGGGTTGTTTGATTTTAAATCACTTCAAAAAATAACTAATTTATTAATTTTTTATTTCAAATTTTTTAATCGGTGATTTATATAAATTTAACACAAATAATTGTTTACAACCATCGAGATCAATAAAGTTCTGTATGTTTTTTAATACAAAAGTAGAATGTGCGCACACTTGTATAGTTGTATTGACACCAGATGTTTGTGGCTTAAAATATTGATTGAGAGAAGGAAGGGACATAATTATACAGATATGACATAGCCATGTGCAGGGTTGTTTGATTTTAAATCACTTCCAAAAATAACTAATTTATGAATTTTTTAATTTCCATTTTTTTTAATCGCTGATTTATATAAATTTTACACAAATAATTGTTTACAAGCATCGAGATCAACAAAGTTTTGCATGTTTTTTAATACAAAAGTACATTGTGCGCACACTTGTATAGTTGTATTGACACCAGATAGCCTGATAGTCAAATATTTATGACATTGTGTATGTTTGAGCTATTCCCTTTCTGAATGCAGTGAAGCCGCACAAACTTGTCTGATTTTTTTCAACCCTGGCCATTTGTACATGTGTACATGTTTGTGGACAAATTACTGTACTTTGGTGGCTGTATTCCTATGAGTTTGGGTTACTTATAAAAGGGTAAATAAAAGGGTTTCTGGTGGTTCACGAGTGCTTAGCACGGAGTGTCGCTGACTTGCTCAGAACAGGCCCGCCCTTTATCGTCAGCTAATGGTCCAATAAGTCAATAACTGAATATATCCTTTTAGTAATCTGCGTAATGTGCCGACCTGGGCTCCAGAACTCACCACCATCTTTCGACTAGAAGGGTGTATTCATTTATTGAGTTAATTTATTCCCAATCAAATCCCCCAAAACGTTGGTGACATAATGAAAATTAATGACGCCATAATTAATGACGCCATAATTAATGACGCCATAATGACCACAATTTACAAGTACTTAGAATTTGTTTTTATCATTAACACTAATGACACACTTTCATTGTTATTATTGCAACAACTACACTTTACAGACATATTTGTATCATAGAAGGGGATCACTGAATTATTGGCAATAATAATTATTAGTTTTGTTGACAAAAGATGGCTCCCATGTTAGTGACATTTGTTTGTCTTAATGGGAGTCTCCCTGACCTTTATATATGTGATTTGTGCTAATTAGTTCAACTTGTATAATTGGTCAAAATAAATCTGTCTGGCTTGGAATCTGGAAAAAATAGCTTCACCCTAACAACAACCAATACCATCATTGTTAATAGAATATTAAAATCATATACTCATTGTCTGAGTTAGTTGTTAATTTTTTTTTATTTATTATGCCTAATCTCCTATTCACTTACATCTGAGGTTGCATTTCTCAGTGAGAGATATTCTCAGGTACTTGTGTTGCCTTCCAAACGTGTCGGTGAGAAACTCAGAGAAGGGCAGTACATCTTTGTTTTCAAAGTATTGTTTGATTCGTTTCCTCTGCGTGTCCACGACATCCTGCAAGAGAATATGTCAATACTACAATCAAATCATTACAATTACTCGACCACTAACTAGTTGTGTGGCGATAATCAAGTATAACTGACCATTAGTGACTCAACATTGTAAATATAAAAAGTCTAATAATTCATAAAAAATATTCAGTATTTGTTAATTATGTGGCAAGTGTGTAATTGTAATTAATCGTAACTGATAAACAAGGGTCAGTTACATTTTATAGTAATATAATTACTATTACATTTTGTTTCTTCTTTCATTTCGAATAAAGTGAGAGTAACTGTCACCATGACAAACAGCCACCAAGCCAGTGAACCCATCACATCATTCCCTGAATACTGATTTTAAACAATACCGTGTCACTGTGACCTTTAGACAGTACGTTAGTCAGAGTAATAGTCACCCATCTAAATTCAATCAGTTGTATATAAAGTAGTACCAGGCTTAGGCTATAGACAGTGATGGATATGTACGTACGTACGTACGTACGTACGTATGGATGCATGTATGCATACATGCATGCATTATATATAAGCATAATATATATATATATATATATATATATGTATATATATATATGTGAACAAATAGTGTTCGCTTGTCATGCTAGTCATTTAGTAGAATCAATATAGGCATGGGACAGATTCATTCCCTATTTCAGCTGTATTAAAATGTGCCACTTAAATCAGCCACTTAATGAAACCAAATTGCTCTGGCCTGAAGTGCTTCTGTTCGACATTTAATGGTGTCAGTTTTTTTAACTAACTTTGCAGCTGTTCATTTACAATTCAAATCACATAAATGTTTTTGCCATATTAATAACTCATTAGGAGATCTGGAATAGCTTTCATTTTGATATATGTGCACTGATTACTACAAATGATGCATACTATCTATATTATTATGATCAGTCTGATTAGTCAGAAAGTTGGGTGTGGCACTTCATTATGGCACTCACTCCAGTACAAAACGTCTCAGACTGTCATTACTGGGCATTAGCTAGAACTGTAATAAATCTTAGTCCACTGAAAA
Organism: Lamellibrachia columna; assembly: GCA_963662155.1. Classification (NCBI taxonomy): domain Eukaryota; kingdom Metazoa; phylum Annelida; class Polychaeta; order Sabellida; family Siboglinidae; genus Lamellibrachia; species Lamellibrachia columna. Next base: position 37,217,931 of record OY759262.1, read on the forward strand.
AAATCATGAGATAAGGTCTGTCTGGCATATTTCTAGTTTGAACTCGTGTGAACTTGTCGAGGATCTCTGCAACTGGGTACGTCTCCTGAACACCTCCAGTAAACAAAGAAACAAACAGATGTGGTGCAAACCCAGCAACAGTAATCATGTGTAATTGACAACACTTGTTTAGTAGTTGTACTTGTACTTAATTACATTGGTCAAAAAGGCCCCAAGTAATCCTACTAATACTCGATTACATTGCCAAAGTAATCGTAATCATTATTACAATCACAATTATCTTTTTATCAATATTATGAATATATGTCTATTGCCCAGATCCCGACTACAATGCAAGCTTTTGTATTCATATTGTGTTTGATTGTGTCTAGAACAACATTGGTGACAATACTAGCATGAGGGTTTTTTATTTATTTAATTGCATCAATTATATTACTGAATATAATCATGATTGTAATTTGTAATCATGGTTATATGTAAAAGTAATTGTAATATATTACACTCATTTTCTTAATTCTAATTGTACACGTAGTCATACTCATAAAGTTTAACAGTAATCAATTACATCTGTGGTGTAATCATCCATCTCTGGTAACAAACCCTGCAGAAGTCCCTGCTGTGACTGGGCAACAATTCTTTGACCATGCTTTTGAGCTTTCCATGTTGCAGATTTGGGCAAGAGATTGACAAACAAATGGATTATGAACAATTAAAACTACATGTAGCATTAGTGGGACACAGTAGCCATCAATATGCACTGTTAGAGCATTGGACCCCAACAGAGAGTTGGGATTCATCTTGTCTTTGGGAAATTTGTTTCTGTTATTACTTGATAATTTGGACTATGTTGCTAGTTAAATACTTTATTACCAGATCCAGTGACGATCTACAAATGTTTGTTTTTGTAAATTAAATACTTTATTACCCACCAGATCCAGTGACGATCTACAAATGTTTGTTTTTGTAAATTAAATACTTTATTACCCACCAGATCCAGTGATGATCTACAAATGTTTGTTTTAGTAAATTAAATTCAATGTTTTTTCAATGTAAGTCATGGAAGCCACCACTCTATCACATCACTAAACATTAAAATACAGGTACCATGTATGCTTAAATAATCACATAAATCTATCTCTCGCTTGATAGCCATTTCTTCAAAGAAATGTCAGAAAACTTGCTTTCAGTATTTTTATAATCATTAAGGTATTCTCCAGTTTCAATCATATAATCACTGTGCAGTTGATTACCATTACTTGGCAAAAAACATGTGTGCTGAATTTTTCTGAAGATATAGTAACTACATTCCTATTGAACTAATAAGTCATTACAAGTATCCCTGCCAGTATACAGTAGCACTTTGGAACTTGTCCTATAAAATAACAATTTGAAATACAGGCTGCAAAACACTCTCTGAAATAAAATAAAATAAAAAAATTAATGTTTGCACACTCTGTACATACATTATCCTTCTCATTATCATTCTTTAATTTTGTGAAGCCCATCTGTACGAATATATCTAGATATTCAGCAAACTTAAGCTCTGTAGTTAGAGGCACCTGAAAATATAATAAGTGTCTTTACCCCTTAGCTTAGTTTTTCTGCAAAGTTGCTCAGATATAACCATTTGCTAATTGGTTAAAATGTTAGGACATTCTGAGACATCACCTTTTTTAATTTCCTGAAAATTGGTTGATTTGAGAAGGAATGACCTTACTGGGTATGAGAGCTGCAGACTGATTGCATGGCTGTCGCAATAACATGTGATACTATTGGTCACACACGTACTCCCTTTTCTTATAATAAAACACTATTTCATTGTCACTTGCTTCTTTATGTCGTGTCATCTGTAGAAAATCTGATATCTAAAAGGTTTTATTATGTTAAAATATGGCTTTTGGTCCCATCATTGTGATAGTTCCATCATTGTGATAGCAGAAATATCACTTGCTCCCTTTTGTCATTTGACGGTAGTATGTTCCTTGATAACTGATACTCTTCATCGCAATTTGCATTTTGTGGTAAGAAAATTTTCTTATTTTTAGAAATGATTGCTGACATGCAATGATCAGTAGTTTTTCTTTTTATAAGAAAAATATTTAAATGAGAAAATGTTTCTTATTACAAGAAAGTCTTTCAGAAGATTTTCTTGTTGTCAGAAAAATATTCTTATTAACGTGAAACATCCAAAATGACTACAAGAAAAATATTCTTATTAAATTTAAGAAAAATTTCTTGATTTACAAATTTTCTTGTGTGGCTCCCTAGAAAATAATTTAAGAAAAATGTTCTTGCTTTTTTCTTGATTTAAGAAAACGCTTTTCTTATTTCAGAAAAAAATTCTTAGATAAGAACTATTTTCTTGGATAAATAAGAAAATATTTCTATAGCCTTTTCTTGATTTTAGAAACTATTCTCTTAAGCCAAGAAAATTTCTATACAGTACTAAATTTAATAATTATGATCAGTTCTATCTAGATAATTGCAATGCATATTAATTGTCATATATCACACGCCTTCCTAGCACTGATAGCTATAATGCTAGTATATATCACACGCCTTCCTAGCACTGATAGCTATAACGCTAGTATATATCACACGCCTTCCTAGCACTGATAGCTATAATGCTAGTATTTTCAAACCCCTGCATGTTTGGCTTAAATGCTCATTTGGGGAAAGATTACTATTTATGTTCCCATTTAGTGACAATGTTAACGTTTTTATGCTGATCACAAATTTAGATTTTGAATATTCTGAAAGTCAACTATATTAATATTTATTCTTTCATCAACCTGCTAAACAAAATGCAATGACAATTCTGTAATTTTTTTCACCCAAACATTAACACACAAGATGCACACACACACAAGATGCACACACACACAAGATGCACACACACACACAAGATGCACACACACACACACAAGATGCACACACACACACACACACACACACACACACACACACACACACACACACACACACACACACACACACACACACACACACACACACACACACACACACACACACACACACAAGATGCACACACACAAGATGCACACACACAAGATGCACACACACAAGATGCACACACACAAGATGCACACACACAAGATGCACACACACACACACACACACACACACACACACACACACACACACACACACACACACACACACACACACACACACACACACACACACACACACACACACACACACACACACACACACACACACACACACACAAGATGCACACACACACACACACACACACACACAAGATGCACACACACACACACACACACACAAGATGCACACACACACACACACACAAGATGCACACACACACACACACACACACAAGATGCACACACACACACAAGATGCACACACACACACACAAGATGCACACACACACACACACACACACACACACACACACACACACACACACACACACACAAGATGCACACACACACACACACACAAGATGCACACACACACACACAAGATGCACACACACACACACAAGATGCACACACACACACACACAAGATGCACACACACACACACACACAAGATGCACACACACACACACAAGATGCACACACACACACACAAGATGCACACACACACACACAAGATGCACACACACACAAGATGCACACACACACAAGATGCACACACACACAAGATGCACACACACACACACACACACACACACACACACACACACACACACACACACACACACACACACACACACACACACACACACACAAGATGCACACACACAAGATGCACACACACAAGATGCACACACACAAGATGCACACACACAAGATGCACACACACACACACACACACACACACACACACACACACACACACACACACACACACACACACACACACACACACACACACACACACACACACACACACACACACACACACACACACACACACACACACACACACACACACACACACACACACACACACACACACACACACACACACACACACACACACACACACACACACACACACACACACACACACACACACACACACACACACACACACACACACACACACACACACACACACACACACACACACACACACACACACACACACACACACACACACACACACACACACACACACACACACACACACACACACACACACACACACACACACACACACACACACACACACACACACACACACACACACACACACACACACACACACACACACACACACACACACACACACACACACACACACACACACACACACACACACACACACACACACACACACACACACACACACACACACACACACACACACACACACACACACACACACACACACACACACACACACACACACACACACACACACACACACACACACACACACACACACACACACACACACACACACACACACACACACACACACACACACACACACACACACACACACACACACACACACACACACACACACACACACACACACATGTGTCGTAGTCCTCAAATATTGGCACATCCCTGTTAAAAAAGAAATGTCCATGCAACAAAAAAATTGCTGTGCCTGTATCTTAGGAAAAGTCAATCGCCATACAATTTTTTCTATCTGGCTGTTGCTGTTGTATAGGTAAAGGACCCGCTCGTCAAAAACGTAAGCATTTTATGAAATGTGAAAAACACCATAAATAGAGCAATAAACACGTATTTCATGTATGTATGCATTCTTATATGTATATCACTAAAGTTACCTGACAATAACCATGTAAACGTGAAATTATTACCTTTTTGTCAGAACGCATGTGCTTGCCAAATTTTTTATATAACCGGATGTTGTGTGAGCGAGATTACCAAACAGGATTCTCGTAGATCAGTATAAGGTCACGCTAAGAGTTGCCGTCTGCTGGCCATAGAATTACATCATTAATCATCCCCCTATAAACTTCTAACTTACTAACGGGTGTTTTATTTATGTCTATCTTGCTGGCCCACTCTGGCCTCATTCTACACGAAATCACGTTCGACCATTGTGACCCAAAGGCAACATCACGTGCACAGTATGCCCAAATCCGCGCGTATGATTTTCACGGCCTCGACCTCCGGCCTAAAGCTCAAGACAGTGGACGATTCTGCCTACCAGTGACTGTGTCTGTGATGTTAGCAAAATCACCTGTACTTCATTCGTATAACATGAACATAGATGTATCCTTATTTAAGAGCACAGTCAGAAGAAATTGAGTAAAAGAAGAAAACTAAGCTAAACCTAAGTCTTAACTTCAGGATTAAGCCTAATTCCCTGGCCTAGGCTAGGGCTATGCTAGCTTATGCCTAGCCTAGTATAAATTAGTAGAATCTTATCTAGTATCTTGATTATCTATGACTATGACTGTTGGTGTTGCATAACCCTAGGGCTAGGATTAGTTGGCACCGATTAGTTGTAGCTGATCTGGACGAGAAAATGGACACTTTGCTACGTAAAACAAAATGATAATTTAACTGTCAAGCCTTAGGCTTAGGCCTAGCCTTGGCACACATTGCCACACATTGCCACACAACACAACGGTACCTCGGCCTCGGGAAGGGGACGTGTTACCGCGCTGCAGAGGCTGGCGCATGTGAGACGACACTTGGACGCAACAGCCCTGTGCCGGAAGGAAGATCGCAGTACGGCAAGCGCCATCATCCACGACCAATATTGCAACTGCTGCGCCACTCCGTCAAATGTCTAATGTAAACACAAAACATCTTTGGCCGATACAGCGCTTAGTGCGATCAACGACAGCACCCGAGCGTACCGTACCGGCGAATCCTTGACCCTTGAACCCAGCCTTGCGCCCTCTACTGGCTCGTTCAAGTTTGACTCATCAAACACCGCCAGGGTAATTCGGGGTCAAATCGGTAAGTTTTGAGACTAGTGTGTGCGACACGTCTGTGCGTACGTGAGAGCTGTTGACAGTGTTGTCCGAAGTTGGAATGGTTGTAACAGAAACGTTACAGTCACATTCGCGTGTATCAACACGTATCCAAACGTGCTTTTCACACAAGTCAGTGGTAGTGCCTAGCGTAGTGGCTGTGTCGCCTGTCAGTGACAAATACGTATTTACAAATAATGCAATGTCGGTGAATAAGGCATCCGCAGACGGTGTTCCTACCTATGACTATGTCGTCTGGGCGTTAGGGTAACATTTATTGTAATAAACTGACATAACGAGATGAGCAACTGTAATGCGAAAAAATCTGCGTGGGGTATTTTTGACATGTGTACTGACAGCGCCCTCTATTACCGAATCAACCAACCTAAAGCTCTCAATGTATATAATGGGTCATTATACTTTTAGACCATCAATTGGGCTTTGGAACCAAGCAAAAATAAAAAGTATCTGAATAAAACAAAACGTTGGTTAGTACACGTCTGATATGTGCTGAGTTATGTACGGTACATGGTTACGTTCAATATTTGAAACTAATTTGTTAGTTCATGTTTTAAGATGCCATACTAGAGCAAGGTATCTCAACACCGTTACCAATACCTGTTAAAATAAATGCTGCACAATGCATTCAAACATCAGTATAAATACCTTGATTGTTTTATGTTATGTGCATTCTTGTTGTAATTAGTCTAGCTAACCAAATTTGTATTATTTATACGTTTCTAAGCATTTTTATAATCAAAAATGCATACAAGTAGTTGTGTCCTTGTTTATAGGGAAAATGCTCAACACCGCGCAGTGGTAACGGTGTTGATAGTAACGGTGTTGAGAAATTAATGGTTTTCTTGGGTTTACGCGAAACACGGCGCTTGTTATCGCCCATTGTTAGGCATATCAAGATGTATTATCATGACCTATCTCACCATATTTTCTATTTTGACCAATAACTGCATCTCATATACAAAATGTTGGTAAGTGTGTTGATATTCAATAAACATACGGTGAAATAATTACGTTTCTTACCTGATTTATTCGCAAACTGCAGAAATCACACGGCAAACTCACAATTCACAATGGTCCGGTGATGTCAAGCAAACATTGGTGCCACATAATGAATGAATAAGCATTACTTTGTGAGCTATGGAGTGGATACAAACTTGTCGGTAACGGTGTTGAAAATATTTATGGACACATCTAAATGAGGTCATATCTTATTTAGAAATCTTAAAATAGGAAATCTAGCAACAATAAAATATAGCTTATACATTACATTAACGGAAACCTATCACTTAAGTTTGGATAACTTGTAATTTCATTAGCTTTTAGATGCATTTTCAATTCGGAACACCAATTCGGACAGGCTGTTTTCGCCTACAACGCGTAATGGATGACCCCTTAAAAAAAATTTTTTTTACGAAATATAATTTTTTTTGCATGCGCCTATAGTATATAGAACATGTTTACAGTCTGCAATACATTATTTTGTTGTAGCTTCATAAATATAACTTTTAGAGACATTCCTATACGTCGGACAGCAATTGATGGTCTAAAAGTATAATGACCCGTATACGTTGTCCTCAAATGTATACGTTTTCGTTAACTCCCTCCTCGATTGATTTAGTCAATCGCGAATCGTTGATGTTCATATCTGTAGTGTGTGAATTGCTTAAGTAAATGTATGTACAGTTGGTTAAAAAAAAGAGTGCATGCTTGTTAAAATCTCGAAATAATTTCCTTTGTCAGGCTTTGATCATTACTACATTAGATTAGGCCGGGCCGTGGGCATGACATAGCCACAGGGGTACCTGGTAACTTGACTATGTCAATGTTAGAGCCAGACCACTTTTTTATCAGTTCTTCACCGAATTTTTACCGGATACATACAAAATAATTTAATTGTGTGTCCAATGATTTCACCAAAACTCAAAAAAAATGTGTACAAACAAGCTAGCGTGTTAAATTGTAGTGGATACAGCTGTAACATGTAGTGGATACAGCTGTAGTATGTTGTAATGGATACAGCTGTAACATGTAGTGGATACAGCTGTAACATGTTGTAATGGATACAGCTGTAGCATGTTGTAGTGGATACAGCTGTAGCATGTTGTAATGGATACAGATGTAGCATGTTGTAATGGATACAGCTGTAGCATGTTGTAATGGATACAGCTGTAGCATGTTGTAATGGATACAGCTGTAACATGTTGTAATGGATACAGCTGTAACATGTTGTAATGGATACAGCTGTAGCATGTTGGAATGGGTACATCTGTAGTATGTTATAATGGATACAGCTGTAACATGTAGTGGATACAGCTGTAGCATGTTGTAATTGATACGGCTGTAGCATGTTGTAATGGGTACATCTGTAGCATGTTGTAATGGATACAGCTGTAGCATGTTGTAATGGATACAGCTGTAGCATGTTGTAATGGATACAGCTGTAACATGTTGTAATGGATACAGCTGTAACATATTGTAATGGATACAGCTGTAGCATGTTGTAATGGGTACATCTGTAGTATGTTATAATGGATACAGCTGTAACATGTAGTGGATACAGCTGTAGCATGTTGTAATTGATACAGCTGTAGCATGTTGTAATGGGTACATCTGTAGTATGTTATAATGGATACAGCTGTAACATGTAGTGGATACAGCTGTAGCATGTTGTAATGGATACAGCTGTAGCATGTTGTAATGGATACATCTGTAGTATGTTATAATGGATACAGCTGTAACATGTAGTGGATACAACTGTAGCATGTTGTAATGGATACATATGTAGCATGTTGTAATGGATACATCTGTAGCATGTTGTAATGGATACAGCTGTAACATGTTGTAGTAGATACAACTGTAGCATGTTGTAGTGGATACAGCTACAGCATAGCTTTTATGTTTTGATCTGAAATGAGATGAGCGAAAAAATCGCATTGAGGAAGGACATTTAATGAATATATACATTACTGGTTGATGACATCGCATGTAATATATAGCATGCTTCGCTGACATCGTATCTGCATAATCGAACAAATGTAGTACGCATGAAGAGTAGCTTGTCGGAAGTTAATAACATTACGACAGGAGTACCGCAAGGGTCGGTTCTTAGACCTATACTTTGTAATGCCTACAGTGCTCCTTTAGCGAAACTATTACACCAGCACAACATGCAACACCACCTGTATGCCGACGACACTCAATTGTACGTCACTTTCCCACCAACGGACCACATGCAAGCTCTCGCACGCATGGAGGCCTGCATACAGGAAGTAAAAACATGGCTCTGTGACAACGGACTCGTCATGAATGAGAACAAATCAGAAGCCATAGTTATCCGTTCACCAAGTCTGCGAACTCCTATTACGTTTAGCCGCATCAACATCTGTGGCCAGTTCGTTGACACATCCGCCGTTATCCGAGATCTTGGATTTGCCATTGACACTCATCTGTCGATGGCATCTCAAGTGTCGAACATATGCCGCAGCGCTTACTATCATCTAGCTCGAATTGCTAAGATTCGAGACTCACCACCAGCGTTTGCAAAAGTCTGATTCACGGACTAGTAATATCACAGCTTGACTATGGCAATGACAATGTGCACAAGGCACTCTATGAAGGCACACCAGAGTACCTTGCCGCACTGCTGCACCAATACGCACCAAGATGCGGCCTACGCTCTGCCGGCGGGCTACTTCTCGACGTGCCACGAGTCAACCTAGAACGTTTCGGCCGCCGAGCATTTGCCTGCGCTGGCCCCACGCTGTGGAATAAACTGCCTGCCAACATACGTGGAAACGGCAATCACCCTCAATTCAAGAAGCTACTAAAGACATTTCTTTTTTCCACTTAATGGGTTTTACCGCTTTGATATTGCATTTTTAATGATCTTATTACATATTATCAATCCTATTTATGTTCTGTATTATTGATGATATTAGCGTTTTATTTCCTATTTGAGATTTATCTTTTATATACAAATGCCATGTAATCAGTATACTTTTTCTTAAAATAATTTTACACACGCGAACATTCTGCATAGTTTTTAACATTTTATACAGCGTATGTATTATTATCACTATCTACATACAAGTTTGTATCGTGTGAACTGATGTTTGTACACACCCGTGAACGGGGCAGTAGCCCCGGATTTGATGGTGTCAAAATAAAGTTTTATTATTATTATTAACCGCTATTACAGTACTAACAATTATTGTGGTCTTACATTTTCTTACCATCCACATTTCCCAGCAGGTGATGTTAAAAATTTTGAGCATATTACCAAATATGTGTAGATCCTATGCAGTACGTCTGCTGTTCTTGTAGATGGTCTGACACGGATTGCATTTTTATAGTTCGAACTTTCAAATTAGTTCAGCCTTGTGAAGTCCTATGTAATCATCTGTTAATTTTGGGATAACATTGATCAGATCTAGCAAAGGAAAACTCCGAAAATAAACCACTCGTATGTTAGCCCTAGACATGGCTGTTTGGGGTTAAATGTCATAAATCAGTCTATTCCACTGAAGGGCAGTGAAGGCTCCAGTAGACCATGCATAGTAAATGGGCGATGTAGCTATCATTGCAATAAGTAAACACTGTGTGGTTAACACACTGAATATTAAATAGTTGTTTTGTTTGCAGGATTGCGAGTGTGACAACTGGACGGAAGTAAAGCTACCATTGACATGTCTACCCTGCCCAAGTTGTACTGTGCCTGGTTCTGCCCGTTTGCTCAGAGGGCATGGATATCACTGCTGCACAAAGGCATAAAATTTGAGTACGTAGAACAGGATCCGTACGACAAGACCCCAGAATGGCTTGCTGTCAATCCTCGAGGATTGGTCCCTGCCATCGTCCACAATGGTACAACCGTTTACGACTCTCAGATCTGCATCGAGTATGTAGATGAGTCATGGTGCACTGGTAAAGCCCTCCTACCAAAGGACCCATACGAGAGGGCCTTTGTGCGAATATGGAGCGATCACATAACAAAGAAAATCGTTCCACCATTCTATGCCATGTTGATAAAGGAAACTGAACAGGAACGCCAGGAATCAAAGGACGCGATTCTCAACAATATACAGTTGCTCATGAATGCCATGTCAGAGAACGGACCCTTCTTTCTCGGTAACGAATTTGGAATGGTTGACATAATGCTTGCGCCTTATGCACAGCGTATTCCAGTTCTGCTCAAGACGTACAGGGGCTTTGATATACCAGATAACGAGAAGTTCAGTCGTTACTACCGCTGGTGGAATGCTGTGAAGGATGTTGACGCTGTAGCCCAAACATTCCAACCAGAAGATAACTTGATTGCTAAGTATAAACGTTACACGGATGGAACAGCTCGAACCGAGGTTGCTGATGCAATTCGACAGGGGAAAGGACTACCCTAGTGTGGCCTTTCTAGTTGTATGCCTAGCACATATATGACAATTTGACCCTAGTGTGGCCTTTCTAGTTGTGTACCTAGCACGTATATGACAATTTGACAGGGGAAAGGACTACCATAGTGTGGCCTTTCTAGTTGTGTACCTAGCACATATATGACAGTTTGACAGGGGAAAGGACTACCCTAGTGTGGCCTTTCTAGTTGTGTACCTAGCACATATATGACAGTTTGACAGGGGAAAGGACTACCCTAGTGTGGCTTTTCTAGTTGTGTGCCTAGCACATATATGACAGTTTGACAGGGGAAAGGACTACCATAGTGTGGCCTTTCTAGTTGTGTACCTAGCACATATATGACAGTTTGACAGGGGAAAGGACTACCCTAGTGTGGCTTTTCTAGTTGTGTACCTAGCACATATATGACAATTTGACAGGGGAAAGGACTACCATAGTGTGGCCTTTCTAGTTGTGTACCTTGCACATATATATGACAGTTTGACAGGGGAAAGGACTACCCTAGTGTGGCTTTTCTAGTTGTGTGCCTAGCACATATATGACAATTTGACTATTTGGGTTAGTTCAGATAAACCAGATCCTGCTCTCTCTCTCTCTCTCTCTCTCTCTCTCTCTCTCTCTCTCTCTCTCTCTCTCTCTCTCTCTCTCTCTCTCTCTCTCTCTCTCGCTCTCGCTCCCGCTCCCCCTCCCTCCCTCCCTCCCTCCCTCCCTCCCCCTCCCTCCCTCTAGCTCTCTCTCTAGCTCTCGCTCTCTCCCTCCCTCTATCTCTCTATATAAATTTATTAGCTAATATTAACAGTGCCATATGCACCAGTCGTTGTCTACTGTTGTGGACCGAGTAGCACTTAAATAGCCAATTTGTAAAAGAAATTGGTTATAAGTTAAATTTCCCACCCCTGTGATGATATATTATATTGTCTTAAATTAATCTATATTATTGACATAATTTGGGCTTCACTGGGCTATTACCAGCTCCTTAAATCCTGATCCGTGGACTGTGCGTTGTTGTGCAAGTAGTCGTGTACAGCCGTAGAAGAAACACAAAGTAATAATTACTTCATTGCAGCATTTTTATTACGTAATTTTACAAGATACCTTCTTGCTAGTTACAAGATACCTTCTTGTTAGTATCAAAATACCTTCTTGTTAGTATCACGATGTACCACAGAATTACCAACCTGTAGCAGCTTGCAGAAGATAGCATTAAATAAATAAAATACATTAAATAAATGTACTGGAAACAGTTACTTGTGTTAATGTAACAAGAAAGTTGCTTGAGATTCACACGTGCATGCATGCACAAATACAAAATATATAAAAGTGCAATATATTTTACATGTTGCTGTTATAACAGCATTGGAAACAAATTACTGGTATATTAAACTGATAAGTGGACTGTTTCACTAAGATAATGAGCTCATAAGAATGTTAGTGAAGTAGTACCCAGAAATCACCTAGACAGACAGTGGAATGATTGTAGTGGACATACTATATAACATAACAGAACTTGTAGAAGCCTCCAAATTACACTGTTCCCTGTGTGTACAGCAGAGATGTGTCAGTACGTTTGAAAGCACTGGTGAAATGAGTCAACTTGGGCCTGTGTACCCTAATGTAATAAAATACAAATATATGTGTAATCAAAAGTAGGATTACACATCGCAACGCTCAGATACGGATGTTGAAAGGTGAGTGGGGGCATTCCATGTTGCATACCCTAATCTAAACATTAGGGTACACAGGCCCAAGTTGATTCATTTCACCCGTGTGCATTTTATAAATACTTGCAGTACTGCATTGCATTTCCTAAAAGTATTGCAAGTATTTAGAAAACCTTTGCAAATACTTCTAAAAGCCACCCGGACAATCACAATTCTCTAAGCGCCATCATCCACGACCACTATTGCAACTGCTGCACCGCTCCGACAAATGTCTAATGTAAACACAAAACACCTTTGGCTGATACGTAGCCGAGTGCAATCATTATGCCCTCTACTGGCTCGTTCAAGATTGGCTCATCAAATACTGCCAGGGTATGTCCAGGTCAAATCGGTAAGGTATGAAACCCCACAAGTCTTCCCATGTTGTAATGGCTTAGCCAGTGTCTATGCATTGTGTACTGCTTTCTGGCTTCTGCCAGATATATGAACAGTTCGAATAAGATGCAAGTTATTTTTTTTTAAGCTTCCAACGATATATAATAATAAAAAAAGTACTTATATAGCGCCCGATCAATCGAGATTGCTCTCAGGCACTTTACATACACAGTAGCATTCCACAGATCATAAAATTGCTAAGAGAATAGTCTACACAAATGCTAAACAATGCTAACAAAATAACCATGTTAAAATATTCTATAACACTTCTTTAAATATAGTTTGTAATACAAGTAAAAGTAAAAAATTATCATGAAACTACCAACAAATTAAATATACTAAAATATTATAAAAACTACTTTAACTAATAATATTTATATTCATTTATACAAGTAAGACTCGGAATATAACCATAAAAATGCTAAATACAATTATATAAAAAACTTCTTAAGAACTATACTTTAAGTAAGTTCAGTAATACAAGTGAAAGTAATAAAATAAATATGCTAAGAAAATAATGTATACAATATCTGAATGCACATAAAATTTCCTCATCGTTGAGTTATAAAAAAACTTGTTTAAAAAGGTGAGTTTTTAAGTTTTAAAAGTGTCTTAAACTGTCCTCAGAGAAGGTGTTAAATTGTCCGGTATGAATAAAAGCACTGGCAGCAAAGCAGATCATAGAGTTCTGTTAATGGGGCGGTAGCTAATTAACTCAGACAGGTAGTCCGGTGCCAGACAATTTAATGCACAATAGGTAAACAAAAGCATTTTGTAAGTTGGTTGCAAATGAACAGGCAGCCAATGTCAATGCTGCAACACGGGTGTGATGTGTTTGTATTTCCTTGTACGGGTAATGAGGCAAGCAGCACAGTTCTGTACCTTTTGTAAACGTTGCAGTGCCATCTGTGGGAGACTATAAAAAGTGCATTTCCATATTCTAAACGTGATGTCACTAGTGCGTGAACAAGCATCTTGCATGGTTCTTCGATCAGATGTGGTCGAATTTGCCTAATATTTCTTATCTGATAGCAGCAACTTTTGACAGTGTTGGCAATCTGGTCCATTTTCAGGTTACTATCAAATATATCTAATATGATAGTAATGGACTATTATATATATAACTAGGATCTTATACTATTGCTATTACGTTTGAACACATCAATGAAATAATTATTGTACTGAAGATTAGAGGCTGATTAAATAATGCCTTTAATCTTAACTGGGCAGTGTTTGCACTATGCTGTGAACTGTATGTCACGTGTAAGATACAGAATGCGGCTTATATGTTAGTTTTGTCAAAGTTGGTATACTATCTATAGGGTTTGATATGTAATGCATGCATTAACTGATGGTATATTTCTGCTGCTAGACAGTGCTACTATTACAAACTTCCACCAGGCAATATGTTACTTAAGTAATTTTGCTAATTGAATTGGAATTGATTAAACATTTATTGAATTGAATTGAAATTAATCCTTTATAAATATATGTGAATTGGAATTGATAAAAATGAATTGAACCCAGGCTGATTGCAAATACTCACAATACTGTTAATTATTTAAAAAAGTGAAGCAGACCTCAGGTTTGATCGATCCAACCTCATTATATTAAGGACAAAACAAGTTTATTATGGAAATCATGTTTCATGTGAATCTTATCAAAGATCACAATATGTTCAAATGAAGCAGAAACACAAACTAACTTTGTAGTTCATCATTAATTTACTGCATGCATATAACAGTATAAGGTAGCAAACATACAAATGTTGAATTCAAACATGAGGCAGAAACACAAACAAATGTTGTAGTTCAGCACTAATTTACTGCACGTATATAACAGTATAGGGTAGTAAACATACAAATGTTGAAATCAAACATCACAAACAATTGTTTAATACACTTAGAATATAAATGTATGTACACAGTTAAACTAAATAAACACTTGGCACAGTGTGTGCAGTCAGTGCAGGTTATCTGGGAGGAGATCTCGTGTCTTTCTGCCCTCTCCAGGAACTCTCCAGGAGGGCCACTGTGTCCAGCCACTGTGTCCAGCAGTCGCTCTTCATAGTTGTGGGTTGCCAAAGCCCACTTCCTCCTGTATGATGGTGATCTCGGTCAAGAGTTCTGGGGCTACTGCCTCCAGGTTCACCTACAGGGCCAGAAAACATGATAATAGACAATATTCACAATACGTAGGACACCAATCGCCTAAGAATAAAACTACGGTTGTGGGACATGTTTGTGACATAACTGCTATATGTTTTTGACGTCATTGCGATATGTTTGTGATGTCATTGCAATGTGTTTGTGATGTCATTGCAATGCCTGAAACTGGTAGATTTTGAAACTGGTTATACAAATATTTTACATTTTAAAATGATAAAACTGTAAGGGGTTGTTTTATTTATGTGTATGTTTTATTATCTGCCGTCATATAATAAACATTATTTATTTATAACACATACAACACCTGTTGGCTAAGAATTAAACCACGGTTGCAGGTCTTAAAAAAATCTACTGTTAATACGCATGCATCGCGAATATCGACTGGTTATAACATAGGGTCAAATAGTGAGTTGTTTTGATGTCACAGTGACCTGATGTCAACAGGAGGCTGGAGCTAAATGTAGTCACCAAGTGTCATCAAACAGCTTGAGAGATCGCATCCCAGCAAAACAACCCTAATTTGGATACGTGAGGGATATGTGGCAGACAATATTGTACAGAAGTGTCAACAATGAAATGGAGACAACAGTGTTAATCTGCTCCAAGAACATGTCAGGACAGATGGGTGTGACATAACGTAGAGAGTCTATGTAACACAACCACCCATGACGCAGCATGAATGAACAAACTTCTACAACACACCATAGTGGTAAGTTTTTACATATCGCTGTATCCAGACTTCTTAAAGTACTGGCAGACCTGTTCATTCCAACACCAATTCAACGTCTCTAAGAAGTATTCAGCCACCCTGCAATTACTGCATGAACACTATTCGTTCACATATCCACCATTGTCCAATACAAGTCATATTTATGAGTAGTGAACTCGAAAGCAAAATGGGTGCCCGAGTTGGCGACTTTCACCTTGCTAGTCATCAAGGCGACAACCATTGATTCAATCCTGCATCAAATTTATTTATGTATTTTACAATTTGACAAGTTCAAAAATAATAACAACAACAAAATGGAAAAAACCCAATGATGAGTTCACAGGATGATTGTTTTGTCTGCTTTTCCACTGAAATCAATCAAGTCCTTCACATGAGTTCACCACTTGTAATTACGGTAAATATGAGTCCACTTGAACGCAGCATCAAGATCTCCATGTGAGAGGTCTCTACAGAACGGCTAAGAGAGAGGACGACATTGTTTACCTTGATGGCATACTTGAGTGCCTGCTCAGCCTCGAGTCGCCGCCCTGTCTTCAGACACACCATGGACAGGTAGGCCCACACTTCCGGGTCACTGTTGTTGAGGATGTTTGCCTCCGATAATGCATCCTCTGCCTCTTCCAACTGGTCCAGCTGAAATGCAAATATTCCATTGTAATAGTTATTGCTATTAATAAATCAAGGCAATTAGCTAAACATTTTAATTAATGGTTTACTATCACAGGTGTCAACATTTCCCCTTTCTCAGGCAGGAAATACTGCCTTTTTTGTCTTGAGCCTGCTTTCCAGCTTTTTGGATGTAATGTCACGCTTTCTATAATAAAAAACAAATTCACAGTAAAATTGCTCTATTTGTTGCATACAAAACCATTCTAAACATTGTAATTAATGTTTTACTATCATTGGTGTCAACATTTTACTATCATTGGTGTCAACATTTCTGCCTTCAGGTGGGAAATACTGCTTTTATCCCTTGGTCCTGCTTTCTTGCTTTTTGGATGAAATGTCCCGCTTTTATCATTAAAAAAATTTGCAATAAAATCTATTTCTTTCACATTCTGGGCACATTTAATTCTTTGGTCTCAAGTGATTTCACATTTTCTCATGTGTGTATTCACCATGAATGAGAACGGCACATAGAAATGGCAACCCGTAAACAACATGTTAAAAACTACGAAAGTTGAGTGGAGGAAACTGTTTCCTGCATTCCCAGGAGCAAATGTTGACACCTACGTAGTATTATTACCATAAATTAATTTATACATTTACACCATTTATACATTTACAACATTTATACATCTACACCACTTATACATTTACGCCATGTTAAAGCATGCTGTAAAATTTTAATAATCAGCATATGAAATAAGTCTTCCTGTGTTTATATTTTGGTAAGTCCTGGAACCAGTTTTGCTAGGCAATGAATTCTTTAAGTTGATTTCATTGTTAACAACATAAACTTTCTGGAACAGATTTTTATCATAAATATATTCCTTTTTAAAAACTTATACTGTATTAAATGCACAAGTTTATTTTATATCATAAATAAAGTGGCTTACTATATTGCATTATAAAACACAGCGAAATAGGCCCCAGCGAAAAGCTGACATGATCTTATCATGTATCAGGCCACAAATTTACTTTCTACAGGCCATAAACTTACACTGTAAAATGCCATGTATTTATCCTGTAAAAGGCCATGAACTAACCCTGTAAAAGGCCATGAACTAACCCTGTAAAAGGCCATGCACTTAGTACTACTTACCCTGTAGCAAGCCATGCCGACGCCAAGCCACGACACACATGTTGGTGATTTCTTGCACGCCATCAGGAATGTGTTCTTAGCTTCCTGGAACTGTTCAGTAAACAAACTCTTCAACATTAGATCTTGTCTGGCAAACATTGTATTTCATCAACGCATACTGGTGTAAGGCCTTAAGCTATGAATGTCTTAATGGGAAGGTTGAAGAATTGCCTTAGACTTCTTATGAAGAGGTTACTGACATGAAGGTCATTTCAGTTCTCATCTGAAAGTATAAATTAAAGTTAATTCTTCGTACACAATATAAAGAGAGTGTGCTTCTGTTGGGTACAATAAGACAATATCAAGAGAGTGTGCTTCTGCTGGGTAAAATAAGACAATATCAAGAGATTGTGCTTCTGTTGGGTACAATAAGACAATATCAAGAGAGTGTGTTTCTTTTGGGTACAATAAGACAATATTAAGAGAGTGTGCTTCTTTTGGGTACAATAAGACAATATCAAGAGAGTGTGCTTCTTTTGGGTACAATAAGACAATATTAAGAGAGTGTGCTTCTGTTGGGTACAGCAAGACAATATCAAGAGAGTGTGCTTCTTTTGGGTACAATAAGACAATATCAAGAGAGTGTGCTTCTTTTGGGTACAATAAGACAATATCAAGAGAGTGTGCTTCTGTTGGGTACAGCAAGACAATATCAAGAGGGTGTGCTTCTGTTGGGTACAATAAGACAATATCAAGATAGTGTGCTTCTGTTGGGTACAATAAGACAATATTAAAAGAGTGTGCTTCTGTTGGGTACAATAAGACAATATCAAGAGAGTGTGCTTCTTTTGGGTACAATAAGACAATATCAAGAGAGTGTGCTTCTTTTGGGTACAATAAGACAATATCAAGAGAGTGTGCTTCTGTTGGGTACAGCAAGACAATATCAAGAGGGTGTGCTTCTGTTGGGTACAATAAGACAATATCAAGATAGTGTGCTTCTGTTGGGTACAATAAGACAATATTAAAAGAGTGTGCTTCTGTTGGGTACAATAAGACAATATCAAGAGAGTGTGCTTCTTTTGGGTACAATAAGACAATATCAAGAGAGTGTGCTTCTGTTGGGTACAGCAAGACAATATCAAGAGGGTGTGCTTCTGTTGGGTACAATAAGACAATATCAAGATAGTGTGCTTCTGTTGGGTACAATAAGACAATATTAAAAGAGTGTGCTTCTGTTGGGTACAATAAGACAATATCAAGAGAGTGTGCTTCTGTTGGGTACAATAAGACAATATCAAGATAGTGTGCTTCTGTTGGGTACAATAAGACAATATTAAGAGAGTGTGCTTCTGTTGGGTACAATAAGACAATATTAAAAGAGTGTGCTTCTGTTGGGTACAATAAGACAATATCAAGAGAGTGTGCTTCTGTTGGGTACAATAAGACAATATCAAGATAGTGTGCTTCTGTTGGGTACAATAAGACAATATTAAAAGAGTGTGCTTCTGTTGGGTACAATAAGACAATATCAAGAGAGTGTGCTTCTGTTGGGTACAGTAAGACAATATCAAGAGGGTGTGCTTCTGTTGGGTACAATAAGACAATATCAAGATAGTGTGCTTCTGTTGGGTACAATAAGACAATATTAAAAGAGTGTGCTTCTGTTGGGTACAATAAGACAATATCAAGAGAGTGTGCTTCTGTTGGGTACAATAAGACAATATCAAGATAGTGTGCTTCTGTTGGGTACAATAAGACAATATTAAGAGAGTGTGCTTCTGTTGGGTACAATAAGACAATATTAAAAGAGTGTGCTTCTGTTGGGTACAATAAGACAATATCAAGAGAGTGTGCTTCTGTTGGGTACAATAAGACAATATCAAGATAGTGTGCTTCTGTTGGGTACAATAAGACAATATTAAAAGAGTGTGCTTCTGTTGGGTACAATAAGACAATATTAAGAGAGTGTGCTTCTGTTGGGTACAGTAAGACAATATTAAGAGAGTGTGCTTCTGTTGGGTACAATAAGACAATATCAAGATAGTGTGCTTCTGTTGGGTACAATAAGACAATATTAAAAGAGTGTGCTTCTGTTGGGTACAATAAGACAATATTAAGAGAGTGTGCTTCTGTTGGGTACAGTAAGACAATATTAAGAGAGTGTGCTTCTGTTGGGTACAGTAAGACAATATTAAGAGAGTGTGCTTCTGTTGGGTACAATAAGACAATATTAAAAGAGTGTGCTTCTGTTGGGTACAATAAGACAATATCAAGATAGTGTGCTTCTGTTGGGTACAATAAGACAATATTAAAAGAGTGTGCTTCTGTTGGGTACAATAAGACAATATTAAGAGAGTGTGCTTCTGTTGGGTACAATAAGACAATATTAAGAGAGTGTGCTTCTGTTGGGTACAGTAAGACAATATTAAGAGAGTGTGCTTCTGTTGGGTACAATAAGACAATATCAAGATAGTGTGCTTCTGTTGGGTACAATAAGACAATATTAAAAGAGTGTGCTTCTGTTGGGTACAATAAGACAATATTAAGAGAGTGTGCTTCTGTTGGGTACAGTAAGACAATATTAAGAGAGTGTGCTTCTTTTGGGTACAGTAAGACAATATTAAGAGAGTGTGCTTCTGTTGGGTACAGTAAGACAATATTAAGAGAGTGTGCTTCTTTTGGATACAGTAAGACAATATTAAGAGAGTGTGCTTCTGTTGGGTACAGTAAGACAATATTAAGAGAGTGTGCTTCTGTTGGGTACAATAAGACAATATTAAGAGAGTGTGCTTCTGTTGGGTACAGTAAGACAATATTAAGAGAGTGTGCTTCTGTTGGGTACAATAAGACAATATTAAGAGAGTGTGCTTCTGTTGGGTACAGTAAGACAATATTAAGAGAGTGTGCTTCTGTTGGGTACAATAAGACAATATCAAGATAGTGTGCTTCTGTTGGGTACAGTAAGACAATATTAAGAGAGTGTGCTTCTGTTGGGTACAGTAAGACAATATTAAGAGAGTGTGCTTCTGTTGGGTACAATAAGACAATATTAAAAGAGTGTGCTTCTGTTGGGTACAATAAGACAATATCAAGATAGTGTGCTTCTGTTGGGTACAATAAGACAATATTAAAAGAGTGTGCTTCTGTTGGGTACAATAAGACAATATTAAGAGAGTGTGCTTCTGTTGGGTACAATAAGACAATATTAAGAGAGTGTGCTTCTGTTGGGTACAGTAAGACAATATTAAGAGAGTGTGCTTCTGTTGGGTACAATAAGACAATATCAAGATAGTGTGCTTCTGTTGGGTACAATAAGACAATATTAAAAGAGTGTGCTTCTGTTGGGTACAATAAGACAATATTAAGAGAGTGTGCTTCTGTTGGGTACAATAAGACAATATTAAGAGAGTGTGCTTCTTTTGGGTACAGTAAGACAATATTAAGAGAGTGTGCTTCTGTTGGGTACAGTAAGACAATATTAAGAGAGTGTGCTTCTGTTGGGTACAATAAGACAATATTAAGAGAGTGTGCTTCTGTTGGGTACAGTAAGACAATATTAAGAGAGTGTGCTTCTGTTGGGTACAATAAGACAATATTAAGAGAGTGTGCTTCTGTTGGGTACAGTAAGACAATATTAAGAGAGTGTGCTTCTGTTGGGTACAGTAAGACAATATTAAGAGAGTGTGCTTCTGTTGGGTACAGTAAGACAATATTAAGAGAGTGTGCTTCTGTTGGGTACAGTAAGAGAGAAACAAACAATGCATGGTACTAGAAAGTGGCTTGAAATGTTGATCAATATAGATCAGTGTATTCTGTATAAACTAAGAATCATACGGCACCTGTGCCATAATTTTCTTTAGATGCTGAACACAGTAATAGTCTGTTGGTGGGAACACTAGACAATGTCACCTTGTAGTTATACTTACTCGCCCTTCGTGGAGGTAGATGGAGGCGAGGCGCAAATAGATGGAGTGTACTTCAGACGGATCACTGACGAATGCCAGTGTTCTCTCGTAACAGTTCTTTGCCATGTCCATGTCACCCATCAGGTACTTGACGTGACCCATGATAGCCCATGCATCTGCACTCTGTCATAAAACATAAATACTTGACCTATGATGGCCCATGCATCCGCACTCTGTCATAAAAACATTAATACTTGACCCATGATGGCCCATGCTTCCGCACTCTGTCATAAAAACATAAATACTTGACCCATGATGGCCCATGCATCCGCACTCTGTCATAAAAACATAAATACTTGACCCATGATGGCCCATGCATCCGCACTCTGTCATAAAAACATAAATACTTGACCCATGATGGCCCATGCATCTGCACTCTGTCATAAAAACATAAATACTTGACCCGTGATGGCCCATGCATCCGCATTCTGTCACAAACACATAGATACTTGACCCATGATGGCCCATGCATCTGCACTCTATCACAAACACATATATATATATACTTGACCCATGATGGCCCATGCATCTGCACTCTGTCAGAAACACATAGATACTTGACCCATGATGGCCCATGCATCCACACTCTGTCACAAACATATAGACACTTGACCCATGATGGCCCATGCATTTGTGCTCTGTCAGAAACACATGGATACTTGACCCATGATGGCCCACGCATCCACACTCTGTCACAAACACATTAACACCTTTACCCTACAAACTGGGTGTCTGAAATATTTTTTTTTCAGTCCGACTTTGGGATTTTTTTATTTTGGAAGGCATGCTGTAATTTATGAGAATGCAGAATTTTGGGGCATTTTTGGTTGGTAAAAGAAATATGCCTTTCAGAACAGACAGTACAAATGTTTGTTGGCAGGTGATTTAAAATATGAACACTCTCTGGGGTATACACTAGGGGGTGATATAAACAGAAACTGCAGGTGATACAAGTACGGTGGTGTGCATTTGAGAAAGCATCATACAGCAAGTCACAATTACACACAAAAACAAAAAACTCACAAAATAGTGCATGTAAAAGGAATCAGAATCTCAATGCTATAGGTCAATTTACCGGTGGATTTACCAAAAATTTAAAGTAAAAAATATGGATTTCAATCAAAACAAAAGCGTTATTTGAAGGCGTGTCACCTCAGCCACAAGCAACAAGGATGTTGACTGCATTGTTGTAATGTTACAATCTACCTGGTGGTCAAACTGCAGCGCCTCCTGGAGGCTTTCTGCGGCCTCCTGCAGCTGGCGTTTCTGTAGCTTCAGTCGGGCGAGGGCGATGTGGTATTCGGCACTCGGTCCCCCGGTCGGCTCCAGCAGGTGGTAGGCAAGGGCGCGCTCAGTGAACTGTCACCATGGCAACATAAGGGAGGTCACAACAAGGTCACATTAGTGTCAGATTGTTACTTTTATCTGTTACATAAAGATGTGTTATCTTAGTGTGGTGATGAAGCACTATGTTGGTGCAACATGCAGTGTAGATGCAGGTGCAATTAGCCATCTACCATGCAGTTGTGGCTAAAGCCAACACATGGACAAGGAAGCCACTGGATAAGTCTCAACAGTTTTTGTCTATGTGTAGTCCACCATAATCAGATATCTGTCAATTTTAAATTTAAACATATTCACACTGCTAGCATTTATACATTCGGTAGATAATTTGCTTCATTCATTTATCATTCTATATGAGAATAAATGTGAGAATGAGCCCTTTCTTGCATCAACTCTTCACTCTTCAAGAAGGAAGAGGATATGTACGCAAAAACCCATTCACATGAATGATTAGTTGCCCAATTGGTCGGGCGACTGTCGCATGACAAAGCGAAGCAAAATGATGTGCATGTTCAAACGCAACATGCCTAGACACTACAAGCACGACCTATTGATTGGTGCCAATCACCACTTGAGTTCTCATTAAAGGTCATGATGGGTACACCTGTACTTAGTCAAGGCGGTTATTGAATGGTCACTGATTCAAATTGTCACCTGATAGACGCCCAAATTTTACTTAGCCTCAATTCCAGTGACACAATTGTAGCCATAAACTGGCCTCACTAATCGGCCTCATGAGTGTGTTCACACGAGTGATTAGTTGTCTGATTGGTCGGGTGACTCAGTGTCGCCGACCAATCAGACAACTAATTACTCGTGTGAATAGGCATTAAATACACTGTTCTTTTACTAACAAATAACAATATTTTCAACTAAAAAAGATAAAGATAAAGGTAAGTTCTTATATAGCACGGTTTCCAGTCCTTAGGACTGCTCAAAGCACTTTACACTTCACCCCCTGGCAGACCTGTTCATTCCAAGACCATTTGAACTTCTCTGGGAAGCATTCAGTCACGCTGCAATTACTGCACAAAGATTATTTGTCCACATATCCACCATTGTCTGTATTGCCAGGTACTCATTTATACAGCTGAGTGAACTGTGGCAACGTGGGATGATCAAACTTGCCAAAGGTTCAAAGCAAAGATTTGAAACCAGGTTCTCTCCATTAAGAGTCTGGCCTTCTAACTGGTTGTTGCTATATACTATATGTCAACTAACAGATTAACACATGAAACCACACACAGTGTGAGAAAGAACTAATCACCGGCATTGCCTTGACATCCAGCAGGAACTCTATGACTTGCATGTAGACAGTCTGAAGGGGGACGGGGGACGTCTCTCTGATTGGAGACACCATCTCGTTCTCCTCTGGAGCCGGGGCAGTCTGGGGTGCTCCGGTCGTCGGGCTCCGGGCCGCACTGCTTCCTGCACGAGACATGTTCTCTGTGCTTCTGATGCGTCCTACTGCCGTAAAATACTGGTAAGGGCAGGGCTATAGGAGGAGGGCCACACCTAGGAGATGCCAGCGAGCTTGTCGCTATGGAGATACTGAACTTCCGTAAATCAATTTTAAATTGTTTTATATATATATATATATATATATATATATATATATATATATATATATATATATATATATATATATATATATATATATATACATATATATATATATGTACATACATACATATGTACATATATATGTATGTACATATGTGCATATATATATATATATATATCATATATATATAAATATATATATATATATAATATTATATATATATATATATCATATATATAAATATATATATAATATTATATATATATATATATATATATATATATATATATATATAAATATATACATAAAACAACATCTAACTTTTATTCAACATATGTATGTATATATATATATATATATATATATATATATATATATATATATATATATATATATATATATATATATATATATATATATATATATATATATATATATATATATATATACATATATATATACATATACATATATATATATATATATATATATATATATATATATATATATATATATATATATATATATATTACATATATATATATATATATATATATATATATATATATATATAATATACATACATATGTTGAATAAAAGTTAGATGTTGTTTTATGTTAAATACAATCATTCATTTAATATTGAGAACAGTAAATTCATGTTGGTTTACGTGTGGGCAGTGGCCAAAAGACATCGTTTACAAAAGACAAAAGCATCATTTATTTTTACAACTGGTTAGATAAACAGGTTTGTTATATGTATATAGAACACTTTCTTTCTGTACAGACACCAATAATCAGGGGCAACAATAAACAACCCTGTGCCGTGACGCCAGTGTCGGTGTGACCAAACAGACACCACATCAATTACTACGTGAATGTCTTATGTATGACGGGTGATGACATCGTATGAACATTTATATCCCTGTGTTAGTGACTAGCATGTAACTGTAACATGTAACACGTAACTGTACTGTTACAAATGTATTGCTACAGCGATTACTATCAGCTGCCGGCAACATTCATGGTATTTAAAAAATAAAAATGGGAGTTTCGTGCAAGAAATGTCTACAATAGTGCACAAGCATTTGGTGATTGATAAAAGCCATCTAAAGAGATATGAGCCTTTTCACAAAGTGTTGCCTGTCTATATGTTGCTATAAAATTCATTAAATGGAAAAAGATGTGAATCAATATCTCATAAAATAGTGAGAAGCTACAATGTAGCATTTATTAATATACTGGCCAATCTTGGTAGTGATTCACTGAATCGTCTCGTCCTGTTGACTTGTTGCTCAGAGCAATACAACACATCTGTGTGTTTTAGACATGTCAAGGAGTGGAAGAAGCAATGTGGATTAAAGAACAACAAACAAGGCAAGGAACACACACAGGCAGTTATATACAATGGGTAATTCAGCACAATAGGCACAATACATTACACACATACAATAGCACTTCACTGAAACTGTCCAAGAAGCAACAATGGAAAACTCTGCATCTGAGTATATCGCTTCATCTTGCATTGCCATGAAAGTATTTAAGGGATCATCAGAAACACACTATAAGACACGCATTCGTGCACACCTGCATGCATGTGTGCACACGTGCAGTGTTAAAATATATTATATTATATATATATATATATATATATATATATATATATATATATATACCACAAATAAATCTTATAAATGCAAATACAAACACACACGCATGCAGACAAGCATGCACACATGCATACGCACACAAATATGTACAAATAAAATACTTAAATATAATCCAACTGAAAATAAATCTTGTAATTAGAACACAACTCTCTCATGCCATGCCACAGAGTACTAGACATTATATGACATGGCATGCAGACAAAAATGCATGCCAACTACAGCATGCATGCTACTGGAGCATATGCTTCAGGAACAGCTACAAGGCGGCATGCTGATAAACAAAGTCATCTTGGTTACTTACAACGTGGCACTGCTATTGTTGTCTTTTTGTTCCGTTTGGCCAAACGACTGTTTGTATTTGCCATGCTGCTGGCGCCCCCTGTGTTAGATGTGTTAGTTGGGATTAGTATTCGTCATTCATGCAGATGGTTAGTCAATCACAACATTCAAATTATGCATAACAAACATCAACTCCTGCTGGCTGGCTGTACCAGTTAAAATGAGATATTTGCCATTTTGGTTTTTAAACATATTCATGCTGCTAGCATTTACACAATTATTTTGTTCCATTAATTTATTGTCCTCTGTGAAAATGGTTACTTTCTGAAACCTAATCAACACTCTTGCTTCACTAACGTCACTTGTTACATGTCCCCTAGTTCTTCTATTTGTCTTCAGTGCGAAAAAAATACTTGTATTAATATTTTCATAACCATTCAATATCTTAAACACTTATATTTGATCTCTTAATCTCCATGTCTCTAGGGTTCTATAGACAGTAAATCTGGAGTATCAGCTTTGTTGAGTCTTGACAATCAATTTAGAATACAGTGAATAAATATCTGCAGGGCTAATATCTGAACATTGCATGATTTCACTGGTTGCAACATGGACGATTGCCACACAGATGGCAGAGGTAAGGAGGAAGAGGTTAGGGCACTTGGGAAGCAAGGATAGGGATGCAGAGGGAGAACAGTGGACAACATCACATGAAGGGAAGAATGAAAGGGAAGACAAACAATGAAAAGCGTTGAGACGAAGAAAAGGGACGATGCACATTAAGTGTCTGGAGAGGGAAACTCAAACAACAGCTGTGTAGAAACCAAGATGGATACAGTTCACAGGAAGAAGGAGGTTGTAACTTGTTCAGAAATTATAAACAGTAATTAACAGTGTTAGAACATTAGCAACAATGGTCTGTTGCAAGGCTATACATATTCATATTTCTGTGCTAGGGAAAGGACAAGAATCAAAAAGCAATGAAGACAAGAAAGATACCCAGCTTTGTAGGCCAATCTAATAAAAATACAGCATCCCTAATAAGTTCGACCTCAGAAGACGAAGAGGAACTTGCTTGAGAACCATTACAACAGGTCTACTACTTTGATGTGCTAACTACAGCCAGTTTTTCAACAAATGTTCACAATGAGTACCAACTGATGGAACACCAGGTCTCCTCAAAATCTCCTCAATCACACCTGGAATTAATCACAAAAGAGTTAGTAGGTGTGACAACAGAGTCATGCAGGTGAAATGCAGGTGACAGTAGGGTGACACACGGGTGCAGGGGTTACTTGAAGCGCACTCGTCTGACCTGATTTTCGGGAAGTAGAACTACGTCTCTCGGCACTACTCTTGGGTGCAAGGCTCACCCGAGTATGGGCCTTATTTTCGCCCACACTGCCTGTGGGCGTGGCTGCTGACAGGGGTTTTGTGGACGTAGGGGTCATCTCAGGAATCTCGGCTGCTGGGAAAAAAATTGTGTTAACCTTAACGACACCAGCTTACCTTCCAGGGGTGATTTGGCAGGGCGGGGTGATTTGACCGGCGGATGCTGAGAGGTGTGTTTGTTGCGCGATTTTTTATCAGTTTTGACATCAAGTTGTTTTTCCAGTGGCTCAGGGGGTTCTGTTAAGGAAATGTTGATATTGAAAAATTCTTACACTGTACATTTAAAAAAGTGTTTTGCAGTAATATGAATATTAAAGTTTCGTTGAATTACCCTAAGGGGCGTGGGTACCAGATGTCAATTATGACAGGTTTTTTGTATGTGAAAGAAACTACACTTATTAATTGCAGCTTGCTTGTCCATAACACTCTAGGCCATGTTCTCATTTGGAATGGGAAATACAGGGGTCTAGCAAACATATTTGACTTTTGTTTTACTACTGATGTGTCAGTGTCGAAGAATGAAGTAAGGGATAGAAGTGTCCAAGCGTAAGATCACAACAAACAGGTGAACATTCCCAGATCAACATGCATGCTGGTAACATTGCAAGCAGCTGTAGCAGTAATGTAGAGTGGCTCGAAGCATTAGAACAGGACTGTACAAAATTGTCTGAAAACAAACAAAATGTGGACAAAGGTGACAGTCTAAAAAACTTATCTAACCTAGCAGTAATTAGGAGAAGAAATTTGCAATAAATGTAGCTTAGTGGGCATCTCTCTGCATTGGTTATGCTATGATATGTATCTTAAACTAGTTATATAACCTAGGTACTCTAGGACATATATCTGCAACAAGAAGCATGCCCAAGAAACTTGCTCCTATCAGATCTATTCTGTTTCCTTTAGATACAACTGTTCATGATTTATCATATACTGGCCACATTGATGATGGAAATATATCTAACAAGCTAACTATGTGCGTGGGAGTTAAATTACACTTTGAAAAAGGGATTTATTTTAATTAGAAGTATTAATATCATGTGGGTAATTTAGCTCACCTTTGGTGTGATTTTCAGTTAATTATTTAAAAAAATATATTGTAAGAAATAACTTTGCCAATTTTAAGAATTCCACAAACATTTTGAAATCCTGTTTCACTTGAAATATTGCTTACCTTTCTCAAGCAAAACTAATAAATAAAGTGTCGGCACTGTTGGTGGAAATCTAATCCTTGTTTTATTAAGAAATTTTTTGCAAAACCTGTTTCTGCCAAAGTGGTGCAGCATATGCACACATATAAATGCACTACAGATGCCAAGATACACATGCGCATAAACACATGCATACATACACATGCACATATACACATGCATACATACACATATACACATGCATACATACACATATACACATGCATACATACACATACACACATGCATACATACACATACATACATACATACATACATACATACATACATACATACATACATACATACATACATACATACATACATACATACATACATACATACACATATACACATGCATACATACACATATACACATGCATACATACACATACACACATGCATACATACACATACACATACACACATATATACACATGCATACACACACATATACACATGCATACATACACATATACACATGCATACATACACACAGTATGAACACACATACACAAATACCTTTACTTTCTTCTCCCTGGTCTTTCATTGATGTATCATCTCCTTTTTCTTTCTCAGACTTGTACCTGTCAGCTGCCTCCTTTTCCCTCTCCTTCTCCTGTCTCTCTCGCTCTTTCTCCTCCTCCCACATTGCACGGGCAAATGCAGCATTCAATTTATTGGCCTCTAGTAGCGCCATCTCTGTGCCAATGCCATTACCGATGCCATCATAGAACAACCCTGCAATTAAAGTAGCAGATTTACAACATAAATTTTAGACACAGATAATGCAGATTTCTGCTTTTTTCAGCAGATAAAAGCTACAATGTGATCCTTTTATACTTTTAAATTTTTTATATATTTTATTTTATTTGAACATCAACGTTACTTTTGAGAAGATCTGAGAAACCATGAAATATCTAAAATGCATCATTGTTACTAACACATAATAACCACAGATATATCTAACAAAACAAATTAGTTCCATGATGTCTCGATCCGGCTGTATAACTAAGAAACTTATATACCATAGCATACCATAGATATCTGGACATCCATTTGTGGAAATTTTATCTAAAGAAACATTCATTGCAAATACACAGGTGATGCGCACGTGAAATAAGAAATGTAATTTGAACAATGCCTTATTCAAAATAATGTGCTTCAAACAGCTTCACATAAAATTATTAAAATAAAAAAAATTCTTATTGTGACTTATGGAATCATACTTTAGAGATTGTCACTGTACCTAGCATAGTCCAAGCCAGCATGCTCCTGGGCTCGACACTTGTCGCTGTCTCAAAGAACGTTTCGGCTGGTTCGTGTTTGTCTTGCATCGTGCAGACAACTCCGTAGAGCAGCAGACTGCAAGACCAACAACACAATGTAGAGTAAGTGGCTATTTCTTGGTACAGATTTCCTGATTGCCTGTCTGGGATAAAAAAAATTGGTGAGATGTCTTTTAAATCTGAGGCATGAAGGTCTAGGTGCATGTAGTTACAAGCATTGATTTGTATCATTCATCCCAATCTGACATTATCATTAGTTATATTTATCCTGCCTATATGTTTAATTCCTTCTTGTTTTAGTAAAAGCAAAAACTTCAACATCCAGCACAAAAGAACAAAGAGCCTTCGCTATGATAAAACGCTCATAACTTACATATGTCCAAATGAACCACTAGGCTGCAATGTTAGTAGTTTGAAATCATCACCGTCTCAGTAATAAACAATGTCACATCATGGCACAACAGTTATCTCTAGATATACACAATGTTGTGATGGTAGAGCCTTTAATGCTCTTGGATGTATAATTCCAGCTTACCCATGTAGGTGGCGTTGATCAATAGAAACACATTCTTTGAAGCATTCCTCAGCCTAAAAGACAGAAAATATGTGATGCAATAGCTTACTGTCCATTGCGGTGGAATATATTTATCTTGAGAAATGTTTGCACAGTCCAAGAGGTACCGTAAAACAATATATCGAATAAACCAAATGCATCTGTATTTCTTTCAGTTGAGCTGTGATAAATGCTGACCTTAGTAAGATCATTGAGGTAGAGACAGAAGGTGCCGTAGTCCAACCAATGATTTGGGTTGTTCCTGTCTCGGGCAATTCTCTGAAAAGAAAAAAACAAGTTACTAGTATTAGTCATGCAGCATACTATCCACCAGACAATGTCTAATGATTGGTATTTTTAAAGTGAATTTAGGTCAAATTGCTCACAAGTTTCCATAAAAGTTTGCATTTGTTACTATATAAAGTGTACTAAATGTACACTTTATATAGCAACAAATGCATCCATGATGTCTACATTTAAAGAAATATTCATAAAAATCATTCATCATTACAATTTTAACAACTGTGGACATCTTTCCCAGAATTCAAAGTCTGAAGAGATTACACACGGGTAGCATTTGCCATTCTCTCATATTGCTTAATTGAGACCAGGTTATTGTTTTGCTAGTCATAACTCTTGTGATGTATAAGTTCTTGTGATACAAGCACAGCAATACACAGTAAACACATTTTTTATTAAATACATGTATGTTTATGCCAGTGCTGCCATTTTGTCATGTTATCGAATTCAAGACTATATAGACAGGGACCGAGTGAGCAGTTAAATTCAGGTGTAATAACCCTGGGGTTAGGTCAACACTGTGAACATAGACACTGACCTCCTGGTAGAACTTTGCTGCCAGCTCAAAGTTCTCATTGACCTCTGCCTCCCGAGCAAACAGCTTCAGCTGTGCCACATCAGTGAGAGGCTCTGGAATGGGGCTTTCATCCTCCAACAGCAGGAACTTGTTGAGGCCAACATGCATCTGGTCCAACAGGTACACGTACAGCTCACTGAGGAAGGCCTGCAAGAATACAACATACTTGTAGAGCTCACCGAGGAAGGCTTGCAAGAATACAACATACTTGTAGAGCTCATTACGGAAGGCCTGCAAGAATACAACATACTTGTAGAGCTCACTACGGAAGGCCTGCAAGAATACAACATACTTGTAGAGCTCACTGAGGAAGGCTTGCAAGAATACAACATACTTGTAGGGCTCACCGAGTAAGGCCTGCAAGAATACAACATACTTGTAGAACTCACTGAGGAAGGCCTGCAAGAATACAACATATTTGTAGAGCTCACTGAGGAAGGCCTGCAAGAACAGAACATACTTGTAGAGCTCACCGAGGAAGGCTTGCAAGAACAGCACATACTCGTAGAGCTCACTGGGGATGGCCTTCATACTAGTAGAGCTCACTGGGGATGGCCTTCATACTAGTAGAGCTCACTGGGGGTGGCCTTCATACTAGTAGATCTCACTGGGGATGGCCTTCATACTAGTAGATCTCACTGGGGGTGGCCTTCATACTAGTAGATCTCACTGGGGATGGCCTTCATACTAGTAGAGCTCACTGGGGATGGCCTTCATACTCGTAGAGCTCACTGGGGATGGCCTTTATACTAGTAGAGCTCACTGGGGATGGCCTTCATACTAGTAGAGCTCACTGGGGATGGCCTTCATCCTCGTAGAGCTCACTGGGGATGGCCTTTATACTAGTAGAGCACACTGGGGATGGCCTTCATACTAGTAGAGCTCACTGGGATGGCCTTTATACTAGTAGAGCTCACTGGGGATGGCCTTCATACTCGTAGAGCTCACTGGGGATGGCCTTCATACTCGTAGAGCTCACTGGGGATGGCCTTCATACTCGTAGAGCTCACTGGGGATGGCCTTCATACTTGTAGAGCTCACTGGGGATGGCCTTCATACTTGTAGAGCTCACAGGGGATGGCCTTCATACTCGTAGAGCTCACTGGGGATGGCCTTCATACTAGTAGAGCTCACTGGGGATGCCCTTCATACTAGTAGAGCTCACTGGGGATGGCCTTCATACTCGTTGAGCTCACTGGGGATGGCCTTCATACTTGTAGAGCTCACTGGGGATGGCCTTCATACTTGTAGAGCTCACTGGGGATGGCCTTCATACTTGTAGAGCTCACAGGGGATGGCCTTCATACTCGTAGAGCTCACTGGGGATGGCCTTCATACTAGTAGAGCTCACTGGGGATGCCCTTCATACTAGTAGAGCTCACTGGGGATGGCCTTCATACTCGTTGAGCTCACTGGGGATGGCCTTCATACTTGTAGAGCTCACTGGGGATGGCCTTCATACTTGTAGAGCTCACTGGGGATGGCCTTCATACTTGTAGAGCTCACTGGGGATGGACATTTGCAGCGCTTACACTTTGGGATGGATTCAAGAACAGAAGAGCTAAAAAGTTGGCAGACTGCATCAAAAGGCAGCAGGATCGTCCAAGTACAGAACGAATAGACAGAGCCAACCAAAGAGAACCAGCAAAAATGAAAAACATACAAAGGGAAGCCTGCAATAATAAGAGAATCTTAGAAAAGTCACAAAAGAAAGCAACAGGAATGAGATGAAAGTAACATCCTTCTTATAAGGAATGCTTACAAGTAATAGCTTACAAGAATTGAAGAAAACATGTAGATATTATATAGGATCTGATGATAAACATAAATTACTTAAGATGGTAACTTGTTTGTGACTTTACAATTTAGTTGGTGTTTTGATAGCCTGAATGGTGTTTACCTTGAGCTCGTCACTGTCCTGGAATTTCACTGTCTTGAGATATTTCTCTCGTACAATCTTCACAACAGCATACTTCAGTTGTTCTTTGAAGGCAAAGTATTTGCCACTAGAGTTGAGGTGATACATCAGCGACTGACGTCTGCAGAGAACAGAAGGAACAGGTGGGCCAATAAACAGCTTATACGTCCACTCATTTTTGTGGTAAATTGAATTATTCAGAAGCAACTCTGGTTCACATTTGATCAACTCTGGGAAATAGTGTTTGTCTTTGTTGAAACGGGACAAGGTATCTGGATACGGTTCAATATTTAACACATGATGAATATGTGTACTCATCAAAAATCCCACTTGCAATTAATGAAAATGATAATACAGAAATACATGGAAAGACATGGTGGAATGCAACAGTTGACTACTGTGGGGTTGCTGAGTCACTGATGGTGAAGAAGCAGTACATGTCTGTACCTGTCTGTTGTATCAGGACCAGTCATGTCAGAACGGTACATTTCTCTACAAGAAGAACAAACATTGTTAGGAAGTATGTACTAATGTACTGCTTTGGATATGTGAAGTTAATATCCCTAACTAAATGAGATGAGGCATTAAGCATATGATGATAATGAAAGCAACACCACAATGATTAAAACTGCGGAAATGGTACATGGGAAGCTGGAAGATGGTGAGAACCCACTGGGATGGCTACAAAAAACAGGGACGTGGATTTGATTAATGGTCTATGTGAGATGGATGCCAGACAAATCAATGCAGCAGAAGTGGAATACTATATGAATTGGTTTGGTGTCAAGAATGAATCAGACCATACAATCATATTAAATAGAGCAAATGTATATAAATCAATGTATGGTCAGGGAGACTCTTATTAAGGCGTGATGTATACCGCTAACATAAGAGCCACCCTGTTGGTTAATGGATAATTTTAATACAAATTTATAGTAGCACAATAATTATTGTAATAAACATTATCTAATTAGTAATTCATGAGCATTAATTAACATTGTTTAATATTAACAATCTAATAAACAAGGATGCATCTGCTTTATCCGTGGCTTTTACATGATCTCTAAAATCCACCCAAATCAAGTTATAGCAAAAACTCAACAAATATCTCGTTAACAGAACCACATATAATTAACACTCAAAGTTCATATGAGACGTTTACCCACAAAAGACGTTATATCCATTTTGTATATTTCAAGGTAAATCATATCTACTGTGGCATGTTGTTAAGCGATAGATAGGAAAACCATTATTTCATCAGTCAAATGCATGGTGTGTAACACATTTTGTTGCAAAACACTTTTATCTGCATATAATAGTCAACTTGATGACAGCACAAAATCACTCTTATATTAATAGATGTGATTTAGGAGTTCAACAGTTTATGCAGACGTGCGTCTCATATGTACCCACACCATACAACCGCTACAGACCTGTACTCGTCTAGGATGAGTTGAGCCACCTGGCTGACTTGGGTGTGGAACTCCTCCACAGACTTCTGGGCACCATTCGTTCTCTTTGGGAACAGCGGTCTCGGGGGAATATACTCTGCCACTCTGCAGACAGAAACCACTCACTGTGACATGATGATCTTTGTTGGGTAGAGTAAATGAAATAATCCTTCCCAGAGTATTTTCAGTCTATAAAGATTGTAGTTAAATGGTATTTCTAGTCCAATTCAACAACGAAATACGTAAAAGCCTTCAAAGGAAATATTACTCAAGTCAACAACAGACAATCGACAGAAACCACTCACTGTGACATGATGATCTTTGTTGGGTAGAGTAAATGAAATAATCTTTCCCAGAGTATTTTCAGTTTATAAAGATTGTAGTTAAATGGTATTTCTAGTCCAATTCAACAACGAAATACATAAAAGCCTTCAAAGGAAATATTACTCAAGTCAACAACAGACAATCGTACAAAAACATTAAATTACGAGAAAGACAAGTTTTTCCGGACAGTAATAAACATTGTGAAGAACAGAGCTTCTGCCTGAAAGAAAGAGAAATACTTTTGAGCAAGCTCTTCTGGAAGTCTCTTCGGCACGAGTGGCCGGTGAAGTTCTATTTCAATCATGACGTAAGACTTTGCGTCGGCGTACAACTGCCCCTCCACATTGACTGCTGGGGGCACATCAGCATCAGCTGCCAGCGGCTCTGGCTGTGCCTTCTGTGCTGGCTGCAAAAACAGCCATGTTATTTGGGCTACATTAGCAAAAGCACACTCACTGAAGTGCTCGTTTAAATGCTGAGTTTACTTGTAAGCAGCTAACTTCTATTCTTAACAAGCTGAGTTGCACGGGAAAAAAGGCAAGAGCTTACGACTCCTTGCACTACCCAGGGAAATTTTGGTAGAGCAGTGTCGATGGCAATGACAACTTCATGCCCAACTGCCGGTTTCATGAAGCGTTCGTACCATATGAAGGAACTTACGTGTACATTTGACATGCATCACGTAACCCTGAACAATCATAGAAAACATGCATAGTGTTGCTAACAACTGTATGTTACTAATCTATGTCAAATGTCCCTCGTAATAATCCTACCCCGGGGAATTTTGAAATTGCTTAAATGTATGAACAATCTCCATGGCCCCCTGGCATGCCTACAAAATTTCATCCCCATATATGTGAAACTGATAGAAATATGAGGGAACAGACAGACAGGCAGAGTCACAAACTACTTTGTGTCATAGAATGGTAATGGTCTTAAGTAAAACTGATCAGATCTTACCAGTCTCTGAAATTACAACTTTACAGTATTACTCTCCTAAATAAATAACTATACATGAAATACTCATGTGCATGTACACCATTTGTAAGCATCTAAAGTCACTACTGCGGTGATGATTCATTGGTGACAAAAAGCAGCGTACATTTTGTGTGGGCAGTTCATTAAATTCTTTCTAGGTGTCCTGCAGTGTATTTAATATATGCCAATTCTAAGCAGTGTTCTGTTTAGCCATGCTGCAAAGAATAGTATGTCGTGCAGCAAGCGTAGTCAGCAGCCAAAGTTACTGCCAATACATCATTTCCCAGGTCAGACACTAAGATCACTGGTTGTGTGTGGGCACAAATATTATTGGCATCTTCACTCCTAAGTAAATTCATCCAGAGATGTAAAGTTAATATCAGTTGATCAGTTTGTTTACTCAGCACCCATGCAAGACAAGATAATTCAATTTATATTATGTCATAGTTGTTAGTGTCATATCTGTTGGTCAGTCTTACAAAATAAGTTGTTTTGACAGTGTCATAACATGACATGTATTTTGTTGTGTCAGAATGAAGAGAGATGTTAGAAACTGCACTGCCATGATAGTTAATAACAAAAGTTAAATATATAAATTAATTACTAATCTGACATGAGTCATTAAAATCCATTATATATCAAACTAGAAATTACAGCTGCAAGAATAATTATCTATGACATATATTTTTTATGTGTTAACTAGCACACAAACAGCTTGCAATAAAACAGTGCATCCATGACAAATAGAAATACGATTAGGTGTTAATATTGTAGTGCCACCAGTGCCATATCTATGTCACACTAATCATATACAAACCCTGTCACCGTGTGGTGTGACTTGCTGCAAATTAAGACAACATCAACATGACGTAAACTAACTTAAGTACAACTGCATCAAGCATTGGACAAATGGTGGACTTGAAGTGGCTATAGAGATTGCAAAGAGACGCCAATGCCTAACTATGGCCATGGACACACGAAGAAGTACAACTTAGACATGTGTCTACTTTCTAAATCTCATGTATTTAAATACAGGAAACTTAATCATTACTGATGCCAAGTTTTTATTTATTTTAGTTACTGTGAGCTAATATGATTGCAAAGACAGTTTGATTGCCAATACTACATTGCTGGCTGTAATTTGAAATGTTGTGGGTCATACGAATGCACTGAACTTGTACACATCCTTGCATGTTTGTGCTATTAAATAAATTAAATATTATTGTCCAAACACTTCTAAATTGTTTCCAATCTTAATGTTGGACAATATCATGGCAGAATACAGTAATTTGTCTAATTCTGCATGCACCTTAAGCAGATACTCCTTAATTAGTGAGCATGAATGGGCATAATTCTTAATATATATATATATATATATTAATATATTTTTTGAGTATTACAAATACAAAATATGTAGCAATACTTTTAAAAGAATTCCACCCATCCATGACTATGAGTATTAATTTCCTCTTTAAAATGGACGTGGTGGCAAAGAAAATGACCTTTCTAATAGAACATGAACAAAATGTATATGTATATGTATATATATATATATATATATATATATATATATATATATATATATATATATATATATATATATATATATATATATATATATATATATATATATATATATATAGTAGTTACACTGTCAGTGGCACATGTTGTAGTTTTGAAGTTGCACAGAATGTAGCAAAGTGGATGAGACTACTCACTGGTGAGCACATCTCGATGTCCTACGAGCAGAGAATTCTAAAATATCACTAATAGCATAACTAATTGTGCACATCAATGGAATAACACAGTAAGTGCCATACAATAAATTTGTGTTTTTTCTTTGAAAATGATTTCTTTATTTTATGCTGAACATCCTGGATTTTGCATTTTAAATGTGCATGAGTACATATCTAGTATGTTTAGCATAAAGTAGAGACACCTAGCAACCACTTTTAAAGATAAAAACTAAACTTTTTGTATGGGACTTAAGTGTAATTGAATTGATCCACACAGTTAGTAATTAATGTTATTACCATTTCTATATATTTGTCTATGTATACATATTACACATACAAACATGCCACCATGCACACAAACTTGCCATGCACACACACGCATGCATGCACGCATGTATGCATACAAACTTGCAAGTGCGTGTTTATGTGAATGCAGATGACATGTATATCATATATGTATGCACATGTATACAAATATATACATGATGTTCATATGTCCCAACAGATGTGTACACACATAGACATCATGTATATGTTAGGTTAATCTTGTTGTTCAATACACATACACTGTATGTGCTCTGTATATCTATTTATCTATCACTAAGTATCAGCTAACATTGCCCTAGATGCACAGACCTTCTCTTTCTCTGGGCCCTGCGTTCCCTGCCAAACAAAGCACCCATAACCACTGACTGACTACTGCAGCGCATTATGTTTATCAGTGTTTTGCCATGTGTGGTTTGTCTTACACCTCATGTTGCCTACCATGGCTGCAACTAACCATGCATATGATTGTACAGACAATTTGCATATGCACTATTATGCAGTGATCATCAGCATGCAAGACTAACCGATGTCCCTTCTGATCACTGAACGAATTATTAATGTCGCCACTGATCACCAACATGCAAGACCTACTGGTGCCACAATTGAACAACATGCAGTGTGGCTAACATGCAGAACATGCAAGTGAGGGTTGCAACCTGGTTGTAGAAATAATGTGCAGCCTCTATTTCCTCTGTTACCTGCACAGTACTCGGAGAACGGTCACACTTTGCCCGTGGTGTTTTTGAATCAGTCTTGACACAGAAACAAATAAGCAGTGCACATATTCAGCCATAAACAAATATGGCCGATGCTCAGTGATTCTGATTGTGTAATTGTGATCAGATAAGGGATTTGTTTCAACAGATATGTTCACTGCTGGTTGCATGTTGCAGGAACCGTCAGTCAAAGAAAAAAACATGCCAGAAACTTTCTGAATTCTGCTGAAATGAGAAAACAAGTAAATTTGGGCCTCCTTAATTGTGAGAACAATTAAGCTTAATTTCAGTAACAGATAGCCACTGAATGACGGTCTACTAGTTTTGGTAATCAAATATCCCACACAGATAAATTGATTGGTAATGGTCAAGAATATAGTGCCATCAAACACAGAGGTGCATGTACCTAGTATTTGTCACTATAATATCACCGACTTCACGTAATTATGTTAGTTAGCACCACCATGAGCCATTTACACCAGTTACACCATTTACAGTGCTAAAAAACAAACATGCATGAATGAACACTTCTATAGATTTACAGCAATAGTCTTTACCTTTATTGATAAAACATTCAGAAGAAACAGTCAGTGGAACATCCAGCATGGATGAAATAAAATATCATCTTCACCGCAGCATCCATACACTTACCCCTCCTTTAGCTTTCCCTCCTTCCTTTCCCTTTGCTTCAGCCTCCTTCTTCCCACCCCCACTCCTTGGGAAGGCTGTGCCACCAGCCGATAGCATTCCAAAGGCAATCTTTGATGACTCGTCAGCAATGGCACCCTTGCGCTGTGTCTGGAACCAAAGTGTTGGCGCTAAATCAGTGAGGCTACAATTCATCCTTGTCAACCATAAAGCTAATTACATATTTCTTATGGCCAAAGAAATTATGTTTCAATGTAAATTAATCTAAGACACAATTTCTTATGATGTTAAGCCAAAGAAATTAATTTTAAATGTGTATGCTGCACGATAAATGTTTCGGTTTTTAATCTGTAGCATCAACAACTCTGTATATACATGAAAAAATATCCAATACAAAATTCACACCTTTTCAAAAAGATCAGCATCATAGTAGGGATGAACCTTGTAAGCACCCCGGATTCTCTTTACTGGAAACAAAGAGGCAAATATGTCTGTTGATGACTAACTGCATCGCTTTCTCTGAGCATGCAATGTTAATACAAAATACATTTTCATGTAAATTTTCAGAATAAAAATTCTGCATTGAATGAAAACAAAATATTGAACATGGAAACATGCACACTGAAACACAGAATAATGTAGGCAATATATTAAAGAATATTGTTTAGGTGTCTGACCAGTGGTGCATGTACAAGGAAGGATAAAGAATTGTATGCATATGTTAATTATTGCACCAATTGTATTGCAAGCTCATATCCGGTGTAAATGGTATTTTATTCAGATTAAAAAACATCCACTGCTGAACCTGGTGTCAATATTGTGTACTGTACCTCCAGGATAGAGCAGAGGTGCCAGATTGATGTACACAACTCCGTGGAAAGTGACATGTGTGTCATCACTCACATCCTGAAAAGTGCAAGTATAATTAATTACTCAACAGTTACAACAGTAATTTCTTGAGTAGATAACACATTTTTTTTCAGCCACTCAACTTGTCTTGCTCATGTGATGAAGTCCACAACATCATTTGAAAATATCTGTCAATTTTTTTCAACAATGTCAAACAATTCTCAATACGATGTAATGTTCTCTTTCATGATTTAGTATTTTAACTGTGAAACACCAGACTGCCACATCATGTGGATTTCCTATATGCAATATGAATTTTTTTTATTTAGGGAGTTATACAGTCGTGGCCCATGTTTATTATTGATACTGATCTGTTTCAAATGGAAAAATCACAATAAGTACACATTTTCTTTTTTATCACAAATATAAAATCGATTGACAAACTAATAGCTGTCGAAGCACAAATCATTTTAACGCTAGGCAGATTTCTGGTGAAACCCTGCTGATTTTATTTGTAGGTATATTTCATAGCCTAATAGATGATAAACCCCAATCAGCAATGGATGTCATAGGCCGATTAACCAGTGAAAAATGTTACATGAATTTAAATGGCTATATACAGTTTGAATAAAAAATATGGATTTCAACCCAAAAATTGTGGCACAACTGTATCACACATCTGTATCATGATTGAGCATGAATTGTGTTACCTTCTTGCCCTTGGCAGCAGACGGCATTGCCATCCTGAACACCTCCACAGGCCAATAACGTGTCTTGGCTATTTTGTCTTGAAAGCTGAAAATTGCACAGAAAAACAATATCATATATCATAGCAAAAAGAAACTGTTACCGTACAGTACCTAATAGATATGTTTTGTGTAGGAGTATGAGCCGGGGCTAGTTCATTGTGCTAATGAAAGGAAGGGGGGAATTGTTTTAAAGACTTCTTATAAGTTTCATAACATTTTAATAACATTTTTAAAATGTTACTATTTTGTGTGTGTAGAAGGTAAATGGTGATTCAAAGATGATTGCATAAACCAATGAAAACACATCTTCAGCCTTTAGATCTTCTGAAGTCCATGTTACATCAAAACTGTTTTCATGGAGCCATATTGCTCCCATAACAGCAATTTATAGCTAAAAATTCCCTAAAATATGATCCTCAAATAATTTTTTTTTTACTATGTAGTCTCTGAACATTGTGAGTTTGTAAACCATTTGTTATTCTGGATAAATATTTTTTATATAAAGAACGGTTTCACTACATAAATATTCGGTAGGAAAAAGGAAACATTTTTGTACATAAAACAAATATGGTCAATAAATAATAAATGTTTGCTGACGCAGAACAACAACCTACATCTTGGTGGCACCGACGTCGAGGAAGCATCTCCTCTCGATGTTCCAGGTCACCCGGTTCTTCTCATTTTCTGCAATGCTGCGATGGTCTCTGTCATCTTTCTGTTTGAAGTCGCCATCTTCATCCTCAATGTTATCACTTGAGAGAAACCTGCAATTCAGTAGATGGTAATTTTTATCAGCATTTTGCAGCAATAAAGAAATCATAGACACTTGTCATGGTACCTCCAACTAGCTAAGTATTTGTTTAAAAATAACGTGTATTTTAAAGATGTCATAAATATTTAATGACATCCATTTATCTCTTCATACAATAAGGCAACATTCGGGCGAATGCGTACATGGACAAATTTTAATTTTATATCTTGCTAATTTTTAAAACAATTATATTCTATTGTAGTTACTTCACTGTGGTAACACGGCAAAAACTTTACTTCATGAAATACATTTTAAAAATAATAACGTTCATTTATAAAGTGGTAGCTAGAATAAAATTATGTTCACACAAAATACAGGAATTAGATGTTCCATGACTATTTTATGAGAAAAGTGAGGTTTACATTTATCATCATTTCTTATAAACTCATTAGCCTAAGGAAATGATCTTAGTGAAGTCCTGCATCATTTTGATTAGCGACAGTGATGTACTCACTTGCTAGGGATGAACACAACAGAGGGCTCAGCATTGCCCTGCACTGGCCACTTCTTCTGCTTGTTGGGGGGCTCCTTGTCTGGGGGTGGCTTCAGAACCCCTGGGGCAAACACCACTTTGTTGTCCCTCTGTATAGACAGGGAAACACTGAACCACGAAAGAATCAACATTTGTGACTTACAGACATGTGAAGTGCTTACTACTGCCGAGATGCGAAGATTATCAAAGCATTTTCACAATTTTATTACTAGGAGTTGGATATTTTGACACTACATTTAAAACATTTATACCATTTGAATTCCTGACATTCCTGAATGTCCTAGTGCATGGAATATGGAAAACAGTTTTACTTGTGTAGTTCTATACAGCATATACAAGCACAAGAGTTTCCTGAGATGAAATGGTGTCTATCATGATGTATACTTATTTATCTTAAATGATGATATGTTAATGTGATTAATTAAGAATGTCCAAGAATCATGAAATGTTTACTGTATTGGCTTATCAGTTCCACATCAGTGATTTATGAGGGCTAAATTTCTACAAAATGAAAAACAGACAACAGGATCCCTAAAGCTAATTACTACCTACCTCAGCATTCAGAGGCATTGGCATCGCAGCGATATAAGTAAACCCCTGCTGGGCTCCTCCGATGGCCCAACTTTCTGGTGGAGAAAACAGGGTTTCCATGGTGATGGCCATGAGATTGGCATCTTTCCGCTGAGTCTCAGTCAGTAGTGGTTCATTCACTGACAACTGGATGTCAAGCTCGGGCTGCAAACATCAATGTTCACATCAGCCACACTGGCAGTATTGCTTGTATTTTACATAATTATTTAACTTTTTACATTGATCCATTTCCCATTTGTCGAGTAGTGCAAGTGGAAAAACATTTATGTTATATTTTTATGCAAAATAAGTCAATGTAGTGCACAAACTGTAACATTAAATTGTCATTATGTACAATGATTATGAGGTGTATGTCTCCATAAAGTAGACCAGATACCTAAATAGCATGACATTGATATTACAATGTATAATATATTGGATGGAGATGCTTGGATTCCTGAGTCACACATATTATGGTATTTCTCGTCTTTGTACACACCTTTGGGTGATCAGCAGGAAGACTTTCCAAAGGTGATCCCTGGGTAGGAATGATATTAAGTGACGTCTTATACTTTGTCTCCCCTGTAACAACAAACCATATACGATGTTAGCTTTCTCTCATTAATTACAATAATTTATAATTGTGAAGAATCAAAACAAGCACACTTGCTTAGCATATGGTTTTGCCATGCTTTTAAAAATTAACAATTTCCAGAATATATCGCTCCATCTAATTCCACTCACCCTGAAGCAAGGGAAAGAGGTCGATGACGCACTGTCCCAGTACCACCGTCTTCTCATCCTTCTGTTTCTTCTCTTTTGGCAGCACCTCCATGACCGTACCTAAAAAACATGAACATACATGTAACAATATCAACCTAAACATAAACAACATAAATATGCATGTAACAACATGAACATACATATACATCAACATGAACTTCCACTATCATACCTGGAACAACACAAACATACAATTAACAACATGGATCTCCATCACTACAACAACATGAACACACATGTAATGACATGAACCTCCATCATCGTACCTGCAACAACATGAGCATACATGTAATAACATGAACCTCCATCATCGTACCTGCAACAACACGAACATACAAACAACAACATGAACTTCCATCTCTGT
Source organism: Lamellibrachia columna (assembly GCA_963662155.1). Lineage (NCBI taxonomy): Eukaryota > Metazoa > Annelida > Polychaeta > Sabellida > Siboglinidae > Lamellibrachia > Lamellibrachia columna. Next base: position 37,262,900 of record OY759262.1, read on the forward strand.
ATCTGCAACAACATGAACATACATGTAACAGCATGAACCTCCACCACTGCACTTGCAACAACATGAACATACATGTAACAATATGAACCTCCATCACCACACCTGCAACAACAACATTTATAAAACCAACTCAACTTCTCTTATTGTGCGAAAGCTGTTTGTTCATGATTCCACCGTTATCTGTAACAGTGTAATCATTCATACAGCTGATTGAATTGGGGCAATGTGAAGTGAAGGGCTTCAAAACACCAGAACTCCACTGAGAGTCAGTTGTTCAGACAACTCTATTGAGAGTCAGGTGTTCAGACAACTATGCTACAAGGTAGCAATGTCTAAATATAATGTCAATATAAGTTTTCTATAAGGTTAGTGTTATTCAAAATTAAGCATATACTTTTAATATGGATTTTTCTATTTAACTATATTTACTCCACTACCTGTACAATTGTAAAACCAATAACAAATAAAAGTTAACATGCATATATACTGTATATATAAAGAAAATGCACACATACACAGGACGGGTCGATGAGCAACTTCATCGAGACTGGCCGGGTCTTCAAACAGGATTGTGACAGTGGCATTGTAGTTGAACTCAGCAGGTTTGTCAACACCACAATCGACCTTCGCGGACTCCCCTAGTGGCCTGTCTATGTACTCCAACTTCACCAGCGCCGTGAGTGTATCACCTTTCTGTCCTTTCTGCAATTACAGTTAACATCCAGTCAATGTTAATGACAAGTTTTTTTTTATTTTGCTCAGTGATTACTAGTTTTATAAGTTAAATATGTATACTAACTGGAAGTCATGTAACTGAATTACCTCAACAAAGTTCCCCTTCAAATAGCAATTTCACATACTTAGACAAATAATAATAAATAAAATAAGTGTATATGCACTTGTAAATGAACAAATGGTATGACTATGCAACATTGATATTTCGTTATTCATTTTGTGATTTTATTAGAGATTGGTCAACTTCACTGTATACCGTTTATGTTGCATAACTGATGTACTTGAGTATATTGCAATAATAAATACCTACACAAATGGGGGTGGAATGGAATATCTTGAAATATATACATCATTTATAAAGTATGTCCATTTATTTGCCTTACCAGGTTTGTGGCCCTCAATACAGTGACAATGATTGGCTCCGGTTGTCTCACTGGTGAGTCAACTTCAGCCATTTCTGAAATTATGAATACAATAATAATTGCACATTATAATATATATATATATATATATATATATAGAGTCTTCCTGCTAAAACGGTTGCAAAGTTCTGAGTCAGTCACTTTAGGATATAAAAAAGTTAAGAAACATTATCGGCATACAAATCCTTGGTGGGTTACCATTAAGTGATTCATGCACATTTACAGGCTGGGCCAATACATAGCCATAGCCTAGGCACCATAGCCTAGGCATAGCCAAGACGTCCAAAGTCTACATGATGTTGCATATACACTATAGACAGTGTTATTGCAGTACCTGTAAACACACACACTACACAGTCAGGGGTTCCAGTGCCTCATCCATGTAACCCTAGTCAAAGGCATGCTGACCTTAACAACCAGGCACATATATAGCTTTCTTCTTCCTCTCCTTTGCCCAGCCTCAGTGTGCTGAGGATGCTAGCATGCAGTTAGGTGGGCAAAAGCCAAACATGCATGTGACCATGCCGGGCCATGTTCACGCAAAAATAAATGATGAAGAATAAAAGAGAAAATAACCAAACAGCGCTATGAAGAACCAAAAGATGCAGACAAGTTATCCAGACAAATGAAATGTGTACAAATCAAATACAAATGCGTGCACAAAACAAAACGTGATTTTTGAAGTCACAGCTAGCCAAACATTTTAAAACAACTAAACACCACAGAACACGTTGTGGAGGAGAGTGGAAGGCATTATGTGGGACAGAAAACTGAAGAAACAACTAAAAGGAAAAGTGTTGGAAGCCTGCATATACGGGTTGGAAACACTGGCACTGACAGAGAGACAGGAGGAGAGGATGCAGATAGCAGGAAAGAACTGGGTCCGAAGAATATGCAAAGTAACCTAAGAAGATACCTAAGAAGGAAGATGAAGGAATTGAAAGAAGAGATTGGCATGAAAAAACACATAAAGATGAAAGTAGTCGGAAGCAGAATGAGATGGGCAGGACATGTGCAAAGAATCGGTGAAGACAGATTGTTAAAAGGTGCCTTGTTAAAAAGAGCATGGGAAGCAGAAGAGGGTGGCAGAAGAAGAAGACCAAAGCTGCGATGGAAAGACTGTGTCAAACGAGATCTTGAAAGGGCAGGTACGAACGGCCAAGAGTGGAAGACCATCGCAGAAGACATAGGGAGATGGAGAGCATTAACAATGAAAGTGGAACAAGCTACCAAGACAAGTGACTTGGACCCCACCCGCAAGGGAGCAAATGTAAGAAGAAGAAGAAGCGTTCTGTATTTTGCTGGCATAATTGAATAATCATATAAAACATGTTAATGCACATTACCTGCGGTTGGATATGCCAACGACGCGGCGTTTTCAAGAGTAGATCGTCGAAAATATGAGATGAGAAGCTAATCGTTCCGCGGTAATAGTAATCACATCTGGTAACCAGGTTACGGAGTGAACTTCCGGTTCTGCATATCCGCTTTGAAAATCTAACTAAAGATCTTTGATATGATGCTTTGAGGACCTATGCCTGCATAAGTATGTATATGAATGGCAATTTTACATGTTAATAACCAAAAACATGTATAATTATATTTTGCTACTCATTAATAAGCAATAAAAATGAGAATTTATTACAAAGCGGATTAACGGTTTAGCAATAACCCTTGCAGCCACTTCATGTTTTGTCTTTGGCTGAAACGTCAAAAACATGTCGTTATCCATATAATCAGCCCTGTATAGGCTAATAATTATTAATATTCATTTTAAGATATATTTTAGGTTGCATGTATTATATAAGACGATGAGGGCAGTTGTGCAACGTGTTATGCAAGCGAGCGTCTCAGGTATGCCGCTGACAAATATCCGTGAGCGATATTCAAGGGCTAATCTGTTGTAATTCCCGTTCACATCAGTTGGTCCGAGCCATGCTAATTCCGAGCTTCCTGCTGCGCGTACAAACAGCGTTGATGGACAAGAATTATTCCTATGTTATTGTAATCTTACTGCATCTATTTTCTATTTAATTGTTGTTGCTCTTCGCTTTATCCCTGAACTGAAGTCTGGACTGGGGACAGTGCCACTGCCACTGGCACTGCCGATAGACTCGATAGGACCTACCGGTCGTCGATTTTTTCCTCTTCTTCTTCGTCACTGTTCTTGTTTCACTGCCATCTCCACCAACTGTCTCCATTCCCCCATACCTTGCTCTCATTCTCCACTCCCCTCCTCTCACACTCCTGCCAAATCTCTCTTTACGCAGTCCTCCCATCTTGGTTTTCCTCTTCCACTTCACGTGCATCTGCTCTCTTTGTCGACTGTTTCCCTTCCATTCTTTCCACATGTCCATCACACTTTAACCAGCTCCTCACCAGCTTCCTCGTGAGGCTCTCTTTCACACCAACTTCCTCCCTCAGCTCCTCCATTCTTCGCTTGTCTAATCTTTTCACTCCCGCAATTCTTCTTGCCTAGTATTCTTGCAAACTTGCAGTTTCTTTTGTTGTTTTTCCATCATCACCATGCCTGGTCTAGGCCATATAGATAGGCTGGTGCTATGCATGACCAAAACACTTTTCCTTTTAGCTTCCGAGATAAGTCCTGGGATGAGGGGATAAGTCCTGGTATGAGGGGATAGGTCCTGGGATGAGGGAATAGGTCCTGGGATGAGGGAATAGGTCCTGGGATGATGGGATAGGTCCTGGGGTGAGGGAATAGGTCCTGGGATGAGGGGATAGGTCATGGGATGAGGGGCTAAGTCCTGGGATGTTGATGGAACACCTGAAGGCTGCAGATAACAGGTCTAATCTCTTTAAGCTGAGAAATACGTCAACTATGAATGAGGACACTTTATGAATGTGTATTTTAGTTATTTATGTGTTATAATTTATTAAATCTTAATCTCATAATGTATTTATATTAATATATAATTTTAACTATATATACTGTACATATGATTCTTATGATTGCATCTGTTTTCACAATAACTGTATGCATTAATGATGATGGGGGAATTCTGTTTTGGAAGATTGTAAAGAAACATGATGGCTAGTGATGTTAGTGTAAAGAAACCTGATGGCAAGTGATGTTGTTAGCATAAAGAAACCTGATGGCTAGTGATGTTGTTAGTGTTAAGAAACCTGATGGCTTTTGATGTTGTTAGTGTAAAGAAACCTGATGGCTAGTGATGTTGTTAGTGTAAAGAAACCTGACAGCTAGTGATGTTGTTAGTGTAAAGGCAGGTACAATGTGTAATTGTGTAACATGTCTCTTGATATATAGTTGGTGACGAAGTAGTTGGCTCAATTGGACGTGGTCTCTGTGTGTTAATTGGCATCACAAGAGATGACACCCCAAAAGACATTGAATATATGTAAGTACAGTAGATACTTAGTCAAAACGAAAGAAAGAAAGTTAGTAGAACGAGGGGACGCAAAGTAACATTAGTGAAGGATCAGTGTAGTTTGGATATCAGAAAGAGGACAATAAATGATTGGCAAAGAGCATCAACATACCGTGTAACTGCTAGCAGCATGAATATGTTTAAAAACAAAATTGACAAATATCTCAGGAGGGTGGGTTACATACAGATGAAAAATTGTTAGACTCTCAATAAGCCGATGGCTTCCTTGTCCACTTGCCATCTTGGGTTTTTGCCTTGAATGGCAATCTTGTTAAATCTTTTGTATGATGTAATCTTGGTGGCCTGTGATCCCAGGGTTAGAAAGGTGCTGAGACTAAGGATCTTTGATGATGACAATGACAAACGATGGTGCAAGAGTGTCATGGACAAGCAGTTAGACGTCCTGTGTGTCAGTCAGGTAGGTGTCAACAAGGACCTGTCATACAGTTTGGCTGGGGCGGCGGTGGAGCCAAGGCATGGTACACACTTGTGCTTTAAAAAATATTTGTATAATTTTTAAATGCTGCATCTCTTTTTTTAGTTTGGCTATTATTTTGGAGAAAATACTTTCAGTTAATTAATAGTCCAGAAAATAATAAAATTACATAATGATATATATTGTGGTAATTGTCACTGCAAGTTAATCACTTGTGATATCATGCAGTTTAATTTGTAACACCTTTAGAAAAGAATATCACACAATTTTTAAAAGAAAAGCTTCACTGTGTGTACACTTATAGTAACACTTTTGACACATACAGATTTACACTGCGTGTATGTTATGCACACCTAGCATACTTATAAGTCGCAGCTAGATGTAATTGACAATGGGACACAGTGGTTAGACCACCAAACTCAATCAAGAGAACCTGGATTCGAATCCTCTTGCTGCCATTTTGAAGCTTAGGAATTTAATTCACTCCACGTTGCCTCAGTTCACTCAGCTGTATAAATGAGTACCTGACTGTAGACAGTTCACTCAGCTGTATAAATGAGTACCTGACTGTAGACAGTTCACTCAGCTGTATAAATGAGTACCTGGCTGTAGACAGAGGTGGATATGTGAACGGATAGTCTTCGTGCAAGTAATTGCAGCATGTCTGAATGCTTCCCAGAGAAGTCTAGTTCGCGTGTTGGAATGAACAGGTCTGCCAGGTGGTGAAGTGTAAAGCGCATTGAGCGGTCGTATGCACTGGATACCGCGCTATGTAAAAATGTAACTTTTACATTGTTGAAATATCAGTGTGTGCTATGATGTGACTATTGATGTGGACGTTGTTGTGACAGTTCACGCTGTACAGTGTGCTGAAGGGGAACAAACCAGACTTCCACCTGGCCATGGCAACGGAACTATCACAACAATTCTACAACATGTTTCTTGACGAAATGAGAAAGGCATATCGACCAGATGCCATCAAAGGTATGTGTAGTAGATGTATAGAGATGTTTCATGCAAAGAATTTATATACCAACATGTTTCTTTAATGTGAAAACAGCAGTGTCAGGAATACAACTGTCCAGCAAATTATATCGAGAAAGAATTTGCTATTACAGATCTAAATTTTTAGACTGATCAGATTCTACTGTTCACCAGCAGATGGCGCCATGGGACATACAATTCATTAAATGAGTGTCATCAACTGGTGTACTCACGTCTGACATACACTTTGACCCCGTCATGCTGTTCCCTGATTATACTCTCTGGGGCCATCAACAGATTACATATGCACAGAAGGAGCAACACTGGTTGCAATGCATGCATGGGGGAGGTGGTTCTCGAGTACTGCATACCGTACGCAATTGGTCTAGTTGCCCTCGTGTGCTGTTGGGTTACCGACTTGGTACTGCTGCAGGCTTCTGGTAACTTCATCCCAAGTTGTTAAACCATTGATAAATTGTATCAAGTAAATGATAACATTGTACAAAGTTTAGTATCTTCATGTCTGGAATGGTAGTTTTTCCACGATTGTTTGCATACATACTTTGTGGATGATCCCCTGGTTGTAGATGGCAGATTTGGAGCTTACATGCAGGTGAACATACAGAACGACGGGCCGGTCACAATAACACTGGACAGTCCACCTCACATTCAGGTCGGCCAAAATCTTATGTAGTTATGTCATTAATAGCATTTAACTGGGAGATTTACCATCCAAGACAACAAACCCCAGATGGAAAGTGGACAAGGAAGCCATTAGGTTATCAAGTTTCTCTGCCATTTCCAATCCTTCTTAAATTATATTTTTATCATTGCTTTTCTTATGATTCAACCTCATCTCAGACTTTCCGTTTACATCCTACATAAGCATAGAAACTTTTTTGCTCAGTTTCTCTAATGTTATTGTAGTGCCATTTGTATGTTTTTAGACCCATGTTATTGTAGTGCCATTTGTATATTTTAGGAACTCCGTGTTATTGTAGTGCCATTTGTGTTTTTAGACCCTCCATGTTATTGTAGTGTCATTTGTATGTTTTTAGACCCTCCATGTTATTGTAGTGCTATTTGTATGTTTTCAGCCCCTCTGTGTTATTGTAGTGTTATTTATGTTTCTAGACCATCCATATTATTGTAGTGTCATTTGTATGTTTTTAGACCCTCCGTGTTATTGTAGTGTCATTTGTATGTTTTTAGACCCTCCATGTTATTGTAGTGCCATTTGTATGTTTTTAGACCCTCCATATTATTGTAGTGCTATTTGTATGTTTTTAGACCCTCCGTGTTATTGTAGTGCCATTTGTATGTTTCTAGACCCTCCGTGTTATTGTGGTGTCATTTGTATGTTTTTAGACCCTCCATATTATTGTAGTGCTATTTGTATGTTTTTAGACCCTCCATGTTATTGTAGTGTCATTTGTATGTTTTTAGACCATCCATATTATTGTAGTGCTATTTGTATGTTTTCAGCCCGTGTTATTGTAGTGCCATTTGTATGTTTTTAGACCCTCCATATTATTGTAGTGCTATTTGTATGTTTTCAGCCCGTGTTATTGTAGTGCCATTTGTATGTTTTTAGACCCTCCATATTATTGTAGTGCTATTTGTATGTTTTCAGCCCCTCTGTGTTATTGTAGTGCCATTTGTATGTTTTTAGCCCCACCGTGTTATTGTGGTGTCATTTGTATGTTTTCAGCCCCACCGTGTTATTGTGGTGTCATTTGTATGTTTTTAGACCCTCCATGGTATTGTAGTGCCATTTGTATGTTTTCAGCCCCTCCGTGTTATTGTAGTGCCATTTGTATGTTTTTAGCCCCACCGTGTTATTGTGGTGTCATTTGTATGTTTTCAGCCCCTCCGTGTTATCGTAGTGCCATTTGTATGGTTTCAGCCCCACCGTGTTATTATACTGCCATTTGTATGTTTTCAGCCCCTCCGTGTTATTGTAGTGCCATTTGTATGTTTTTAGCCCCTCCGTGTTATTGTGGTGCCATTTGTGTGTTTTTAGACCCTCCACATTATTTTGCGTGCAATTTTATAATAGCCTTCCATATTTTAGGGACTTATTTATTAGTTGACTTATTTTAGGACACAAATCTATCAATAAAGCCATCAATGATGGTAGCTGTACCAAGTCTGTGTAGAACTTGTGTTCTTGCATTGGCAGGCAGGAGACAAGAAGGACGGGAAAACGAAGACTCAGCGAACACAACAGCCACAAGACACAGCAGAACTAGTGAATGATTTTGACAAAAGTTTACAAACAAAGTAGGACAAACCCTATAGACATCCGAGTATAGAAACGTTCAATTAAACACGATATCCGATTGTTTCTGTTGTGTCCAAGTTGTGTCAATCACAAAACACCCACACACACTTTAACATGATGTACAGTTTTATTCTCAAAATAAGAAATGTAGCAACTAACAAGTAAATTACTCAATTAAATCGATATCACAACTACGTAGCTGAGTAAGTGCCTTTTTACATCGGTGATCGAACATGGAATGTTTTCCACGGTCTGCAAACAATTGTGTTCAAAACATTCTCTCTTTTTCACAGATAAATATAAATACTTTGGAGGAAAGAAAATTTACATACAATCCAATATGGGCTGAATGACCCTTGTCGACTATCACAAGCTAGTTTCGAATAAATAGTCTTTTTGGATATTGACTATGTTACACTATGTTCTTTGACATTTACTTTCGTGAACCATAGACATATGGCAACTGAACAGTTTAGAGGTTTTAATAACATGCTTGAAAAGAATTATCCATCACCTAATCTCACCACAGTGTCACCAGCAGCAGCAGCAGCAGCAGCAGCATTAACCAAAGCATTACAGTGAATGGTATCACCATATCTCGCGGCAAATTTAAATAAAATTCAACTGCATTTACTTACAAGTTTCAAACTATTGCAACACTAAAATGCAACTAGGCCACATGAAAAATTTCGCCTTTGGTAACAACTTAGAAATATCTACAACAACAACAGACCGAGAGAGTAGTAGTAGTAGTAGCAGTAGACCAACTACAACACTCATAACAAAGCTGATGAAATCAAGGCTTTGTTGTAGAAAAACTCTTAACACACTCAACCGTTTACACACTGCTATGTTATTGGTGATACAAAAACCTTTATATTTTTGTACAAATGCAACTGCTATGTTTGAAGATAAAATTGTATAAGTATACATTAAGTATAATCCAAAAGGGTTGTGCTCCTTTTTAACCGTTGCCTGCATTATCTCCATTGGCAACACCTCACAAACGACAATTCGGTATCAACACAGAATTTCTGCTTGCACTACGGATGCCTTCATTTGCCAGGCATTAGAACGTTGTAAAGTGTATTATCTTTTATCCACAGCTACTAGTCATTATTTGTTAGTGAACAGTCGTCACCTATCTACTTGTCGACAAATGTTGTTCCCCTGGATAGAACCAAACACCCTAACTAACTGTCACTCATGAAACGTTCCCACAATTGCATAGATATTTTGGCACCTCTGAATCTGGTGTTTATCCTCTATATTGAGAAACCAGTCATAGTGTCTTCCACAACCTTCAATTGGCAAGAGCTGTGCAAATGGGCAGATATTGGGTCGACGCAGAGAAGAGTGAAACATCTGCTTCAATTGTCTAGGTAAACTTCTGAGGTGCACATCTATCCAGGGTCGAGGTAATGTTAACAGTGCGTTAGTACTACAGTAACTGCTACGGCTATTTCTTCACAGTTTGTCGCCTTTATCCTTCTTCTTCTTGAATATACCTCCAAACATACTGTGTCGCTTCTTATCCTTGAATGGCTTCGCGAGCGGTTCTCCGCCCGGGCCACTATCCAGACTTGATGATCGATTCGCATCTGGCAGGCTGACCCCTGGTGGCAGGGTGGACGCGGAACGGCCCATTTTTATGGCACCCGTCTGACCATCGCCATTCGTGTAGGAAGGCTCGGCCAGTGTGACTGAGGGAGGCGGAGTCGGTTTAGATGCAAGGCCCTGAAATGACAACAATGTCATCAATATAGACATGTTTTATACCCTAAACCATGTGGAAAAAGTTATGACTTTATTGTGCATTTCTGATGCATATACTACCTGGGTGTTTGAATCAGGTAACAGATAACATAATATATTCCACAAAACGTCCTGTGCAAGGCCATATTTTTGGCACATGACAAACACCAAAGGCTGACATGGAAACGGAAACACATGACATGGAAATAAACACCTTATCTAGGCTAAGGTAACAGAAATGCAACAAATAAAAAATAGTGTTTAATATTAAAACAGGAACACCACAACCAAATAACTGGTGAAACTGTAAACAATGCCAGTTGAAAGCAAACAGCGATTTTTTACTAAACTACCTGGCCGAAAAATCTCACTCTCAGCCAGCGCTTCCTTTTTGTCTTCTTAGGCTAAATCAATACATTCAAATTGTACCATACTGTACGGACTGACAGCAATTGTACCATACTGTACGGACTGACAGCAATTGTACCATACTGTACGGACTGACAGCAATTGTACATTCTTGTTGTGCTTATTGTGTGTGTGTGTGTGTGTGTGTGTGTGTGTGTGTGTGTGTGTGTGTGTGTGTGTGTGTGTGTGTGTGTGTGTGTGTGTGTGTGTGTGTGTGTGTGTGTGTGTGTGTGTGTGTGTGTGTGTGTGTGTGTGTGTGTGTGTGTGTGTGAATATAAAATGGTTTAACTTCTACCCTGTGGACAACACTGTGTACTTTCAATTAGAACCATAAACAAATTCTACTTTGTCTTTGATACAGTAATCCACAAAACAATTGCTACACATATTCCATGATTTTTTTCACACAGCTCCTTATACATTACCAGGGTTATTATATTTGTTAACTATTTAATGGAGACAGATGACATTGAACTGACCTTGTGGTCAGCACGTGGACTGTCGTGTGAACTGTGGGAGCTTCCACGAGGGGACGGCTCAGAAGACTGAGGGTTTGACTCTGAAATACCAACATACAACAGTTGCACATGCGTTCTCTATCCAAACGTTGTCAGGCAGGATTGCTTCTGAATCATTCATGTAGTTTTTACCTTTACAGTTGAAGATATATGTGTGTGTGTTAGATTGTAAATATTTTCACCAGACACATTATGTTAATTATTAAATGTTTTAATCAAATTCAACAGTGTTACACATTTTATACAGCGCTGTATATCAGAAACAGTGGCCTCACAAGTACATAACGTTTATTTAACCAAAGACCGCCTGTTTAACTTTAAGATGTAACTTTTTGGGGCTACTTTGTCAACTGAAATACAGAATATTGTCATATGTAAGTTGTGTGTGCCATTTGAACTGAAGACTTTCAGGACAACATAACAAATATGTTGACATAGACACAACATAGTCGGATAAACCACACATTAAAAAGAGAAATACACCAAACATGACTCCAGCACGACACTCAACTTGTGCACAGGACACAACACAATTCTGATGCAGCTGTATAGGTAATTTTGAAAATTGGCAAACAATATTGCTAATATGCAATACATTGCTAATCCAACCGTTATCAATGCCATATTATGGGCAACGAATTATGAATGCTGATGGTCCTGCTGTAATTATTTGTTAGTGATTGGCCAGTGAAGGAGCCAAGATGTTGTCAGTTGAGAATGACGGACAGGATCTAGTCATGACACAGTGGAGCTGGTGACATTCACCGTCTGCACCGTCAAAACAGAGCAGTGTCATTCTGCGGCAAGGAGAACATCACATGTCCCTAAAATGGCCACACAAGCATCATATATGTTCACTTCCATAATACTCGGCAGCAGAATGAAGACAATACTGGGCAACAGAATGAAGACAATACTGGGCAACAGAATGAAGACAATACTAGGCAACAGAATGAAGACAATACTGGGCAACAGAATGAAGACAATACTAGGCAACAGAATGAAGACAATACAAGGCAACAGAATGAAGACAATACTAAGCAACAGAATGAAGACAATACTAGGCAACAGAATGAAGACAATACTGGGCAACAGAATGAAGACAAGTGCATTAAAGATGTCCCACAAGCACGTAACACCATAATAAAATCCATGTCAATAGGAAATGTTATGTCATGTGAAAGAGAATTGATGGACACCGTGTAACTTACACAAATCAGCCGTTTGTTGCGCACTCAACATCACATTGTACAAAACATAAAACAAAACTTTTTATTCTCATAGTTGGATGAAACCAAGTCCTAACTTTGCTTGGAAACCAATTTTAAGTAATTTTCTGCATTTCTAATTGCTAATGCACTCGTCTTCATTTTGTTCGTATTATTGAGGTGCATAAGTGAGAAGCACATGACCATACGAAATGATTGTGACAATGTGACAAAAGACAGTCAGTCACACAAGTGTTTTGATTCTTACTTCAGCGAATAATTCAGAGTGGCATTACAATGCTTGTGTGGTCACTACGACTACTAGTACAAACAGGACTGGAAGGTCACCTACGAGAGATAGAGATATCAAGGGCAGATTTCATGAAGCGTTTGTACCGCATTAGGGAACCAATGCAGATGCTTGACAAAGATTGCACAACTCAGATCAATTGTAGAAAACACAGAGAGCATTGTGAACAACTGCAAGTAACTACAAAGATTTTGCGCCTTGAGAACCTTTGTACGAAGGTTCATACGGTACGAGTACTTTGTGAAACCGGCCCCATGTTATTACAAACCGCTACTACAAAACAGTACACATTATGCAGGGTTCATTGCAACGTTTTCACACCTGCAAGAAAAAAGCTGTCAGTTACTGTAATTCCTCACAAGATGTTGAAAGTATAGGTATTTTTGTGCAACTAAATACCAGCTCAACTCCAAGAGGACATGTCTTTATTTATTATGAATAAATTTGTACAGTAAAAGTTTTTAAAGCTAACCAGGTGTACATATGAAGATATTAGTTGCAATACCACCATTGTTAATTTATACGTCTATAAAACTAATGCTCAAGATTCAATTCTGTAGAGGATTTTGCCTATAACCTTTTATGAAATGTTATGCAAGTTTGCATGTTTACTAGTTATCACTTAGCGGGTATATAATCTTATCATATTTGTAGGGTGAAAAAGTTTCAGAAGAGAAAGTTATAAACATTGACGCATTTTGTGGATATTGTAATTTTGCAAAAAAATATTGTAATTTTGAAAAGCGAATCCAACGTCGGGCCAATATCTGGATCGTGTATCTAACAAACACAAATTAATAACTGGAACTACAAAGTTATAAGAAAATGTGTATTAGTGGTAACACAAAAGACAATGTCAACAACACAAGATCCACACGTGACTTCTGTAGACTACAGCATGCTGGGAAGGAACAAGCACACACGCCGTTTCCTACCTGGGTGTGTGAATCAGATATCAGGCTGACAAGTTTCTTAATTTGTCACAATAATGCTTATTTACAGTGTTTCCCGTGAACATCTGCCAGTTATCATCAAAACACCCAGGTGTCGCCACACGGCGATGTCGGCCAAACACAAACCGGCAAATGCAGCACCTAGCCAATCGTCGTCATAATCGCTGTCGCTTGGGACGCCGCCTTGTGGCAGAGATGGTGGTGCAGATGTTGCAATTGGTGGAGGCAAACTGTCGTCGTCAGTTGCTGCGTATGAGGTTAGCAAATGTCAAAAGTCAGCCATATGACACCAATTATACCAGAGATAGAGTTTAACGTAAGAAATGCGAAAACTGTGGTGCATCTGATAATAAAATTTCAATACCATACCTCAGAAAATGTTAATTAAAACATTGCCAATTTTTTTTATAATTATAACTTCAATTATAATGATCATTTGTATCAGATGCCAATAAATAAAAATAATAACAGAGCTGGACTACACGATCATATTCTGTATTAGAAGTATAGGCAGTATTGATTAGAGTTGATTATAATCACAGCAGTAGAGAAACCCAATGAAGCCAATGTTACAGACATGCATAGAAGCAAACAACAGCCACGGATGGATTTTGTTACAAAAACGTTTGGTCGATATTAACTCAACACTAAAACTTTTTGATATTATCTTGTTACAAAAACTTTGGGTCAGTATCATCTCATTACTAAAACATGTTGTTGATATTCTCATTCCTAAAACTTTTTGTTAATATTCTCTTGTTACAAAAACTTTGGTCAATATTTTCTTCTTATCGAGTATATTTAACTTTTTAGCGTTAACTTTAAAGAACCCTAAAGACTTTGCAGCTCAATAATTAGAGAATAAATGGAATTTTGCTGAACTGCTCATGTAGTGAACTGACGTCCAGGCCTAGTACCTTCAAGGAAAATTAATTCAAAAGGTGCAGTGCAAAGTATGCTGAAAACATGATACCATCATACATGAGACGACGTATTTCTGGACACTGTACAATCTAAATGGAAGCATTTTCTTACAAGTCACGACACACCAAATAAGACATTTAATCCAACCATTATTGACTCATTACCTTCATCACTAGCCAGCATCAGAGGCATCATCTTGTCAACGTCAGAAGCTGTCTTCCCGTCAGCGGCATCGCTAGTGCCATGTCGTGGTGACATTGAGCTCGACGTATTACTAGCTCGTCGTGATCCACTTGACACCGATGACGTTGGGCTTGACATGGGACTGGGCACTCGGGGGGTTGCGTCGGACACTAGTGGGCTGGCACCCCTCTGGACAGTGGCAGGGCTGCCAGTGGGAGAATGTTTGACCTCGTCGTAGTTCATCAGTTGCTGCTCGGGCGGCAGTTCTAGAACAGGTCAAGAGGTCGGAGGTCAGAGATAAAAATGCCAGCATAACGAATAAACACTGATCAATAGTTTTATCCTAAACCACAACGAAATGGGTGTTTGGTATATTGTGTTCATACGTAATTTTCTTAGCACAAGGCTGAGAGGAAAAGAAGAAACACATTGGCAAGATATCTATCTGTGTCATGACTAGTTAGGCCAATATCTTTACTGTAGCAGATCAGGTAAAATCTGTGTCCTACCATGCCTTATACCAATGTACTCACTAACTCAACCTGATTTTAGTTAAATACATGTTTATCATATACACTAAAAGACATACAGATTAAATTCAAGTGGTTAAAACAATATAACATACATACATAGTATGATTACATACATACATTTAAAGCCTGTATACACACAATTCAACATGTGCATGTAACACACATGTATATATTCATAGAATGACGTAATTGTGATATAAATAGTCACAGCACACACACACACGCTACTAAGAGGATGTGACAAGAGTCCTTCTAAGAGGTGGGTTACAGGCAGCACACTAGCTGTGTTAGTTGATCAGGCTCCCTTTCTATGGCACACCCTCACTTGAAGTTCCCACCTAAAGCCCCTCATGCTTAAAGCCCCTTCGCACACACCTAAAGCCCCCTAGCACCTAAAGCCCCCTCACGCTTAAAGCCCCTTCGCACCTAAAGCCCCCTAGCACCTAAAGCCCCCTCACGCTTAAAGCCCCTTCGCACCTAAAGCCCCCTAGCACCTAAAGCCCCCTAGCACCTAAAGCCCCTTCGCACCTAAAGCCCCTTCGCACCTAAAGCCCCCATGCAATAATAAAAAGAAAGCATACCAAAGAAAACACAAATCAAAACAATTCATTGAACCTTCTTTGAATTCCACAATATTATTATGCTGGGTTTGTCAACGTTCTTGCTAACCTTCGCAGCATCTATGAGAGACCTGCATAAAGCTGATGTCCTTTAGAGATGCTCTTTATTCTTATATGTTCACCAATATCAACAATGACCGGCAGTGGCAGACACAACAATAAATCAAAACTTAAAAAATTAGCTTATTTTATATTAATTGGTTTCTGCCGAGGCATCCAGCCTGGCCAAGGGACAAGTGAGTGAGTGAGAGTGAGTGTATTAAATCACCACTTAAATAAACCAAAAAAGTGTCACGACTGCTGAAAAAACTTTATTTTGAAAACTTTGTAATCCAATGTCCCTGTCAGTGGTATAAACATGAGAGTTTGGTTGCTCTCTCACGCACACACGCACGCACACACACATGCACGCACACACGCACGCACACAAACACATACAGAAAATGACTGAGCAATACACCCACAACCGCACCTAGGCTCACCACACGGACACTTACTTGTAGCGTCTTCGTCGCTCGCTTAATCGCACAAGGTAAGAAACAAGACAACTGTTAAGGGAAACAGTCAAAGGCAAAAGTGCCGTGTGGAGGAATGTTAGTGCTGACATTATTTCCGTGCACTGAGATGTTTGATTTAGATGGAACGAGTCAACAGTGAAACATGGTACAACATTACAGCTAGACGTGGCCACATACCGCATGCATGTAGACATTAAGTTTAGTACATCAGATTATTTCTAGTGGACCAACCATGCACCCAAACCACACGCACCCTCCATCATGCTTTCAACAATTACGGCGGTCACACATATTTAACCTAACAATTCCCCATCTTTTCAATACTAAAATATACTTTTCTTTAACCAAAACTATTATATATAACAAAGACCGACTTATTTTCAACTGCCAAACTGATCAGGTGGATATGTGTTCAATTACACAAGTCTGCGAGCCAAGATAAATTACTTTCAACTATACTTCGGCTAACGCAGAAAGCTGACTAGGCCTCCCTCCCGTTCTCTAAGTCAGAGTTCCTAAACAATACAGACCTAGTCACAGGCAGATGGAAGCAGCAATCATTGCATGCAAATATTAATACTAGAGCATACACGTAGTCATTCTATAGTAGGCTTCAACTATACTGCTGCACTATTCCATGCTTTTTAATGCTTCTGTTCATTTCTGTTTCTTTTATATCCCGCTGCATCCAACTAACCAAATGAAAAATAAAGTTGCACTCATTAAATGTTTTTTTTTTCCAACATAAAAGAGACACATACATATCTAAAGGCACAAACAATAATGACTTGGATAAAATATCATCATAATAATATTATTATAATTAAACAAGAATGGTTAATGAAAAGCATGATACGAGTAGCAGCGTCTTAAAACCTATGTAAGTTTCTTCTCTTGGTTAACCCTGTTAACTGATGTTAACGAGTGGGTGTTAAGATGACCTAGTCGAGCGTCATATAACTGGCACAGTTCGAGACGTACCTGCGTGGAACTGAAGCTTGTGCAGCCATTCCATCATGTGTGCGTGCGTCTGGGCCATGAACAGGAACTCGGTGCCGTCCTGCAGGCGCAGTCGCAGCACATTCTTCTTCTTCGTGTAGCTCGTTGCGATCTCGCACACCGCGTGCAGTATGGCGAGCGGCGGCGACGCGGCAACGTTCTCGGTGTACGCTGCATCCGCAGAACGGGTCGGTTAGGAAACATAGAAGAATTTCTCGGTTGTCACACCAACTCTTTGGAATTCACTTCGTTATTGTTAGGTTAGCAGGAAACAGTTAAATTTTGCCGTCATCTGAAGACATATTTTTAGCCTTGCTCACCTCCATTGGCATTAGTTCCTTAGCATATTCATCCACCAGTTGATAACTTTAACATTGTATACTGATTTCGAGACAGCATAACCCTTAAGTTTGTGATGGGTCTCTGAGCTCGCGTTTCCGAGGATTTAGGCACGACAGAAGTTTTCTAATTATTATTATTATAACCAAAGAGTTTCAGGTGCGAGATACACTGCCATCTGGCGGACACCATGAGAATCAGTCAAAGCAAGAACACATGATCAAAGCATAATACAATCATTACACAGATAGCGTAAGGACATAATACAATCATTACGCAGACAGCGTAAGGACATAATACAATCATTACACAGACAGCGTAAGGACATAATACAATCATTACACAGACAGCGTAAGGACATAATACAATCATTACACAGACAGCATAATGACATAATACAATCATTACACAGACAGCGTAAGGACATAATACAATCATTACACAGACAGCGTAAGGACGTAATACAATCATTACACAGACAGTGTAAGGACATAATACAATCATTACACAGACAGCGTAAGGACATAATACAATCATTACACAGACAGCTTAAGGACATAATACAATCATTACGCAGACAGCGTAAGGACATAACAAGTGGACATCTTTGAAATGCTACATAGTATTTTTTCAGGAAAATTAAATGAACACTATAACAAATGCTTCTCATTTAACTTGAAACTTCTCGCATTTATACAGCCGATACCAGCCAACTACGAACCTGACTTGTCCTTGAAGAAGCACAACAGCTGTCCACACAGCACGGTATAGAAGGTCTTCCACGAGCGGATGGTTGCTCGCTTCCCGCCGCTCTGCAGGTCCTGTTTGCGCTCAAGCACGCCCTCAACCTCGGCTGGGGGTAGAGATGCCGGTAACTTGTACTTGTCTTTAAAGCTGGGAGTGTGTCGTACGGCCCTCAGACTCAACGTACGCTTGACCTTTTAAACAAATTTATAATGTTTAAATATCAAATCAAAAATTACTGGGAATACAGTAAATATTACCCTCAATCTAAATTTACTGATGTCGTTATCGTTATATTGACTGTACTCAATTTAATTGTATTGGAACGTAAATCAGGCTAATACTTCACGTTTGATCTGTAGATGTTCTATGCCCTCAAACCAATCTATCACGTGCGTACAATTGTATCCTGTGTTTATTCAGTATAATGTAGTTTTATTTACAATAGGGCAAGTAACTTAAGTATTAAACCTCTTCATGTCCTTTTTCAACAAATTTATAGTTGTGTAATGTAGTATTGACATGACTACTTGAAATAAAGATTCATTCACCTTCTCCGTCTTCAGTGACTCTGTGCGTGTCACCTTGGGCGACTTCGGTGGTGCAAGTCCACCGGTCGGTGACAGCGGTGGACTCTTGGCACTGTCATTTGGTGGTGCTGTGGTGGGTGGTGCCTGGGAGGGTGGGGCGGGCTTCTCTGGCTGCCCCTCCTGGGCGTGAGACTTTGCACGGAAACTGTGGGTTCGGTTTATAAGACCATCTACCTCATCAGGCAGCAGAATGGTGGGCGACAGACGGTCAGATCTGTAACATGTGTCCAGGCTACATTCAGGTTCTAATCTAATAGATATTCGTTTTAGTTGATCCTTTGTAATTGCCTACGAATGCACAATGCAAAATATAAAACAATTGTTTTATTGCAACAGTTTTAGAACATTAAATGTGTATATTATTCCAGTTCTGATCTACTTTTTGTTTGCGGAACTGAAACAAATACTGAAACCAGGGCTTTCTTGGTTGCTGCACAAACTCTTTGGAATTCACTCCCTGTTAGTGTTAAGTCGGTAGGAAATATAGTATCATTTCGCTTTCATCTTACTTTTACCACAGACTTACCTTTATAACCATTCTTACCCTCCTCAGTTCCCTAGCATATCCACCCAAAGATTGATAACTTTACCTTTGTTGAGTAATCTCGGGATTGCCTAACCCTTTCATGTTTGATGCAACTCTGAGCCTGGCTTTCCAAGGATTAAGTTAGGCTCAATAGATTATTATTACCAATTATTACTATTATTATTACTAAAAATTATAATTTACAGTAAATCATCCACATTAATTCTCCCCCAAAATGTAAGTCTACAAAAAGTAAAAATGTTCTCCAACCAATAGTCGGTACCTGGAATTGTATGCTTTTGATCGCTAGATGGTGCAATGCATTGTGGGATCGAGTGTTGACGGAAGTACAACATGTAATTTTGTGCTCTAAATTACAGAGTCGGAACAGCGATGTATCCATGGCAAAAACAAGACCGCAAATAGTTAAAGATTCAAAGTGTCTACTGTGATCTACTTATCAGGCTGCAAACTTAGCGGGATTCAGAGCTTCCGAAGATCCCAACTTTGGGAACCTTAAATTTTTTATTTTGTTACTCCATCGGAATCCTTAGTTCTCGGGAATTTTATATGGCATACTATTAATATTATTGTTTACAAACGCCACTTGGATGATCTGCCAAGTGATATTATGAAATCCGAGCAATAATTGGCATTGTAGTTTTGCTTAGGCTTGGCCAACTTTCGTCCGCCTTCATTAACTCGGCATACGGTAGCACCATATCATCGGTAATATTTTATCGTTTCTGCAGCAGCTTAAAAAATTATTTCGAACAAGAAAAACCATCATGCTGTTTCTTTTTGGGGGGATCGACCTTTCTATACACTGCTCAAACGACAAGACTAATCTGGAACAGGAATGGCAGTCTAACTCACTCAACGGTCGACCATGTCGTGGCCACAGGAGATTGCTCAAGATTCCAACTATGGGAGCAAGTCTTCCGACGTTGAGCAGAAAAACATGTAAATACAAGCTTTTGAAGAAAAAGGGGTTCTCAGTGGAAATTTGTTTAGAAAAGGCGGAATCCCAGAATCTGAGACGGAATCCAAAATTATATGATCTCATTTTTTAGGATTCCGTCTGAATCCTAGAAAAAGATCCCAAATTCAATCCCTGCTTACGCCTCTTTCTCGGCGGCAGCCATCTTGTTCTTCTTCGTCTCTGCCTCCTCTATCTCCTGTCTACGCTTATGAAGCATCTCCATTGTCTTCTTCTCCTCTGTCTCCTTCTGTCGCTCCTGACATAAGATACATCATCAGTCAACACATGGGTCATCTACAGTACGTACCCTTTGAACTACTCAGGAATCTTGTTAAATCTTGCTCAAAGTTGTTAAACAATGTTTTGTTAAATGTTGTTGTTGAATGTTGTTGTTAAATGTTGTTGTTAAATCTTGTAAATCATGTTAAAACCAGGAGATGAATTTCATTATATTTTTGTGTCTTGCATTGGCAAAACCTTTTTTAAGATAACTGCATGTGTGCGCAATGACAATGGCACTATTGTTTACAGTTTGACACGGTCATCCCATATGAACAGACGAACATTTAAAATTGGATTTATTGAAATGACTCCTCTTTTGCTGTTGCTGTAAATTTTCTAAAATCAATTAGGCATGTGTAATCAATACAAATTGGAACATTTGCAATCAGCACGATCGTCCTGGATGCTCATCAGAGTAGCACAAACGTGCCCTGCCGCCTTGTCTGATTATTTGTGCTCTACAGATCGCAAATGTTCCAATTGATGTAAGCATCGCATCATTGTGCCTCATTGTAAATGTCCCAGTGATGTGGTCAGGGCAGTCTTGGGTGCAAGAAAGTGAACCACAGCGACTACTAGAGACAGACACGTGGCAAACAGAAATGAGATACAACATTTCTAGGTGCAGTGCCACACAACAAAAATATAACCCTAACATGACACCTGAAAGAGTGTACACAGAAGTGGGCCAAATGTAAATGAGTAGTGAATTCCCCACTAGTTGACGAATGAAATAAAGAACACACAGAGTTGGACAGCGAATAAATGTACCATGTCTCGTAACAGCTGAGGATTCCATCCATTCTCCTAGCAAAACAATCAACATCTTTAGTAAGACACAAACAAACATTAGCTGCTACGAATGACCAAATAGAAAACAAGTTTGTAACATTTTAGTTGTTAGAAAACATGGAAGCTGAACAAGTTGATTAGATTAATTCCATGCAGGAACAGTGTTTGAGAACTACGAAATCAAGTTGGCCATGTCTACAAACTTAAAAACAGCGACAACAATGTGTCAATGTTAGCACTTAGTAATTTTTTAGTAATTTGTATTTCATTACTTCATGTAAATAAATGAAGTATTACTCAACTAATGAGATGATAAAGAAGAATGACATTAATTGGATAGATTAATGTTTTGGTTTCTTGAAATGTGAATTTTTACATAATTTTGTGGCTCCTCAGTCTTTCTTCATCTTGTGTCATGTGACCATGGTCATGTGACATGCCTATGGCGAAGTCAGTCCACCGAGAGATTCGGTGGAAATATTTGAAGACACAACCAGTGTCTTGAACACAACCAGTGTCATGAACACAACCAGTGTCTTGAACACAACCAGTGTCATGAACACAACCAGTGTCATGAACACAACCAGTGTCATGAACACAACCAGTGTCTTGAACACAACCAGTGTCTTGAACACAACCAGTGTCATGAACACAACCAGTGTCATGAACACAACCAGTGTCATGAACACAACCAGTGTCATGAACACAACCAGTGTCATGAACACAACCAGTGTCATGAACACAACCAGTGTCATGAACACAACCAGAGTCATGAACACAACCAGTGTCTTGAACACAACCAGTGTCATGAACACAACCAGTGTCTTGAACACAACCAGTGTCATGAACACAACCAGTCATGAACACAACCAGTGTCATGAACACAACCAGAGTCATGAACACAACCAGTGTCTTGAAAGGTAAAAACTATCTCAAAACAGTGATGCTGGATTCAGAAATAACATAATTTGCAGGGATGAGGGACTCACTTTGAGTATGCGTTCCTGCTCCTGTCGTTTCTTCTCCTCCAGCCTCTCCCTCTCCCTAGCCTTCTCCTGCTCCTGACGACTCTTCTCCTCCCGTTTCTTCTGGCTCTCAAACGACTGCTCCAACTGAAACACCACATCCTCACATCAAAGTAGATATCAGAGACAATATTGGATAAAACTGACCCCCACCAACCTACATCCAATCCAAAAAATAGAATTTGGAGGCACTGTACACAACGTAGTGTATGGAAAGCCGATTATTAAAAAATTTTAACCGAGAGAAATAAAACCAAAAAATATACCTTTCCAATTTTTTTTATCCAAGAGGACCCTTGATCCAACAACCCACCCACCCACCCACGTCCAATGTTTTTATTATTAAATAGTTTCAAATTTTTAACTCTTTATATTTACAAAGCCTCGATAAGTGATGTAATCATATGGGAGTGAGTCATTTAATTCTTTTGAATTTTTTATATTTACAAAGCCTCTATAACAAGATTTAACAAGATTGCCATCCCAATCAACAAGTTCCAGATGGCAAAGTGGACAAGGAAGCCATTGGCTTATCGAGAGTCCAACAATTTTCTCATCTATGTGTAGCCCGCCCTTATCAATTCTATTTTTAAATATATTCACACTACTAGCATTAACACAATCATTTGGCAGTTTGTTCCATTCATTTATCACCCTCTGTGAGAAAGATTACTTTCTCATGTCCAACCTACACTGCTCCTTAACTAATGCTGCTTTGTGTCCTCTGGTTCTACTGCCTTCTTTAAGTTTGAAGAACATATTCCTATCAACATCCTCATAACCGTTCACTATTTTAAATACTTCTATTTGGTCTCCTCTTAGTCTCCTGGTCTCTAGTGTTGTCAAACCACATTGTAATAAGCGACTTTCGTAACTAAGGTCTCTCAATTCTGGAATCATTTTGGTTGCTCTTCGTTGTATTCTTTCTAGCTTGTCTATGTCCTTTTTACGATATGGCCTCCATGCTTGAATACAATATTCCAAATGTGGTCTAACTATTGCTTTGTACAGGGGTACAATTAGCTGTTTCTCCTTATACATGATAGTTCTCCTAATTAGCCCTAGAATTTGATTTCCTTTTGAAGCAGCAATCCCACATTCGTCTGAAACTTTCATGTCAGCACTAAATGTTACTCCTAAGGAATTCCACCATGTGGTCTCTAATTAATGTTTCGAGTAATTTACATATAACTGATGTTAAACTCACTGGTCTGTAATTTTCTGGCTTGTTCCTCGATCCCTTCTTAAATAGTGGCGTAATGTTTGCTTCTTTCCATTCTGATGGAACTATTCCTTCTTCTAGTGACAAATTAAAAATTTTTGCAAGTGGTGTACTAATTTGCTCAACAATTTCCTTAAGCAGTTTTGGTGGTATCCCATCAACTCCAGGTGATTTATTATCTTTCATCTTCTTAATTTTGTTTGCTATCATTACAGGAGTTACAAATAACTGCCCTAAATGTTCTGATTTATTTCACTCAAATTTAGTAAATGGAACTGGAAGTAAGCTGATATCTTCTGTGGTAAATACTGAGCTGAAATACTCATTCAGGACCTCTGCCATTTGAAACCCCTCTGAAATTATGTTTCCCCTGTTGTTTTCCAGTGGTCCGACCTTATCTCGAACGTTCTGTTTACTCCTTACATAAGCATAGAAACTCTTGCTGTCATTTTTTATATTACCTGCCAATTTTTTTTCAAAGGTTCTTTTAGATTTTCTAATTTCAGTTGTAGCTAGGTTAAGTGCCTCTTTGTAATTTGCATAGTCTTCATCCTTTCTGGTACGCCTATAAACCCTCCACATAGTTTGCTTAAACACTATTTTTCTAATAGCTTCTTTTGACAAGTGTTTCTTTCTAGACCGTTTTCCTTGTTTTTTCAAGGGAACAAATTTATCGATGATACTCTCAATTTCATATTTTAGAATATTCCAACATTCAATTGCGGTCTTATTCATCAGCATGTTATTCCAATCTAGCTTTGCTAAGTATTTTCTCATATCTTTATAGTTACCTTTGTGTAAGTTTCTCCTATACGATTTTTTATTTTTACTTTCTGATTTTACGTTGATGTCAAAATATATTTGATTGTGGTCACTGTTACCCAATGGTTCATGTATTTTTACATTGTCGACTAATTCTTTTTGTGATGATAAAACTATATCTAATACATTTTCTCCCCTGGTTGGTTCTAGCACGTGCTGAGTAAGGAAGCTCTCCTGAATTAAAAATAAAAATTGTTGGTCATCACCCCCTGTACTCTCTAGAGATTTCCATTGTATGTGTCCATGGTTAAAATCTCCCATTATGATACATTCCCCTTTACTAACTTCCTTTATAGCATTTTGTATTTTTGTGTTATTCTCTTCGTTTATGTTAGGACTTCGGTAAACTAATCCAATAGTTAATTTTGAATTTCCTGAAACTATTTTGCACCAAACAGCTTCATCGTAATCTGCTTCGCTTTCTAATTTTATTTCATAAGCCTGAATAGATTCTTTAACATATAAAATAACTCCCCCTCCCCTTCTTCCTATTCGATCTCTACTAAACATTACGTATCCTGTCAATCCTAATTCAGCATCTGTAATGTCTGTGTTAGCCCATGATTCGGTTATACCAATTACGTGAGGGTCAATATCTTCTACCATAATGTTTAATCCGTTTTTCTTATTTATTATACTCCTAGCATTTAAACACACACATCTATAACCTGCTTCAGACATAACGTAATGCATTCGTACCAGCGTGAGTCGTTTAATTGCGTTGAACTTCTCCTCCTGTCCCTCCACCGTCTTCTCAAAGTCGTCGTGTTTCCGCAGTAGTTCTTCCACGGCATCGATTGAGTCTCCGAGGTTATCATCGTTGAGCACCGCCTCGCGGAAGTTCAGCCATATGTCGAGTTGATCCATCTCCCTCTTCAGTTGCTGCAAACAACACCAGGTGGCTGTCAATCAAAACTTTGTGGTAAGAGAATTATAATAAGACTATTTCATACTGAATATTAGATGCCTACAAAAACAGCATTCGCAGTTACTAAAATGATTCTATGATGACTGCAAATCAATACAAAACTTGTACGTTTTATGTTCCTGCATCATTACGTTCATTTGTAACGTTTAGGAGCAAAATTGGTACATGCAGCTTCTGCATTTGGGATAAAAACATTAAAAAAAGATGGGAGAACAGTGACAGCGGCTGTTGGAACAGTTGGGGAAAGACAAAGTTCCGCAAAGAGATTTGGGTTGTAAAGTCCTGAACAGGATATGCAACTTGAAGAATAAGAAAGACGTGCAGGTGTTGACTGTTACCTGTAGATCGAGGTTCTGCTCATACAGCAGTTGTCTCTGTTGCCAGGTCTTCAGCAGTGTGTCGAGGTACTTATTCAAGTTGTTGATCTTCTCCTGGATCTACAACAAACAAACGGTAGAGGAACGTTCTTACATAACACAGTATCCAGTCCTTGAGACTGTTCTAGGCACTTTACACTTCACCCCCTGGCAGATCTGTTCATTCCAACGCCAACTCGACTTCTCTGGGAAGCATTCAGCCATGCTGTAATTACTGCATAAAGACTATTCATTCACATATCCACCTCTGTCTACAGCCAGATACTCGTTTACACAGCCGAGTGAACTAAGGCAATGTGGAGTAAACAAAACTGCCCAAGCTTCAAAACAGTAGCAAGAGGACTCAAACCCTGGTTCTCTCAACTGAGAGTCCAATGTTCTAACCACGATGCCACTGCGCCCCAAATACAGGCATCAAAAATCACCACTGCAGTATCCATAAACATATAATTACATTGTTTGTTCAAAAATATTGGATAAAACATGTTATAAAATTTAAGGGGTTCCTGTTGCCTATTTCTGAAATGGTGTCACCCCGTATCTGTTGACACATGATAGCCAACATCCTAAAATAATATCAGGATATGTGGAAAAATCAAAAATACAGTCTTTAACTGTATTAGTAAACATTTCTACTACTGGAATTGGGCCTGTCTGAATCAAATCATGTAGATGCAAAATAAGAAGCTAATTCCAATTATAAAAACATATATATTTGGGATAATTAATTTTCCCTCTAAAATGGAGCTAGCCTGGCTGAAACATTGAAAACAATTGGGAACTATTATTCCATAAGAAGTTGCCAGAGTTTTTGGACAGCTCTCAGAAAGAACTTAATGTGAAAGATTGGTGCTTTGTTACAAGGCAGCAGTAAGTGTCTGAAGTGTCCTCGCACAAGAGATAATAATAACAATAATGACAATAAGTACGTTCATATAGCACCGTATATCTGGGCAAAGTCTATTCAGAGGCACTTAAAATACATAGGTGATACAATTAATTAGTTAAATAAATGATAACAAATTAGTTAAAACTTAATGTATATAAATATACACACATAGTAAACTATATGAATATAACATTAATTATTACAAATAATAATAAATTAGTAAAAAATGACATATTTATAACTCAAATAAATAATAATAAATTTGCTTATTATGTTGTCGTAGACATACCTCGTCTGAGAGGAAGTGTCCCTCCGCAATGAGGGCCTGACCAGTTTGAGTGAACTTTGTGAAGTCCTTGAGTCGAGTGTCGATCTCAGCACGGTGTTCCTTGTGTCGACTGATCATCGTCTCAGCGCCGCTGACGTCCTTGGCAAGGTCGTCCGATGTGATGATGGCCATCATCTCACTACACCAAGCCCTGCAGAATCACAAACAAGTGGTTACATCTCATTCTGATTCTTATCAGCTCCTTGGTCGTTGCATAAACCTATGTGATAAAACCTTCCACTGGAACCAAAATCTCCCCACCACTTAAAAATCATCTGAAACTTTTGCTACCTTCTACAAAAAACTGAAAACAATTATTAAAAATTGCATTCCCACCCTAAATCAGTGCTTCCGAGCTCAGGTTCCTGAGGATTTGAGCTATAAATTTTTTTTATTATTCTCCACAACTATCGACATCTCTGTAACGGATATACACGTCACACCAAACTGTATTGCATGGACTGTTATTTCAGATGTTGTGTTTATGTTAATGACCCCTTCCAGCTTGCTCGTTGATCTGATAACAGCGGGTCCGCTGACAGCGACTGTGGTATTGCATCGCTAATAAACGAACTTCAGTAAAGCGATTCAACGTACAGGTGTTTATCCATGCATGAACAGTACGAGAGTGATCGTGACGATCTCTCCCATCTGTCTCTGGAGTCAGCACTGACCATTTAGGAGCCTTGGACCTTTTTCTACTATTATTTTATCATCACTTACGTCAGCTCC
The DNA here is from genome assembly GCA_963662155.1 of Lamellibrachia columna. NCBI lineage: Eukaryota > Metazoa > Annelida > Polychaeta > Sabellida > Siboglinidae > Lamellibrachia > Lamellibrachia columna. The sequence continues at coordinate 37,290,675 of OY759262.1, forward strand.
CTGTAGTCGTTGAAGTACATCTGTAGGTTCTCTGCCATGATGAGTTTGTCCTTGCGCAGAGTCGCCTTGCTGAGCAGTGCGTTCCATGATTGCACCATCTCCTCGTGCTTGTCCCGGATGTGTTCATGGGCCTCCGGAAACTGCCGCAGCAACTTCTCTGCCTCCTTCGTGATGCTCTCCACCTGGGCACTGATGGCAGCCAGGTCTTGCTGCAAGGTCATGTTATCACAGCATGTTTATTTTACACAAAAGACACACACGAATATATCAAACATTGTCCTACACATGTATTATTAACACAGTTAAGTTGGACATGGTCTATTTTATAACTTGGCATATATTCAAATATTTAAATTCAGGCATTATTAAATATATACAAAAATCAGCACCTTCCACAAAAAAATCTTACAAATCACGTTTTCACAAACACAATTCATGACTCACTAAACCTGACACCATGGTCCGCCCCAGACCCACCTCGTAGCCCTCGTGTTTAGCGAGCAGGGCCTGTACACTCTGAAGGTCTCCGCCATAGTCGTCAGTACAGATGAGCAGTTCCTTCTCCTGGATCCATTCAATCGCATCGTCCGCGTCTCGCACAAATGTGTGCACCTGTCTCGCCCCAGCCAATGCCTGTGTGAAACACCAACACAGTATGGAATTATGTTACCAAATAAGATTTTTAACATCCTCAAAATATTCAAATTTGCTTAAATAAAACATTCTGGTGGGCCAAACCCATCCAATGTTACAAATATAGAATGTATCAAACATCAGGAAAATCACTTCAAAAATGATGGGCCATATTTACCTAATACATGTATAACAAGGCTAGTGTATTTACCTTATACATGTATAACAAGGCTAGTGTATTGATGACTGGGACCAGCTTAAGATTTTTATGGTTTGGTTGCAAACTCCTCAACCTATTTACACAATCCGAGATTCCCAATAAAATAACATATATAGCTAAGCTTCATTAACAGTAAAACCTTGGCCATGTTGGTGAGATAATGAATGGTCCCTCACCTCCTTGCGGGCCTCGGCAGCATCCTTCACCTCCGCCCACATCTGACTGATCTCATCGCTTCGTCGCTGGATCACCTCAGCCTCACTGTGGCCACCAGAGGACAGTGTTGTAGCCGTCGTGCAAACATTGTTCACTCGCTCTTCACTGGCCACCAGGTCGTGCATGAAATCATCGAACTTCTGGCGTAGCATCTGATGGGTCAAAGGTCAATGTCATTCATGCATGCTACTCACATCAGTATTGTCTTCGTCCATTTAATTCCATCTACCATGGTTATTTATATAATTATAGGTTAAAAGTAAATCTGGTTTGTAAATTAAGTTGGAATGGAATTGTCTATATCACACTTAATAGCAGTTTTTTTATCACTGCTTATTTGCATGTGTCATATTTCTGGTACATCACATTGTCCTCTATATTACTGGCCAGTATTAATTGTTCTATGTTTTCTAGTAATTTTGTTTATTCTACAAACCTAACATTGTATCACAATTAACCTACCTCCATTTTACTTCAATTTTAAATCCAACCTACCTGACCGTTGACTCCAACTTTCCTACCTGCTTGTCTAACATTTGATCTCGTGTGTTACACTTTGCATAACAACAATCTTTCATGCAGTTGCCACTACTACACACTGGCAAAACCTTCCCCAATTTGTTTATATATTTAGAATCGATTACAGTTGACCCAACGAGCCTACCTCACCTCTAGCAACAAGGGATCAACTAGAACACAAGTGAGTTGACCCAATGAGCCTACATCACCTCTAGCAACAAGGGATCAACTAGAGCACAAGTGAGTTGACCCAATGAGCCTGCCTCACCTCTAGCAACAAGGGATCAACTAGAGCACAAGTGAGTTGACCCAAAGAGCCTGCCTCACCTCTAGCAACAAGGGATCAACTAGAGCACAAGTGAGTTGACCCAACGAGCCTGCCTCACCTCTAGCAACAAGGGATAAACTAGAGCACAAGTGAGTTGACCCAACGAGCCTACATCACCTCTAGCAACAAGGGATCAACTAGAGCACAAGTGAGTTGACCCAACGAGCCTACATCACCTCTAGCAACAAGGGATCAACTAGAGCACAAGTGAGTTGACCCATCGAGCCTACATCACCTCTAGCAACAAGGGATCAACTAGAGCACAAGTGAGTTGACCCAACGAGCCTGCCTCATCTCTAGCAACAAGGGATCAACTAGAGCACAAGTGAGTTGACCCAACGAGTCTACATCACCTCTAGCAACAAGGGATCAACTAGAGCACAAGTGAGTTGACCCAACGAGCCTACATCACCTCTAGCAACAAGGGATCAACTACAGCACAAGTGAGTTGACCCAACGAGTCTACATCACCTCTAGCAACAAGGGATCAACTAGAGCACAAGTGAGTTGACCCAACGAGCCTGCCTCATCTCTAGCAACAAGGGATCAACTAGAGCACAAGTGAGTTGACCCAACGAGTCTACATCACCTCTAGCAACAAGGGATCAACTAGAGCACAAGTGAGTTGACCCAACGAGCCTGCCTCACCTCTACATGTTCCAGGTCAGTTCCGTAGTCATCGGAGCTGGCGATGGCAGCGCGCTCTTTCAACCAAATCGCGACATCATCAGCTTCCCGCAGGAATTCGAACAGCTTTCTGTTGTCCACCAGGCGACGTCGGCGCTGCACTGCAAACTCTCGCAGCTGTCGATACTTGCTCTCGATGGACATCTATCAAGTACAACACATATACATATGGCTAGTTACCTTCGTCAATATAAAAAATACAATAATTTTTTGGGGATATGCCACCCACACATCTATCCAAAAAAGCAAAGATAAATTGGGAAAATGGAGGCACTGTACATACAGTGAATGCAAAATTTCTACTGGGGAAAAAACTCTAAAGATATATCTTTCCAATTTTGTTTGCCATAATCTGGTGAACTACCCATTCACCCACATTGTTTAAATAGAATTTAATTTATATTTACAAAGCCCCAAGTGATTGCACCCAACCAATATGATTGCAATCTCATCCATCCCTCTGTCAATCCGTGCATTCATGCATGACCTCAAAAACAAATACACCTCTCCAGCTCAAGATGTTATTTAAATGCTTCCACAAAGAATAGTGAATTAAACATGTCTAGGTAACTAAAATGAAATAGACTTCTCTGCTGTTGGAAGCTCAGCAGTAATAAATGAACACATGGACATAATTTATCTAAGAATTTCAGAGAACTTGTTCATTCTGTCAAAGTGTTACCACTGGCCTCCCTGCCCACCTGTTGGCGCTGTATGTTCTTGCTGTCAAAGTGTCCCCTCTTCACAAGTCCCTTAGACAGAGAACTCAACTCGCTTATTGTGTTGCCAAAGGTCTCTATGTCCAGGTCTAGAGCGTCCAACTTCTTCAACATAGTCTGCAAACGCAACAACAAATGTATCAACAGAAAGTGAATGTAATTATCCCTGTATTATGATGATCATCATCCTCACTGGTCGGTCAGAGCCAGAGCATTGTGTGGATGCATCGGAGCATTACGGGGCTAGTTATGGTGAAGTGTCTGGCATCGGAGCATTACGGGGCCAGTTGTGGTGAAGTGTCTGGCATCGGAGCATTACGGGGCTAATTGTGGTGAAGTGTCTGGCATCGGAGCACTATGGGGCTAACTGTAGTGAATTTCTGGCATTGGAGCATTACAGGGCTAGTTGTAGTGAAGTGTCTGGCATTGGAGCATTACGGGGCTAGTTGTAGTGAAGTGTCTGGCATTGGAGCATTACGGGGCTAGTTGTAGTGAAGTGTCTGGCATCGGAGCATTATGGGGCTAGTTGTGGTGAAGTGTCTGGCATCGTAGCATTACGGGCCAGTTGTGGTGAAGTGTCTGGCATCGGAGCATTACGGGGCTAGTTGTAGTGAAGTGTCTGGCATTGGAGCATTATGAGGCTAGTTGTGGTGAAGTGTCTGGCAACGTAGCATTACGGGGCTAACTGTAGTGAAGTGTCTGGCATCGTAGCATTACGGGGCTAACTGTAGTGAAGTATCTGGCATTGGAGCATTACAGGGCTAGTTGTAGTGAAGTGTATGGCATTGGAGCATTACGGGGCTAGTTGTAGTGAAGTGTCTGGCATCGGAGCATTACGGGGCTAGTTGTAGTGAAGTGTCTGGCATCAGAGCATTACGGGGCTAGTTGTAGTGAAGTGTCTGGCATCGTAGCATTACGGGGCTAACTGTAGTGAAGTGTCTGGCATCGTAGCATTACGGGGCTAACTGTAGTGAAGTATCTGGCATTGGAGCATTACAGGGCTAGTTGTAGTGAAGTGTCTGGCATCAGAGCATTACGGGGCTAGTTGTAGTGAAGTGTCTGGCACAACACAGTACGGGGTCAGATACAATAAACTAAAGACACTTCTATTGCACCAAAATCCCCAGGAAACCCAGGCTCAGCAGCTCACCAAAACAAAAGGGTTAAGCAGTTTCTAATCAATTAGCAATTCCAGTCATAAACAGGTCGATCGGTAAGCTAAGGCGCTATGGAGGATAAGTGAGTTTAAACAGGTGGGTTTTTTGTTGATAGCAAATCAATGCTATCTGGGCTGTCATGCAGGAGTGAGCATTGAATGTAAATATGTTGGTTGTTTGGATGAAAGTGCTTGATAAGTAACTGTGCATATCTTAAAAATAATGCGACCTCAGACAGGAAGCCAATGCAGTTATTTCAGAAGTGGCAGTGATATTGTTCACACCTCTTCACCACTGTAAGCCTATTACTGCCAGCAACATCTCTCTGAAACCAGTCAGCTATTTCAGCGTCAGAATTCAGCACTTGACAGGTTTATTGTGGTAACCATTTCATGTGCACCCACCTGAACAGAGTCTTCATCGCGGCCGAGCTCGTGACTGATCAACAATGGTTTCTTCTCGTTGATCCATGACTCGGCCTCGGTCACCTTGGTGTAGAACTGTAAGAGACACGAAACATGGAGACAGTGGGAACATATCTCATGCATAATTAGTTCATTAATTCAGCTCATTCACTCTGTAGACCTTTAACAATATTACATGGCCTGTTCTAGCACTTGACAATAATTACTTGGAATTAACGAAGAACAAAATTACAGACTGAATATGGCATCACTGGTTGATTTTATGGAGGTTGAGAATAAATTTTCATATCTCTGTATCCAGTACTTTACCCTTAAAATGTTGGTATTTTTAATATTTAGAGAACGATTATAAACTATTTAATTATTCAAAAGAGACATCATATGTCTATGAACACGACATGTGACAAAACAGCGAAAGCATCACGAGGAAGTGATCTGCTTGGAGCAAATCATTTCCTAAAGACGCTTTCACAATTGTAAGATCTCCACGAGATGTGGAGCTGGCGATACGTTAAACCACAAGCAAAATGTGAAACTGTAAATTCATGTGGTAATAAAGTGAGATGTGAAAATACAAATTCACATACTAACTGTGGCATTCAGGTGAAAACAAGTTAATATATACAACGTGTGACCCTGTAAATACATGTGTACACTGAGTGATACAAATTACATATATGTGAAACTGTTCATTCATGTGACAGCCATGTGACAGCCATGTGACAGCCATGTGACAGCCATACAACACATGAAAAGAAACCTACAAGAAAAACCTGAAAATGTTAAATGAATAACCACATAGTTCTCTGTCAAATCATTACAAATAAAGAGCAAACAAAAAGTTCTCAAGATATGTTGAAACACATAATATCTACTTGTGTTGGTTACACACTATACTTACAAAGGCTGGAAACATATGAAACCTACCAGGTTTGAAAAATATCAGAAACCTACCTACCCTAGAGACATAAACTGTAACTACACTAAATTAAACTGTGCTGTGCCTGAATTAATTTGAGCATATCTTGTTTACAGCGTAAGAATACCAGTTCAACTTCAAATTTAATTTTTAACATCATCTTTGTCACATAATATTTTTCAAGAATAAAATATTTCCCATTTTGGCAATCTGTCTGTCTATCAAAGTAATGTTTTAGTCTTTGAACTGCAAGATTTGTGGCTTCTATCGGAGCCCTTTAAAAAAGTTTGACTCTAAGCAGAATTCAGAGTTTCCGCAACACCAGCTTAAGGATCAATAGTGCAAGTCTACCGACCCAAGTCTACTGACCCAAGTCTACTGACCCAAGTCTACCGACCCAAGTCTACTGACCCAAGTCTACTGACCCAAGTCCATCTCCACTGCCAGACTCCACCAAACAACAAAACATGAGAACATTTGCACCATCCTGAATAGGAGACAATGGGAATGGCTCAGCCATGTCTCCAGAAAGGAAGAGGGAACGGGGCAGACCAAAACCAGAGGGACAACCCATGGAAGAGGAACTGAAGACTGCTGGGCTGACTTGGGGCACAGGGAGCTGGAAAGATCTTGTGTGCTACCTGTGATCCTTGCACACAAACACAACAAATAGGTAAGTAATAGTGTGAGTGACAGTCATGCTGAGCACAGTTGTCGTCTGTGCTGTGGACAACTATTCCAGACACAATCACACACTAGTAGCATTCAGGTGCCAACAATACACGTTCCTTAAACTTTACCTCTTGCCAAAATTTTGGCTCCTGCCGTTACCAAGTGTGCAATTATAAATTAAAATAAACATTTTTAATTAGCACGGGTATGTGAACAGACAATGCATAAAATAACTTCAGTGTTTTGTACCTTCTCCTATTTATTTGCTTGATGCCAGGCCTTCATCTAATTTACAATCTCATTATAGACTGGATGTGAATTTGATTTAACATCAGATCAAATATACTAGTTTTACTCACATTTAGCCACTAAATACTAACATTAATTTATTTATTAAGTTATTTATTACTTCAACAAATTAATTCCATTCTAGAATAGCCAAGCATACACAGTTGACAGCTACAATATACTTGGCTTCTCAGCAACAATACATTTTAAATTTAGCTCTCATTTCAATTATATTTATATTATAATTCAAATACATTTACTTCTTAACAATCCGTACCAATGCAAAAACATCTAATTCAAACACATGCATTTCTTAAAATATCCAAACCCCAATTTGTGATCATTGTGCGTAATCACCATGCAATATAAATGTATGCAAGATAATAAATATATTACATAAAAATCATTTTGCCTTATTTCTTAAACGTTGCAATATATTGACCATTCTTATTTTATTTTGTAATCAATGAAATGTTTGAACTTCTGTATGATGTAATTTTGGGTTTTTTAATTAATTGATAGGTAGGTGATGTTCATAGTCCAGTAGGCTAAGTGAGGCATACTTACCCACCACCTGATGTGGCTGTTCCAAAACTTGACTGGTGCCTTGGGGGTGCACAGAGGGTTAGTAGCAAGAAACTTAACAGTTAGTACCACAGACAAACAGCACATGATTCTAACACACAGAATAAAGGCCCAATTACTGAAACGATTGATCGTCCAATTGATTGGTCGACACGCGCCATGTCACATCATAAAGTGCAACTAAATTACGGGCGCTCGACAATGCGAGGCGCAACAATTGTCAATAAAATTGTGATAAGACAATGCGAGGCGCGACTTTCAACTTGTGCCAAGAGCTGATGAAATGTCACGACATCAATAAATACGGTGCTAAATATTAAAACCGTTTTTTTTTTTGTGCCAATATAATTAACATTTAAAGTTTATTCGAATGCTTTGTATTTTACTCTTATTTGACGAGTTACATTGAGAATCAATTTCATTAGTTGTCCAGATTCCAGGTAATCAATCCTATTTGTTACAATGGAAAATATACTTTGATTCCAGGTTCTCTGTGTTAGGTCAACTTGTGGTTACAAACAGATTATCTGATGCAGCGGACAATCAAGTGACCGGCGTGACCGGCGTGACCGGCGTGACCGGCGTGACCGGCGGCTGTTGCACTCATCGTGACATTTCATCAAAGCTCTTGGTGTGAGTCAAAAATTGTGCCACGTATTGTCTAGCGCACACCTAATTTAGTTATGCTCTGTTATGGGACACGCTGAGTGTCGCTCGATCAATCGGACGAGCAATCAGTCATGTGAACCGGCCTTAGCTAATTTAAGACTATCCCTGTGAGGGTGAATGTAATTGTCAGTGAGATTCACACTGGCAAAGACCAGCTTACACAAGTGATTTGTTGTGCCCCAGTTGGTCGGGTGACACCGTGTTGCAAGGCATTGCACAGCTAAATAATGAGTGCATTTTACACAGAGAGCAACATGTCTAGACACAGCAGCCTAGATGTTTAGACAGAGAGCAACATGTCTAGACACAGCAGCCTAGATGTTTAGACAGAGAGCAACATGTCTAGACACAGCAGCCTAGATGTTTAGACAGAGAGCAACATGTCTAGACACAGCAGCCTAGATGTTTAGACAGAGAGCAACATGTCTAGACACAGCAGCCTAGATGTTTAGACAGAGAGCAACATGTCTAGACACAGCAGCCTAGATGTTTAGCTTTGATGAAAGGTCATGACGGATGCACCTTCTGTCAGTGGCTCATTAGCCACTGCTTCAAACTAACCGTCGACTGTCGGTCAAAATGGAACCAGCCCCAACCTCACCTACACAATCATTGCCACAACTTGGCCTGCTAATTGGTTTCACAAGGGTGTTTACACAACCGATTCTTGCACAGCGATTCCACAGCTTCGGCTGACGAATGGGGCAATTAATCACTCGTGCAAACTGGCCTAAACAATCATGTAGTTTTTCACATCAGCAACTGTGAAAGAGTAGCTGGAAAGGTCAGAATCGGACAGTAAGCAGCGGTATTACAAACATACTTGTCGTACAGACAAGAGAAATAGTTGTAATGTCTGTTCGATTGTCTCCATACACAGGATAGTCATTGAAACATACATAGTCACTGACATGATTCATTCATCTTCTTCATGTTTCATAGACTTAGAAGCTTGCACCAAGGTGCGCCACAGCCAATGCATAATGCAACCACATCAGTCATTCAGGAATACTACAATGGCTCATGTGTACTTCAGTCGTTCAGGAATACTACAATAGCTCATGTGTACTTCAGTCGTTCAGGAAAACTACAATGGCTCATGTGTACTTCAGTCGTTCAGGAATACTACAATGGCTCATGTGTACATCAGTCGTTCAGGAATACTACAATGGCTCATGTGTGCATCAGTCGTTCAGGAATACTACAATGGCTCATGTGTACTTCAGTGACAATTCAAGTTGTTTATAAATATCTGAGAGATTTAGATATGCACAATGAATGCTTTAAAATTCCTCATCAACTGATTTAGCTCATCGCGAATCAGGTTCGTTGATGTCTACATCTGTCGAGTGTGAATAGAAGAGAAAGTACTCATCGAATGGATCGACTTTGATCGTTAGATCAGATAACGTGAAAAAATGTGAATGGCCTCATGCCATAGTAAAAAGAATCGGACTACTTTGCCCTTTTTGTCGAATTATGACCTAATCCAGCCAAAAATAATTTATTAGTCCGGTGTTTTCAATGAAACTAAATAAAAAATTTGCACAAACAAGCTGGCATGTTGCAGCGGATACTAGATAGGTCAAATTTTTTGGTGAAATGAGACAACGGAAATACCTAATTGAGGAGGAACCTTTAAGTCATGACATCATTATTACCAAGTAGTGTTCATTACCATTTGCGACTCGACAGCGTCCAGCAGTTTGACCCTCCTCTCTGCAGCCAGCTCCTTGAGTTCACGTAAATGGGTCAGTAGGTCGTCCAGCTTCTCTTGGACGTCTCGGGCCGCATAGTGGCCATCATTGATCATTTTCTCGGCCGTGTTTGTCACACTTTCAATGAGCTGCTCGTGTGACTTGATCTCCAATTCGAGAGTCTGCAAGCAGCGCCACATGGTGGTAGGTGGAATCATCACAACGGTTCAATCATTTACAATGGCTATTCCATTTCATTTAACTGATTAATAACTTTTTATATCTAACAAAATGTTCATAGCTTTGTTGAGTTGGCTTTATACCTAATTTTATATAAAATATTTAAGTATTCATGAATATATATATATAAATAATTAAAGGAAACTGCACTATGAGAAAGTGTCATGTGTGCACATGTGTGTGCATGCATGTGTGTGCATCCATGTGCATATATAGACACACAGTGTACACCAATAAAACCCAGCGTATATCCCTACCTGATGTTTCTTCTGCAAGTTCTGTACGGCCGTCAGACTTGAGCCGAGGTCCGTTGATGCTGCGCTCGGTTGCTTCTCCTGTATCCATGACAACTCGTCATCGATATCCCGCGTGAACTCATACAGTTGCAGGGCATCGCGCAGATTGTCACGGCGGATCTGACAGGGTTCAGCCAGGGACTCATACCTGTGGAACGACAAGCGGCTGCAGGGGAAGGAGGAATAAATAAAGGGAGCAAGTCAGCAATACTTACTCACCCTTCCTGGTGGAGCATTTCAATATTTCAACAAAAGTTATGTAGTCCCAGGTTTAGAGTGTTGCTCAGTATAACAGTCCTTTATACTTAAGGAGGATGAGAAATGTATACAAGTTTGAGATGTTGGTATGGCACAGAAGCTCAGGATAAGCTGGATGCAGAGAAAGACTAACATCTAGGTCAGAGATAAAGTAGGGGTTAAGGAGAGAAGAAAGCTGGCTAAGTACGGCCATTGAAAAAGAAGACTTGAGCAGCACCGAAGGAGAACTACCAGGAAAAAAGAAGAGGTAGAATAAAAATGGGCTGGACTGACAACATGAAGCATTGGACAGATGGTGGACTTGAAGTGGCTAGAGAGAATGAAAACATGAAGCATTGGACAGATGGTGGACTGGAAGTGGCTAGAGAGAATGACAACATGAAGCATTGGACAGATGGTGGACTTGAAGTGGCTAGAGAGAATGAAAACATGAAGCATTGGACAGACGGTGGACTGGAAGTGGCTAGAGAGATTGACAACATGAAGCATTGGACAGACGGTGGACTCGAAGTGGCTAGAGAGACTGACAACATGAAGCATTGGACAGATGGTGGACTCGAAGTGGCTAGAGAGACTGACAACATGAAGCATTGGACAGATGGTGGACTCGAAGTGGCTAGAGAGATTGACAACATGAAGCATTGGACAGACGGTGGACTTGAAGTGGCTAGAGAGATTGACAACATGAAGCATTGGACAGACGGTGGACTTGAAGTGGCTAGAGAGATTGACAACATGAAGCATTGGACAGACGGTGGACTCGAAGTGGCTAGAGAGATTGACAACATGAAGCATTGGACAGATGGTGGACTTGAAGTGGCTAGAGAGATTGACAACATGAAGCATTGGACAGACGGTGGACTCGAAGTGGCTAGAGAGATTGACAACATGAAGCATTGGACAGACGGTGGACTTGAAGTGGCTAGAGAGACTGACAACATAAAGCATTGGACAGATGGTGGACTCAAAGTGGCTAGAGAGATTGACAACATGAAGCATTGGACAGATGGTGGACTCAAAGTGGCTAGAGAGAATGACAACATGAAGCATTGGACAGATGGTGGACTCAAAGTGGCTAGAGAGAATGACAACATGAAGCATTGGACAGATGGTGGACTCAAAGTGGCTACAAAGATTGCAAGGAGATGCCAATGGCCTAATTAAAGCTATGGCTACACAATATCACTGAGCATACAACTGTTGTAGTGAAAACTGTGGAACCAATCTGACTGATTGAAGTGCAAGTGGCCCGTGACTGACTGACAGACCAGTGACTGACCTCTCAGCGATGTTGTCGGCGCGGTCACTCAACTCGTCCATCATGAAGTGGTTGGCCTTGCAGTAGCCGGCCGCTGTTTGCAGCAGCTCCTGGACCTTCTCCTGGTGTTTGGCAATGTCCTCCTCCAGTAGCTGCAACAACAAACTCAACCATGGGTGTGGGGGTGTGTGTGTGGGGGTGTGTGTGTGCATGTGGGTGCATGCGTACGTGCGTGCATGCGTGCGTGCGTGTTTACAGGTAAAGGTGCAAAGTCTCACAGTTTTCGTTCTAACATCTTGACTGCCCATCCTATCCTGTATGGATGTATGTTAGACTACTCCTCTTAGACGCTTTGCATATCTAGCACAACACTTTCAGGGGTTCATCTACGATGTCAGGAAGGACACATAACACTACTATAGAATAGACAACATCATGTTAATAATGTTTTAAAACTTTAGGAATGTGCTACATAATAATCATGTTAGGATGTGACAAGAAGGCATGTCATTAAACAATTGTAGTTCCCTTGTCCATATGCCATTTTGGGCTTCTTGCTTTGGACAACAATCTTAGTAAATGTTAAAAGGTAAACATAACACAAAGACAGTATATCCTTTAGCATGGTGTCCAATATCCATATTTTAGTGACACCAACACTGACATGTCACTAAAGTGTCGTATATAGTGACGCTGTAGCTGTGACATGCCACTACTGAGATCGACGAAGTGTCGTATCACCACCCACCTGGTGTTTCTTGAGCAGGATGTTGGCAGAGGTGACGTCCTTGCCGTGGTCCTCCGAGGACAGCTGTACCTCAATGTCATCGATCCAGGCCGACACGTCGTCACATTGTCGGTAGAACAGCAATGCCTATGTTGACAACAACAGTCACATTTCACCGGCCAGTATTTACACTCTGTTCAAACTAATTCTAACTTCAACTGTCTCAAGTCAGTTCTAAGTTATGAAGACATTGGAGTTTTTAAATACATTTCTGGATTTCAACATCCCTCCCTGTTTGGCATAGCAGCAACCCTAGATGTCCCCAGATTGTGGACTAAATTTACTCTTACTCACAGGGCGACTAGCACCACTACACACCGAATCCAACACAACCTGGTGTCAGTGCCATAAATTACCCCAAGTATGATAACTAACATAACTGGTGCCACTCCTGATTAAGGTATTACTATGTATATAGGTGTTTGTATAAAAAAGTTTATTATTATTATCAAATGCCCTTCACTAACCCATACGCACACACGCATGCACAATAGACACACACACACATACCACAGACACACACAATAGACACACACATACATACCACAGACACGCACATACCCTCAACCCCCACCAACCAACCTCAGACCACCTGATCCCATAGCCTGGGTGAAGCTCTTGCCCACTTGAGACTCCGATTCCTGAGTGCCACTATGTATGAAATAATTGTGCCTCCCCTAACAGCAGTTCCCCCGGACTGTACCTGATAAGCCTGCTGCAGCCGGAGAGCCTTCTCGCGACTTGCCTCCACCAGTCCCTGCCAGGAGGTGCCCAGGGAAGACAACTTCTCACTGATGTCTTCCCGCGCATAGTGTCGCGTCTCCACCAGCTTACTGCCCTCCTGGGTACAACACAGTCAATACAGCTGTACACGGGTGTACACCATGATGTATCTAATAGGTGTACAGTTGGTGCCAACCCTTATGGCTAACCCATGTCTTACAGAATTTCCATCATCTGATGGTCGTACGGCCGTAGGACATTTCTTAGAGTTTGTGCTTTTTAAAAAGGATTTTTGGTATCATGGGAAAAGGCACACATTTGTCAAATATAATAATAATATGATCAATTCAAAACATATGATCAATTCAAAACATGTGATCAATTCAAAACATGTGATTATTGTTTTTGTTTTCTGCTATCGACAAAATGCAAGAAACATAACCACCATTTTGAAGATAAAACAGATGACCTACATAAAGAAACAATTATGAGCAGCATCTCACAACTAAAAGTTCTCAATATCAATCCACTCAACGTTTATTTAGATAACATACAGGAAAGTAACAAAACATTTCACTAGATGTCTGAATCACATGGTTGCTATGACGACCTACCGCATGGACGAGGTCTATCCTGCGTTTGTTGGCTGAGAGTTCAGCCTCAAAGGCCTGGTGTTTCTGCATCTTGCCCTGCAGGTTGGTTGGGTCTCTGTAGGACTCGTCACTCACCACTGTCACTTTTGCTGTGATCCAACCCGTCACCTGCACAGGCAACAACACAGCTCACATCATTATATGATCCAACCCATCACCTGCACAGGCAACAACACAGCTCACATCATTATATGATCCAACCCATCACCTGCACAGGCAACAACACAGCTCACATCATTATAAGATCCAACCCATCACCTGCACAGGCATCAACAACACAGCTCAAATCATTATATGATCCAACCCATCACCTGCACAGGCATCAACAACATAGCTTACTATGTCTAGAGCAGCTAAGTAGAAAGAAAGTCATATTACTAGTTCGGCAAAGAAAACTACAAAATGCACACACAAACTTAATGATAATAAACATCCTACACAGCACTGGTATCTGTCTAGATAAGATGCTCAAGGCACTAGTATCTGTCTAGATAAGATGCTCAAGGCACTGGTATCTGTCTAGATAAGATGCTCAAGGCACTGGTATCTGTCTGGATAAGATGCTCAAGGCACTAGTATCTGTCTAGATAAGATGCTCATGGCACTTTGTTCAGAGCTAGTTTTTGCACCAGCTAATGCTCATTCTAGACACAACTAGTGCAGTATATGTAAGAGTTTGTGAGTCCACATTGACTTCACACCATGTTACACATTTACCCTCTGTGTGGGATATCTTACTTCCCCTGGCATAGACACCAGGTAGAAGGGAACTATGGCTGTTAGTGTCTGATATGAAAGACTCGGGCAAAGTGGGATGAACAAAGTTGCCTAAACTTCAAAACGGAAGCCCGGTCATCTTGATTGTCTGCTCTAACCATTGAGCTACCATCTAAACTTAGACCCTAATGTATGATAATGACACTAATAGCAGCACCTACATCACTTGAGACCCACCTCGTGCACATTAGCCAGGAACTGCTGGTAGTTGAGCGAGTCAATGAGTTTGTTGCGTCGCTGGATGGCACAAGTCTTCACCCTGTCTCTCCTCTCAATCACGCCCTTACATCGCGTCTCAATCTCGTTGGACGCGTAGTGTTCCTGTGCGAGTAGAGCGTCAGCCAGCTGCTTCAGCGTAGTGATCTTCTCCTCCTGAGCCTCCAGAGTCTTTTCAAATGCCTCGTGTTTCTTCATCAGCTCATCCACACTCGTCAGAGACGTCTGTGTACAAGAAAGGAGGGGGGTGGTTAAAATATTTTGGTATGATCAACTTAAAGGGGGGGGGTGGTGGTTAAAACATTGGTATAATCAACTTAATGGGGGGGTGGTGGTTAAAACATTGGTATGATCAACTTAAGGGGGTGGTTAAAACATTGGTATGATCAACTTAAGGGGGGTGGGTAAAACATTGGTATGATCAACTTAATGGGGGGGTTAAAACATTGGTATAATCAACTTAATGGGGTGGTGGTGGTTAAAACATTGGTATGATCAACTTAATGGGGTGGTTAAAACATTGGTATGATCAACTTAAGGGGGGTGGTTAAAACATTGGTATGATCAACTTAATGGGGTGGTTAAAACATTGGTATAATCAACTTAATGGGGTGGTGGTGGTTAAAACATTGGTATGATCAACTTAATGGGGTGGTTAAAACATTGGTATGATCTACTTAAGGGGGGTGGTTAAAACATTGGTATGATCAACTTAATGGGGTGGTTAAAACATTGGTATAATCAACTTAATGGGGTGGTGGTGGTTAAAACATTGGTATGATCAACTTAATGGGGTGGTTAAAACATTGGTATGATCAACTTAAGGGGGGTGGTTAAAACATTGGTATGATCAACTTAATGGGGTGGTTAAAACATTGGTATAATCAACTTAATGGGGTGGTGGTGGTTAAAACATTGGTATGATCTACTTAAGGGGGGTGGTTAAAACATTGGTATGATCAACTTAATGGGGTGGTTAAAACATTGGTATAATCAACTTAATGGGGTGGTGGTGGTTAAAACATTGGTATGATCAACTTAATGGGGTGGTTAAAACATTGGTATGATCAACTTAAGGGGGGTGGTTAAAACATTGGTATGATCAACTTAATGGGGTGGTTAAAACATTGGTATAATCAACTTAATGGGGTGGTGGTGGTTAAAACATTGGTATGATCAACTTAATGGGGTGGTTAAAACATTGGTATGATCAACTTAAGGGGGGTGGGTAAAACATTGGTATGATCAACTTAATGGGGTGGTTAAAACATTGGTATAATCAACTTAATGGGGTGGTGGTGGTTAAAACATTGGTATGATCAACTTAATGGGGTGGTTAAAACATTGGTATGATCAACTTAAGGGGGGTGGTTAAAACATTGGTATGATCAACTTAATGGGGTGGTTAAAACATTGGTATAATCAACTTAATGGGGTGGTGGTGGTTAAAACATTGGTATGATCAACTTAATGGGGTGGTTAAAACATTGGTATGATCAACTTAAGGGGGGTGGGTAAAACATTGGTATGATCAACTTAATGGGGGGGTTAAAACATTGGTATGATCAACTTAAAGGGGGTGGTTAAAACATTGGTATGATCAACTTGGGGGGGGGTTAAAACATTGGTATGATCAACTTGGGGGGGTTAAAACATTGGTACGATCAACTTAAAGTGGGTGGTTAAAACATTGGTATGATCAACTTAAAGGGTGGACGATTAAAACATTGGTATGATCAACTTAAAAGTCCTTCCACAGATTTTTCGCTCATCTCATTCTAACATCATTTCCCACAAAAATCGATCCTACTTAGTATCCACTACGATATGCTGGCTCATTTGTTCAAATTTGTTATTTAGTTTTGATGCGATCAAACTATTAAATTATTTTTTACCTGATCTGGTCAAAATTTTGCGAGAAAAGCACAAAAGCAGTCTGGCTCTATATACCATAACATGACTATTAAATTTTTTGCACTCACCCCGAGATCTTCATTGGCAAGGAATGCTTCCTTGCTTGCGAGCCACATGTCCGCCTGTTCAGCATATTCTTCATACACCTGAAACATCAACTCACAGTTAGAATAGAAAAACACAAAATTATCTCAATCATTACTGGTCACCTTTTATAATCATCAACCTATAGTAGCTTTTTACTTCTTGGAACAGGTCGTGGGATGGTTCAAAATCACTTGTTGAGTCTTCAAGTATACTGCTAAAAAGTAATAATTTATAGGCTTGCGTACTTCTATGATTTGGTGACTGGGAGGGCGGCTCTTTGGAATGCTTCTACAGAAGATGCCATGATTGCTTCCTGGGTGAGCACGTTTCACGTTGAGACAGCAGACAAAGCATGAGTGCTGGTAGATCACGCAAAAGGCATATAGTGCTCACAGTTTATAGTCCTGGTGGTGTCATTGAGACGGACACCATGCTCAGTGAGGCTAATCTGTTAAACGCCATGACAATGAACTCGTCACGTTAAGTAGATGACACAAGTAAGGCGGTGGGTTTATCTTCTACAAGGAGACGTGTCTTACTTGCAGGTCGTAGCACTGGGCGAGCAGTTGTCTGCGGTCCTCCCAGGCCTCGTTCAGCTGTCTCCATGTGTCATCCAGCTGAGTCAGCTGGGTCTGGATGTCGGTGCTGGCGTAGTGACGCTGATGCACCAGCTTGTCTCCGTGCTGCTTGAGGGAGCGGAAGTGAGGGTAGCGACCGTCTATCTCCACCTGGGACCACACATTGTCAACTGTCAGACCATCAGTCAGCAAGAGTAAGAAGATTCTAGAATACTAACCCATTAGATCCTAGGATTTTGTGTATAAATGCTGTTCAGATCGTACAATTATTGGTCAATTCTGAGCATAATTAACAACTTTGTATTAAAAATTCTGTACATAATATGGACAATTACATGTATTTAACCCCTCAACCCAGGGCAAGGGATAGAGGGGAGTGGAGAAGATTGGTGGAGATTGTAGTAAACCGGGACTAGTTATGAAGGGGAACAAAAAATTTACGACCGGTATCGGTGCCAGCCTCACCACGGACTACAGGGAAAAGGAGGAGAGCAACAACAACCAGCCTACCTTTCCCTCCTGACACCCCTCAATCCAGCCTACCTTCCTTTCCTGACACCCCTCAATCCAGCCTACCTTCCTCTCCTGTTGAATCTCAAGCAGTTCCTCCGCACCGAGAACGTCCTTGGCGAGTTCATCAGAGTTCATGCTGATAATCATGTTTGTACACCACGTCACCTGTCACAGGGTTCATTCTGATGACATTGTCAATGACATGTTCAAAATAATCAGTATATATATTTTCATATATTTTCAGTCTTGGCTACCTAGATGCTACTATCTGGAGTAACCTAGACTATTACACAACTATTCTTTTCTCACCTTCAATTTAAAAGAACCCCATTTGATTCCATATGCTCAAAGGTACAAAATCTGGTTCTTGTTATCATAAAATCATATTATTCCGTATAATCTATATATATTCTAACAACCTAGCCACACAGATGCATCTTAATCAACCATCATTTTTAGATATAATTTGCCTGTTATCTGTTTATGACTATCGACCTTGCCAAAATTGGTCAACATTTTACGATGAAAAACAATCAGACCTTTTTTAAAATTACAGTAATCTTGCACTCGTTTGAGTACATTAAAATTTTGGCAAAGCAAAGATCTCCACTGTAAATGAAATCACTTCCAATATTGGACTCGGGTGGTGGGGGGGTTTCACACTCTTGGTCTCATGGATGGCAAAGTAGGAAGTCCCAAAGAGAAAATGCAGCCTGAGTTGACTCACGTGTTCTCTGGTTGCTGTCAGGAATTTGTGCAGCTGATAGGATGCTTCCAACTTCTGCTTGCTGGAAACAACACATTCAATGTTCATTAAATGCACTTGACAGACAGCATGTCATGTATACACAACAGAAATGTACCCTCTACAAAGTGTAAAAAACATGTATTTATGCTCTATTTTCTATACCTTGATACTGAATAAATTTGAGTGAAATTATACTCTATGATGAAAATGCCAGAGTACCGTAACTTTTGGTGTATAATATGAAGTTTCCCCTTAATTTTTTACTTAAAAGTCCAGGTGTGTATTATACAGGGTAACAAGGCTAAAAACACTTGTTGGACCAAATATGCAGTAATCAGGAACAATAGATCCTTTTTTTCTACACCATTCAATCTTTCAACTTACCAAAAAAACATACTCTTTAAAAACATTGTGTTTTGAGGTCCAAATAATACTGCAGAATGAGTGATAACATAAGCCATTCACGCTCACAGCAGAAGATGCTGATGCAACGCAGCGTGATTTGGACCAAAAGGTACACCAGGCCAAGGGGCACTCTAAACCATGCGTCAACCAAACTACCGAAAATGGGGGAAATCGGGGGCTGATGCTAAAAAGTTGGGATGCGTATTATACATAATAGTACAGAAATTGCGTCAGATTTGAGCAAAACGTCAGGGTGTGTGTTATACTTTGGGATGTTTTATACATGGAAAAAATTACGGTACTGAAATGTTGCAAGGCATGTTCGTCCATACCGAGAGCTGGTGAGGTCCTCTAGATGCTCCCAGTTATCCTTGGCTTCCTGCAGCTTGGTCTGAGTCGCCTCCGCCAGACTCGGGTACTTCAGAGACAACTTCGCAGACACACTCTCCAGTTTCTATAATCAATCAGACGTCTGATATAGCGCTGGCATCCACCTAGACAAGACACTAGTGGTGCTTACTCCATCATCAGAGCTAGTTTGTCAGCAGCTAATTCAGTGTCCGTCCTACACACAACTGGTGCCGTGTGCATTAAAGTTTGTGAACCCACAAGTTACACATTTACCCCCTGTGTGGGGTCTTTTACTTCCCCTGACATAGGCGCCAGGTAGAAGGGACCAATGCTGTTTACTCTCTTTTAGTGTCTCATCCACAGGCAAACCCCGACATCAACAGTGCACATCACTGCTAGAAGACAGGGATTGGAAGAGGTAATGATTAAACGGGCAACCAATTCATGGAGTGGGAGTCTCTGAAAAGAAACTATTTATTTATTTTTTGTGTGCGAGTGTCCGTGTGTACATATCTGTGTGTTTGGGTATGTGAGTCCCTATGTGTTTGTGAATGCTAGTGTGTGTTTGTGAATGCTAGTGTGTGTTTGGGTATGTGAGTCCCTATGTGTTTGTGAATGCTAGTGTGTGTTTGTGAATGCTAGTGCCTATGTGTTTGTGAATGCTAGTGTGTGTTTGTGAATGCTAGTGTGTGTTTGGGTATGTGAGTCCCTATGTGTTTGTGAATGCTAGTGTGTTTGTGAATGCTAGTGCCTATGTGTTTGTGAATGCTAGTGTGTGTTTGTGAATGCTAGTACTTATTTTTTATGGTGGTGATAATGATATGCTGGGTTTACGGCCTGCCACCCCCGTTTTTTTAAGCTGGTATACAGACTGTAATTAACCCTATGGCCCCCACTCACCACAAGCTGTGTGTGTAGTGCAGTCATGTCTCTCTCTAGTTCCTCCTGCTTGCGTTGGAGCGCCTGTACCCCAGCCACATCCTTGCCATAGTCCTCCACGGACATGGCCAGTGCCTGCCAATACACACACATACATCACACAATGTACTAACTGCCGATAAACCCATCACTCCAATCTCCCCCGACAAACAATGCACAAATTTAATCACAGTTTTTCTGTGGCCCCAACCAATCTATCAAATATGTTTCCAGATTCAGTGAAGACAGAGAAGACACTGCTACTATACAGAATTTTTTTTAAATTTAGAATAGCCTTTTTATAACTTGTGTATGCATATATTATTATTTGTATTACTTTTTTATTACATAATACTTACAGTAGGACTATATAACTTTTATCATGAACCACATTTTAGAATAAGTATTGCATGGTTACGGCTTCATGCATTTTTTGAGCAATAATTAGGTAAAACACCTCAGAGCACAAGTATATTTATTATTACTACTACTGTCAGCCATGTTAGAAAAACTATTTTGGGGATGAAATACAAGAGTTGACAATGACTGTGATTGAACAAAGAAAGAAACCTTTTCGTTGATCCTGTCGTTGATGTCATCGACGTCCCTGTTAAAAGCATGGACCTCAAGGGCAGCCGCCAGTTTGTGTTTGTGTTCAGCCAGAGACTTCTGGATCTTCTGCCACCTGGTGACAGGAAACAAAATTTTTTGGACAACTTAACTAACGTTGCTTTATAAATATAAACAAATTCTAATAATAAAAACATTGGATAGGATTAACCCCTCCCACCCACACCCAAACAAAACTGTACTGTACGCACATTGCCAATGCAGTGAATGGAAACCCAATCACTGCAAATTTCAACCAGGGAAAAAACACAAAAATATATACCTTGTTTAGTGATCATTCAAAAATGGACCTTTGACCCACCCACATTACATTTTTTTATTATTGGAATTTTTATATTTACAAAGCCTCTAAATCCAGGGCCAGCCTTTCTATGCTCTAGGTACTATTAGCAGGACATCAGCTAAAAGAACACAAAACCACAACTGTTCAGCGTCTGATAATTTTAGCATCATAACAAACATCCATCATCTTTAAAGTTTCTGACCAAAGATCTGTGATTCATGTATATAGCAATCTGAATGACGCTTCAATGCTAGGGACTCTTAATCATTTCAATTTATTTCCACCAAGCAACACTACATATAATATTCTTCTCACAAGAGATAATAAAATGTAGCGAACCTGTTTAACAACATACCCATATATAAACAAATTTGTTCAAGTACATTAATAATCAGTAAATGACTGAAAAGGAAGGCATAAAATCCAGAAGAGTGAAATAGAGAGGAGCCTACCTCTCGTTGAGGACGTCTTTCTTCAGTTTGATGGCCTTCGTGTCAGTGCGGCCCTGGCGAATGAGTTTGTCGGCCAGACTGTTGATATCCTGGATGCGGGCATTGTCCATCTTCACCCCCTACAAGCCCCGACATGGAATTCCTTATTCCATGATCAGTGTCAGTACTTTACTAACTATTTTACTTTTTACTTTAATACAAAGAAAAATGTTGCCTTTTGGATGATATTAATAAATCAGTTTGTACTAACTGACACTTGCAACCCCAATTGCCCTGACAGCAACAGGGCAGTCTTACTTATCCCCTGGGGGGTAGCATAGTGTTACTTACCCCCTGGACATCTGACAACTTCTTGCCTAGTTCCAGACAGTGTTCATAGTCTCGGCCCATGTCACCAGCAGCCACAAGAGACTCCTACAACCAAATGCATACTTCATGAAGAGACTAACAAACAGAACTAGTAGGCAGAATCTCATCACATTTCTCTAACTAGAAGCACTGTAGTTAATGCTACATACCAGTATGGTTTAGGAGATAACAAAACAATTTCTATTGTTCTAATAACTTAAATGACAAAATTGCATATTTACTTCCTTTAGACACAGTGTACAATAAATAACATGATTTGCCATCTCCAAAATTACCTCTTTTAGGTTTTTCACATATATACATATATATATATCCAGTAAATTATACGATCAATATATATATAATGTATAACCCACAACATGGTATATACAACTAGCTGGCAAGTTCCGCTACATAAAGCATCACTGACAAATGAAACACTATCATTTCACACCTTTTCCCTCATCCAGGTTTCAGCCTTCTCAACTTCCTCGTTGAATCGCAGGATGTCTCGTGCCTCCTCAAGACCTTTGCCACGATTGGTCGATTCTTTCAGCAGCTGGTCCCACTTCTTTGTGAGGTCATTGATGCGCTGACCAATCACGGGGGCACAGTCATGGTGGCGCTTGATCAAGTCCTCTCCGATCTGACGAATGCAAATGAAGTGTCATGAGCACAAGGTGACTGTTTCTTTCTTACTTACTTACTTAGTTACTTACTTACTTGGTTGTACAGTTTCATTTACATTTGGCTAGAGACCACAATTTCTTGTAGACGCTGTTCAGATTAGGTGCCGACACAACTTCTTCAGGAAGTTTGTTTTACCAATTGATTACACGATTTGTAAAGATTATTTAAGAATCTCTGCATTGAAGTACGTCTTCTTTAGCTTAAAGGCTTGTACCCCTCACATTACTACTAAACTGACAGAAAAGTTTCTGTGTTTTTCCAATTGAGGTATTTATATTTCTATGCCTCACAGAAGTTGTCTCTGTACGAAATAATTGAATGAAATTTTTTTTCAGTTTCAGCACTCTTTCTACAGCTTGCAAAGTCACAATGGAATTAGCATGAGCTCTCTCACAACACATGACCTTTCTGCACCACTTCTGCACATATTCCCTCCCATTGGCTAAGAATGAAGTAAGTTTGTCATTAAATAAGGAAGCATGACATTCACAGTACCTGCTTGACAGCCTTGATGCGGTCGGCGTTTGCGACTATCTCGGCCTCAAATGCCTGGTGTTTCTGCAGTTTCCTCATCTTGTCGTACAGGTCAGATATGTTGCCAAAGGAGTCCTGTTTCGCTATCTTCAGTTTCTCCTCGATCCAACTCTCTGCCTACAAAACACACAACACATACATTGTCTACTACACCAATATTTACCCTTCACACATCGCAAAATTTTTATTTCTATCATGGCTAGTGGATAATAAAGCCATTGGCTTATTGAGAGTCCAACAATTATTCATCTATGTGTAACCTACCCCTCTGATACATTTAC
Organism: Lamellibrachia columna; assembly: GCA_963662155.1. NCBI lineage: Eukaryota > Metazoa > Annelida > Polychaeta > Sabellida > Siboglinidae > Lamellibrachia > Lamellibrachia columna. Next base: position 37,314,349 of record OY759262.1, read on the forward strand.
CACTAAGGGGTTTCACAAGGTCTCTCAGTTCCAAAATCTGTTTAGTTGCTTTCCTCCATATTCTTTTGAGTGTATTTGTTCTGTTTACGGTATGGTCTCTAAGCTTGTATAAAATATTTTAAATAAGGCGTAAATACTCTTTTATACAGAGATATAATAAGCTCTTTTTCTGTTTATATTTCTTATAATCAATCCAAGAAATTTATTACGCCTAGAAGCCGCAATCCCACACAGCTCTGAAACTTTCATGTCAGCACTAATGTACGACCAAATTCATCTTTGCACCAACCTGGACATCTGGGTGCATAAGTTGACAAAATCTACATACATATAATCTTCAAAAGATCCGCAGAGAACATCACTAAGAGCCGCTTTGTATCCCAGCAAGCAACACTCACCTCTGCAGCATCTCGGTTGAAGCGGGCGTACAAGAGAGAGTTGGCTAGTTCCTGCTGGCGCGCGTCACTCAACTGTTTGATGTGGTCCCGCCTGCCACAAACAGAATAGGCCTCTCTTGTACAACAGTCAAAACTCAAAACCTTCTCCAATACAACCAGTAAAAACCCTCTTTAGTATTTTAAATCGTGTATTTTCTCAAATATTAAGATATATAAGATCACAATAACATGTTTTGCTTGGATATTATTTTTAAACAACCGAGATGTTATACCAATACCAGATTACCACCAATACCAACAGCAATGCTAATACCAAAAGCAATAAATTCAGTGTTCTTCAATGGGCTATAATTGCATATTCCTTTAACACTGGACGTCTTCTGACTGTTCACATAATCTATGACTGTTCACATAATCTATGACTGTTCACATAATCTATGACTGTTCACATAATCTATGACTGTTCACGTAATCTATGACTGTTGACATAATCTATGACTGCATAATCTATGACTGTTCACATAATCTATGACTGTTCACATAATCTGACTGTTCACATAATCTATGACTGTTCACGTAATCTGACTGTTCACATAATTTATGACTGCTCACATTGAAAATCATGCTATAAACGTAACATGGTCACCATCATGAAATTAGAAGTAAATTAAATGTACATAAACCAAAAGGATAACTGTAAGTACAGGTTAACACTAATGGATAACTGTAAGTACAGGTTAACACTAATGGATAACTGTAAGTACAGGTTAACACTAATGAAGTGAAGTTGCTTTATGGAATAAGAAATAAGCATCACCTCTTAACTACAGCATGTAGTGTTGTTTCTATATTGGCTGCATCAAAGTGTCGTTCCTTTGAGAGACGCTCTCCAAATACACGCAACGCATCGACCTAGAGGAAGAAATAGACATGTTGCAATAATTATACGGATGTTAATTTAGAGCGTATTCTTCATGCATTTGTTATTAAGAAGTTACATATATTTTTATTTATTTTAACGTATATATAATATTTACTATTGAGGACATGTTCTCTTCCTACGATACATTTATTTGCCTAGTTCTAAGCAGTAGAAACCCAAGTCAGAACAAAATACAAGCTAGGTGCGCTTTCATACAAAACAGGATCCCTACTATGTCGTTGTTTCCACAAGAATCTGATAGCGATTTCCAATGAGAATAGTAGTTTATATAATGGCAGATTTGCAAAATATGACATTAGTGCCTCGTCATAATTTGTGCTAAGAAAATCATAAGCCAAACTAGCCACTTTAAAGGAACACAAGTTAACCAAAACAATTTAACTAGTTAATACTATGAGCCAGTCTGCCAGATTGAGACCGAGAGAAAAGAGGGAGACCTTCTGGTCCTGCGCTGTGAGCAGCTTGGTGAAGGCGTCGTGTCTCTTAATCAAGGCTTCCACCTGCTCCACTGTATCACCCATGTCTGTACTCTTCAGGTACGCCTGCAAACACACCCAGTCAAGTGTGTAAACACATCCAGTCAAATGTGTTAACACATCAAGTCAAATGCATATAAAACACATCCAATCAAATGTATACAAACACACCCAGTCAAATGTGTAAACACATCCAGTAAAATGTGTTAGCATATCCAGTTAAATGTATACAAACACATCCAGTCAAATGTATAGAAACACACCTAGTCAAATGTTTAAACCCATGCAGTCAAATGTATAAACACACACCAGTCAAATGTGTAAAAACACACCCAGTGTAACGTGTAAACTCATCCAGTCTAACTCTAATGTGTAACCACACCCATCAAATGTGTAAACACATCCAGTGACGTGTAAATACATCCAATTTTTTTTACAAACAAACTGTCAACAATGAAAATACATCCAATCAAATAAGCTGAAAATGGTTTTTAAAAATTATTCGTACAAAAGAAATTTATCTTGAGATTGGAGGACTGCGCGAAGACAGATTTGGCGGGAGCGGGAGGGGAGAACGAGGGTGAGGGATGGGGGAGTGGAGATGTCTGTGAAATACCTCCTGGGAAGTGCTCAGTGTGTCCAGCTGGCGGGCGTCTCTGTAGAAGGCCTGCTGGTCATACAGTTGGTCCAGGTAAGTCCGTCTCTCCTGCCACGTCGACTGTAGCTTCTGGCGCACTGCCAACAACTCACTGACCTTCTCCTCAATCTAGGACAGGCCAACATCACATCTCAGTACGGTGGGCGCTTCTCATAACTTACATCTTTGTCGTTACATATAATATCGACATAAGTATTTGTTGGACAGCCAAAATGTTGTCATTGTTGACTGCAGTTTAGTTATTAACATTGTTAATGTTCCAAGATAATTCTTACCAACCTCATCAACAAAATAAATCCGTGTCCTTACAATTTCATTGTACTAAATCATCTGCCGTATAAATGTTTGATGTAAACTTTTTATCCATGTTGCAATCAAGAAAGCATTTGCTCTGGCCAGGTTAGCAGACTACAAAGCTTTCATACAGCATGAACCTTCATACGAAGATTATCAATTCACCAGATTTTTGTAGTTTGTAGTTACATACAATTGTTCGCACCGCTGTTTGCATTATGTATGATTGTTCTCAGTTATGTAATCTTTGGCAAATGAGCGCATTAATTCCTTCATTTGGTACAAACACTTTGTGACACTGACTCCTGGACAAGACTAACAGAAGTATGGTGTATCAGACTGTCACTAACTTAGAAACATACATCATTCTTGGCAAAGTGGCTGGCATCGATCATCTTGCGTCCAGTGTCTACAGCAGTGGTGAATGAGTCTTCTCGAGCATCAATCTCTGCCTTCAGCTGCTGGTGAGACTTCTTAAGGAGGTCGACACTGGTGACGTCACGCACTGGCTGTTCCGCTGTCATCTCCTTCTGTATCTCGTTCGACCATGTGACAAGATCACGGGCCTGTCACACAAAATGGACATAAAAAGGTACGTTCTTATATTGCGCTGTATCCAGTCCTTGGGACTGTTCAAAGTGACCTAGACTTCACCCCCAGCAGACAAGTCCACCTCTGTCTATAGCCAGGTACTCATAAATACAGCTGAATGAACTGAGGCAATGTGGGGTGAACAAAAGTGCCTAAGCTTCAAGACGGCAGCAAGAGAATTCAAACCCGAGAAACTTGAGAAACCAATGTTCTGACAGCTACAACCTGCGCCCCACAAGTCATGGTCTTCCACACGTGTATAATAGCTGTTCTCTTTACATCACAGAGCACTTTAAAGCATAACCATCTGTTGAAAAACCCAGTTGACACATACATTCCCGTCTCACAAGGAGTTTATCAAAACATTGGCTTAGCCAAACAACAAGTTGTGATATGGAAATCGTCACTGCGACTGAAAACTGCAGTTCGATGGATTCTCCTTGGCTCGAAAAGGAAGTTCCACAAAACAACTAAAACTGGTGGCAGTGTTTGACAAAAAATACATAAATATAAGGAAATCTCCGCAAAAGAAACTCATGACCCCAATCAAACAATGGATAATTGGTTCCAGCATTTGAACATATAGGCGGTTCCATATCTTACTATTATCATATATCATTATTAACAATATGTAAATTAGCCGTACAAGTGCAAGGAAGCGGTAGAGGTCAAGGGCGGCAAGGAGATTGTCCTTGCGTTGGGCGGCCTTCTCCTGCAGTATGGTCCAGTTCTCAATGACCACCACCTGTTGCTGGGCGATCTGCTCGGCATTGCCACCAGGGTACGCATCTTGTAGGCGCGCCGAGTCATCCACCAACACTTGAAGCTGTAACCATAGCAACAACACTCAAGACAAGCACAGTAGTAGAATGTGATTCACACTATAAATACTAAGTTAAGACTAATTATCATCAGTAAGTTATTATCCTGACTGATACAGTTTGTTCAGTTGACAGCACTTGAGCAGGGTGAATAAAAAGGTGCTTCAGATACATTTGAAAAACAAGTTATGTAACTAGGCAGTGCACACGCTGTACAGTAACAATCAATATTTTTAAAGTGCACATGAGAATTTATTAATACAACTAATGATAAATAAAATTTCAATTTTAAAGCATGATTGTCTAGGTAAATCCACTGTATTATAAATACGTTCAGTACAGTGTAAGTAAAGTTCAGCTCATTTTAAGTAAAGTTCAACATGTTGAAAGTAAAGTTAAGTAACTATTAATGAAGTGAAGTTAAATGCAGCTTAAAACTCCATCCACAGCTGATTTAGCCTATTGCATATCTGGTTCGTTGATGTCCTAATATGTAGTAATTGAATAGTTTAAGTAATATCCGCAGCATATTTTTGTTCAAATCATCAAAAGAATTCACTTTAGTTGTTACATCTGGTAAGGCTCAAAATAGTGGATATCCAAAACGGAAAACAGTTTATGGGGTCAAGGCTGATCACGGTCATATAAAAGTTGCACAAACGAGTTAGCATGTCGTAGTGGATACCAGGTAGGTTTGAATGTTCGCAAAATGAATTTGAAATGAGAACAGCAAAAAAATTGAATCGAGGAGGTATGTTTAAATAAACATGACCCTTCTGAAGTGGTGCCCCACCACCTTGACGGTGCCTTGCGCCACTCACCTGTGCCTCCAGAGCCACCAATTCATTCTCAAAACCCTCATGTTTCTTTAGGAATCCCTGCACAGCCTTGATGTCCCGGCCGAGGTCCTCGGGGATGGCTGCGTACTTCTCCTGGATGCGGGACAAGGCATCCTCCACGTCCCGGTTGAAGCGGTGGATCTCCCCTGCCCCCTGTAGCTTCTGATCCCGTGCATCCACCTGCTGGAGGAGTTCATCCCAAGACGCCCTGGCAGAGGGTGGCAAAGAGAGTGAAGATGTACGTGGAAAGAAATTACATACTTGATGACGAGAGTTTTAATTCCTATGTAATACTAGGCATACATTGCTAAACTTTTGTTGTGAATCACGTGATCATTCGTCTTACAACAGATCAGTCGTGCCACGTACACTGATCCGTAACTCGACAAAACTTGAGTCGTGTGTTGATTTGGCCGGCATAACGGTTGTTGAACTGATTAGAAAATTTAATCGCGGCAACTAATGTTACATAACGTGTGCCAGTCTCTGACGCGACATCACACAGAGTCGGGCAATGTACGCTGGTCTGCAACTCAACAAAACTCTAGTCTCGGTTTCACACTAGGTGGCGTGTGTGCATGCAGTTCCAGAAAATAACGTTACGATCGTGGCGGTGTGCTACTTGCGCAATCACACGACAGAAGTTTAGCAAAGTGTGCCGCGTAGCGCAAGAGAATGAGGATCCATCCATATACTACCATATACCCCTGCAAAAATCAGCTACAGCATTGCTGTCATACACACCGGCTGTTCGGCACCTCAGGCCTTCCACCTGACCATGAAGCTGCTCTGGCCACAGGAGCTAGAATCACTGGGTTAGAGATAGAGGCCACCACTCTTTGAGTCCATGACAGGTTACACATTGCTGTCATACACACCGGCTGTTCGGCACCTCAGGCCTTCCATCTGACCATGAAGCTGCTCTGGCCACAGGAGCTAGAATCACTGGGTTAGAGATAGAGGCCACCACTCTTAGAGTCCATGACAGGTTACACATTGCTGTCATACACACCGGCTGTTCGGCACCTCAGGCCTTCCATCTGACCATGAAGCTGCTCTGGCCACAGGAGCTAGAATCACTGGGTTAGAGATAGAGGCCACCACTCTTAGAGTCCATGACAGGTTACACATTGCTGTCATACACACCGGCTGTTCGGCACCTCAGGCCTTCCATCTGACCATGAAGCTGCTCTGGCCACAGGAGCTAGAATCACTGGGTTAGAGATAGAGGCCACCACTCTTTGAGTCCATGACAGGTTACACATTGCTGTCATACACACCGGCTGTTCGGCACCTCAGGCCTTCCATCTGACCATGAAGCTGCTCTGGCCACAGGAGCTAGAATCACTGGGTTAGAGTCCATGACAGGTTACACATTTACCTCGTGACGGACCATTTACCTCGTGACGGACCATTTACGTCCCTTGGCATAGACACCAGGTAGAAGGGACCAACAGCTTTTAGTGTCTCATCTGAAAGACACAATGTGGGGTGAACGAGCAGCAGGTGCACTCGAACACCATTCCTCTCGACTGACAGTCAGTAATTAGCATTCACATTACCCAAGATTTATCCTATTTATCTGCAGTTCCCACCTGAGTTTGTCCTGCCTCTCTTGGATGACATCGGTGTAGGGACTGCCATCCTCCACTAACTGAGTGGCCTTCTGGTCACACCGGTTGAACAGGTCCGAGCCTGCCTCAATGCCCAGCTGGAACTCGCTGAACTTCTTCTGAATCACCTAGAACAGAGAATAATGCATCCGCATGTAAGTTGTCACCATTCATCAAACCCACGTAGGCAAAACCAGCTGGTGACTGGGGCCAGGCTAAAAAACCTCCCTTCATACCTGTAGGGGAACCCCAAGGCAACGAGGGTGACAACATTACGGCTAAAGATGTGATAGGGCTCACAAGAGAACACTACCACCAACATGGTGAGATGACGCTGGAGAGCCAGACTGATGTTGACGAAGGGTTCCGAAAGCGAGCAAACATTCAAGACTCTTACTTCTCCATTAGTGGGGCCCAGGGTTATTGGGTCTGAAATCACCCAGGTGTTGCACCTATTGTAATGAAGGGTTTCTGGACCCACATTTAGTCAGTTATTTGCAATCCCTATCGACAGATCTGTACGATTTGTCTATGCTAGGTAAGTGGCATTGCCGTTGCTGTCTAATCCATGGGCATTCAACTCACACATATCGCTGTTGAAGAGTCAAAACAATGGAAGTCCATTTTGATCTGCTCCATGTGGTTGGTTGGATGTGTCTATTACACTACCTTCTAACAGTCAAAAATGGACATTCTTTTGATTCCTCAACATATATGTTGATGACGAATCAAAACAATGAATGTCCATTTTTCTATGTCAGAAGTTAGTCTATCAGCCTCTTATCCAACTAACCACAAGGTGCAAATCAAAATGGACTATTGTTCTGGCTCTTCAACAGCGTTATGTTAATAAAAATGGGCACTGCCAATTAACCACCACACCTAGGTGTAGTTTGTCGCTTCATAAAGAAAGCAATGCTCAACAAACTCTTGTCTGGCATGCATAGTTGTCCTGATTGCTTCACTACAACAGCCTGGAGCATAATGAACAAAATGCACAGAGATGATGATAATGATTCCTACCTGCAGATGTTCAAAGTCCTGCCCATAGTCCTCTGAGGACGCGGCCTGCATTTGTTCAGCGATCCACTCGTCGAGTTCATTGCAGTCGCGCGTGTAGGCGTGATATTTCTTCGACTCCTCCAGCATGTTGCGGCGGTTCAGACACCCCTTCTCCAGGTCTCTCAACTGACGCTCCAGGTTCGCCTGCAAGCGACATTACATCATTCCTATGTACAATTACAACATTACATCATTCCTATGTACAATTACAACATTATGTCATTCCTATATACAATTACAACATTACATGAGGTGCTCCTAAACTAAGACCAGTGAAACTTTGTTACCATCAAGTTACTTTGATATTAATTAATGACACATACCTGGCAGGCTGGTTACATTTATCTTAATAATGATTTAATAATTGTCTGACCAGTGACATATTAGTGACCTGTCAGGCTGGTGACATTTCTGTTAGCGAAACATGCTTGTTTGATAGGTGACATATCTAAGTGACACGTACCTGTCTATTAGCGATGTCTTTAGCATCGTCCGAGTTCTTCATTTTATCCGAGTCTTTTCCGAGGCCTTGCACAATGCCCTTGCATGCGTTCACCTCGCCTTCCACCACCTGTAACCATGACAACCAGCAACCTTTACACTTTGACACATCTAACTGTACCAGGTAATGTCACAACAGAGGCATCTGAGGAGTTGTAACATTATGAGATGTGTGATTGAGTGGTATATAGATGTGTAATTGTGGGCTTTAAAGTATGTGACAGAGCGATAAAAGAGTGCACGTGAGTGAGAGTATTCAACTTTTCAGAGGATGATAAATGAATGTAACAAACGATCTACCAATTCTGTAAATGCTAGCAGTGTGAATGTTTAAAAAAAATTTTTTTTTACAGATATCTGATAAGGTCGAGTTAAATATAAATGAAAAATTGTTGGACTCAATAACTCAATAGCTTCCTTGTTCACTTGCCATCCAAGTTTTTTGTTTTGGATGTTAAATGTTACTAGATGGTGTTAAATATTGACACAGATGTTCTACTGACCTTGTGCTTGGTGAGGAGTTTGTCTGCGGCATCCTCGTCTCGGCCGTAATCATCACTCGACACCTGACGATGCTTCTCTCGCAACATCATCTCTACATCATTCGCCCGACTCAAATACTGCAAGCAGAGCACATCAGATGTCTCTAATGACTCAAGTAACTTGGAATATGTCATATATAAAATGTTCAACAGTCCAATCCTCATAAATGTCCTACTTTTCTGTATTCTAATAAAAAATTCAGTCTTCAAGATGACACATATCTTAATAATGATGCCCATTTACATACAGATGCAACCAGATATCATACAGATATAAGACTTGTTAGAACTCTGCCCCTGGTATCAGTGGATGACCTACTGTCTGTTTGTCGGTTGAGCCGCCCATCTTCTTGCGTCTGTCGGCGGCACACTTCAATAGTTCACTCCATGCTGCCTTCACTTCCCGCTGCCTCTCCTTGATGTCTGGCGTGGCAAAGTGTCCTGCCTTGATGAGACCGTCCCCGGACTCAAGGACTCGATCAATCTTGGGCTGGTGGCCTTGGAGCGCCAACTCCAGTTTCTGACATGGCAAATACACAAGCTTAGTTCCATGTACACTTGAAACATCAGTAGGAACATTTCATTAACAGTCTCACTCTTATCTTAACTCAGTACAACGTACTTATAGCTTTAGGAACTTTCATGTGTGTATGTATATGTGTATACACCCACTCGTCTCATGGCAGTCTTTGTAATCATTTCATTGAATTCCATTCTAATACTTTAGAATTCACCCCTCAATTCATTTAGCTCATCGTGGATCAGGTTCATTGATGTTCAAATCTGTGAACAGTTTAAGTAATGAATGTGAACAGTTTAAGTAATGAATGTGAACAGTTTAAATAATGAATGTGAACAGTTGGTTCAATAAGAGTGCAAACTTTGGATAAAATCATTGAAGAACTGACTTTATCACAGAATCTTTCGACTGGGCCCAATAAAAAATAATTTCACAGTTTGTCCGAACGCACAGTTGCACAAACAAGCATGTTACAGTGGATTCCAGATAGGTTTGATTTGTTCACAAAATGGTTCTAAAATTAGACAAGCACAAAAATTAAATGAAAGAGCTTTAAAAGAAATTGTACAAAGACAGGATCTAAAAATGTTATCCAGAGAAGTCCCAAACTTCATAAACGACCACAGAACATATATTTTCCCCAGCACATCACCCGTACCTTGTGCTTAGCATAGAGGTTCTGTGCATCAACGAGACTCTTGCCGTAGTCCGTTGACGTGGCTGCGGGCATGTGTTCCTGGATCCACTGCAGCTCAGTGTTAGCGTCAAAGTTGTACTGATGCCACCGGAGCGAGTCCTCCAGACGCTGGCGTCTCTTCCCCATCGGACCCTTCAGGGCGTTGAACCTGACACACATAAAAGTCAGTTCTCATAGCTATATTCAGTCTTGGGACTTTTCAAAGCACTTTACACTTCACCTCGTCGGACCTGTTCGTTCCAACTTGACTTCTCTGGGAAGCATTCAGCCATGTCACAATTACTGTGCAGACTATTCGTTCACATATCCATCACTGTCAGTTACTCATTTAAACAGCCGAGTGAACTAAGGCATTGTGGAGTAAACAAAACTGCCCAAGCTTCAAAACAGCAGCAAGAGGACTCAAACGTGGTTTACTGGGAATCTGTTCTAAAAGTGCGAAATTCTGGTCTAATGTCAGTTTTCATGGAGGCTGACATAATCATCAGTGTTTGCAATTTTGACCAATCAGCAGGGAGCAGCCCCTTAACCCACAACATGTGACATAGGCTGTGTGGATCGCATGTATATTTAACGTGGTTGAGATGTGCAGTTACATTTGTGCTTGCTTTTATATTGGATTTGTACTGTGCAGCATTCAGATGTAAACACAATTCAGTGAGGTACAGAGTTGTCTTTTTTTAGATTTCCTCTGAAAAAACATATATTAGTGAAGCAATGTATTCACAATTGCAGGCGGGCTGGTTGGAAGCCCACGCGATACGATAGACTTTGTTTGGCCCATTTTTAAGAGACTTGTTTTGAAGTTGATATATTTTCATCAACTAATGGATCAAGATCCTACAAAACGTCAGCAACCGAGAACGCTAAAGCCTGAAGCGGTAACGACAATCTTCCAGCAGGTACCTCAGCCGAAGGCTTCGACACAAACATTCAATCAAGAGAACTGTCAAATCAGAACGCAAGGAGGTTAGTAAACAATAAATGAATGGACTATCTTGCCAAATAAGTTGATTTTAGATGCAAACAGTATGTCCAAACTTATTGGCAAGTATGTGACTAAAATCGTTTACAAACAGGCGTTTAAAGTTGGAGTTATGGGAATCCTAGTCAGCACTCTTGACATAGGATTCTCAACAAATATGGCGCTGCCCATGCAAAAAAGATTTTCGGTGTTCAACGAGGTATATTTACTTAACCACATGCATGGTATCCTTGACTGTAGTTGCAAATGGTTAGTTTTCAAGTACTCTTATAGGTGCAAAGTGCCTTTGTTTTCACTTCCATTGATATCCAATAATGACAGCATAAGAAAAGAGAGAGAAAGAGAACCATCATGACTCTAGACAAGCAGTAGTAAGAGTTCAGTTTCTGCTCTCACTTCAATGCTGCTACAAGGTTCCAATGCAATACAATATGAACACATCTTCTTAATGCACTAGTTTGAATATTTTACATGTGCTCACATTAAGAAAAACGTAGCTGCATATTTTTGGAAACCATCAATATACAATGAACAGTTGCAGAAATTGTTTTAAATGTTTCAGAAAACATATGTTCACACCTTCTATCAAAGTCCTTCACTGCCTTGAGGATACCAGCTGAGTCAAAATGGCCTGCCCGGGCCATCTCATGGCCTTGGGCCACAATGCTCTTGAGATTCTCAGCATTCACTTCCATCTCATTCTCCAGCATCTAGAAGAAGTAAGAATGTGTCAACACTGTCACCCTGCATGTCAACACTGTCACCCTGTGTGTCAACACTGTCACCCTGCGTGTCAACACTGTCACCCTGCATGTCAACACTGTCACCCTGTGTGTCAACACTGTCACCCTGCATGTCAACACTGTCACCCTGTGTGTCAACACTGTCACCCTGCATGTCAACACTCACCCTGTGTGTCAACACTGTCACCCTATGTATCAACACTGTGACCCTGCGTGTCATCACTGTCACCCTGTATGTAAACACTGTGACCCTATGTATCAACACTGCCAGCCTGCGTGTCAACACTGTGACCCTGTGTATCGATACTGTTAGTCTGCACGTCAACACTGTCACCCTGCGTGTCAACACTGTTACCCTGTGTGTCAACAATGTCACCCTGTGTGTCAACACTATCACCAACACAGTTCCTTCACTGATCACACAATTAGAACATGTTTCAAGGACAAAACTTCTAAATTCATGACGCATTATTAATAACACAAGATCATCTTAAATAATCAGGTAGTTTCTGGGTGTAAAAGTTTATCAAAAGCTGGTAGACTTTTTTCGTGGGACAGAAGGTAGTTCAAGCCTGGAAAGCAAACAGGATTTCCAGTGGACATAAGAATCCGACTCATGCATAAAGCTAATCAAATGTCTCATGAGTAAACCTATCATGGCAGGATTTAACACTAAATTCAACATTAATCAGCAACAATTACCCATGAACAGGCCCTAACAGTTAGAGGCTCACCATCTAAAATGTTGAATACCCTTTCCACATGTGCATATCAAAACTGAGCAAATGTTAAATATTATTTATTCATACAAAGAATTACCTAGATGCATCTCTATAAGAGTGAAGAGAGTTCAGTACGAGTGAAAAGAGTTCAATATGAGTGAAGAGAGTTCAGTATGAGCGAAGAGAATTCAATGTGAGTGAAGAGAAACCAATATGCAGAAAGAGAGTTCAATATGAGTGAAGAGAATACAGTATGAGTGAAGAGTTTAAATATGAGTGGAGATTTCAATGAGTGAAGAGAGTTCAGTATGAGTGACAGGGTTTTTGTTAAGTGTGGCTATAGCAGGGACCATGAACCCCAAAGCAGGGACCACTTATCATGCTCAGCCTGTGGCCGAGTCACTACATATCACAGACCATTGTGGATACACGAGGAACCTATATATATATATATATAACGCGGTGGTCGGGGTCCACGATATTGGACCGCGTTGTAAGCGTGGCGCGTTAGGTGTTCCCGTATCTGCCACCAGGGGTAACATGAACAGCAATTAACATGCCACGCCGCCTCTGATCGCTGCCGCTGTGATGAAGCCCCGTTGTCCCGCACAGTTTATAAAGCTTATTTAGAGTAGAATATTAACGTTAATGTGTGTTGTATCGATTTTAAAATGTCATACTTTATCGAATGTTGAACTGAATAAAATACGTGTATGTGTGGAATTTGGAATACAAATAATCTGTTACGATGGACTGACTGATCGCCGCCACTGCGAGGAAGCCCTGTTGTGCCGCACGGTATATAAAGCTTATTTAGAGTAGAATATTAACGTCAATGTGTGCTGTATCGATTTTAAAATGTCAAAATGTTGAATTGAATAAACTACACGTGTGTGGAATTGTGGAATACAAATCGACAATAATCTGTTACGATGGGCTGACTGTATGACACGTCACTATGAGGAATGCTCATCGAAAACAATAACCTGGAGACAAGCAGCGGAACATGTGCGTATGAGTTTACGCTTGCAGTGCAAACGTTGATTAAAAATTATCGTAGCTTCACTTCATCCTTTAGCCATCCCCGAAGCGTCGATTCGGGAACGCGCATCTCCCAAGACACTTTGCATTGTGATTCACCCTTTCGTATTCAGATGACCAAAACTAACTTTTCGCGTACTGTGTACGCCTTACGTTTTGGCATAGTGAAGATTCGAGAACGATATTGGTGATGTGTGTAACAGACTAACGGAAGGCTAATGATACTTCGTTGCTGTTTCACCGGAGATTTATATTGCTGTTGCCTGCTCAATTACGTTTAACACAATTTTACTCAACTTTTATTTCAATGCACTGTGAGTTATTTTCATGTATCGGCGTTCAGTAAGAATTGTTTAATCTTGCCGCCTGAAATTGACTCACTCTTGCAGCTTGTTATGTAGAATAAACGGGTTAAACTTCAATGTTTTTAATCATTTGAAATGTGCAGGAGCGAATTGGCTGGTGTGTCTCTGATGTCTAAATTACCACTGAATGTGTGAACATTTTATTCACATGCAACGCATTTGTGTGAATCACCATTGCAATTAACAAGTCGCAAATTAATGAAAATATTACGAATTATCGCACAGCAACAAATAGCAAAGGTTACTAATAGAACCTTGTTGACATGAACATTGGAAATGGTCGTGTGTCCGAACTTAGTGCATTTCCAAATTGAAAAAACCCACAAAAACTTAATAATTGTTAAAATGCACATTGTTTGCCACATTTGGTCACATAATTGTCCTGCTTTGGTGTTTGTTAAGGGTGGTTATTCAAGGTTGATTTGATAGCACCTACTTCTTTATATCACACATTTTCTCAAAAGGAAGCAAGTGACATTAAGTTACCAAATATAATCAACGTCATAAACAGTATAGTAACATAGGCAAGAATCGTTGCACAGAGCCAGAAACTTTGCCTAAGACATCCATATTCTAAACCACTAACAACTGTCATCGTTGCAGTGCAAACAAATTGTTAGAAACATTTTTTTAATGAAAAAATTACGATTATTGAACTACACAAATTATATTATGTACTAGTCTATGACTGTGACCCATTCCTAGGGCTTTGGCTATAGCGGATGGTGCAGCAACCGGTATACAAGTCATTTTTATAAATACACATAGTCAAATAGTCCGTAAAATTGTAGATAATTACTGTGCCGTAATATGCACAAGAGAGCAAAGCAATACTATGTTTTGTCCGATATCTCAAAAACACCTCGTCGTCACTTGATCCCTTTTGCCATTTCATGGCAGTATAGTGCCAGACTAGATCACTAGTAGGGCCTAACGTTCGCCACACACCAGCAGCGTATGCTGACCAGTTCCGTAAAACTCTGGCAATAATGGAATATTCAGATGCTATTTAAGGATAATGTTGGCCTAGTTCACTGACTGTAACATTTCTCGATATGCTTTAACAAACGTTACCTTTTCTTATAAGTTTGCTTTAAAAAAGCACTATGGACGACTGCCTCTTAAACATCTTATTTTGCTTAACCAGGGCCGCTACGGCATGGTTGCCGATCTGTCCGCTACGCGTAACGTGGTTGCCGATCTGTCCGCTAGGCGCATGGCTGACTGTCTACTAACTACGAACCACAAGTAATGCTACGTATTGTGGGAGGTAAATATGCTTTGGCAACGCGTAAAATGTCTGTGCGAATGATATAAAAACTGTCGTTTATTAACGCAAAATGACATTCGTTGACCGGTGCTGTTTTGTTGCCACAAGTCGTGATCATCAATAATCGCTGACCTCCCTGGGACGTCGAAGCTGCAATGTTTAATGCAAAACGGGTCGGTCAATAGCCGACGCAAGGGATAATAACACTCGTCCTTTCTCTACGATAGCCCAGAACATGGACCACCATAGTCGGGTAAATTACCTGGGTCCCGGCTCTAAACAAAAACCCTGAGTGAAGAGAGTTCAGTACGGGTGAAGAGAGTTCAGTACGAGTTAAGAGAGTTCAACATGAGTGAAGAGAACTCAGTACGAGTGAAGAGTTTAATATGAGTGAAAAGAGTTCAACATGAGTGAAGAGAGTTCAGTACTAGTAGAGAGTTCAGTATGAGTGAAAAGAGTTGGTCCTCACCTGGTGTTTCTTAAGAAGGTCTCTGACAGCGCGGAGGTCCTTGCCGATGTCGTCTGACGACACGGATCGTTCCATCTCGGCCAGCTTTGCCTCGGCGTCCTCCAGAGCCTTGTTGAAGAGCTCCTGCTGGGCAGCCTGACGCAGCCTCAGTCCCTTGTCCCGGGATTTCTCCGACAGGTCCTGCCACTTCCCGTTCAGCTCAGTTAGGGTGGAATTGATCTCTGGTGCCGCCGGGTGACGATCTCCAACCATCTGCTGACCGACCTACACACAGCAGTGGTCATCCAGTGGTCAGCAAATAATGACAGTACAATTTTTATAGAGCGCCATTAAAGGCTCAAAGCGCTTTGCAAAATTAACTAGTGATAACATTTTAAGTTATGTAGACAGTAAGAACATAAGGCATGTACGACAAACCTTGTTAATAGCGTCCAGTGTACGTTTGTTTGCCTGAAGCTCTGCCTCAAACGCCTGGTGTTTCTTGAGTTTAGGAAGCAGGTTTGTGAGGTCTCTGTAAGACTCGTCTGTCGCTGTCTTGTACTTCTCTTTAATCCAGTCAGACAACTACAACACAACACACACAAACTGCTACATTCCATTGTATCTTCTTCCTCATAGTTCCCTTTAAAAGGATGAAGCCCACTAACTTCGGCTGTTATCCTTCTCCACTGCTCACTATCGGCAGCCTTTTCCATCCATATTTTATCCTTCCTTGGCTTTCTCACATCCCTCTTAACACAGTCTCCACATCTTATTGGGGTCTGCTCCACCTGTAGCCTTACTCTTTCACCGCCTCTGCTCTCTTTGGTAGAGGCGGTGGAACTGCGATGCATATAAATAAAAACATAAATAAGAGAACCAAAACTTAGGTTAGTCAACATTCCAGGAGTATAAGAATAAATTTGGTAGCAGTACCATTAAAATACTCATTTATAAACAAGACAGCAATTATACAAACCAATCTTCTGACATCTGCGACTGCTTTTTTCAATCCAGCAAACCTGTATGACTCACATTTCTGCATCTGTGCAATGTTTAACATCAACAAGAGGTAACAAAATGGATTCAGAGTGATATTCCAACACATGCAAACATGGCTACTGTTCCAAGAAGTAGGCATTTGTTTCAGTAAACTGTTTTTATTTTGAACGTTCATTTTGTTTAATTCTCGTTCATTTGGTTGGTTGGATAGACTGGAGGCAGAAATACCAAACTGATGGGGCACAAATAACCTCTTCTGTCCCTCCCCCGAGGGGTGCGTGTTGCCAATTACCTCTTCTGCATCCCTCTTGAACTCCTGCAGGGCCTGGGAACTCAACAGCTGGTTGTGGCGATCAGCACACTTCTGTTTGACACGCTCTCGTCGTTCCACAACCTCTCTCCGTCTCTCATCAATCCTGCAAACAACAACACAAAACTGTCTACATAAACAACACCTGGGTCAACACACACTATTACATAGTGTACACTCACTAGGTCACGATGACATCACAGTGACAACTGTGACATGTTTACAACCATGACAATGTCATAGTATAATATCCAGTGTTTACAAACAAGCGTCATCATATTATTATGAGAAATTGCAACTTGTGAACAAGGACTGATGTTAGGTTTCTCAGCCATCAGGCGGTTGGACGAATCTCCCAGACCCTTCTTGAGAGAGAGGGAGAGGGAGAAATGGGTGGAGTCATGCCTGACTGTCTGGGGTCTTATGTCCCAGGCTGTATGTCCCAGGGAGACGGAGAGGGAAAGGGAGAGACAGAGAGCGACTCACGCCTGATTGTCAGGGTGTTGCTCAGTCATCAGACGGTCAGCTGTGTCCCCAAGACCCTTCATGCGTTCCTCCTGGGCCATCAGACGGTTCTCAAAGTCCTCCTGCCTCTTGAACAGCGCTTCCACTCCCTCCACAGTGCTCTGTCAACACATGGTAACAACATCTATTATTATCAATACAATTTGCAAACCACCGCATGTCCAAGACCAGCCCGTTCATAAGAACATAGTCATTGTAAAAACACATGCGATCATAAATATATATATATATATGGTTAAAATAATATATTAAAATAAATAAACAGTAAAAATAAATAGAGTAAATTAAATGAAATAAAAATGTAATAAACAATTTTTAATAAATACATCAATAATACATGTTCATGAAAGTGTCATTATTCACAGTTGGCGTATTTCTTAACGGAAGTAGGCAAGCTTAAAAAGGGGAGTTTTTAGGAGATTCTTGAACTTAGTCAATGTGCCTGTAGGTTGTATGTTCTGGCAACGAGCACAGCATCTGCAGAATAACAACATCCAGAGGGGGTCATCAGTTTCATGTACTATACTAAAGTTATGTTAAAGAGGAAACACTTGCATGGTGAATTTAAACATGCATTTTGAATGTTTTAAATTCACAATTAACTTTTGCAGTATTTATTAGAAATAATTAGCATGTGAAAGAACTTACCCCGAGGTCAACAAACTCAAGGAATGCCTCATGACTAGCGGTGACTGAATCAATCTGGTCCGCCTCTTTCAGGAACACCTGAACACAACACACCACTTAATAATGCGATAACAATCATATCTACACTCACATGACTGCTTAGGTTATGAATATTGCATTATTTGTTTTACTGTATAGTCAAACCAAATACATAAAAGCGCATTCGTTTTCTCTAAGACACATTTTTTATGCGGACACAATCTGACATTACCAAAATCAATATTTCTTTCCTTGTTCATACAAGAACATTAATGTTAATGCCAGGCTTGGTTAACTAGTTAGTGCAATTCTTTATTTTTCCTTTTGGAAACCCAATAAAATTACACCAGGGCAGCGAGTGGCAGGGTTTATACATTAAGAATTAGCATCTGCAGATTATTTTAACCTTCCACTGACTTCCACTGACCTGACAATCATCTGCATGAGCATATTCAAAATATCATCCACTATGGAACCATAATTTCATATTAATGCAAACAATAATCTCAAAATGTTCTGGTTCTAATGCAGCTTTCTCTGGGTGAATTCTGTGTTGATCACAAGGCTGCCACCACATCCAGGCACTAGCAGTAGATGAAGCAGCCACTACATCCAGGTACTATGGCTTCCTTGTCCACTTGCCATCTGGGCCTTTGGCTTGGATGGCAAATCTTGTTAAATATCTTGTTAAATACTAGCCGTGGAAGAAGCAACCACTACATCCAGGTACTAGCAGTGGACGAGGCAGCTGCTACATCCAGGCACTAGCAGTGGACGAAGCAGCCACTACATCCAGGTACTAGCCGTGGAAGAAGCAGCCACTACATCCAGGTACTAGCAGTGGACGAGGCAGCTGCTACATCCAGGCACTAGCAGTGGACGAGGCAGCCAGTACATCCAGGTACTAGCAGTGGACGAGGCAGCTGCTACATCCAGGCACTAGCAGTGGACGAGGCAGCCAGTACATCCAGGTACTAGCAGTGGACGAAGCAGCCACTACATCCAGGTACTAGCAGTGGACGAGGCAGCTGCTACATCCAGGCACTAGCAGTGGACAAGGCAGCCAGTACATCCAGGCACTAGCAGTGGACAAGGCAGCCAGTACATCCAGGCACTAGCAGTGGACGAGGTAGCTGCTACATCCAGGCACTAGCAGTGGATGAGGCAGCCACTACATCCAGGTACTAGCAGTGGACGAGGTAGCTGCTACATCCAGGCACTAGCAGTGGATGAGGTAGCCACTACATCCAGGCCCTAGCAGTGGACGAAGCAGCCACTACATCCAGGCACTAGCAGTGGATGAGGCAGCCACTACATCCAGACACTAGCAGTGGATGAAGCAGCCACTACATCCAGGCACTAGCAGTGGATGAAGCAGCCACAATATCCAGGCACTAGCAGTGGACAAGGTAGCCGCTACATCCAGGCACTAGCAGTGGTTAGCCATATTACACTTACCTGCAGTTCCCGCGCATCCCTCAGATCCTTCTCCTTCTTCTTCCACAGTTCCTGGATGATCCGCTGGTCTGCCCGGAGTTGGGTCAGCTTGGCCTTGACGTCCTTGTCTCCCGGATACTTCTCCAGTATCCTCTTGCCCAGTCCATCCGTCTCGTCAAACCTAAACATCCATGGCAAATATTATTGTACAGACACCAGTAGCACGTCGGCTTGTGGCACTTTACATAATTAATTATTGATAAAACTGCAAGTAATGTTTAAAATAATTGTCTATGAATAAAAGATTTTTAAAAATATGCATGTACAAATAGTTAATAAATTGGTGTGGCAAAAGAAAAGTGGATGACATTTATCTTAAATTACAGTACTAAAAAGATTGATGTCATAATTAGAGCATTGTGGAAATGGATGACAACCAAAAAACGATGTAATTTATAAACGAGATAAAAACATCGAACAATAAAATGTCAGCAATATTCTGCACTGATTTACACACTAGACTATCCGACAAGGGGTCTTAGTGATTCACTCACTTGGTAGCATTGGCACTGATGTCTGACTTGAGGTCCTGGTGCTTCTTGAGAAGAGCCTCAGCCTCCGTGACGTCTCGAGGTACCTCCTTCTCCCTCAGTTGGCTCTTCACAGTTGCTATCCACAGATCCTGGCCACAAACACATTTATAATATATACTAGCCGAGTTACCCAGCATTGCACGGGGAGAAAAGGCAGCCAACGATCTTTTCCACTGATCAACACTATGATATGGGGCAGCAGTCTTTTCTAGTTAAAGCCATGGACAGCTACTGTTACTTACACCATTGCAACTTCCGCTACAGCATATTTTAAATTTTTATCCCATGGGGACGGTTCCATAACTGACCATCAGAAGGGCCCCTGGGTCACCTTGCAAAGTTTACTCCAGATCGACGCAGTGTATAAGACACAACAGACAAACAAACATTTTGCTTTATATATTAGATATCTACTGATCACTTCATCTCCAAAAAGGTACACCATTTTGTATTGTGTCTAATGCTACCATGTAGGCCTGTAAAAAGTGGTCCATGACAATTGTGTTCTGTGCTTGTCCCACCTTGTGCCAGTACATAAGGTAACATACCAAGTCTTTGGCTTGTTCGTTGAAGGCATGCCGCTTCTCAGAGTCAGCCAACTTCACCTTTCTGTCTTGGGCCTTTTCCTGGAATGCACATACAAGACAATACACTTAATATTAAAGCTAATTACCTTCTGGCAACTTAATTCGTCATGTAAATGAAAATATTTTGTATGGAACTTCAGAAAAAGTCGCACATTTTGTACCAACTTCACTTCGCAACCAGGAAGGCTTTATTCTTTATTGCCGAGTTACCTGGCACTGCTTGGCAGAAAAGGCAGCCACTCTAAGAGCTTACGACTCCCTGCAACACCAGTCAAGTCTTGGTAGGGCAATGCCAATGGTACACAATTACGTAATCTACATCAAAACATCCACATACGTTCCTTCATAACATGCATACCCCACCCCCCCACCCCTCCGGGGAATTTCAAAATGTGTTTAAAGTACAAACCATCCACATAGGCCCATATGCCTACAAACATAGCACACATGCAAAACTGACAGTGATACGTAATAGCAGACAGACCACCAAACAACATTCACATTCTTTTATAGTATAGAAGCACAGTTTTATAGCATAGAAGCACAGTAATTATAATAAAAGACCTGTACTGGTGAGTGAAGCAGTGAATGCAGAGGGACACTGACCTGAAGAGCCTTCCACATGTCCATTATCTCCTGCTCCTTCTTGTTCACATACCCTGCCTCTCCTGGGTACGACTGTCTCACCCTGCAAGTACACAACATACATCATTCACAGTTCACATACCCCCCTACCCCAGGTATGACTGTCTCACCCTGGAAGTACACAACATACATCATTCACAGTTCACATACCCCCCTACCCCAGGTATGACTGTCTCACCCTGGAAGTACACAACATACATCATTCACAGTTCACATACCCCCCTACCCCAGGTATGACTGTCTCACCCTGCAAGTACACAACATACATCATTCACAGTTCACATACCCCCCTACCCCAGGTATGACTGTCTCACCCTGGAAGTACACAACATACATCATTCACAGTTCACATACCCCCCTACCCCAGGTATGACTGTCTCACCCTGCAAGTACACAACATACATCATTCACAGTTCACATACCCCCCTACCCCAGGTATGACTGTCTCACCCTGGAAGTACACAACATACTTCATCCATAGTTCACATACCCCCCTACCCCAGGTATGACTGTCTCACCCTGCAAGTACACAACACACTTCATTCATAGTTCACATACCCCCCTACCCCAGGTATGACTGTCTCACCCTGAAAGTACACAACACACTTCATTCATAGTTCACATAACCCCCTACCCCAGGTATGACTGTCTCACCCTGAAAGTACACAACACACTTCATTCATAGTTCACATACCCCCCTACCCCAGGTATGACTGTCTCACCCTGGAAGTACACAACACACTTCATTCATAGTTCACATACCCCCCTACCCCAGGTATGACTGTCTCACCCTGGAAGTACACAACACACTTCATTCATAGTTCACATACCCCCCTACCCCAGGTATGACTGTCTCACCCTGCAAGTACACAACATACTTCATCCATAGTTCACATACCCCCCTACCCCAGGTATGACTGTCTCACCCTGCAAGTACACAACACACTTCATCCATAGTTCACATACCCCCCTACCCCAGGTATGACTGTCTCACCCTGCAAGTACACAACATACATCATTCACAGTTCACATACCCCCCTACCCCAGGTATGACTGTCTCACCCTGCAAGTACACAACACACTTCATCCATAGTTCACATACCCCCGTACCCCGGGTATGACTGTCTCACCCTGGAAGTATACAAACACACTTCATTCATAGTTTTTCATAATTTTACACAAATACCGTAAAATGAGAACAATGATAGCATTATAGAGGCACATAAGTTAGCCGTGGCTCTTCCCTGTATGTATTGTGTATAGTACTGTAAAGACGGGCAGGAGAGACTTACGAGTTCTTCCCTGTATGTGTTGTGTATAGTACTGTAAAGACGGGCAGGAGAGACTTACGAGTTCTTCCCTGTATGTGTTGTGTATAGTACTGTAAAGACGGGCAGGAGAGACTTACGAGTTCTTCCCTGTATGTGTTGTGTATAGTACTGTACAGACGGGCAGGAGAGACTTACGAGTTCTTCCCTGTATGTGTTGTGTATAGTACTGTACAGACGGGCAGGAGAGACTTACGAGTTCTTCCCTGTATGTGTTGTGTATAGTACTGTACAGACAGGCAGGAGAGACTTACGAGTTCTTCTCTGTATGTGTTGTGTATAGTACTGTACAGACAGGCAGGAGAGACTTACGAGTTCTTCCCTGTATGTGTTGTGTATAGTACTGTAAAGACGGGCAGGAGAGACTTACGAGTTCTTCCCTGTATGTGTTGTGTATAGTACTGTAAAGACGGGCAGGAGAGACTTACGAGTTCTTCCCTGTATGTGTTGTGTATAGTACTGTACAGACAGGCAGGAGAGACTTACGAGTTCTTCCCTGTATGTGTTGTGTATAGTACTGTACAGACAGGCAGGAGAGACTTACGAGTTCTTCCCTGTATGTGTTGTGTATAGTACTGTAAAGACAGGCAGGAGAGACTTACGAGTTCTTCCCTGTATGTGTTGTGTATAGTACTGTACAGACGGGCAGGAGAGACTTACGAGTTCTTCCCTGTATGTGTTGTGTATAGTAATGTACAGACGGGCAGGAGAGACTTACGAGTTCTTCCCTGTATGTGTTGTGTATAGTACTGTACAGACGGGCAGGAGAGACTTACGAGTTCTTCCCTGTATATGTAGTGTATAGTACTGGACAGACTGGCAGGAGAGACTTACGAGTTCTTTCCTGTATGTGTTGTGTATAGTACTGTACAGACGGGCAGGAGAGACTTACGAGTTCTTTCCTGTATGTGTTGTGTATAGTACTGTACAGACGGGCAGGAGAGACTTACGAGTTCTCCCCTGTATGTGTTGGGTATAGTACTGTACAGACGGGCAGGAGAGACTTACGAGTTCTTCCCTGTATGTGTTGTGTATAGTACTGTACAGACAGGCAGGAGAGACTTACGAGTTCTTCCCTGTATGTGTCGTGTATAGTACTGAGAGGATGTCGTGTACAGTACTGTACAGACGGGCAGGAGAGACTTACGAGTTCTTCCCTGTATGTGTTGTGTATAGTACTGTACAGACGGGCAGGAGAGACTTACGAGTTCTTCCCTGTATGTTTTGTGTATAGTACTGTACAGACAGGCAGGAGAGACTTACGAGTTCTTCCCTGTATGTGTTGTGTATAGTACTGTACAGACGGGCAGGAGAGACTTACGAGTTCTTCCCTGTATGTTTTGTGTATAGTACTGTACAGACAGGCAGGAGAGACTTACGAGTTCTTCCCTGTATGTGTTGTGTATAGTACTGTACAGACAGGCAGGAGAGACTTACGAGTTCTTCCCTGTATGTGTTGTGTATAGTACTGTAAAGACGGGCAGGAGAGACTTACGAGTTCTTCCCTGTATGTGTTGTGTATAGTACTGTACAGACAGGCAGGAGAGACTTACGAGTTCTTCCCTGTATGTGTTGTGTATAGTACTATACAGACAGGCAGGAGAGACTTACGAGTTCTTCCCTGTATGTGTTGTGTATAGTACTGTAAAGACAGGCAGGAGAGACTTACGAGTTCTTCCCTGTATGTGTTGTGTATAGTACTGTACAGACGGGCAGGAGAGACTTACGAGTTCTTCCCTGTATGTGTTGTGTATAGTACTGTACAGACGGGCAGGAGAGACTTACAAGTTCTTCCCTGTATGTGTTGTGTATAGTACTGTACAGACAGGCAGGAGAGACTTACGAGTTCTTCTCTGTATGTGTTGTGTATAGTACTGTACAGACAGGCAGGAGAGACTTACGAGTTCTTCCCTGTATGTGTTGTGTATAGTACTGTAAAGACGGGCAGGAGAGACTTACGAGTTCTTCCCTGTATGTGTTGTGTATAGTACTGTAAAGACGGGCAGGAGAGACTTACGAGTTCTTCCCTGTATGTGTTGTGTATAGTACTGTACAGACAGGCAGGAGAGACTTACGAGTTCTTCCCTGTATGTGTTGTGTATAGTACTGTACAGACAGGCAGGAGAGACTTATGAGTTCTTCCCTGTATGTGTTGTGTATAGTACTGTAAAGACAGGCAGGAGAGACTTACGAGTTCTTCCCTGTATGTGTTGTGTATAGTACTGTACAGACGGGCAGGAGAGACTTACGAGTTCTTCCCTGTATGTGTTGTGTATAGTACTGTACAGACGGGCAGGAGAGACTTACGAGTTCTTCCCTGTATGTGTTGTGTATAGTACTGTACAGACGGGCAGGAGAGACTTACGAGTTCTTCCCTGTATATGTAGTGTATAGTACTGGACAGACTGGCAGGAGAGACTTACGAGTTCTTTCCTGTATGTGTTGTGTATAGTACTGTACAGACAGGCAGGAGAGACTTACGAGTTCTTCCCTGTATGTGTTGTGTATAGTACTGTAAAGACAGGCAGGAGAGACTTACGAGTTCTTCCCTGTATGTGTTGTGTATAGTACTGTACAGACGGGCAGGAGAGACTTACGAGTTCTTCCCTGTATGTGTTGTGTATAGTAATGTACAGACGGGCAGGAGAGACTTACGAGTTCTTCCCTGTATGTGTTGTGTATAGTACTGTACAGACGGGCAGGAGAGACTTACGAGTTCTTCCCTGTATATGTAGTGTATAGTACTGGACAGACTGGCAGGAGAGACTTACGAGTTCTTTCCTGTATGTGTTGTGTATAGTACTGTACAGACGGGCAGGAGAGACTTACGAGTTCTTTCCTGTATGTGTTGTGTATAGTACTGTACAGACGGGCAGGAGAGACTTACGAGTTCTCCCCTGTATGTGTTGGGTATAGTACTGTACAGACGGGCAGGAGAGACTTACGAGTTCTTCCCTGTATGTGTTGTGTATAGTACTGTACAGACAGGCAGGAGAGACTTACGAGTTCTTCCCTGTATGTGTCGTGTATAGTACTGAGAGGATGTCGTGTACAGTACTGTACAGACGGGCAGGAGAGACTTACGAGTTCTTCCCTGTATGTGTTGTGTATAGTACTGTACAGACGGGCAGGAGAGACTTACGAGTTCTTCCCTGTATGTTTTGTGTATAGTACTGTACAGACAGGCAGGAGAGACTTACGAGTTCTTCCCTGTATGTGTTGTGTATAGTACTGTACAGACGGGCAGGAGAGACTTACGAGTTCTTCCCTGTATGTTTTGTGTATAGTACTGTACAGACAGGCAGGAGAGACTTACGAGTTCTTCCCTGTATGTGTTGTGTATAGTACTGTACAGACAGGCAGGAGAGACTTACGAGTTCTTCCCTGTATGTGTTGTGTATAGTACTGTAAAGACGGGCAGGAGAGACTTACGAGTTCTTCCCTGTATGTGTTGTGTATAGTACTGTACAGACAGGCAGGAGAGACTTACGAGTTCTTCCCTGTATGTGTTGTGTATAGTACTATACAGACAGGCAGGAGAGACTTACGAGTTCTTCCCTGTATGTGTTGTGTATAGTACTGTAAAGACAGGCAGGAGAGACTTACGAGTTCTTCCCTGTATGTGTTGTGTATAGTACTGTACAGACGGGCAGGAGAGACTTACGAGTTCTTCCCTGTATGTGTTGTGTATAGTACTGTACAGACGGGCAGGAGAGACTTACAAGTTCTTCCCTGTATGTGTTGTGTATAGTACTGTACAGACAGGCAGGAGAGACTTACGAGTTCTTCTCTGTATGTGTTGTGTATAGTACTGTACAGACAGGCAGGAGAGACTTACGAGTTCTTCCCTGTATGTGTTGTGTATAGTACTGTAAAGACGGGCAGGAGAGACTTACGAGTTCTTCCCTGTATGTGTTGTGTATAGTACTGTAAAGACGGGCAGGAGAGACTTACGAGTTCTTCCCTGTATGTGTTGTGTATAGTACTGTACAGACAGGCAGGAGAGACTTACGAGTTCTTCCCTGTATGTGTTGTGTATAGTACTGTACAGACAGGCAGGAGAGACTTATGAGTTCTTCCCTGTATGTGTTGTGTATAGTACTGTAAAGACAGGCAGGAGAGACTTACGAGTTCTTCCCTGTATGTGTTGTGTATAGTACTGTACAGACGGGCAGGAGAGACTTACGAGTTCTTCCCTGTATGTGTTGTGTATAGTACTGTACAGACGGGCAGGAGAGACTTACGAGTTCTTCCCTGTATGTGTTGTGTATAGTACTGTACAGACGGGCAGGAGAGACTTACGAGTTCTTCCCTGTATATGTAGTGTATAGTACTGGACAGACTGGCAGGAGAGACTTACGAGTTCTTTCCTGTATGTGTTGTGTATAGTACTGTACAGACGGGCAGGAGAGACTTACGAGTTCTTTCCTGTATGTGTTGTGTATAGTACTGTAAAGACGGGCAGGAGAGACTTACGAGTTCTTCCCTGTATGTGTTGTGTATAGTACTGTACAGACGGGCAGGAGAGACTTACGAGTTCTTCCCTGTATGTGTTGTGTATAGTACTGTACAGACGGGCAGGAGAGACTTACGAGTTCTTCCCTGTATGTGTTGTGTATAGTACTGTACAGACAGGCAGGAGAGACTTACGAGTTCTTCTCTGTATGTGTTGTGTATAGTACTGTACAGACAGGCAGGAGAGACTTACGAGTTCTTCCCTGTATGTGTTGTGTATAGTACTGTAAAGACGGGCAGGAGAGACTTACGAGTTCTTCCCTGTATGTGTTGTGTATAGTACTGTAAAGACGGGCAGGAGAGACTTACGAGTTCTTCCCTGTATGTGTTGTGTATAGTACTGTACAGACAGGCAGGAGAGACTTACGAGTTCTTCCCTGTATGTGTTGTGTATAGTACTGTACAGACAGGCAGGAGAGACTTACGAGTTCTTCCCTGTATGTGTTGTGTATAGTACTGTAAAGACAGGCAGGAGAGACTTACGAGTTCTTCCCTGTATGTGTTGTGTATAGTACTGTACAGACGGGCAGGAGAGACTTACGAGTTCTTCCCTGTATGTGTTGTGTATAGTACTGTACAGACGGGCAGGAGAGACTTACGAGTTCTTCCCTGTATGTGTTGTGTATAGTACTGTACAGACGGGCAGGAGAGACTTACGAGTTCTTCCCTGTATATGTAGTGTATAGTACTGGACAGACTGGCAGGAGAGACTTACGAGTTCTTTCCTGTATGTGTTGTGTATAGTACTGTACAGACGGGCAGGAGAGACTTACGAGTTCTTTCCTGTATGTGTTGTGTATAGTACTGTACAGACGGGCAGGAGAGACTTACGAGTTCTCCCCTGTATGTGTTGGGTATAGTACTGTACAGACGGGCAGGAGAGACTTACGAGTTCTTCCCTGTATGTGTTGTGTATAGTACTGTACAGACAGGCAGGAGAGACTTACGAGTTCTTCCCTGTATGTGTCGTGTATAGTACTGAGAGGATGTCGTGTACAGTACTGTACAGACGGGCAGGAGAGACTTACGAGTTCTTCCCTGTATGTGTTGTGTATAGTACTGTACAGACGGGCAGGAGAGACTTACGAGTTCTTCCCTGTATGTTTTGTGTATAGTACTGTACAGACAGGCAGGAGAGACTTACGAGTTCTTCCCTGTATGTGTTGTGTATAGTACTGTACAGACGGGCAGGAGAGACTTACGAGTTCTTCCCTGTATGTTTTGTGTATAGTACTGTACAGACAGGCAGGAGAGACTTACGAGTTCTTCCCTGTATGTGTTGTGTATAGTACTGTACAGACAGGCAGGAGAGACTTACGAGTTCTTCCCTGTATGTGTTGTGTATAGTACTGTAAAGACGGGCAGGAGAGACTTACGAGTTCTTCCCTGTATGTGTTGTGTATAGTACTGTACAGACAGGCAGGAGAGACTTACGAGTTCTTCCCTGTATGTGTTGTGTATAGTACTGTACAGATAGGCAGGAGAGACTTACGAGTTCTTCCCTGTATGTGTTGTGTATAGTACTGTAAAGACAGGCAGGAGAGACTTACGAGTTCTTCCCTGTATGTGTTGTGTATAGTACTGTACAGACGGGCAGGAGAGACTTACGAGTTCTTCCCTGTATGTGTTGTGTATAGTACTGTACAGACGGGCAGGAGAGACTTACAAGTTCTTCCCTGTATGTGTTGTGTATAGTACTGTACAGACAGGCAGGAGAGACTTACGAGTTCTTCTCTGTATGTGTTGTGTATAGTACTGTACAGACAGGCAGGAGAGACTTACGAGTTCTTCCCTGTATGTGTTGTGTATAGTACTGTAAAGACGGGCAGGAGAGACTTACGAGTTCTTCCCTGTATGTGTTGTGTATAGTACTGTAAAGACGGGCAGGAGAGACTTACGAGTTCTTCCCTGTATGTGTTGTGTATAGTACTGTACAGACAGGCAGGAGAGACTTACGAGTTCTTCCCTGTATGTGTTGTGTATAGTACTGTACAGACAGGCAGGAGAGACTTACGAGTTCTTCCCTGTATGTGTTGTGTATAGTACTGTAAAGACAGGCAGGAGAGACTTACGAGTTCTTCCCTGTATGTGTTGTGTATAGTACTGTACAGACGGGCAGGAGAGACTTACGAGTTCTTCCCTGTATGTGTTGTGTATAGTACTGTACAGACGGGCAGGAGAGACTTACGAGTTCTTCCCTGTATGTGTTGTGTATAGTACTGTACAGACGGGCAGGAGAGACTTACGAGTTCTTCCCTGTATATGTAGTGTATAGTACTGGACAGACTGGCAGGAGAGACTTACGAGTTCTTTCCTGTATGTGTTGTGTATAGTACTGTACAGACGGGCAGGAGAGACTTACGAGTTCTTTCCTGTATGTGTTGTGTATAGTACTGTACAGACGGGCAGGAGAGACTTACGAGTTCTCCCCTGTATGTGTTGGGTATAGTACTGTACAGACGGGCAGGAGAGACTTACGAGTTCTTCCCTGTATGTGTTGTGTATAGTACTGTACAGACAGGCAGGAGAGACTTACGAGTTCTTCCCTGTATGTGTCGTGTATAGTACTGAGAGGATGTCGTGTACAGTACTGTACAGACGGGCAGGAGAGACTTACGAGTTCTTCCCTGTATGTGTTGTGTATAGTACTGTACAGACGGGCAGGAGAGACTTACGAGTTCTTCCCTGTATGTTTTGTGTATAGTACTGTACAGACAGGCAGGAGAGACTTACGAGTTCTTCCCTGTATGTGTTGTGTATAGTACTGTACAGACGGGCAGGAGAGACTTACGAGTTCTTCCCTGTATGTTTTGTGTATAGTACTGTACAGACAGGCAGGAGAGACTTACGAGTTCTTCCCTGTATGTGTTGTGTATAGTACTGTACAGACAGGCAGGAGAGACTTACGAGTTCTTCCCTGTATGTGTTGTGTATAGTACTGTAAAGACGGGCAGGAGAGACTTACGAGTTCTTCCCTGTATGTGTTGTGTATAGTACTGTACAGACAGGCAGGAGAGACTTACGAGTTGTTCCCTGTATGTGTTGTGTATAGTACTGTACAGACAGGCAGGAGAGACTTACGAGTTCTTCCCTGTATGTGTTGTGTATAGTACTGTAAAGACAGGCAGGAGAGACTTACGAGTTCTTCCCTGTATGTGTTGTGTATAGTACTGTACAGACGGGCAGGAGAGACTTACGAGTTCTTCCCTGTATGTGTTGTGTATAGTACTGTACAGACGGGCAGGAGAGACTTACAAGTTCTTCCCTGTATGTGTTGTGTATAGTACTGTACAGACGGGCAGGAGAGACTTACGAGTTCTTCCCTGTATATGTAGTGTATAGTACTGGACAGACTGGCAGGAGAGACTTACGAGTTCTTTCCTGTATGTGTTGTGTATAGTACTGTACAGACGGGCAGGAGAGACTTACGAGTTCTTTCCTGTATGTGTTGTGTATAGTACTGTACAGACGGGCAGGAGAGACTTACGAGTTCTCCCCTGTATGTGTTGGGTATAGTACTGTACAGACGGGCAGGAGAGACTTACGAGTTCTTCCCTGTATGTGTTGTGTATAGTACTGTACAGACAGGCAGGAGAGACTTACGAGTTCTTCCCTGTATGTGTCGTGTATAGTACTGAGAGGATGTCGTGTACAGTACTGTACAGACGGGCAGGAGAGACTTACGAGTTCTTCCCTGTATGTGTTGTGTATAGTACTGTAAAGACGGGCAGGAGAGACTTACGAGTTCTTCCCTGTATGTTTTGTGTATAGTACTGTACAGACAGGCAGGAGAGACTTACGAGTTCTTCCCTGTATGTGTTGTGTATAGTACTGTACAGACGGGCAGGAGAGACTTACGAGTTCTTCCCTGTATGTTTTGTGTATAGTACTGTACAGACAGGCAGGAGAGACTTACGAGTTCTTCCCTGTATGTGTCGTGTATAGTACTGAGAGGATGTCGTGTACAGTACTGTACAGACGGGCAGGAGAGACTTACGAGTTCTTCCCTGTATGTGTTGTGTATAGTACTGTACAGATGGGCAGAAGAGACTTACGAGTTCTTCCCTGTATGTGTTGTGTATAGTACTGTACAGACGGGCAGGAGAGACTTACGAGTTTTTCCCTGTATTTGTCGTGTATAGTACTGTACAGACGGGCAGGAGAGACTTACGAGTTCTTCCCTGTATGTGTTGTGTATAGTACTGTACAGACGGGCAGGAGAGACTTACGAGTTCTCCCCTGTATGTGTTGGGTATAGTACTGTACAGACGGGCAGGAGAGACTTACGAGTTCTTCCCTGTATGTGTTGTGTATAGTACTGTACAGACGGGCAGGAGAGACTTACGAGTTTGCAATAAGATTCATCTTGTTGATCTTCTCCTGCAGCGGCTGGAGCTCATGCTCCAGATTCTACAATGACAAACAACTCAGTCCATCAGACAATGTCTGTTAATATTGTGATAGTAGATATGTTGTGTCTACTCTCAGAGCTGCCTCCCTCTTCCCTACTTCTCCTAAGGCCTGCCCTCCCTCCTCCCTACTTCCCATGAGGCATGCCCTCCCTCCACCTTACTTCCTATGAGGCCTGCCCTCCCTCCTCCCTACTTCCCCTGAGGCCTACCCTCCCTCCTCCCTACTTTCCCCTAAAGCCTGCCCTCCCTCATCCCTACTTCCCCCTGATGCCTGCCCTCCCTACTTTCCCCTGATGCCTGCCCTCCCTCATCCCTACTTCCACCTGCCCTCTATCCTCCCTACTTCCCACAGAGGCCTGCCTTCCCTCCTCCCTACTTCTGCCTGAGGCCTGCCTTCCCTCCTCCCTACTTCCGCCTACCATCCGTCCTCCCTACTTCCACCTGATGTCTGCCCTCCCTCTTCCCTACTTCCCATGAGGCCTGCCCTCCCTCGTCCCTACTTCCGCCTACCCTGCCTCCTCCCTACTTCCCCCAGAGGCCTGCCCTCCCTCCTCCCTATGTCCCCCAGAAGCCTGCCCTCCCTCCTCCCTACTTCTCCTACCTGGTGCTTCCTCTGTAGTGCCTGCACTGTCCTCATGTCCTTGCCGAGGTCGTCGTTGGCGAGGACGCTGTGTTTCTCACTCATCCAGTCCCGCAGCTCCCCACACATGTTCTGGAAGAGCTCGATACTGCAACCGTGTCACATGAAATGTGTACTCACATAAAACGCTAATTCAACAGAATATATTTCATAATGCACACTGATTCTACTTATAACAATATGAAAACTTCTATTGTGTCTAAATCTTCGGTGAGCAACGTGAGCATCAAAATGAAAGGGTCGATGCGAAAGTTTTCAAGCACGGTTAAAATGATAAGTCTTCAGGTAAGGTAGGTAAAGGTAAAGTCATCCCCCAGGCATTACGCCTTTGGAAGCCATGAAGGCTTATATGGCCAGTGCGTAAACCTGGTTTCTGTAGTGCGAAGCAACTTAGAGTGCAGTTATACTGACTCTCCTGGACGGGACACTAGTCCATCGCAGGTACCTTCCAAACAGTGTTTGTACTCATTTGCAGCTGAGTAGACTGAGGCAAAGTAGGGTAAACCAAATTGCCTAAGCTTCGAAAACGAACCGTGCCCAGTGTGGGTCTTGAACTCACAACCCTCGAATTTAGAGTCCAACACCTTAACCACTAGGCCACGGATGCCCCCCGATAAGTCTTCAGATGTCGGTGAAATGTTTTTATGTTTCCTGCTGAACTAACATTAATAGGAGTGAATTCTAAAATAATTCAACAAGATTGCCCTCCAAAACAACAAGCCTAGACGATGTGTGGATATGTAATTCATTTTTCATCTATGCCCGATCTGCCCCCATCATATTTATACGCTATTTTTAAATATAATTATGCTGCTAACATTTATAGTTAGCAGGTATTTTGTTACAATAATTTGTTGTCCTTTTTGAGAATGTAATAATGTTCTACTGCTACTTTCTACCTTATACTTTCAGCTTCCTTAACAGCTGATTATGTACTTAAACAAACAATTGTGTGAACAGTTACCTTTCTGATGAGATGTTAACATGTGATAAAGTGCAGAAACAACTGTGTGAACAGTTACCTTTCTGGTGAGATGTTAACATGTGATAAAGTGCAGAAACAATTTATAAACTTTGCTAATTGTTCCTTATGAGTAGGTCTCAAATAAATCGCAGTGTAAATATGTTCTATGGAGCACTTTTTCATTATTACAAAAGTACTTCTATTTACATGAAATACATCAATTAGTAGTGCATTTTTACATAAAGTGCACTTTACACAGAGTCAAAATTAGCCACAGAAAATCAAATCAGATGGGAACAATACCAATAAGTATGCCTAACGAAAGAGTGTCTTGGTATTTGTGAATGCTATTTGTTAGGAGTGGAGGTTAAAACCCTTTTTACATGTGTAAATATTAAAATATGTTAAGGTTTTGTCCTGTTAAAAACATCAGTAGAGGGGTGCAATTCGTAACAACTTAATAACTTTGTATCGTATGGGTAGCAGAATCATAATAAAACTATTTTATTGGTTTTCGAATTAACATATATATTGGTCGGTGTAGCTAAAGGCAATTACAGGAAAAAGTGGCTTCTGATGTTTTTAACTGGAACAGTCTAAATTAACAGACAAGTTGATTATCACTGTTCTAGAATGCATGTTTGACAACAGACTGGATATATCGGTTACCTTGAGGCTCCCTTCAATGTCTTCTCTCGATTCAACTTGAGTCGCATCATATTCTCCCATCTGGCAACAGCATCGGTAAATATTAAACAAAGTAATAACGTTAAACCAATTTATTTTAACTGCCCGTTTGAGAAAGCACTGAGTGAATGTGGCACAATCAGGTGATGGTTAATTACTTAATGTCCAGAGTATGTCAGTGACATCAACACAGTTTTTTTATTTACAATTATAGTAATATTTCTCTTTAAAACAATAGTCCAGTGTGTTGGTTAAACATTTCTAAATTCAAAAAGGCAAAATTACCCCCAGGTGGTAATTAGCCCACACGAACGCATACACACAAACCTCTCATTGATCTCCTTCTGTCTGGTCCTGATAGCTGGAGTGTGTCCGTGTTTCGCCTTCACCATCGTTGTGGCCATCTTGTTGATGTTCTCCAGGATGTGACTGTTCGCTGCGATGTCAGTGATGAGAACCTACAGGGGGCAGCACCAGTACATGGTCACCAAAGCAAAGTGAATGAGTAGACTGGTGTGAGATCAAATATTCATCCCCATGAAATGTCCATATTCAACAGAGGGGTGAATATTCCACCCACACCTGGGGTGTCTATTTTATATGAAATATTCATCCGGGGGTGTCGATTCTGTCTTTGCAATTTTACTCGTAGACAGAATAGATGCTGTTCTATGATTTGATCTTGTAGCGATTACTACCATAAAATAAATCACAATGATAAATAAGAACTACGGTAGTTTCTTGTTGCTTTTGTACACTTGTTAACTACTGGTTGTCTACTGCCAATGTCCAATCAGTCAACAGAGCACTATGCCTTGCAGCAGTTTAACACTGGTACAACTTCATATTAATATGAGATAATGTTATGATTTCGTAATCCATAACTCACAAAATAAGCATCAAATGTATCATGAAAATAACGTCATGGAACAGCAGCGTTACTGTGAACTGGAATCATATTGTGCATTTTTGTAGCAAAATCTTGATCGTTTTCAAGGGAAATACATTATATTCTCATTGTGATTTTTTTGCAGTGGATTTTTGTATGTTGGTACCACCATATCATTACAACCAGAGACTGACAAACCTTTACTATATGATATAACATTAGCAGGTGAAAATAGCATTACCCTGTGTTGACATGATGGTGATTTGATGAGTGATAATTAACAGATCTGCTACTAGCTTCTTGGAACCACTTGCCTCAAACTTTCTCTTCATTGCTTCCCTGTTCTCTGAGAGGCTTTCCTTCGTCTGTAGCAGTTGTTCCTGGAAACATCAAATTGAAAAAGGCTTTCAACTGGGGTAATTTCTAAAACATCAAAATTAATTTCAAATGAGAACATGCCATAACAACATCTAGCTAGCTCTAACATCTAGCTAGCTCTAACATCTAGCTAGCTCTAACATCTAGCTAGCTCTAACAAATAGAAGTTGTTTTTGTGATTTTGTATATACTAAAAGTCTGTGTTACTAAAATGGCTCAATATTCACTTGTTGCTACGATATAATAAGCATTTTTAATCATAAAAAGGTAGGAAAATTCTGCCATTTAAGATCTAATAAACACAATATACACGCACGCACGCACACATACTACATTAAATATGATTTTGGGACAATTGTGTTTAACTAAAATAACCATCATCCTTCTTAATGATATTTCTACAATACACAAGAATCAAGTCTTTGTATATCAGCATCGTCAGATCAAACTATTAAACTCACCAACTTCAAATAAAATGACAGTTACAGGCAAAGTATCCCGATAAAAGAGACGACATGAGTAATGGGAGGTCGCTAAGGAAAAACAATAGACTGTTGTTTATCAATAGTATCTACTATATGTCACTACTGCCATCGTAGCATTTCTGTCATCGTTTCAAATGTGTTTTCCATTCACAAATTCTTTCAAAACATTAATAATGACAACATCCCATTACAATCTACGAGCATAGTTCCAACTATAGGACATTGTCCCACCTTGTCTTTCATCCAGGCTTCCAAGTTGTCACACTCATGACAGAAGTGGTAGAATTCGATGGCTTCCTCCAGGTTTCTCCTGCGTGACTGCACAGCAAGGAACAAGTACTGTACTCAGTAATAAGGCTCATTGGTACTTAGTGACGGTATAGTGAGTCCTTACAGTGTTCTCACACAAATTAGAAATCTTGTTATAAACTATTAACACTCAGATTTATATAATTTTTTTATGTTTTCATCTGTGTATAGTTTGCACGAGCATGCAAACTTTTTTAATTTAATAACTATACAGGGAAAATTAACATTAATTTTGTGCAATGCAAAAGTGTTTTTTTTAAACATATCAAGTATGATCATTCTCAAGTATGTTTCCTTTGTCCTGGCACAGTTGAGGATTTTGAAAGAACTTTGTTGGACTCTTTCAAGTTGGCTTTCATATTTATCTTACCTTACTAATTGTATGTTTTCAACCTTATTTTATTATATGATATTTTATATTTCATGCTACTATTTATTGTATTAACCTCTCATATGACTCATCATTACATTTACATGTTTGTTGAGCCTCTGAGCTCAGATTCCTGAGGATATAGGAGCCATAGGAGTTAATTATTATTATTATCTTAATCATATAAAACAATAAATAATATTTTATATAATATTTACTGTACACAGTACAATGTGCTATTTTAATTACATTATTTGTGAAGCACTGAGAACTGCATTGGACGTGATGCTATGCAAAATATTGTTTTAAATATTATTTTTATTGTAAAATTGGCACACATAATTATAACTGATGTAGAAGGGGGGCTGACGTGAGTCTTACCTGGGAAAGTGAGCAGAGAGTTTTGTACGAGTCATTGATAGCCTGTTGACGCTGCTCCACATTGATCTTGTCAAAGTGTAGATTGGCCTGCGAGCGAACTGCAAATGATCACAAACCCTCACTGATGGCATCATCACATCGCAATCAGTAAAACAATATGGCACATCATAAGATCAGCGGGATCGCCTGGATATCATACCACCAATTCATCCCTCAACTAATGATAGTAATTATGTCATAATAAGTAAGACAATATGAAATTACATCATATGAAGAACTTTAATGAACTGAACCAAATACTACCAATTCAGCAGATATCCATTAACCAATGACACTATTATGTCATAATAAGTAAGACAATATGAAATTACATCATATGAAGAACATTAATGAACTGAACCAAATACCACCAATTCAGAACATATCACTAAACTAATGACGTCATTATGTCATAATAAGTAAGATAATATGAAATTACATCATTACACCACCAATTCAGAACACAACAGTTCTAGTCAAATATATTTCTAGCCATGACTCGACATGCAGATATGTAGTCCATAATGCTATTACTAAATTATCTAAGAAGTAAAGAATAAAATGCACTGTGTCTGATCAGCAGTAATCCATCTGATAACTGCCATCAAAGTAGACATAATAAACTACAATGGCAGGCTGCAGTTCTGCATCCATAACAAATAGTTCACTATAAATAAAAATGTATTTTTTTTATTTCTCAAAGAGATATAAATGAATGCAATATAGAGAAACAATTAGAGCGACCTTTCTCTGCAATATTACAACAAAGGTGGGCTGCAGCTTTTCTACAACTCGTTTAGTTGGCAAACATTATCAGTAGACATGGGATGG
Organism: Lamellibrachia columna; assembly: GCA_963662155.1. Lineage (NCBI taxonomy): Eukaryota > Metazoa > Annelida > Polychaeta > Sabellida > Siboglinidae > Lamellibrachia > Lamellibrachia columna. Next base: position 37,351,871 of record OY759262.1, read on the forward strand.
GCATGAACAATGAAGCAAAAGTCATCCCCACCCAAGCTGGTCATGACAAATGTTTATGAGATGACCTCCAAGCACCTGCTTCCCGAGGACATACCCGTTCCACAAGAGGATGTGTTCTCTCAGAACAAAACCCGTTAGGACATAACCCCTGAAGGCGTAGGACAATCCCCCTCAATTCGATCTACCCAGGTATATGAGATTGATAGGATTTGATGTCCCTTGATGACAATGATGTTACAAATACTGAATCAATTAAGATGATGCAATCAGTGAAGTTCAGACAGCCATTTGAAATCCTAAATAGTCTGTAACCAGTCCCATACATTGGTACTATATATATTTGCTTTGAAACATACTTGTAACCTCCTAAGCAAACTTCCCGAATTAACTCACCAATACTAAGTTAAAAAAACAATTTGAAATCCTAATTAGTCTCTTAAAAAACATTACCTCCAATCCACTAAGCCATTTCAGTGCAAATCTACTCACAAAATGCAATCACAATGTGAGGTTTTTTCCTCCCCCCTCTAAAGAGTTGAGGAGTTTTGTCCAGAAGAATTATGTTCATGAAGGGTTTATGTCCATGAGGGGTTATGTCCATGAGGAGTTATGTCCATGAGGGATTATGTCCATAAGGGATTATGTCCATGAGGAGTTATGTCCATGAGGGTTTATGTCCATGAGGAATTGTCCATGAGGAGTTATGTCCATGAGGGGTTATGTCCATGGCTGGTTATGTCCGTACCTGTTCAAGATGGCCCCATTACAAACAAACTCCCACTAAACCCAATTCAAAATCCTGTTGAAAGGAATGAGCAGAATTTATTACCAAAACCATAATTGTGAAATTCAATGTGATATTACACCTGAGACCCAAACCAATTTGTCACAATGGTTCTAATAACTGCTCTACAGAAGGAATACGAAGTTGGAAGACATATTCCACAGAACCACATAAGTTTTCTTAACCGTTTAACAGTATTGATACTAAAGCACGATGTACATAGTGTTACGTCAACAAGAACAATCTGTAATTGTGAATATACTGTTACATCAGTGATGTTACAGTTTTGTAAGTTAAGATTATCAGGTATAACTTGGTTGTATTGTAGACTCAAAGATATCAAACTTTAACAGTGTGTCAACATTCAACATGTGACCAAAATGCAGACCTTTATAGGTATAATAGTTGTCACAGTTCACCCCAACCAGTTCACTCCAATAATAACATGCAGCCAGACAACAAGTCACCACCACCAACATAGCCACATGCTGGAAAATAATTCAGCATGTAATTCAGTATGTACATGCGTATAACTGAGTGGGTTTGAACCAACAGTGTGGGGAGAGGGTGGGGCACTTCATGCAGGAACACCTACCTACTGGCTGGCAACTCGCCTCTAAAACGTGACAGCATCAGTTTAGTGACACTCTCTCTTCACATGGCATTACATGTCTTTATGTCATTAATAAAGGTAAACTCAAGTGATCCTAAGTCACCAGTACTCACAACAACGTGACAAGAACAATAAAACAATCACAACAGCATGACGACAACAACATAACATGACAACAACAACAGTGTGACAACAATAAAACAATCACAACAACATGATGACATCAACATAACAAGACAACAACAACAGTGTGACAACAATAAAACAATCACAACAACATGATGACATCAACATAACAAGACAACAACAACAGTGTGACAACAATAAAACAATCACAACAACATGATGACATCAACATAACAAGACAACAACAGTGTGACAACAATAAAACAATCACAACAACATGATGACAACAACATAACATGACAACAACAACAGTGTGACAACAATAAAACAATCACAACAACATGATGACATCAACATAACAAGACAACAAAAAGCCAACAACAAAACGACAACCACAACAGCAATTTTCATTAATACCCCCACAAAAGTAGAATCAGGGTTGTTTATAAGTCATAATTTAATGAATACATATTACATCAAATATAGCTCTGAACAAAGCAGTACGTTTTGTTAATCATGAATGATTCGCTTTAGTTCTGTCATCAAGCTAACGGGTTAACAACAAATGATTTCGTTTAGTTCTGTCATCAACTTAAAGGGTTAACAACAAATGATTTCGTTTAGTTCTGTCATCAACTTAAAGGGTTAACAACAAATGCGTTAGTATCAAAACGATTAATTTAGTAGTGTTTATTTGGTATCAGAGCGATTTATCTGTCTTTGATCTATTGAAGACATGTCACATTACATAGTAAATATGTCACATTACATAGTAAATAAAGATTGATTGCTACAATGTCATGTCATTGCAGTACATGTGCTGACTAATTTATTGACTCAGAATTACTATAATAACTGGGTAAAAGGTGAGTACTTTTTAGTGACATGGACCTTTCATTTATTTATTTAAAAATAATTTTATTGTGACTTACTTTAAACAGGATTCATAACACATTAAAAATGTCAGATTAATTATTTATTAATTAACTTCATCCATGTCCACAAACATGTCTGATATTAAACAAAACTGATATATGTAATTAAACATCTGTAATTAAACTTCAGTTGATTTTCTTCTATTAGACCAATTCTGAGCATCAGTAGAAATCACTCCATGTATACAAATATTTCCCAGGGCATCAATTCTATCTTGGCCTTTCTTCTATGAAATATTGTAATTCGAAAACATAAAGCCTACTTAGAATTCAACTTTGCAAATAAGCATTACTGCAGACCTGCAGACACAGGGTCGGAAAACAATATCAACAAGAGCATATCAAGTCCAGGTGTCCTACCCTTTCACAACAGTCTCGCAGTTCATTTAAGTGACCCTGAAATGGTATTTTACTATTATATTAAGTACCTGTAATGTACTATGTATAAAAAATAATTCTACATCAATACAAATATGTGCACTGTATCTTACACAAATATGTGTAGTAGTTGTGTACAAGAAATGCATACCAACTAGTACAAATATCACGTTTGGAACCAGCCCTGTATAACTACTAACCAAACAGGCCTGGCAATAATTGTTGACATGAAACTGCGCCAACTGACAACATAATATGAACCAACACCAATGAGTGGCAACTGACACCTCATGGTGGCAAGTTTCTTGGCTTTTTTGTCACATCAGTGTGCATAAGCCTCATTACTGCACATAAACATCTCTGACATTTACACATATTCCTTACATCTTTGACATGTTATGTTCCTGACAGTAGCTGTGATGTGTTAATTGGCTAATCACCTGGCTTAATGGGTGGCAAATGACTAGCAAGAAAGCTCCGTGTGGCCAGTATGAATCATTCAGCTGAACCTTCCCAACCTGTTGTTGCTACTTGTTTGACCAAACAACGGGCAGTCATAGGATGGGTAGTATTTAGTAGTACATATACGAGTCTAACATTACAATCTTAATATGTCATTGTGAGTTATATAAATACATACATGTTAATCAAAACTTAAGTTTACTTCAATATTTCCTTGTACACTCCTGAAGAGGGTCTTACTCTGGATGTGAGCCATGAACAAAGTGTATTACCATTATCATTATTATAGTTATTATTATTACACAATCTGTGAAACTGCTTGGGGCATTGAAATAACGTTGTAGTAAGTTAAAGGATTAGTTTTTATTGGGTTAATTTGAAGAAAAAAACAATGGTAAAATGAGCACAATTTATAAATATCTGGAAAAAAGACAGGAGTTGCCATATTTGCTAACGTGAAAAATGTTCAATGATAATTGTCATGAATTCAAAAAGCTGCTATTTTGTACTATTGTAGAGGACCAATTTGGGGAACATGGGAAATGAGAAACAATCTATCTACAAGAGGTGACCATGCACATTCAGTGTACTTGGGAACACAATTTCCTACAGTTATCACGCACTATCAGGATCAAAAGCATGGGTCCTTACCCCGGGTCACGAGCAAACACATTCTATTATTTCACCTCTCCTGTTCTTTTTTCCAAGTAATCAATATGACAATAAAGAAGTGAGCGACCCTAACATTTGAACGCCAGTGCCAACAACAAGCTGATTGTTGTCGTTGTTATTGTATTGGTAGTGCACGTAATAACAATAAAACCACTGATGGGACATAGAGACGAGTAACGATAGCTCGGCCCAGTAAACATGTAATCATTGGCGGACCAGCACCAGATTTACAGCCGAGCAAGCACTGACACACTCATTTATACTTGAGTATATCCGAGTTGAAGCGATAATTCATTACAGTGATCAAGCACAGTTAGGTGACCATCCATAGCATCACTGTTACGCTTCATGACACAGTCACTTGGTGAAATTACACTGCCGTGACACGCTGCTGTAAGACAATTGTGAAAAAGAACAGAAACCAGGTATGTGTGACAAAACCTGCATACAGTGGACCAATGGGAAAATATGTCCATTACTGTCAAGTGTCAGCTACATACCACTTCACAAATAAATAGACAAATGTTTCTGTAAACAGGATGATGACCAGGTGCCAGCTCCAGGAGGTTTTGTTGTCAGAGAGTTTTAAAAAGCACCTAATGTATGTTGGTTTTAGGACTGCTGATACAAATCAACTGCCATGATTTGTAACCCCAACAACAGGTGGTTTAGTTAACATTTGGAATAACTTTCGAAGAAACCTGATTTTGCCTAACAAATTAATGGATGTCAGATTGCGAATAGAGAATGAAGTACAAATAAAATCAGTGGTGTTGCTTTGCTTTGAGAACATTGCTTCTGGCAGGGAAGAGTTCTCTGGATGACAGGCAGCCAGGGCAGGGAAGAGTTCTCTGAAGGAGGACAGATAGCCAGGGCAGGGAAGAGTTCTTTGAAGGAAGACAGACAGCCAGGGCATGGAAGAGTTCTTTGAAGGAGGACAGACAGCCAGGGCAGGGAAGAGTTCTCTGAAGGAGGACAGACAGCCAGGACAGGGAAGAGTTCTCTGAAGGAGGACAGACAGCCGGGGCAGGGAAGAGTTATCTTAAGGAGGACAGACAGCCAACTGATGCACAACTTTCTCACAAAACAAACCTCTTCTCACTTTGTTAACAAACCTCTTCTCACTTTGTTAACACTTTGTTAACACTTTGTTAACACTTTGTTAACACTTTGTTAACACTTTGTTAACACTTTGTTAACACACTTTGTTAACACACTATCTCTACAACATTTCACCAAGGTTCTTGTGACTTTAGGCAAGGTTTCAATCATTAGACTTGGTCTCCTTATAATATAATAGTGTACGGTGACCATTTCATAAACTATTACTAAATGTTGATTGGAATACTATTTTATGATGGAAAGTAATGAAAACACTAATATAAACTTGATTTTATTAATAATGAAATTAACTTATGTCATATTATAACCCTAGTGAACCAGTTTCAAGATGATCTATATTACCAAAAACACACAACTCACGCACTTGGACAACACACAAAGGACAACACTGATGACACTATTGTGAGGACACACAGCTGTGCTGCCACCTAGTGACACCTACCTGATGGTGTACGTCGGAGCGCACTGCCCTTCGTTTTCTTCCTCTTCCGTTTTACCGTTTCCTTCCTATAACCTGTCTTCTTCACTGGCTGCTTCACCTGTACACGAGATGGGCGTTTGACGACCTTGCGAATGACCTTCGGGTCGATCTCGCGTACGTAGTTGGCAGGAACGTAACCCTCCTGCCCCGTCGCCTTACGAATGCTCCACCAGTCCTTGTTTGTCTTCTGCAGCAACAGCACCACCTGGCGGCAAACAGACACACTAGTTAGTGTTGCAATACAGAACAAGTTCTTCGAAATCTGAACAGAATTCCCCATGTGAATTGTCAGCACAGTCGCGTGAGAAAGCTGTCACTGCAATTAGATTTTTTACCCGTCTCGTGTCAGACTCATTTTGTAAAGTCAAACCTACTTAGTATCGACTACGATATGCTAGCTCCTTTTTGTAAATGTGCTATTTAGTTTTTAAGACATCATCGGTGAAACTATTACACTAATTTTGGTTCGGTCAAACTGAAATTCAACAAAAAGACACTAACTAAAAAACGTTTATGTATATACAGGGGTGTATATATGTTTATGTATATACAGGGGTGTATATATGTTTATGTATATACAGGGGTGTATATATGTTTATGTATATACAGGGGTGTATATATGTTTATGTATATACAGGGGTGTATATGATGCTCTTGACGGGCAGACAAACTCTGAATTGACAAACTAAAATCTTGTTAAATTTAATGCCTAATGACAGTAGCAATAAGGCTTGTTTACTACATACATATGAATGTGAATGGCACCAACGGATGATTTCATGTTAACAAGATTCCGGGATGTGATTAATGATGTTTTTACTGGACATTGGCAGGAAAATTGCTAGATGCAGCTCCACGTGCAGTGCAACATTTTCGTCTAAATTTGTGCGACTACACGAACGATTCCAACTGGATTCCAGTGACTGGGCTTCACGAAGGTGTTGTGAATAACGTGCGTTAATTTGATGTACTATTACTTCACTGACCCACCCTGTGAGCTGACTTTAAATCAAGCTGTCCTGTTCAATTCCTGTTCATTGTCACCAGGGGGGCCACCAGAATTATTTGCTATTGCCCACATGTCAACAGCTGCTGTCTGCCTCGGCGAAGTTAATTGTAGAAGTTAATTGCGCAAGACTGTTGTTGTTATCTCCAAAACGAAAAACAACCACAAAACCAACGACGGAGAATTCATTGAAAAAAATTTGTCAATGAAAACACTTCTCTGAGGAAAACTATCCCAACCGTCAGCGACAAACTAGTCATTGCGTCGAAACAAAATGCAACACTGTGGACACAGATCGATGAAATTAAGCAGTACTCATGACGTGATTGTCTGGTTGTACATTGACTACCCGAATGAGACCAACGAGAAAACCTTCGTCAACATGGCGAAAAACAAATTTCCAGACGTCGAGTTATGCCGGCTCTGAATAGCGACAGTCAACACCAAGGACGGCTAATGGTAGTGAAATTCTCAATTCACAAAAAAAGGAGGTACCTTTCAGTGTCTTGCATTCTTTGTAGAATGCAAGACACTGAGAGGTACAAACACGTATCTGAATGAACTGTTAACCAAAAAACAACTGCACAACAATAGCATTAATAGACATTATTGATAGCATAAGAGAAGCTGTAGATGAAGGCAACTATGTCATTGGCATGTATGTAGACTTAACATAAGCATTTGACACTGTTAATCACCAAATGTTGATAGAAAAACTAACACACTATTGCATAAGAGGAATCGCGTTACAGCTATTAAAAAGTTATCTTTCTAATAGACAGCAATATGTTAGAGTTAATGGTGAAATTCACATCAACAATCAATTAAGTATGGTGTACCCCAAGGTTCAGTGTTTGGTCCCATCTTATTTACATTAACGATATATGTAACACTACAAACAAAAGTAAAATTATACTATTTATTAAAAATAATAACCTGGCTCAAAAGTGAAGCTGAGTCAATCCTTTGGTGCGCTAAGCAATTGGTTTAATGCAACTAAATTAACTTTAAACTGTTCCAAATCATCTTTTAGTACATTCGGACATAACAGAAAAAATTATGTTCAAGTTCTACCTGACAAACTGAAATTCAGCAAAAAGACACTAACTAAAACGCGTTTATCTATATACAGATGTGTACATGATGCTCTTGACCGGCAGACAAACTCTGAATTGACAAAATAGAAACTTTTAAATTTAATGCCTAATTACAGTAGCAATAAGGCTTGTTTACTACATACATATGAATGTGAATGGCACCAATGGATGAATTCATGTTAACAAGATTCCGGGAGGTGATTAATGACGTTTTTACTGGATATTGGCAGGAAAATTGCTAGATGCAGCTCCACATGCAATGCAACGATTTCGTGTAAATTTGTGAGACTACATTCTACGCTTCATGAAGTTGTTGTGATTAACGTGCGTTAATTTGATATACTATTACTTCACTGACCCACCCTGTGAGCTGACTTTAAATCAAGCCATCCTGTTCAATTGCCTACTGTCACCCACAGATACAGCATTGTCACCAGGGGGGCCACCAGGATTATTTGCTATTGCCTACATGTCAACAGCTGCTGTCTGCCTCGGCGAAGTTAATTGTAGAAGTTAATTGCGCAAGACTGTTGCTGTTATCTCCAAGACGAAGAACAACCAGAAAACCAACGACGGAGAGTGCAGCGAACAATGTAACCAACATACAGAGAGCAACATATCTTCCTACGTAGGAACCGTACTAAACCAACATCAAAACACAATGAATGACAAAACAAAATGACTTGATGGAAGGCATGATGCGGAAATTTGTGGAAACCATCAACAGAAATCTCAACCAATTCAGAATGAACTCTTCAATGGCAAACAAACATCACAAATTTGTCAATGAAAACACGTCTCTGAGGAAAACTATCCCAACCGTCAGCGACAAACTAGTCATTGCGTCGAAACAAAACTGTGGACACAGATCGATGAAATTAAGCAGTACTCGTGATTGCCTGGTTGTACATTGACTACCCGAATGAGACCAACGAGAAAACCTTTGTCAACATGGCGAAAAACAAATTTCCAGACGTCGAGTTATGCCGGCTCTGAATAGCGACAGTCAACACCAAGGACGGCTAATGGTAGTAAAATTCTCAAAAGTGAAGCTGAGTCAATCCTTTAGCGCTCTAAGCAATTGGTTTAATGCAAATAAATTAACTTTAAACAGTTCCAAATCATCTTTTAGTACATTCGGACGTAACAGAAAAAATTATGCTCAAGTTCTACCTGACAAAATTAAATGTTAACAAAATTATATATATCGCACAACCAGTACAAAATGTACAGAGTAAATAACACACTAAACACCATTATGGAACAGCAAACAACACCAGATTAAAAGAATTACAATTCACTCAAAACAAACTGTTAAAAATAATTACGAGCAAAAATCGGTTGTATAGCACTAATACATTACTTGACAAACTAATTGCTAAAAGTGACAGATATATATATATATATAATATACAAATTTGAAGTTGCAAAGTTTATGCATAACCTATATAATGATCATTAACCATTAGTAATAAGCAAACAGTTTACTGATGTTAGGCAATCCCATACATATAACACAAGACAAACCAGGAATTATTCATATCCAAGATTTAGAACCACTCATGGAGCCACTGTGACAATAGTAATAGGACCACATATGGAACTGCTATGACAACAGTAATAGGACCACTCATGGAGCCGTTATGACAACAGAAATAGGGCTACTTATGGAGCTGCTGTGACAACAGTAATAGGACCACTTATAGAGACGCTGTGACAACAGTAATAGGACCACTCATGGAGCCGCTGTGACAACATTAAACGGACCACTCATGGAGCCACTGTGACAACAGTAATAGGACCACTAATGGAGTCGCTGTGACAATAGTAATAGGACCACTTATGGTGTCGCTATGACAACAGTAATAGGACCACTTATGGAGCCACTATGACAATAGTAATAGGACCACTTATGGAGCCACTATGACAATAGTAATAGGACCACTCATGGAGCCACTATGACAATAGTAATAGGACCACTTATGGAGCCGCTATGACAATAGTAATAGGACCACTTATGGTGTCGCTATGACAACAGTAATAGGACCACTTATGGAGCCGCTGTGACAATAGAAATAGGACCACTTATGGTGTCGCTATGACAACAGTAATAGGACCACTTAGGGAGCCGCTGCGACAACAGTAATAGGACCACTCATGGAGCCACTATGACAACAGTAATAGGACCACTTATGGAGCCGCTATGACAATAGTAATAGGACCACTTATGGTGTCGCTATGACAACAGTAATAGGACCACTTATGGAGCCGCTGTGACAATAGAAATAGGACCACTTAGGGAGCCGCTGCGACAACAGTAATAGGACCACTCATGGAGCCACTGTGACAACAGTAGTAGGACCACTTATGGAGCCGCTATGACAATAGTAATAGAACCACTTATGGAGTTGCTATGACAACAGTAATAGGACCACTTATGGAGCCGTTATGACAACAGTAATAGGACCATAAATATGGAATTCCCTACCAGTAATACTCAAATGTAGATGTTCTCTAAAAATATTTACTACGAAAATTAAAAAAAGCCCTTATTCTTAGTAGCTATGTTACATATATTTTGTTATAATGATTTATAAAACAAATACCAATATCCAATCAATATAAATGTATATACGTATGACTGGGTCACTTGCTTGACAAGCAATTGCTTTTTCAAGTGACCTACCCTTATTATTTATTTTTTATATTTTGGGTAAATAAAGTATCATTACTATCATTATTATTATATGAAGTTAACACATGAAAGGTTTTATGACGCAATGAATGAAAATGTCCTAATACGCATTCATAGGATTATCTACCCACTTGATGTAGATCTTCACCAGTATTTTACGATTACTATGCACTCGACATTATTGGATTGTTATGACTCAGCAGTCTTGCACTGAATGGCAACGAATCTAGTGCAGATCACAATGGTACACAAAAGGCAGAGGTATGACCTTAATAACTCAACAAACACGTAACAGTCATCACTTCTTTAGGCTGGAAATAGAGGCCACGAGTAAGTGGGCGGCCAACTATTCTGCCATAATCCATGCAATCTGTGTTCACATCTGTAACAGTGTGTAGGGTTGGAAATAACTCACACCTATATTGTGGTATTTAACAAGATTGATTTAACAAGATCGCCATCCAAAGTAGAAACACCGAGATGGCAAGTGGACCATAAAGCCATTGGCTTATCGAGAGTCCAACAGTTCTTTATCTATGTGTAAACTCCCTTCTGATATATTTGTAAAAAAATTTTTTTTACATATTCACATTACTAGCATTTACACAATCTGTCAATAATTTGGTCCATTCATTTATCATCGTCTGTGAGACTGAGTACTTTCTGATAGCCAATCTTGTCTCCACTGTTCCTTCACCAATGTTACTTCATATCCTCTAGTTCTTCTATCTTCCTTAAGTGAGAAAGAAATACTTCTACCTATATATTTTTTAAATCTGACCTTAGAGAAATGGACATATTTACCGATTACTTCAAATATCCTAAAATAGATGGTTGTTAAGTAGGTCAACCTGTGACAAAATGATTCTTGTCCAAACATGACTCACCAGATGGAGTAGTAAATGGTGCTCAATCAGACCAACTCTGTATGATAAATGGACTTTAACTAGACCAATATCCAGTAGATGGTAATAGATGAACTTTGATCGAACCAAAATCCCAGAAATAACAAAAGATTCCACGAAATGTGTAACCTTGGGAAACAGAGAATGCCTAATAAAGTGAACAGATGTTTGGATGTAAACAACTCATGTCTAACAAAGAGAATTCTGGTCACAAAGTGCTTTGCTAATTTGACGTCCTTTGCCAATATTGGCATATTATAAAAGACGTCAAATTGGCAAAAAAATGTATGACCAGTACAACATGAGTTTAATACAAAGTAATATATAATTAATTAATTACAAATTATTACCTTTTGGCATACATTTTTATCAGTGTAATATTAATGTGATCATATCGTTTAATATTCTATCTTCCTATGGTTTACCACAAAGATACTTTATTGGCAAATATTTTTGTCGTCTAGTCCTATTCATTTTAATAGAAATTCTTTAGACTGACATTTCTCAATAAAAATGTAATGTTCCCATTATGATTAATTCCTGTTATGGTTAAGTTCTGTTGTAACTAAATACCCAGTATTTTTCAGATTACGTCTAATAAATAATCTCGAGTTATATTTGGTTAAAATCAACACTAATGCCATATTTCTATCTGGCATCTCATGAAATTGTAAATACATTTTAATTACACAACCTGTCCATGTAATTTTAGTGCCTTACAGTTATCATTAACATATACCAACAGATGTAATTAAACTTCTTAAATGATCCATACTACATAATAAATGACTTTCTACAAAATGAAACAATTTGCCAGTACAGAAATTCAGTGAGAAATTGCATCATTATTTAAGAACATCTTGCTACATACTATGACTACGCAAATATGATTTTTGAATTGGTGGTAATGACAGATTGTAACAATAACCTGTCTTAAATAAGGAAGAATGTAATGCTGTGATTTAATATCTAAGCACAATATAATTTGTTTTCTAACTGCTGTTTCTTATATGGAACTTTATAATTTGTTTAATATGTACATGTTTGTAGATCTTGAATTTGAATAAAGGTGGTAATAATATATATTAATTGCATAATCAAAATGTAGTTTAACTTGTTCTTTTGCCTGGGAGTATGTAACATGTAGCAAGGGGGGCAACAACAGAGAATTGAACATGGAAATTTGATGAAAACATCGGCAGCGTTTAGTACATGACAACAGCTTGTTAATGACTACAAGATGGTTTCGCAGAAATAATTTAGAGACTTGTACCCAGTAAGTCATGCATGAAAAAGTTGTGGTATTTCTGGAACAATCTCAGACATCATCCTAAGTAAACAACAGGTGACTGTTATACAACACTAAAGACACGATATTGGGTTTAATCAGAATCTGCCTTAATCAAATTATATAACCAAAATTTACAAAATGTCAAATTGATATCACTGCATTTAATTTATTTTAATTTTATTAGTTTGGTGCCATTATAATTATGTTTAATGTATTTGCTTGAATGGAGAACAAACCAGCAACAAATGTGAGTGCTTGACTGATATGTCTGAATGGAGAACACACCAGCAACAAATGTGAGTGCTTGACTGATATGTCTGAATGGAGAACACACCAGCAACAAATGTGAGTGCTTGACTCATATGTTTGAATGGAGAACACACCAGCAACAAATGTGAGTGCTTGACTCATATGTTTGAATGGAGAACACACCAGCAACAATCGCAAGTGCTTGACTGATATGCAAATTATTTGTTATGCCGATTATTACAAAATTTCAACACAGAAAAAAAACTTTAAAAAATACTTTTATAATTTTCTTTTTATAATCCAAGTGGACCCCTGACCCACCCACCCACATCCAATTTTGTTATTATTGGAATTGTTTACATTATTATATATTAGGCCCTTAACTTGAGACACCTTCCTGGTAAATATCTAGGCACTACTGTGCACACATCAAAAAATAACTCTTATCTGTGTCTAGTTCATCCTGCCAATGCAGATGGCTTCCTATCGCCAACCTATCGCCGACCGGCTCCCTATCAACGACCAGCCTATCGACCTGCCGCTGCCACCAGTGAGAACACTTGCAGTGATTAGACTGAGAGTGATGTTGTGGTGGTGTTGCTTTCAGGAAGTGTGAAGACACCCAGGACTGTAGCATTGTGTCTCCTGGCCCTAGCCTCCTGGGATGGACAGTTCATTACCACATCAATGTCACTTAGCTGGACTATTAAAGCAGTGCATGGACATGCTGGCTTCACTGTAACATCAGATGCTCTGTGAACCTACTGGAGTGTGTGCTTCTCCTTGTCAATGAACACTCAGTGATACATGTCATTGCTGGTCACGGGAACCAAAGTAGCGACAGGCACTATGCTACACGCAGGGTAGGTGAGTGACGGCTTTTTCTGGTTCATTATAAGTGTGGCTGGTCAAAGCTACTGGTATTATTTTGCGTAGATTTTTTTCATACTTTTTATCCTCTCACCACAATTGTTTTATGTAATATTGTTTTTTTATTACTTTATTTTATTAACATGCACAGCACCAAAGGATATTGTTGTATAAATTTGGTGCTATATAAATTAATAAACATTACAAATTTTCCTCATTTTTCTCGCCTAGTCAGACATAAAAATCAAGTTCAGTGGAACACCCCTAGTGAGGTCACTCTCAAGACGGAGCCAAAGTGACCTAAATAGTGAGGTGACTGTATTAGCCACTCGAATAGCGAGACTAATGTCCTGTACTTTAATGTTATGGAACTAATTTGGGACTGTCCCAGGGTGAACATAATGACGAGGTGGCTGTATTACCGAGGTGACTGTAAAGCGAGGTTCAACTGCACTGGTGACTGAGCAGGTGACTGGGATGTTATGTTCTATATCTTACCTGCTAAAACATACAAAACAGGTACAAATACATCATCCTGCTTACTAAAAATAGTACAAATGAGAATTAGACATGAAGTGTGAACATTCATAAAAAATCAGGGTTGGCAGGTTGGTAAAAACTGTCCCAAAAAATTGCTTCCCAAATAAAACCTTCATAGCTAATAGTATAAGTATCTACTATGGAAATAACTGACCTACAATATTAAGGGAGGGACCCAGGTAGAGCTCTGGACAGACAGACAGTCTATATTAACTCTATAACAATTGAGAAGATTTCAAGGAAATTGGCTGGTGGTGTAAGTTTACATCAGCACAGTAGTCAGTAGAGAGGACTTCAAGGGGCTAACTGGGAACTGAGTTAGGACTGTGGACAGGTAACTGGGAACTGAGTTAGGACTGTGGACAGGTGACAGTAACACTTGAAAGTAGCTAAAGAGCCTTTCCAGAAAGGCTCTTTAGTTCCAAAACGTATGAAATATGTTCAGGCAGGTTAATTTATCTACTGCTCAAAGTCTATACGAAGGGCCACAGAAACGTACACACTTTAAATATTACAACAAAAGTACCTCTTTTCTATGGCTTAATGTTTGTGTTAGTAAAAGTTGAGTCATTATTATTCTGATGACTCAACTTTAAAAGTCAAGTTGTGAAACCTCCACTGTGTCTTCTGCATAATTCATGAACCACCTATAAAAATGTCATTTACATTCAAGTGGCAACTGTCAGGGGTAGTGACTATGTCAAG